>WOXC01004231.1:0-669034 GCA_011680675.1 Gymnobelideus leadbeateri | reverse complement strand
TGGGTAGGATTAGATTAGATATCTCCTCTGAGGGCCCTTTCAGATCTAGATTTATGAATCCTATGAATTATTAATCTCATTTAAAGTTGGGAAGATTTAGGTTGAAAGTAGTTTCATAATTTAAAAAAATGTTTAAGTGGCTGAATACCATTGGATTTATAAACTGAAGCTCATAATTTCAGTAAAGATTTCATCCTCAACAATCAGTGCTTATAAAATACTCATTCTGTTTTTCATAGACTTGCACTGCTATTGGTAAATGAGACAAATTAGAGAAAACCAAGAATTCACGATCTTAAAGAGAACAGTGATAACATTTTTGACTTTCAGATTCTCAGAATAGAGTTGACACTCTGTATAGACAGAAAACAGTGCATTGTAGCCTTTCTAGAAGGATACTAGGTATTGTGCCAGGTGGCAAGTAGTGATTTCACAACATTTAGAAAGACTAACTTATTACATGAATAGCTTGTGATAACCTGAAAGAAGATGTTTTGGCCTCTGTTGGGCCCAGAAAGGGATAAGAAAGCCCCAAACATGTTTCTTTCCCTAAATGCCCACTTTACGTTGCCCCTTCCAGGGGCTCTGGAACTGCCCCCCCACCCCAAACCCTGTTTCAACTTCCTGCTCCTCATAAGTTTGTTTTTACTTCACTGCTTCCCTTCTTCAGTATATTGCGCAGAGCTCTGGATAAGATTGCTGAGATCAAGACTCTGTTAGAAGAAAGGCGAATAGGTGAGTCAGAGGAAGCTTGCTCTGTATAGTGGGAAAAGAGATGCACTGGAGGATGGGGCCATGTTTGCCTGTTCCTCTGCCACTCTGGGCACCCTGTAATTGAGGGAGTGTTGCTGTGATTTTCATCTTTGGTAGGAGGTTGACTACAGTATTTTTCTCAAGTTTTCTGGTATCTATTCACTGCTTACATTCTGCTTACCTTTTATTCTAGCTTTTACCTCCATTTTGTGTAGTTATTGGTATACAAATAAAAGCTTTAGCAAGCATTACCTTATCAATGCTGTCCTGTAGACATGTTTAGAAACAAGTCTTGCAGGGTTAAAATCAGTGTTGAGCCAGTCCTTAGTTTATATCCCCTTAGTGGTGCTTCTGATGAAGGCAGTGCCATGGGCTGGATTCCCTGTTGGTCTTCTTATTCTTATGCAATCACATGATCTTATATTTAGTAAAATAGTTCTTAGTATTTTGAGTTATTTTCAACCTTCTAGTGGGTCCCTGGAGCTTCTATTTAATGGTTTCTTTAGATTTCAGTCAATTGAGCATTTATTAAATGCTTGTTGTATGCCAGGCACTGTGCTATGGGATAGAAACAGAAGAAGCTTACAAGATTCTGGACTTGAGGTCAAGGAAACAGAAAAGGACAGTGTTGGGGAAATTACTACTCTCTTGCGTAGAGTTGGGGTTAGAATACCAAAGGAATGTCTTCTTCCCATTCCCATGTTTTTTCTCCATTAAGAATATGCAAGCCTTTGGGAATAGGGGTTTAGTGGCTCAGACTAGAGAAGGAATTAAACTTAAAAGTCTAGTTACAGTCTTGTGAATAAAATCTGGAAAGGAGAGATGACCATAATGTTCCTTGCCATTTTAGTATGGGAGGGTTTCATTTCTTTTCTCCTCCCCCACAGCGGCTAAAATCGCAGGATTGTACAATGATTCAGAACCTCCACGGAAAACTATGCGCCGAGGAGTGCTGATGACTTTGTTGCAACAGTCAGCCATGACATTGCCCCTGTGGATTGGGAAACCTGGGGACAAGTAAGTTCAGGAGCCCTGGGGAGAGGAGCTAAGGCAAGATTTGACTAGACTGTAGTAGTTTAGAGTCTTAAAGAATTCAGGAGGTTGAGGGTAAGAGTAGAGGCCTCTTTAAAGGAGTACTTTAAGGATACAGATATGTGGGTTCATTTGGAGCTCTCAAAAGTTGATCTCTGGTGTATCGACAGGGAGAAGTACTTCTGAGGACAGGGCTGTATGACAAGGCTTTTCTATACCACAGGCCTCCACCCCTGTGCGGGGCCATTCCAGCTTCAGGGGACTATGTAGCCAAGCCAGGCGATAAGGTGGCTGCTCGAGTGAAAGCTGTGGATGGGGATGAGCAGTGGATTCTGGCAGAAGTGGTCAGTTATAGCCATGCCACCAATAAGTAAGTAAAACTTGTTTTGTCCTCTTCTAGAATTTTGTTTCCTATCCCTTACTTCTTGGGTTTCTTTTACTTAGTATTAGATTTCCAGATTTCCATTGCCACTTCCCCTCGTTCTTATAATATTTTATATTATATGGGAGTTCTTTCCCATGTAATGTACATTTTAAGGTTTATCAAATATTAGATTATTGAGTTCTACTATTTCTAATTCTCCTTGGGTTAGTCTTTTCCATTGATATACTTCTATTAAAAAAAAAAGGTCAAAACTTTTTGATGAATGCTACCTTATAATATAGATTTCAGGTCTGGAAATGCTAGGGATTTATTCCTGCCCTTTTAAATTATTTCCCTTGATATCTTATATTATATGTTCTTCTACATGAATTTTGTTATTATTCTATTGATGTTGGTAAAATATCCCTTTTATAGTCTAATTACCACAGCATTCAAATTGTAATTAATTTCCTAGGAAATACTGTCATTTTAAAAAAATTATATTGCCATGGTCTGACTATGAGTACTTAATATTCCTCCAGCCTGAGTTTTTCTTTATTTCTTTAAAGAGCAATTCTTTAATTCGATCTATTCAGGTATAGTTTGAGTTTTGCTAGATTGACTTCCAAATATTTAATGCATTGTGTTGTTATTTCAAATGGGATTTTCCTTCCTATTACTGCTTCTTGGATTTTGTTATTATTTTATAAAAATTATGTTGATTTTTGTGGGTTTATTTTGTCATTTATGATTTGAAGTTACTACCCCAATTAGTTTCTTTGTTTATGCCCTAGTATTTAATATTTAAATCATTGTCATAAGCAAATCAGGATAATTTTATCTCCTGTTTGTCTATCTTTACACTTTTAATTTCTTCCTCTTGTCTTTTTAATAGCATTTTTAACAAATACATAAAAAATGGGGTGAATGAACATTCTTATTTTACTCCTGTATATTTTGAGAAAGCTTCTAATCTATTCCTTTCATATACAATACTTTATTTTAGATACTTTTTATATTTCAAAATCCCTTTATGCCTATATTTTGTCATTTTCCCCTCTTAGCGTAAATAAGTGTTTTATTTTGTCAAAGGCTTTGGGGCATTTATCAAGGAAATCATGTGGATTGGGATTTTAAAAAAATTATTATGATTAATTATACCAATTTTTCCTAATTTTGAACCATCCTTGCATTCCTGACATAAGTACAACATCATAATACACAATTTCTTGGATAAATCATTACATTTCATTTGACAGGATTTTATGTAAAAATAAATAAATATTCGTTATGATGTTGGTCTATAATTCTCTTTTACTTTCTCCTTCCCTGATTTTAGGATTGACTACAGTTTTCTTACAAAAGTAGTTTGGTGGTGTGATTTCACCAAATTGACACCCATCAGTTCAGATATAGTCCTCAAATGGGTCACAGGATTGTGGTGATTAAGGAAACAGCTTTCTATCATGAATGTGAATACATAATACAGAAATAAGTCATGGAAACTGAATAGAGGGAAATGGCTTTCTTTTAATATAATGCTATCAGAATCTCGTCCTTTCAAACTGCTTATTGGCAGAACCTCCCATATAGACAGGTGCTGTCTTACTCTTGGTGTGGGGAGTGTTTGAGAAGCCAACTGGAGTGAAGTGACTAGAAATATATGCTCTAATTTGACTGAAATTAGTTTGCCCCAGCTGGATCTTTTTAAATGTTTGATCTTGTATTTTGTAATTTGTGGTTTGAAGCTATTATCTTAATTAGTTTCTTTGTTTATGCCCTAGAATTTAATATTTAAATCATTGTCATAAACAAATCAGGATAGTTTTATCTCCTCTTTGTCTATCTTTATATTTTTAATTTCTTCCTCTTATTTTTTTGCTAGCATTTTTTTTTTTTGCTTTTTTTGGAGGGGGAGGGCAATTGGGGTTAAGTAATTTGCCCAAGGTCACACGGCTAGGTTTTTTTGTTTGTGTGTGTTAAGTGTCTGAGGCCGGATCCGAACTCAGGTCCTTCTGACTCCAGGGCTGGTGCTCTACTCACTGTGCCACCTAGCCGCCCCTTTGCTAGCATTTTTAATGAATACATAAAAAGTGGGGAGAATGGCCCTGATTCCTGTACCTTTTTTTAGATGGCCAATTGGGACTAGTTTCTTGACTCCCATTCTTCTCTCCTAGGATGAACAGAAGAGGAGAGATTTTCCCCATTCCTTTTCCTAGAGTTGAGTGAAGGATTAGCCCATTCTTCTCTCTCTATCTCTCTGTCTGTCTCTCTCTGTCTCTGTTTCTGTCTCTCTCTTTCTCTCTGTCTCTGACTCTCTCTCTCTGTCTCTCTCCCCCTTATCTCTTCTCTTCTTCCCCTGCATCTTTCTGTCTCTTTCTTGGAGATGGGAAATTCAAACAGTCTAATCTCTATCTGAGTATATTGAATCTAGGAAAAATATTAATGATAATCTATAGTAGTTATCTTCCTTAAAATTATTCATACCACATATTTTTAGAATTGTTGCTGATGATTATTATCCAGAGGAAGAATAGTATAATAGAAAGTGTCCTTAAAACTAGAGTTACTTGGGTTCAAGTTCATACATGGTGGATATATAGTCCTGGGTAAATCACTTAACTTTCATTTTTCAGGACAACTGTGAAATTTTAAGTTGCAAAGAAATTGAAGACCTGCTATTATTAGGGAAGGAGATAGGTATTTGACCTATAATTTCATTGGCATAAGGAAGTATGAGGATGAGGAGACTCCCTTTAAAAATATAGGTTGGTAACTTCTTTATAATTTATAATCTTGGAGAGTTTCCTCAAGAGAGGTTAAGTGATTTGACCAAGGCCATAGAGCCAATATATGTCAGATACCAGACATGAATGCACATCTCCCTGGTAATAAGGATGTGATTTTCATTATATAAAAATCATTTTAATAGATTTGTATGTTTGTTGTTAATTTGATTGATCATTTAAATTATACTGAGTTTCTGTGTTTGTTACTAAACCAAAAATTCCCCCAAACAGTCCATGTGCTTCATATTTTACACTAAATATTTCCTTTTGGAGTAAAATTGTACCTCTGTTTTATAGGATTCATCTGCCAGACCTTACTAGAGCCAAAGGCTAATGATCTCAAGAGTTACTTCTCCCCAGAAGATTTTGTGGATATGACTATCTCAGTAATAGCTCCAATTGAGGGTTTTGCCCCTATTCGAACAAGCTTGTTAGCACTTCAAAAGTGATGGAATGCTAGACACCCTGGACTTTTCCTTCCTAGAAATGTGGTGGTAGAACTTTGTTTACTGCAACTCTATTTGGAATTTTACTTCAGGATTAAATATTCCATATGCCCCTTCTTTCTTTCTTCTTAACAATGGCCCATATATCTCTTTACTTTTGGGAGGGTGTCATAAAAACAAAAATTACAATCTGATAAATAGATGGCACTCAACTGAATCCACTAATAGTGTAATAAAACAATTATGTTAATTCACTAATAGTTGAATGGAATCTACAGAAGTCCTATTTTTGTGGGGGTATCTTTAGAAAAGACGTCTTTTAAAATACAGCGGCTTCATGCCACTCTTAGTGTTACAACTAGGGGGGATCCCAGAGGAGCCATATTGAATAGTGGAGTTATATCACAAGTAATTAAGCCATCATTGTACTGTGCAAAGCTATGGCAAGCATCTGGAGTATTTAATGAGAAGGAAGAGTAGCTAGTATTGCTCCTGGATATGGCTGGTCACAGTCCTTCTGTCTTTGAATTGACTTCTCATTGGAGAGGGGAGCTGACTCAAAATGATTTTCAGAGCTTAGGGAAAGATATGGATATTGTATATGATGTTCCCAGAGATTCTCTTTTTGGTATATCTGGGTACCTTGCCATCCTATCCCCCAGCAAAGGCAACTTGCTTATCACAATAATGCAGGAACCTATCCCAGAGAGGGGATAGGTGGGGCTCTGTTCAGTGGAAGCATGATTACATGAAGAGATGGAACTTGAGGTAGAGTCCAGGCTTTACTATTCTTTTTTTTTAAGATATCAATATATTTTATTTAGATTTTTAAAAAGCCAAAACAAAGTAGCCTTTTCAACTCAATCCTTAATTCAAATTCTTTTTTTTCAAATGCTTTATTAACTTCTGGTTTACATCATTCATTTCCACCAGATTTTGAGTTACAAATTTTCTTCCCATTTTTCCCCTACCCACCTCTCCAATATAGCAGTGACACAGAATATCCCCTCCTCCAATCTCTCTCCCATGTCTTTCCCCATTCCTCTTTCAACTTTCCCAGTAGGGCATGGTGGATCTCTATGCCCCAGTGCCTGTATATCTTATTTCCCAATTACATGTAAAATAGTATTAATAATAGTATATATATATATAAATATATATATATATACACACATATATACATACATATATACACATATATATATACATATATACACACATATATACATATACACACACGCATATATAAATATAACAAATATAAATATATAAATGTGTATATATATATATACATTTAAACATTCGGTTTTAAAACTTTAAATTCCAGATTCATTCTCTTCCTCCCTTGTCACCTACCCTTACTGGGAAGATAAGCAATTCAGTATAGGTTGTATATGTGTAGTTAATGCAAAACATTAGTAGGTATATTACAAAAGACTGATTACATTTCCCTTCCTCCTATCCCACGTCCCACTTGTTCTATTCTCTACTTTGGTCCTGCCCCTTTTCAAAAATAGGTGTCTCCAACTTCCCTCCCCCCAGCCTGCCCTCCCTTCCATCATCCCCCTCTCATCCTGTTCCTCCCTTCTCTCCTGTAGGGTGAGACACCCTATTTAGTGTGTATGTCATTCCCTCCCTGAGCCAAATTCAATGACAATAAGGTTGACCCATTCCCTTATGCCTTCCTGTTCTTCCTCTCCATTGTAACCATTTTCTCTTGCCTCTTCTATATGAGATAGTTTACCCCATTGTGTCTCTCCCCATCTTCTCTCATTATATTCCTCTCTCACATCTTAATTTCACCTTTTAAATATCATCTCTTCTTATTAAATTGGTCCTGTGCCCTCTATGTATACCCATAAACATGTATACACACATTCACATATGTATTCATATGCCCATATACCCTCATATACATATATATATATATATATATATATATATATATATATATATATATTCCCTTCAACTATTTACATGCCAAGAAAAGTTTCATCAGTTACAATTATCATTTTTCCATGTAGGAATGTAAATAGTTCAACTTTGATAAGTTCCTTATGATTTCTTTTCCCTTTTTAACTTTTCATGCTTCTTTTGCTTCTTGTATCTGAATGTCAAATTTTCTATTCGACTCTGGTTTTTTATTCAAGAATACTTGAAAGTCCTCTATTCCACTGAATGATCATATTTTCCCCGGAAACATGACACTCAGTTTTGCTGGGTAGGTGACCCTTGGCTTCAATCCCAGCTCTTTTGCCCTCTGGAATATCATATTCCAGGCCCTTTGATCCCTCAGTGTAGAAGCTGCCAGATCCTGTATTATCCTGATTGTGTTTCCACAATATTCAAATTGTTTCTTCCTGGATGCTTGTAATATTCTCTCCTTTATCTGGGAATACTGGAACCTGGCTATAATATACCTAGGAGTTTTCTTTTTGGGATCTTTTTCAGGAGGTGATTGGTGGATTCTTTCAGCCTCTATTTTACCCTCTGGATCTAAACCATCAGGGCAGTTTTCCTTGAGAATTCCTTGGGGGATGATTTCTAGGTTCTTTCTTTGATCATGACTTTCAGGTAGTCTAATAATTTTTTGATTATCTCTCCTGGATCTATTTTCCAGGTCAGTGGTTTTTCCCATGAGGTATTTTACATTGTCTTATATTCTTTTACTGGTTTGGATCTGTTTAACAGCATCTTGATTTCTCATAAAGTCAGTAGCTTCCATTTGCTCCAGTCTAATCCTGAAGGAATTAATCTCCTCAGCGAGCTTTTGAGATTCTTTTTCCATCTGGCAAATTTGGCTTTTTAAGGTATTGCCTCATTGCCTTTTTGAGCCTATTTTCCCATTTGAGTTAGTCTATTTTTTTAAGGTGTTATTTTCCTCAGTCAGGCTGTTGACTCTCATTTCCTATGTTTCTTGCATTATTCTCATTTCTCTTCCCAATTTTTCCTCCACTTCTCTTATCTGCTCCTTAAGGTCCTCTATGGCCTGTAACCCGCTGGTATTTTCATTTGGGGCTTTTGGTGCAGGAGTTCTGACTTCACTGTCTTCCTCCTGTTCCATGCTTTGATCCTTTTTGTCCCCAAAATAAGAGTCTAATGTTGAATTCTTCTGTTTGCTTTCCTTCCTTTGACTGGTCATGTTGCCACTCAATTACTTGACTTTTGGGCTTTTTGCCACAGTAGTCTCCGCCATCAGACGGGGAGCTTCTGTCCCAAACACTGGGTTTTTCTCAGCTACTGGAGGTATTAGTTGGGTGCCCTCTCTGAAGACTCCACATGCTCTGGCAAGCTGGTCATACAACCCAAGACCTCCACCCTCAACTGCAATCTGGATCCAAGCAGGTTAAAGCAAGAGCAATTACCCCTCAGATTGGTCGCTTGGTCCCCCTACAGTCTGCAGGCCAGGGGCTGAAGCAGGTGCATGTGGTTGTGGCTGTGCCAGGGTGTCTCAGCTGCTTCTTGCCCTGGGGGCAAAAGGCAACACACTCCCTACTACTGGGCCCCAAAGTCCATACTGCACTGACCTCTCACTTTGTCCTTTGCATCTATGTTTTGATAATTCTGGAAATGGCCACTGCTGCCGGTGTTTTGTCAGGCTCACCCTGGGACTAAAACATCTGGCTCACGGGAGGCTAGGCTCGGATCACAGAGAGCTGTGCTGACCACTTCCTGCCGGGCTGCCAGGCTGTCCTCAGCAGGAGGTCAGCTTTTCTGTGTCATTTTGTGGGTTCTGTAGCTCCAAAGTCTGTTCAGAGTCTCCTTTTACATGAATTGGGGAAGGTGGAAGCCGGGGCTGCATGGAAGTCCTGTTTCCACTCTGCCATCTTGACTCCCTACTATTCTTTACTCTGTAAAGAACATGAGACTATTCCATTCCCCTAAGCACAAGTATTAGAAGCTCTAGACATTGAAAATATACAGCAGGGTCAATCAGTGATGAATATGGGTGGTCTCATTGGGTTATCTGGTGCCATCTTGTTCTCCACTAAACTTAGTTTTGACACATGGGCTTTTTCCAAATCATGTTCCCTGGACTCCTAGTCATCCATAACCCTCTCCTAGCAGAACCTGAACTTGGACCCTGGAACCCTGGGTTCTGTTAGGGGAGCTTTTCCTTTTCTTACCTGGAACCAAGTTGCCCCATCAGTTTCCCAGATATTTTCAAACTGTGTGACCACGTTCATGTTACCCCTCCCCCTTCAAACTCTGCTTTATGTGTTGTTATCTCCACTAAAGTGTAACTTGCTTAAATGCAGGATGATTTTGCTTGATTGTTTTTCTTTTTTTTTTTAAATTAATTTATTAGTTTAGTTTCAGTTAACAAGATTCAATTCCATAGTTCCTTGATTTTCAAATTTCCTTTACTTCCCTCCCCCCTCCCCTCATGACATCATATAGTACAGTATAGGGTCTGCAAATGCATTCATATTAAACATTATTCCAATTACAAAGGCATATTGTACTAGGTGGGATGAAAGATGGTAAGGAAGAAGTAAAACCAAACAATGAGAAGAACAAGATCATTTAGTTTGCTTCCATCAGGATTCAGGCTCAGTTCTTTCTAGTTATATCTCTGGATGGCACATTTCTCACTTTCTTGAGTCATTCGGGATTAACTTATATCACTGCATTGCTGAAAAGAGTCCAGTCTGTCATAGTTGGTCGTCACAGATATGGTATGTCTGTGATTGTATACAAATTTCTTCTGATTCTACTCTTCTCCCTCAGCATCAGTTTGTATAAGTCTCTCCAGGTAATTATGAAATCCGTCACCTCCTCATTTCTTATAGCACAATAAAATTCCATTACATTCATATACCACAACTTGTTTAGCCATTCCCCAATTGATGGGCACCCCTTTAGTTTCCAATTCTTTGCAACCACAAAAAGGGCTGCTAAAAATATTTTTGTACATATGGTTCTTCCTCCCACTACTATGATCTCTTTGGGATATAACCCTAGGAGTGGTATGGCTGGGTCAAAGGGTATGAAATTATTTATAATCCTTTGGGCATAATTCCAGATTGCTCTCCAGAATGGTTGGATGAGTTCACAACTCCACCAGCAATGTATTAGCGTTCCAATTTGCCCACATCCTCTCTAGCATTTGTCACTTTCTTGTTTTGTCATCTTAGCCAATCTGACTGGAGAGATGTGGTATCTCAGAGTTGTTTTGATTTGCATTTCTCTGATTAATAGTGATTTAGAGCATTTCTTCATATGCTTATAGATATCTTTAATTTCTTTCTCTGAAAATTTCCTATTCATATCCTTTGACCATTTCTCAATTGGGGAATGACTTGTATTCATATAGATTTGGCTCAATTCTCTATAAATTTTAGAAATGAGTCCTTTATCAGAGACACAGGTTGTAAAAATTCTTTCCCAATTTCCCACCTCCCTCTTGATCTTGGTTACATTGGCTTTGTTTGTGCAGAAGCTTTTCAATTTAATGTAATCAAAATTATCCATTTGGCATTTTATAATGCTCTCTAATTCTTGTTTGGTCCTAAAATCTTCCCCTCTCCACAGATCTGTCAGGTAAACTATTCCTTGCTTTCCCAAATTGCTTACAGTATCATCCTTTACACCTAGATCATGCACCCATTTAGACTTAATTTTGGTATATGGTGTTAGGTAGTGATCTATGCCCAGTTTCTGCCATACTGTATTCCAGTTTTCCCAGCAGTTTTTGTCAAATAGTGCATTCTTATCCCAAAAACTGGGGTCTTTGGGTTTATCGAACAATAGATTGCTATATTCATTAACTGCTGGGTCTCCTGCACCTAATCTAATCCATTGATCCACTACTCTACACCTCTGCCAGTACCAAGCAGTTTTGATGACTGCTGCTGTATAATACAGATGAAGATCTGGCATAGCTAGTCCACCTTCCCTAGCATTTCTTTTCATTAATTCCCTTGATATTCTAGACCTTTTGTTTTTCAAATAAATTTTGTTATTATTTTGTCTAACTCTAAAAAGTAGTTTTTTGGTAAATTGATTGGAATGGCACTAAATATATAATTTAGTTTGGGTAAAATTGTCATTTTTATTATATTAGCTCGACCCAGCCACGAGCAATTGATATTTTTTCAACTATTTAGATCTGTTTTTATTTGTGTGAGAAGTGTTTTGTAGTTTTGATCATATAGATTCTGGGTTTGTTTTGGCAAGTAGATTCCCAAATATTTTATAATGTCTACAGTGACTTTAAATGGGATTTCTCTTTCTATCTCTTGCTGTTGAGTTTCATTAGAGATGTACAGGAATGCTGAGTATTTATGTGGGTTTATTTTATATCCTGCAACTTTGCCAAATTTATTTATTGTCTCAAGTAATTTTTACTTGATTCTCTAGGATTCTCTAAGTATATCATCATATCATCTGCAAAGAGTGACAGCTTGGTCACTTCTTTGCCTAATTTGATTCCTTTGATATCTTTTTCTTCTCTAATTGCTACTGCTAACGTTTCAAGTACCAGATTGAATAAGAGGGGTGATAGTGGACACCCTTGTTTCACACCTGATCTTATTGGAAAGGCTTCTAGTTTATCCCCATTGCATATAATACTTGCTGATGGTTTTAGATAGATGCTAGCAACTATTTTAAGGAAGGCTCCATTTATTCCTATACTTTCTAGTGTTTTTAATAGGAATGGATGTTGTACTCTGTCAAAAGCCTTTTCTGCATCTATTGAGATGATCATGTGGTTTTTGCTAGTTTTGTTGTTGATATGCTCAATTATATTGATGGTTTTCCTAATATTAAACCATCCTTGCATTCCTGGAATGAATCCTACCTGATCAGGGTGTATTATTTTGTGATAAGTTGTTGGAGTCTTTTGGCTAATATTTTATTTAGAATTTTTGCGTCTAAATTCATGAGGGAGATTAGTCTATAATTTTCTTTCTCTGTTTTATCTCTTCCTGATTTAGGAATCAGTACCATATTTGTGTCATAGAAAGAGTTTGGTAGGACTCCTTCTTCACTAATTTTCCCAAATAGTTTGTAGAGTATTGGAATCAATTGTTCTTTAAATGTTTGATAGAATTCACTAGTAAACCCATCTGGCCCTGGAGATTTTTTCCTAGGGAGTTCATTTGATGGCTTGTTTGATTTCTTTTTCTGAGATGGGGTTATTTAGGTAATTCACTTCCTCTTCAGTTAATCTGGGCAACTTGTGATTTTGTAAATATTCATCCATTTCACTAAGATTGTCATATTTATGTGCATGCAATTGGGAAAAATAAGTCCTCATTATTTTTTGATTTCCTCTTCATTGGAGGTAGATTCACCCTTTTTATTTTTGATACTCATAATTTGGTTTTCTTCTTTCTTTTTTTATCATATTGACTAAGGGTCTATCAATTTTGTTGATTTTTTCATAAAACCAGCTCTTGGTTTTATTTATTAATTCAATGGTTTTCTTGATTTCAATTTTATTAATCTCACCTTTGGTTTTCAATATTTCTAATTTAGTACTAAATTGGGGGTTTTCAATTTGTTCTTTTTCTAGCTTTTTCAATTGCATGTCCAATTCACTGACCTCCCTTCTCTCTGCTTTAATTAAGTATGCACTCAGGGATATAAAACTTCCCCTGAGAACTGCCTTTAGTGCATCCCACAGATTTTGGTATGTTGTTTCATTATTATCATTCTCTTGAATGAAATTATTGATTGTTTCTATAATTTCTTCTTTGACCCACCAATTTTTAGGATTAAATTGTTTAATTTCCAATTAGTTTTTAGTCTATCTTTCCATGGCCCTTTATTGCATATAATTTTATTGCATCATGATCTGAGAATGATGCATTTAATATTTCTGCCTTTCTGCACTGGATTGTGAGGTTTTTATGCCCTAGTACATGGTCTATTTTTTAGTATGTACCATGCACTGCTGAAAAGAAAGTAAATTCCTTTTTATCCCCATTCAGTTTTCTCCAGAGATCCATCATATCTAGTCTCTCTAAGATTCTATTCACCTCCTTAACTTCTTTCTTGTTTATTTTGAGGTTAGATTTATCGAATTCAGAGAAGGAGAGATTAAGGTCCCCCACTAGTATAGTTTTGCTTTCTATTTCTTCCTCTAATTCCTTTAACTTCTCCTCTAGGAATTTGGATGCTATACCACTTGGTGCATATATATTAAGTAGTGATATTGCTTCATTCTCAATGGTGCCTTTTAGTAGGATATAGTTTCCTTCCTTATCTCTTTTAATTAGATCTATTTTTGCTTTTGCTGTATCTGAGATAAGTATTGCTACCCCTGCTTTTTTTACTTTAGCTGAGGCATAATAAATTTTACTCCAACCTTTTACCTTTACCCTGTTGGTATCCCTTTGTTTCAAATGTGTTTCTTGAAGACAGCATATTGTAGGATTATGGTTTTTAATCCATTCTGCTATCCGCCTCTGTTTTATGGGAGAGTTCATCCCATTCACATTCACAGTAATGATGACTATCTGTCTCTTCCCTTCCATCCTATTCCCTCCCCTGTTTATGTTTTGTTTATGTTTTGTTTATTCCTTCTCCCTTCCCCTCCTTGAAGTTTTCCCTTTTGACCACCCCCTCCCTCAGTGTTCCCACCCAGTGACCCCCCTTCTTAACCTACCCTCTCCCCTTACTACTATTTCCCTCCCTTATAATCCCTCCCTTTAGTCTCCTCCTTTTCACCCCCCCTCCTTACCCTCCCACTATCTATAGGACACAACAAATTTTTATACTTATCAGAGTAAATTACTCCCCGTTTGATTCCAAACCAATGAGAGTAAATTTCAAACAATGCTCCTCTCCCTCCCTCCAATTCCTCTATTTAATGAATTTATGTGTCTATTCACATTAGATTCTTAAACTTCACTGATTGATTAATTTGATCCTTCTTTGAACCAGAACCAGTGAGAATAGTGTTTAAATGATGTTCCTCTCCCTCTTACTTTCCCTTCTTCTATAGTGTGTTTTGATGCCTCTTCAGATGGCATATTTTACCTTTTCCTAGCTCATCCTTTCCTTTTTCCCATTACAGTACCATTGATCCCCTTAATAGTCTTTTTTTTTAGACTCCATGTTAGTGCATTCATACCCACACCCTCTAAGTATAACCCTTTTGCAGGTCATGATAATCATAGAGATTTCAAATATTGACAGTTATCAGCTCCACATATAGGGATGTGAACATTTTGCTCTTGTTGCATCCCAGGTAATGAGCTTGTGTTTGTGGGTGTGGGTGTGTGTACTTCTGCATGTGTGAGTCTATGTTACCCTTGTTTACCTTTTTATGTTCTTCTGGAGTCTTTTAATTGGAGATCAAATTTTCCATTGAGCTCTGGCTTTTTCATTAGGAAAGTCTCGAAGTCCCTTATTTCATTAAACGTCCATCTCCTTGCCTGAAAGATTATGCTCAGTTTTGCCGGGTAGTTAATCCTTGGTTGTAGTCCTAGCTCTCTTGCCCTACGAAATATCAAATTCCAGTCCCTCCGCTCTTTTAATGTAGAAGCTCCTAGGTCCTGTGTGATCCTAACTGTAGTTCCTCGATATTTGAATTGTTTCTTTTTGGCTGCTTGTAGAATTTTTTCTTTAATCTTATAATTCTGGAATTTGGCTACTATATTTCTTGGAGTTTTCAGTTTGGGATCTCTTTCAGGAGGAGTCCTGTGAATTCTATCAATAGCTATTTTATCTTCTGATTCCAGGACCTCAGGACAGTTTTCTTTGACAATCTCTTGGAGGATGTTGTCTAGACTGCTTTTCTCATCGTGGCTTTCTGGTAGACCAATAATTCTTAGGTTGTCTCTCCTGGATCTGTTCTCTAGGTCAGTTATTTTTCCAGTGAGATATTTTACATTTTCTTGCAATTTTTCGATCATCTTGTTTTTTTCTATTGACTCCTGCTGCATCATAGAGTTCTGAGTTTCAGTTTGATTGTATCTAATTTTTAGTGAATTATGGTCTTCAGTAAGTTTTTGAAGTTCCTTTTTTAGGGAGGTATTTTCTTTTTCCAAGTTGGTCATTGCCTCCCTGATTTGGTCTTTAAAATTTTTCTTAAGCTCCTCCAGGAATGCTATTTGGGCTTGAGACCAGATCATGTTTCCTTCTGTGGTCTCTGGTGTGGGCAGAGAGTCTATATTGTCCTGTGTGTTTTGTTGTTCTTGCCCTGCATAGTATGCTCGAATAGACTTTCTTGCCTTCCCCTTCTCCTTTTCAGCTTCCTTCCTTCCCATTGTGACTTCCTGTTTCTTAGTGTCTCAGGCTATGAGTTTGGGGCCTGATCCTTGACTTTGAATACCTCTGGGTGGCTAGTTTATGGCTAAGTCAGGGAAGTCAGTGAGGAATGTAGATGTGTAGGTGGGGATGAGTCTGACCACTTCAGATTTCTGCCTCTATACCCCTGGGCTATAAGTAGGCTTTTGTTGGTGAGGTGAGGTGGGGCTAGTTGGGTCCCCTCCCTCTCTTCTCTTCAGATTCCTGGCTGTCTCAGTTACACCCTTTCTTGGAGATTCTCAAGCCTGAGGCTATTTCCATTAACTTGGGATTTCAATCTGGGTGGGAGATTTATCTTTGGGTTTTCTGCTTCATGAAGGAGGGATGGGAGGATCGGAGCAGCTAGAATTTACTTTGCCATTCCAGCCCCTGTATCATACAGGCAGGCAGTTTCTAAATTTCCAGGCTGGGGGCTGAATGCAGCCTGAGAAGCCACTCTCTCCACTGGGGGCCCGACTCTCCTACCTGGCTCCAATGATCCGTTCCCTCTGCCAGATGACTGCGATTCGTCCTTGGTAAGTCTGCAGGCTGGGGCTTTTTCTCTCTCTGGTGTAGTCTGCTTGCCTGCTCTTAGGTCTGAGCTGTGCAGACCCCACGCGCTCTGCGCTCGACCTGTGCGGACACTCTGGGCAACCTCCTGGGCTGGATTCTGCCACACTCTGTCTTCCACTGGGCTTCGTCACTCCGGAATCTGCTCAGATTTACCCTTTTGGACTTAGTGACAGAGGAGCTCAGCGAGGTTACTGCTTCCTTTCCGCCATCTTGGCTCCGCCCCCCCCGCTTGATTGTTTTTCTACCACTTTAGAAGCGTTTGAACTTAAAAGATCAATTTAAATGATCACTTTTATATAAGAATAGAGAGGACTGTACAAATCTGTATTACATACATCTTGGTTTTCTTTTTTAATCATATAATAAATTTAGCATGCTACTTTCAAAGCCCTCCCCTTCCTTGTTTTTGTAGCCCTAGTCCTTAGCATAGTACCTAGCATATAGTAAATGCTTAATAAATGCTTTGAAATTTTGATTTGGGGAAGTCTTTCTTTGATTATTAAATGTGACTCTGAGTAATCCTTTCTTTGATTGTTCATGTGCTCAACATGTTAGTTTGGTTCCTTTGTTCCAAGGTGGAAACCTAACCCTAAACACATTTCTTTCTCCCACCTCCCTTTTTCTGTCTGTCTTTATCTCTTTCACTGTCTCTGTCTTTCATACTCTGTTTCTCTGTCTTTGTGTGCGTCAGTTTTTCTGGTTCTGTCTCTGTCTCTTTTAGTCTCTCACCCTCTCCCCTGCCCCCAAAAAACTTTAACTAGAGTAATTGTGTTCATGATCAGCACGTTTCTATATCCAGAGATCTTGAGACAAACTGTGTTTGATGGAAGGTAGGTGTCTCTGAAATTCACTTCTCAATCCACAGAAGCTAGTATTTTGTGACTTTTGAAGGCAGATTTCCAAATCTGTCTATTAAGATGGTAGTTCTTCAGCTCATGTGGGAGGATTGGCAAATGTTCTAGTCAACAGAGAAAATAGATATTTAAATGTTCTTTGCTTATTTCATGTGTACCAGAAGTTAAGTGAGAATTCTGTTAAGAAATAGAAATAAAATCCAATAAGTATATCAAGTCTTTCATCCATCCCCATGTCCTAAATATGGGAATTAATTTGGTCTGGTTTGGAGAAGACAGAATGTGGAGGATTTTTTCAATTCCAAAGTTTTAAGTTATCATATCAAAAGTAAGTGGACTAATTGGAAAATGTGTTTGCTGAATCACAGGGCTAAGGGAACCTAGAATGTTTAAATGCAGCTCCATTTATATAAAATGAGCCTCCATTTATACCTTATATATTAATCTCCCTATAGTGTACTTGAATTTAATACTTATACTTCCATTTCTACCTACAATTATCTATTTTAGGAGTAGAATTTTGTGAAGTTTTCAGCCTCTGGGAGCATGAATACAATTTTGCTTAACACTCCGATCTGGCTTCCCTGACCCACATTCTATAGCAAGGAACCCCAAAGGACAACAACCAACATCTTTTACTGTACTGGGCTTTTGTTGTATCAAGTGCAGCTCAGAATTAGTGGACCATTATCTGGGCTTGGCAAATCTTTTCTGTAAATATAGATTCGTTTTGTTGTAAAAAGGATTTGATGTAATGTCAAGTTACCTCCAAGTTCTCTGTTTTGGATGCAGCATGGGAAATAAGAATACCACAGAAAAGAAAGAAAATAGAACCCAGAAACTTTCCTGCTTTATTGCAGTGGATCTATCCAGGGTGCTGAAATTAGATAGATTTGAATAGCTATCTTCAGTGGCTTATGACCCTTGTCATGAAGTCTTAATTTGGAATCCTTAAAGAAACCCTTAAAGAGAGGGTGAAGAGATTTCCTCCCTTGTATTATCTTTCTCTTCTTGCACTCTCATCCTTACATTCTCACATGCACTAGGGAATGAGGGGCAGAACTACCGTCAGATGAAATCAGGCTAGAATATGACCTTAATTTAGCAGGCTTTTTCAGTAGCACAGTTTTAGTAATGAGACACCATATGTACTCCATTCTCACTTATACAGGGTCTGCTGTTCGGCCTCCAAGTCCTAGGCTAGAAGAAGAAAATGGTCACACAGGAAAAGAATGAACCATAAAGATGTTGCTGCTGCTGCTGCTAGTGTGGGCGTGTGTGGGTGTGGGGGGTGTGTGGGTGTGGGGGGGTGTTGTAGCAAACTTTATAGAAATCACCAACAGAGAAAAAAAGATTTATAAAGGTACAACCAGGGAGCAAACTAATGTTTCAGCAATGGAAATGAACTGCATAACTGATTAGATTTAAATGTTATAGACACACATTTTACAAACAGTATATGCCATATTATTTGGTCATTAAAATATCTGCATCCTAATGTTAGAAGTATATCAGAGAGAAATAGTCAGAATGTCCTGCATTCTAATAGAGAAAAATCTGAGAAAATGGGCTAATGCAGCATAATATCTTGATAGAAGGGGATGGTTTTGATTTTGATATCATGAATATTTCTGGTTGTTGGTAGAGGAAACAGTGGGTCCAAAGTTTTCTTGCTTGTTGAAGATATTAACTGGTTCTTTTTTGTCTTATTTGCTAGGCACACACATTTGAGTTTCCAATTATTAGCCCAGGGAAAGATAGAGAAGATAGAGATTCAGTGTCACTTTCTTTTTCTGTTAAAGCCCTCTTCCCCAAATACTTATTCTGATGTATTGCTGTGATAGTGAAATCACCCTAAATTATCAAATACCATACTGGAGGAGCACAAACTCTGAAAAGTCTTATGAAATTGTATAAATACTTCAAGTACAGGATTGAAAACAACCAATCTAGTCAACTCTAGCAACAACACCCCACTGGGTTTTAATTCTGAATTTTGGTAACTTGAGATTTGATCATGGACACTGTCTCCACAAACAAATCTCTACCCCTCCTCACTTTATGTGTGACTACTGCTGAAAAATTTGAATTATTTGTAACTTGGATGAGATTTTCAAGTATATTCAACAAAATCAAAGTAAGTTCAAGTGCTAACATTCTGTCAATCTTGATGTATCTCTGATCTAATCAGTGGGGGCACTACCATCCAATCATGCAAACTGTAGCTCTTCCATGTCCTCTTACCCTGTGCGAATTTTGTCCATGTTTTCCTGTAGGATTCTTCATAGTGGAACTAGCCAATGTGTTGTGGGTTCTTTTCTAATTGTTTTGTCTTTGCATGGATACCAAATGAAAAGTCTTGCCATATGACTCTATTTCTTTTCTAGTCATTCATCTCTCTGATAACCTTTGTACCAAGTTACTTTTTTTGTTGAGAAACTTTTTCAGCCTACTCATTGTCTACTCATTGTCTTTTGGGTAATCCTCAAATTTATTTCTTCAAATAACTTGCAGTTATGTAGTGACACCTGAAGAATATCATCACTAAATTACTGGGCCTTTCTTTTGGGGAAAACCTTTTTTAAAAAACTACCTAATTTCAACCTCTATTCTTCTGGCAGAATTATCAGGAGAGTGTGTACTTTTGATATACAGAAAGAAATCCAACCCATAGATTCTAACTTTTTTCTTACCTATTGAAAATGATTAAAAGATTTAAGGGAAAGATATATTTTATTTTATTTTTAAATGCTTTCTTTCAAAATATTCCATCATAGCAGAAACTAAAGTGGACTGCTGAAGAAAGAAATACTCATCAACCCCAAATTTCTCCTTCTTATGACTGTTCGTTTAATAACCTGATTTGTGTACACCATTGAGGGAATAATTAGCAGGTGTATCAAAAGTGGTCAATGGCTGTAGAAGCACATTCTGTGGTGTGAACACCTGCGGGGCACATGGAAATGGGGCCCAGCATGCTTCTCTTTGGCTTACAGTATTATCCTTTTAGTCAGATTCTGGTAAGTAGCAATCACCGGTGGCAGGAAAATATGAAGTTGTTTAATTGACCCTGTGAAATGGTACATGGCAGGTATTATTAACATGAATTTGTGCTGGCTTGGCAAAATGTCTCCTGAAACAGTTAAATATATACAAGCAGGCAACACCTGAAACTTGTAGCCACTGATATCTATTTTACACAAAACATAAATGATAGAGTCTGTTAAAACCTTCAGCCCAAATAAAAATGTCTGCCTCCTCACTCCATACCCCATAACTAATACTGCTCTTCTATAAATCTAATGCTTCTCACCCAAATGTCAAATAGCCTTAACTTTACTAACAAAGAGCTATGGCAAAAGCCTGCATGCCAGAGATGTCATTATTTTTCAAGGTCTGCCCTAGAGTATTAATTTACTCATGTAGAATATAAAAAATGAACATAAATAATTAAATTTAAGTGGGATTCTCTTACACAAGTGAACAAAAATGGTCATGGTAATCTGACAACTGAGGAGTAGAAGATTCAGTTTAAGTAGCTTCCGTGGGGTTTCTGTTTAGGGGATACTTTTCCTCATATAATCCTCAGCGTAGAGTGAGTTACAGTGGGGATTAGAGAGGTTCAAATACGGTTTAAAAATTTTTACCTCTAATTGCTTCCAAAAGTGAGATGCAACTAAATGACTAATTACCATGCTATTAAATGCTCATTAACATGGTGCTATATTGATGGAGGGGAAAAGCATTTGAATCTAATTAATCCCTGGATTTGTTAGAATTCAGGTGCTGATTAACATGGAGAAAATAAACCTGTTTAACCATCAGATTATGACACCATTAATGTATCCACTTAACCAGGGTTAAACATTATGCCATGTCTTTCGAGCAATGATAAGTTATGAATGTGAAGTATCTTTATCAATGTCCAATAAGTGAAAAAGCAATGAAATGGGTTTTTTTTTAAAGAAATTAATAGTGCACAATTTCAAATATAGTTTCAGCTAAGCTCCTCAAAGATCCAAGACTTTGTTGGTGTGGATACTTTATTGAGACCGATCTCAGTCTGTCTATGACATGAAAATTGATCTTTGAGAGTTGCTGTGGCTAAAAAAAATTGATCCAGCTGGATATGACTTTTTGAAAATTTAGCTAGGTTGATCTTCGGATGAAAGTGTGTCATTGGATTTGTATGAGAAGGCTGTCTAGAGTCAAATCCCTCCAGCAGGATTTATCAAAGCTGAATATTCATTGGCATAGCCCCCAAGGAAGTACCCAAGTCACCTGCTTGCCATGGTGAAAAATCAAAGGAATATTTTGATGGAGGCCCCAGATTAATACTTTTTATATTTCAAGAATGTAAAGCATTCGTTGTCTAGGTGGGATGGTGTATATAGTGTGGGACTTTCAGGCACAATTCAAGCTTGAGCCTTCTTAATTCTGACACTTTATTAGTTGTATGACCCTGGACAAGTCACTTAACCTCTCAGATCCTCAGTTCCCTCATCTGTAAAATGGGATTAATAGCATCTGCCTCCCAGCATTATTGTGAGGATTAAATGAATGAATATATAAGTACAAACTTTAAAGTGTCAAACAGATAGGTCCCAATTAGTATGAATAATGAATCCCATAAAGTATTTTTTAATTCACACTCCATATTTCCATTGGGTTGGAAAGAAGGAGTATATTTTACAAAAATATAACTTCGGATAGTGTGAGCTCTACTACATATAGCCACTTCATGGGTTTCATTCTTTGCACTAACCAGACGCTATCTCTAAATACTAGCTATTAATATGCTACATTCTCGATATTGACAATCCCTTTACTGAGTCAAACTAGGCAAATAATTCTCTCAGTCACATTAACTTCTAAAGATCAACAGTAGAGCTATAACAAAGAATTCCCTTGCTTGAGTCAGTCAATTACAATGGAAAGTGTGTAGCATTTTGAAACTGAGGACCTGGGATTGGATCTTGGCTCTGCCACTTAGTCCCCATGTGATCTCAGGAAAGTGATATAATGGCTAAGGGTTTCAGTTTCCTCATCTGTAAAATGAGGGAGTTAGACTGGATGGCAGTTCCTCCTGGCTCTAAATATATGTTCTTGTGATAGCCAGGGCAAGTACTATAGAAATGAGACTACAAACACTACTGGGGCAAAGAGTGCAATAGTAGGCTAGGGAACAGCTCACTTGGAATCTAGTTACTTCTTATTTTAATGAATTATTTTTGCTAACATAGTTGTTTCTCTGCTGGTCAAGGTAGGGTTTCTATGCTTCTAGACTATAAGGGCTATGCCCATCACCTAAATTTGAGTGCCCTAGAAAAAGTTCTTGTCACAACATCCTGGGTTCGGCTTTTGTCTTCAGCCTATTAACAATTTGTAGATGGGACTCTGAATTTAGCTATTCTAATCCTGGGACCATTGACACCCAATTTGTCAGTGGGCCTATATTGTTTCCCTACATAACATTCTATATGTGCCAATCATGGAATGCTCTCCTTCCTTATTGCCTTATTTCTGCCTCTTGGCCTCCTGGACATCCTCTATAACTCAATCATCTACACAGGACTTTTCCCAGTCTATACAGTCCTTCAGTCTCTCATGCCCTTCTGCTTTGTGCCGTGACCTCCAAATTTCTTCTGATTCTACTCTACTTTTTGCTGATTTGTGTCCATGCTGAATTCCACCCCCACCAGTAGAATGGAATCTCGAGAGCAGGAGCTACTGTTTTTGTCTTAATATATCCATACCTATTACAGTGCCTTGCACCTAGCAAGCTCTTATTAAACCCTCCTTTTACTGAATTGAAGTGGTAGAAACTTCCAGAGCTTGCATCCAGCTGGCATAGCCTATGGGGACCTAGGCTTACTACTATACCACTGTTAGGCATCAGAGAAGGACTTTCATTGTCTTGACAACACTTGTTTATTCCACTCACCAGAAATCAGTTACATGTCATCACTCCTATCCCTGAGATAATATTCTCTAGCACAAAGCTTAAAGCAAGTAACTGCATTTCACTGGCAGCAGTATAAGGAATTCTGACTATAGCTCTGTTGGCTCATGCCCAATTTTAGTCAATTTGCTATGTTTTCCTATGTTTCTTTTTAAAAAAAGGGGTAAAACCTAGCTTTTCCCTTAATTTCATTACCCAAGATCCTCCAAAATGTAGAGCATATTTATCAACTAAATGATCTCTCTTTCTGCTGGAAAGGTCTGCATGAAAGTTCTATGACAAAGCTTCTCTCCTTGCCAAAAACCAATCAAGACAGAGGCAGAGGGGCAAGGTACCCACTGCTCCAGTGCTCTAGTCCCCAGGACATTCATACTTTTCTCACTTATTTCCCCAAGACATCTCTCCAAGGTGAGGTTAGCTGTGCAAATTACCAGAGGCTTAGAGTTAGAAAGAAATGAATTTGTTCTTAACACCTTTAGGCATCCAATGGGGTCATTTTTAGTTTAATTCAAATTCTGTGTTTATTTACACTTTTCTTTTTACCACTATTTGTTGTTATTCAGTCTTTTTTCCCAGCTTTCCCAAAACTTTATTTTTAAAATTAATTTATTAGTTTAGTTTCAGTTAACAAAATTCAATCCCATAGTTCCTTGAGTTTCAAATTTCCCTTCCCTCCCTCCCCCCACAACCCATGACAGCATATAGTCCAGTATAGGATCTGAAAATATATTTATATTATACATTAATCCAATTACAAAGGCATATTGTACTAGGTGGGATGGAAAATGATAAAGAAGAAATAAAACCAAACAATGAAAAGAAAAAGATCAATTAGTTTGCTTCCATCAGGATTCAGGCTCAGTTCTTTCTAGTTATATCTCTGGATGTCGAATTTCTCTCTTTCATGAATCTTTCAGGATTGACTTATATCACTGCATTGCTGAAAAGAGACCAGTCTGTCATAGTTGGTCATCACAATATGATGTACCTGTGATTGTATACAAATTTCTTCTGATTCTACTCTTCTCACTCAGCATCAGTTTGTATAAGCCTCACCAGGTAAATACGAAAACCATTTCCTCCTCATTTCTTATAGCACAATAATATTCCATTACATTCATATACCACAACTTGTTTAGCCATTCCCCAATTGATGGGCACCCCTTTAGTTTCCAATTCTTTGCAACCATGAAAACAGCTGCTATAAATATTTTGGCACATTTGGGTCTTCCTCCCATTTCTATTATCTCTTTGGGATATAACCCTAGAAGTTGTATTGCTGGGTCAAAGGGTATGAAATTATTTATAGTCCTTTGGCCATAGTTCCAGATTGCTCTCCAGAATGGTTGGACAAGTTCACAACTCCACCAGCAGTGCATTAGTGTTCCAATTTGCCCACATCCTCTCCAGCATTTGTCATTTTCCTGTTTTGTCATCTTAGCCAATCTGACTGGAGAGATGTGGTATCTCAGAATTGTTTTGATTTGCATTTCTCTAATCAATAGTGATTTAGAGCATTTATTCATATGCTTATAGATATCTTTAATTTCTTTCTCTGAAAACTGCCTGTTCATATCCTTTGACCATTTATCAATTGGAGAATGACTTGTATTCATATAGATTTGACTCAGTTCTCTATAAATTTTAGAAATGAGTCCTTTATGAGAGACATAGGTTGTAAAAATTCTTTCCCAGTTTCCCACCTCTCTCTTGATCTTGGTTATATTGGCTTTGTTTGTACAGAAGCTTTTCAATTTAATGTAATCAAAATTATCCATTTTGCTTTTTATAATGCTCTCTAATTCTTGTTTGGTCCTAAAGTCTTCCCTTTTCCACAAATCTGTCAGGTAAACTATTCCTTGCTTTCCCATATTGCTTACAGTATCATCCTTTATACCTAGATCATGCACCCATTTATACTTGATTTTCTTATATGGCATTAGATAATGATCTATGCCCAGTTTCTGCCATATATTCAGTCTTTTTTTCCCTTTTTACTCTTTGTGAACTCATTTGGGATTTTTTTGGCAAAGGTTCAGGAGTGGTTTACCATTTCCTTCTCCAGCTCATTTTATAGATGAAGAAACTGAGGCAAACAGGATTAAGTGACTTATCTAGGGTCACACAGTTAGCAAGTGTCTGAGGCTGGATTTAAACTCAGTTCTTCCTGACTCCATGCCTGGCACTTTACTATACCACCTAGCTGCCCCATGTTCATGAAATATAAAATATATGCAAAACGATTGCCTGAAAAGACTCTAGGTAATTGAGGGCTTGGAATAGATTTCCTTTATGTAGTAGTACTGAATTTTGAAGGAAACTAGGGATTCTGTAAGATGGAGGTAAAAAGAGAGGTCATTCCTGGTGTGAGGGACAGCCAACAAAAGAGAAGATGTATGGAATATCAATGGGCTATCATAACAGGGAAAATTGGAAGCAAGCCAGTCTGGTAGAAATAGAGAGTGAGTGAATTTTTTTCAGTTTTTATTTTGTGCAGGGTGTCCTGCTAGGAATTAGATGACTAAAGACACTCAATGGATCTCTAGCTACCTAATCATCTTGGATTGCTTCTTAGTTGTTTCATATATTTACCATTTATTCCACTTCTGACTTGGTCCAGGGTTCACCTTTCCTTGGGCAGTTAGATGCTCCACCATTTCCTGAAGCTCATGAGCCTCTTCATGGATGTCGGACTTGGAGTCAGGAAGACCGAAGTTCAAATCCTTTTCCCAGATCTTTACTAGTTGTGTGATTCTGTGAAAGTCATTGTATCTCTCTTAGCCTATTTCCTCATTTGTAAAGTGGGGATAATAATAGCACCTCCTTGAATGGCTGTTCTGAGGATCAAGCGAGATAACCTCTGCAAAGCACGTTGCAAACCTTAAAGTGTTATTTAAATTCTAGCTATTATGATGATTCTTACTATTATTACTGTTGTTCTGTCACCCCAACCAAAACTCTGTTCCTCAAGATGAAGGATGCTCATACTTCTTCTATTCCCTACAGCAACTGCAGCACAGAATTTGGACTCACAAGACCCAAGGTAAAATATTAGTTCTGCAGTTTACTAGCAATGTGGCCTTAAGCAAGTCCTCACCTCACTGGGCCTCAGTTTCTATACCTGTAAAATGCAGCAGTTGGCCTGGACAGGCTCTGAGGTTCCTTTCCAATCTAAAGCTTGTGATAACAATAACAATAATAGCTAGGATAGATGTGTATCCATATATGTATATATGTGTGTATATGTATATATGTGTCTGTATATATATATACATATATCCATATATGTGTATATATAATTGTGTATTTGTATATATGTATACATGTGTATGCTATAGCTGTACATATGTGTATATGATGTATATATGTATACATGTGTATGTGTGTATGTACATATGTGTATATATGTGTGTGTAACGTGTGTATACATGTGTATGTGTGTATACGTACATATGTGTATATATAATGTGTGTGTTTGGATATATGTATACATGTGTATATGTGTATAGCTCTAAAGTTTGGAACACCCCTTAAAAACATTATTTTATCCACACAATAACCCTGGGAGGTAGATACTATTCTTATCCCCATCTTACAGATGAGGAAACAGAGGTTAAGTGGCTTGCACAAGGTCACATATCTATTAAGTTCAGATATGAACTCAGGTCTTCCTGACTCTGGGTCCTATCCAACATATCCCATTAACTGTGTATGTATTCAGGAAAGGACTGATGTCACATGACACATAGGCCTGACTTTGGAATATTATGCAAAATAATGCAATGCTTTTTCTAAGGAAATATTAAAAGGCATGCATTTACTTGATTTAAAGAAAGATGTTTGAGGAAAATGAAGGCATTAGAATTTCTTTCTCTCCTTACATACTTCTTTTAGCTTTTTCCAACCCCCAGATCCCCAAGCTTCTGACCTCTAAAACCTATAAGCTTCCTTTTTACCCATGGGCTGTGCCATTTGCATTAGCACAGATGGAAAATGAGAGTAAAAATTCTCTTCATAGCTCAGAATGTGGACCATGGGAGTGGCAACATCCACTATAGCTAATTGTGTCTTTCTTAAAACCACTTAAAGCACATTCTTAGTTCTAGACCCTAACTTTATCTCACTCACCATTTTCCTTAGGATTTCAAAGCGTCATACTGAAAAAAAATCTCATTGAAATTCCAACCAAATGGGAGTGAGCTACATTTATACTCCTTTATAGAAATACATTTATCTGTAGGATAAAAATAAAACATCTCTGTACTTTTTTCTCTTTCATTTTCCATAACCTCACTTTCCTTGACCACAAATGCATTTTAAATTAACATGGATCTTCACAGTTTTTAGTGTTCTATCTAGGATTGAATTATATGGATGACACATAGTAGGTGTTCACAATTTTGCTGAATGAATAAATAACCCTTAATTATGTAACTGTAAGCAAGTCAGAGGATCATGGATTTTGAGAAACCCACCTCCCTTTTTACAGATGAGGGAATGAAGGTCTGAAGATGTGCAATGACTTGCCTGCAATCAGACAGGTAGGAGAGAGTGAATGAGGTTTGGAATGCAGTCATTCTCACTCCAAAAACCAGTGCTACTTCTGTTATACCACAGAGGCTGGCCAACATCTCACAAGTCAGTCAATGGTGCTAACAATTCATGGGGAACTTCTAGCTGGTACATGCCTTCCCACAGAATTATGATTCTCTATTTCCACGATACCTTCATGAAGTTATCTTAATTGACATCTACACAATACACATGCATGCCTTACCTATCTCACCAGCTTTTGGGGTGGGAAGGAATCACAACCTTAAATAGCAGAAAGCAAGCTATCACTATTATACTCTGGTAGACAATAACATCTCTTATAAAACGTTGTCAATAAGCCAGGATAAAATATGATAGAAAAATTTTCAAGACAGACCATAAACAATCAAGAAGAATGCAGAGTGATTTAGACTCCTATGCTGCTGGAAACTTGTGTTTTGTATTTATGAGCCTTGCAGTTTCTTCCACTGACAAACAATGAAACCAACTTTCTACTCTTCAGGCTGAATATTAGGCTATCGCTGCTGAATAGAAACCTTTCCCTAAAGATCAGAAATTCCTGAAATCATTTTGAAAATTACCTTACACCTTAGAATGAATTCTAGAAAAGATGTGGCCACATTTACCTCTTCACTAAGTCTATATTTTCCTATGAAACTGTGTTTGGGGGAAATCTGAGAATTTTTTATTTACAACTACAGTGGCAGAGGAATCTATAATCTTAACCCTGCTAGCTCACATGTAGAGTTCAGAGCATATACCTCGGCCATGTGATGCTCTCAACCCAACTATTTCTGGTCAACAATACTAATAGCAATGCATACTTATAGAACACTTGAGGTGTTCTATACAAGAAAAAGTTACAGCAAGCAAAAATGCTTAGTGAAAGATTTTTCATACCTAGAGTCCATCTCACTGGCTTGCTTTGAAGATCAAGTAAAACCATAATTTATTATATTAATTATCTCCATTTTATAGATGAGGAAACTGATTCAAAGAAGGTTAGCAACTTGCCTGTGGTTACATAGCTAGTAGCATGTGAACCAGCTCATTTCTGATTCCAAGTTCAGGCCTTTGCCACATGTTAAAAAGTCATGAACTTAGTCATTTTGGGGGTGGCTTGGTGGTGCAGTGAATAGAGCACCGGCCCTGGAGTCAGAAGGACCTGAGTTGGGATCCGGCCTCAGACACTTAAAATACACAAACAAAAACCTAGTTGTGTGACCTTGGGCATGTTACTTAACCCCAATTGCCTCCAAAAAGAAAAAAAAGTCATGAACTGAAGCAATGCATGCTTCTTACAGGTAGATAGAAAGTTCTATCACTACTTATTTTGTCAATTTTCAGTAGGCTCGATGGCCAGTACACATGGATAATCCCTACCATCCATGATCCCCAGCTTCTTCTTTGGTAAAAAATTGAGGGGAAAATGTAGTGAGGAACTGAGTATGTATTAAAAGTTATTTCTTGTTGATTTTTAATAAAAATTTGCTACCCATGGACACTGGCATTCACATTATATATGGATGACAGTTTTGAGTCCCATTTATCTGTATATTCATTTAAGTAGGGCAGCTAGATGGCACCATAGTACATAGACTCATCTTCCTTAGTTCAAATCTGGCCTCAGGCATTTACGAGCTGTTTAACTCTGGCAAATCCTGTTTGTCTCAGTTTCCTCCTCTGTAAAATGAGCTGAAGGAAATGGCAAACAACTCTTGTATCTTTACCAAGAAAACCCCAAATGGGGTCACACAGAGTAGAAAGAGACTGAAATGACTCAAGGACAACAGCAACAAATTCATTTAGACAATAGAAAGTCAATGAGGTCAGGTGATCACTTGAAAAGGATGCTATGGGATAATTCTTTTTTTTTTTTTTCGAATTCAGGAAGCGTTTATTAGCTGGCCAGCGACAGTCCTAGGAAAAGTCCCAGGAGCTGCACTGAACCCCAGTAGACACACAGTTTAAATAGTCCAAAAGCTACCATCATATCAGGGGCAGGCTGGTCGGGCAGGATATGGGGCGGGGGCACTCTTAGATAACGCAGGTTGTTCAATGATGGAAGGGAGGATTCTTGGGTTTGGTCGGATGAGATAAGAGTGGGCTGGGGCACACTGAGTTAAAGATGTTCGATAACCTAGAGGAATGGAGGATTCTTGGGTTTGGTCTTGGGATAATTCTTAAAGAAGGTACAAGTCTGGGTTACGTGCTGATGGATAACATTTTTATATCACTCAATTTTTAAAATTTTGTTTATTTATTTTTAGTTTTCACCATTTGCTTCTGTAAGATTTTGAGTTCCAAAATTTCTCCCCATCCCCAAGATGGTGTACAATCTGTTACAATCTCTACTCTATCAATTTAAAATCTCCAAATCACTTTATAAATATCCTTGTTTGAGTCTCATGACACCCCTGAGAGGAAGGTGCTATAACTGTTCTAGTTTACCTATGGGGTAACTTTCTCAGGGTCACACAGTTAGCAATTGTTTTGGGACCAGATTTGAACTCAGATGTCTCAGACCCAGTGTTCTATCCATAACTTAGCTGCCTCTAATTTTGTTTCTATGATGGTCCCTACTTTGGATATTTTGGTGGAATACTTCCCACATATTAATAACATGTTTCTATAGTATAGTAAGGTTTCCAAAACACTTTCTTCATTTTGTTGTCATTGAGTTGTTTCAGTTGTGTCTAATTCTTCATGACCCCATTTGGAGGTGTTCTTTTTTTTTCTTTTTGGAGGGGGGAAGGTAGGGCAATTGGGGTTAAATGACTTGCCCAAGGTCACATGGCTAGTTTTGTGTTAAGTGTCTGAGGCCAGATTTGAACTCGAGTCCCCCTAACTCCAGGGCCAGTGCTCTATTCACTGTGCTACCTAGCCACCCATTTTGGGGGTATTCTTGACAAAGACCCTGGAATGTTTTGCATTTTCTTCTCTAGCCCATTTTATAGATGAAGCAAATGGGACTAAATGACTTGTCCAGGGTCACACAGCTAATAAGTACCAGATTTGAACACATGTCTTCCTGATTCCAGATCCAACACTCTACTGAACCACCTAGCTACCTTAACTTCTGTGTACTGACTCTATAAGGTAGGGATCAATATGTCCATTTTATGCCTCTTTATGGTAAAAAAAATAGGTATAGTAATTCAATTTCCAATAGCTACTAAGGGGAAAATGAAACATAATATATAGCACTCCATGATTTTTTTTATTGTCAATTTGCCATAATAGTTTGCTCCAATTGACATTAGGGATTTCAAAACATTTCCTTGTCGAGGTGAAAAGAATGGATAGACCAGGGATTCTTAACTTAAAATCCACAAGCATTTTTTAAACTTTCTGAAAAGTATACTTCAATATAATTGGATTTATTTATATCCCATGTACTTTATTTTATGCATTTAAAAACATTGTTCTGAGAAAGGATCCACAGGCTTCACCAGGCTGCCAGAGAGGTCCATGTCACAGATTAAGGACTGAAATAGACATTTGTGGTGCTAAGAAAGCAAGTATTTAACCAGAGTACTGGGACTAACAACTAATACACTTGAAAGTCAACTTCACCACAAATAAATAATGATCACCTCAACATTACTGACCGAATTAAGAGGTGACAGTATATATTTATCAGTATCAACATCTGTGAGCTTAGCTGTACTTAAATTCCTGGTAAACAACAAAAGTGGGTTGAGATTTCTGTAAAATATTAGGCAAAGTTCACCCAGATTTTGTCAGTCATGGGTATTTATTAAGGGCTTGCTATGGGCTAGTCACTCCACCAATACCTAATTTAAAATGTAACTGGATTTAATTGAAAATAACATGATTTGACAGAAGACCAAAATGAAAGAGCATGGCAGTTGTAATAACATGCTTAATTGTCTCTATGTCCTCCTAAAGGGCATTGATAGAATTTTAATAGAGTTTATAGTTGTCTGTGTTAGGGTTAGGAGAAAAAATAGAAGAAAAAATAATTACAGTAATCCTCTCCTCCTCCCCACCATGCCAAAAAAAAAAAGGCTCAAACATACATCTGAAGTAGCTATTGTTACATTTTAAAAATTAATTTGGTTTAATTTTTGGCCACACTTTATAATAATATTCTTGCCCATATTACCTGACCTTATGAGAGAGAAATAAATCAATTCTATAGCATTCAATACAGTGACTACGATCTAAAATTCTGCACTGGTGGGTCAGTATCTCTCTGCCAAGAGGAAGGCCATGTGATTCAACATTAGTTGGCCTGAAGAAACTTTGTTGTTGCATTTGATACAATTTCCATTGTGTTTTAGTGATGCCTTAATTTACATAATTGTATTTTGCATATTAGTAACGCAATGGATAGAGTACCTGCCTTGAAGTCAAGAAGACCTTACATTCAAATTTGGCCTCAGACACTTACTAGCTGTGTGACACGGGGCAAGTCAATTAACCCTGTTTGCCTCAGTTTCCTCATCTGTAAAATGATCTGAAGAAGGAAATGGCAAACCACTCCTGAATCTTTGGGCAAGAAAACTCTGAACAGGATCAACCAGGGTTCCACGTGATTGAAAAACAACTGAACAGCAAAAATCATGCATATTCTTCAGTTTTTTTCTTTCTGCATCAGTTCATTCAGGTCTTCCCATGTTTCTCAGAATAGCGTGGGGTCATGAGGAATAATAAATGTGAGAAATGCAGTTACTCACATTGATATGTTCTGCCATTCCTCATAGAGAGAGATTTTAATATCACATTTTAAATTGACTTAGCAGTGATTGATGGTAAATTAATCATTGCAAGGAAAATATGTCAAGAAGCAAAGGCAGTGATTAAAGCAAAAGTCCTAGAGTTTAAGACAATATGACAATGCATTGGGCAATTTCCCAAAACAAAAACTCTTGCATTTTGACAGACTGATGGCTATTTCTACGCAGTCCATTCAAACACAGGCTGGAACCTGAAATGTGGCACCACCTGGATTTCCAGGAGAGTTCTTTTCTGAGAAGTTTGGCAGTTGAGCTTTCTCAGAGAATTAAGGTTGAGGTGTGTATGGGGGAAGGGTCTACCTCTCTTTATTTCTCTCTCCCCTACAATGCATTTATTTTAAATGCTTTGCTTCTTCAAGGACAGCACCATATCCATGTTATTTATGCCTATCATTTTTAGCTTTTCTTTTTGGAGAGAACCTTTAGAAGGCTGTAAAACTAAATACAAGCAGCTTTCCTGAGGACTGCTACTGTGAACAGCTTTCAAGGCTCTGATTACACAGTATAGTGAACTCTATTTATTCAATAACAAACCAAGACACAATATTCACAGAAAACAAAGTACAGCATTCAGAATGTTTTAACTTCACAACTTATCACTAAAATGGCCACATAGTTTTCACCAAAATGGTCACATAGTTTTAAGCAAAAGATAACATTTATTTAGTAAGTCCTTCATTTAGTAAATCCTTAATTCAGTCACCCTTAAGGAGGCAAGCCTCCTTAATTGACACAAAGTACAAAGGTTAAAGTCCTCTACCCATGGGGTGCAATTAAGTTACAATGTCATCAGTTACTACTAAGTACCCTCTTAAGGGGGAGTGGAAAGTACAAAGGCCATCCACCCCAGGTCACAAATAAGTTATGATCTCATCAGTCAGCATTAGATACCCAAGGAGGGGTCTTTTCATCTTGACTTGAGGCAGGCTTTCAGATTCTATGGTTCCTCTTCCATGATCCCAGATCCTACCTGAATCAAACCAACTGCCACCTGAATTCAAAGGCAGACAGTTCCCAGTTACTTGTCCAGTTCCCTTTCCATATTGAAGCTCACAGTGTCCAGTCCACCTCAAGTCCTTCACAGTTTCTGTTTCTTGGAAGACAAGGATTAACAACACCACAACAACATTCATACACATTGCTAGCACCATCATCAAAATCACTTTCTGTCTGTGAAATCAACATAGATCCAAAACAGACAGACAAAATACCAACACCACAGTCATGCTTCCTCTGGCAGCTCCAGTTGGCCCTTGGAAGTCTTTGGCAGCTCTGATTGGTTCTCAGAAGATCTCAGCAGAAGTTTTGGCTGGATCTCATGAAAAGCTCTGCCACCACAAGCTCCATTCTCAAATCAAAATCATTTTCTCCAGCCTGGGCCTCTCATCCTCAGCCATGCTGCTTGCTCCAAGAAGTTCTGATTCTCCAGCTTATGCCTTTCCTTATATAAGGTATTAGCTCCTCCCTGTTTCAGTCCCTCCCTGTTACACCAGGAAGTCCATCCCACTGTGGGATTCACAAGTCCTGGATCTTATACTTGACACAATCATGAGCTTAGAACTAAGTGCTAAGTACCTGTTAGCTTGCCAGTACAAGGAGATCTTCAAATTCCATTACTATTACAAAGGCTTCAAGCATAAGCAGGCAATGAATGCTAATTTTAACAGAAAGTGAATTTTAGTCAAACTTTGAAGCTAAATTAGATCTTTGTCTTTTCCTCTTTTCTCAGACACTTTCATGATAGTTTGTTGGCTGTTACTGATAGTTCAGAAAACAAACAAAACAATCTCAGACAAGGGAAATTATTTACTTCTTCTGTTAACTAACTTTTCTCCCTCATTTAACCAAAGTTTATTTTTTTTCACTTTGCTTTGGCCACTCGTGGATCCCATCCCACGGCTACTCAGCATGGAAGCTTTGTCCTGTTCTGTTTCTGATTTTGTCTGTTTGACTCTTCTTGGGTAGCCTTATGATTAGAGTCCTGGGCTCACCATATTGGTGTAGACTTTAGTGAATACCTAGATTGGTTTTAACTCTATGCAGCTCAGAAAATCCTAAGCTCAAGAGATCCAGCAGCCTTAGCCTTTCCATTAGCAGGGATTCTAGTATGTACCACCACATCTAATTGGACCAAAGATCCTTGCTTTTGTATCCATAATTATCTATAGTGGTAACACCTTTCAGATAGTCATAGAATATAATGTTTTCTCATGTTGTGATATATGGAGTAGTAAAAAGAGCCCTGGACCTATAGTAAAGAGAGGTCTGGGTTCAAATCCTACCTCAGAAAATTGCTAACTATGTGATCAAAGACAAGTCACTCAATTCCTCTGAGCAGCTTCTTCATCTGTTAAAGGGGCATAATTGTACCTGAGATTAGGCCAGTTCAACATCTTCTTGAGACACCAATGGATTAAAGAACTAAAAGATACCAGAAAATAAAAATAGTCCCTGTCCTCATGTCGAGGAGCTCAATGTCATAGCTATGATGGTAGTGTGGAAAGAGCAGCATAGATGGGCAATCAGAATATCTGCTATGCCCCCGAATGCAACGAGTCAGACTTATTGATTGCTGACAGATGAGTCTCTCTTAAATATTAGATTGTAGTGGTGGGAGTTTCTCTCTCCTCATGCCTTTCAATGGCATATTATTTTCTGAAATAATAGTAACAACAAGCAAACAAAATGATTTTGGGGACAAGACTTCAGGAGCATTAGAAAAGACCAACAATTGAGAAAAAAGAAAGAAAAATGGAGACTGGTCAAAGTGAAGGAGAGCAGGCTTCTTGGTGGGACTGTGAAGGAGATGAATTGCAGGAGGAACAAATGGTCAGCTGGCAAATTTGTGGGTGGCAGTAATAGAAAACAAGGAAGATTCCAGGCTGAGGGTGGAAAGATACTGGTGGAACAATAGAAATGAGTAGAAGAGGAGGAATTCAGTGCAATGTAGCTTATGGTCATATATGTTTATCTCAACTGAGAGTGCTGTAATTGTACTACTTGGTGATGCTTCCATGTGGTTGCTGCCTGCTTCCCAAAGTAAGTTGCAAACTCTTCTCACCTTTTCATCCTGGCATGATTCTTATCTGTATCTACCCACTGAGAAAATAAGGAGATTCACAGCCTGTCATTCCTCAAGATGCCCTGGAGATATGGGAGTAGTAAAAGGAAGGATGGGGATAAAGCCTGAATATGTCATTTTATTAGTATAAGGAATTCCTGGGTAAGGATACTCCCTCTATCAATACAGGTGGCATCACAGGTTTAGAGTTGGACAGGCCCTTAGAGGTCACTGGATTTAACCATCTTATTTTGGAGATGAGAAACTGAGTCCCAGGGAGGTTGAATAACTTGTCTGAGGCAGGTAAATGTCTGAGGCAGGACTGAACTTCAGTCGTCCTGACTCTGTCCACTGTGTCACATAACAGCCCCCACTATGCCACCCAGATATTCCTAGAGAATTGCCTAGAGCACTGAGAGGTTCAACTAAATACTCAGGGACATGTGATCAGTGTGTCAGAGGCAGGACTCAAACCCAAACCTTCCTAGCTTCAAGGTCAGCTGCCTATCCTCTTCTCCATACTTCTGATTTCAAGTCCTACTTGTGTCCCAGGCTCACTTTCCTCATCTATAGAATGGGAGTGACAGCACCTACCTCTCAGGGTTGTTATGAGGATCACATGAGCAAACTCTGTAAAGCACTATCCATTTACTGTCTCTTATTAGTGAAACACCATCAAAAAGATTATCCCCCAAATCCAGCTTTCGTATACAAATTAATATTTTATGAAGCCTTATCCACTAAGTAATATGGCTATACCCACTTACACATGTATACATTATACACATGCATGTATACACATGTGTATGTTGTGTACATATGCATACACTACATGTATACATTTATATGGCTATATACACATAGGCGTTTTCTCCTTGATTTAAATGTAAGCTCCAGGAGCGCAGGCACTGGGGCTGGTTTGTTTGTTTGCTTTTGCTTTTGTACTTCCTTTGTATCCCCAGGGATACAAAGCAGAGTGCCTGGTACCTAGCACCTGCTCAATTAATAATAACCTCATCATAGTTACAGAACCCTAGTTAACATTTAAATCTAAATGACCACTGGGCACATGGCTGTCTACCAAGTGTTTCACATAAAACACAGGTGTTTTGGTAAAGCCAAATCTCCTCATCCCCCTAAGGCTAGGCTAGTTCTCACTCACCCTAGCAGCAGAATACACCAGGAAAGGAAAAGCCTGAAGTTTCCACTTTGACTAGGTTGGTATGTCTGACTTTGGGCATGTTCCTGGATTGCAGTGGTAGATGGCTCAATAGATTGGAAAACCTGAATTCAGATACTAGTTGTGTGACCCTAGACAGATCACTTAACCTTTGCCTCAGTTTCCTTATTTCTAAAATAAAGCTAATAATAGCAATCCACTCCCAGGGTTGTCATGAGGATCAAATAAGATAATAATTATAACGTGCTTAGCATAGTAACTGCTATGTTAGCTATTACTATTATTTGTTATTGTTCAGTTGAGTCCAACTTTTTGGGTCCCCGTGGACCATAGCACACCAATACTGTCCATGGGGTTTTCTTGGCAAGAATACTTCTCTAGTAGATTAAGACAAACAGTGGTTAAGTGAGACTTGCCCAGGGCAACACAGCAAGTAACTGTCTTAGATTGGATTTGAACTCAGGTCTTCCAACTGCAGGCCCAGCTCTCTCTCTACTGAGCCACCAGGCTGCTTCCATTACTAGTATTAGGTGGCTCTTATTAAATCATAGGAAGGAAGGTGGGAAAATAAGATACCAGAAAACCAAGGGCTTTTAAAGTCATGTGGGAGATTTCAGACTTTAGTGTAGTAAGGAAAATTAGCAATTGAACATTTGAGCAGGGGGTGTTACTGTTCAGCCTTTGTTTGCAGGAGATTATCCAGAAAAGCCATAGGAAGCTGTTGCAGTGGTCAAAGAGGAGGAGACAAGGCCTTGGATGACCATATGATTGATAACAAAGGGACACAGGGGAGATATTTTTAAAAGGGAAAGGGGGCATAATTTAGAGGGTGACTGACTCTTCCTTTGCCCAGATCCAAAGATAGCAGTCAGGTTCAAAGCCTAGGTGCCTGGGGAATTAGTCCCTGGGGAAAAACTGGTTCTGTGTTTCAGGTATGTTAAATGATTGTCAAATCCTGCAAAAGTTTCTTTTGTCTAATTAGCTCTTGAATACCCTCAGGGGTTTTGGAATGACTGTCCCAAGACAAATGAGTGGCCCCAAGCCAACCTAAAGCTCTCAGTATGAAGCTGTCAGGCTCTGTCAGGCCTCTGGTGGTTCAGGGCTTGGCTGATGCTTCAGCTGATGCAGCTTGTACAGAAAGAGAAGGAAAGGACCCAGCAGGCTTGGGCTGGCAGGGAGAGTGGCTATGTCCCTTTGTACAATCAGAACCCACAGGCACAATGGGACCAGGCCACAGGAGTGCAGGTGGAGCGGTAGAAGGCTGTGGAAGTTTTTGAAGGGCTTAATGCTTTAAAAAGAAAAAAAGCTCATTATAATTTTTGGCTATCTGACTTAAGAGCTCAAAGATCTAATGCTCAAATACAAGGCTCTGTCCTTCTCTTTCCCCACTTAGAACTATATCTTTCTATGAATACGACCATGCTTTTGTTTTCCGGGCAGAACAGAAAGCCGGTTGTCAGCGTCTGCTCATAACAGAGTATCTCTATCTCCAGCTGTCTCTTCGGCATCACCACTTGGATGTCCTGATATCCCCTCAAACTCAATTTCTCCCTAGTCAAACTCAGTGTTTTCACCTCTCCCCATTCCCCATACATCTAAACTGGCTAGCCCTTGTGCCATGGACTGTTTTTGGCCTCAGCTTCTTTTCTCTACCATCCACTGAAGCTTAAACTCTTGGTAACAGATTGATGCTTTCTTCAATCACACTCCTGTCTGCAAAAATATCTCCAGATTCTGGCAAGTCTTCTGTAGCGGCAAGCACCCCAACATCCCCAGGGTGACTGCCAACACAGGTTCTTAGATCTGCTTTTGTAAAGGAAAGCAACTCAAAATCAGTTAACAAGCTTACTTTAATCAAACATATTACCTAGTTCAGGGGAAAAGGTCAGCACCCCAAACTTCAGAGTTACAGAACTTACGGATCAAACAGACAGGCTTCCAAACTGTCCCAACATTACATGCATCAATACCAAATCACAGTTACCAGAGAGGGAAGCATCAACATCTGGGTTTTCAAAGCCGGGGGGGCTCTCAACAACGGCTTCCCAGAGTCTCATCTGGTCAAACCACACAACACTTCTCAAAGTGAGCCCCCAAAGCAAAGCCCCTCATTAGGGTTTATATAGCCCTCTAGGGGCTCAGAGAATGTAACAAACTTCTTGACCCACAGCCCAATCACAAAGTATCAAGGTGTGGGCTTTCCTGAAAAACAAGCCTCCCACCACAGGCTCCAGGTGCACTTAAGCTAGGGGCAGGGAAGATCTTTAAATTTGCATTTCCATTACATCTTCTTTCCTTAATTTTTCTAAAATCCATTATTTCACTTTCATTCCTACTTCCATAGCCATCTCTCTAGCTGAGCCCCTTGACAACTGATGCCTGGTCCATTGTGATAATCTGGTCTCCCTCCAACAATCTCTCCTTCCTCTTCCTCCTGGGGAAAAAAAAAAACACTAACATTCTTAGAAATCAAGGCTTTTTTACATGTAACCTTCACCAAAAATCTTTTTTGAGTTCTCTGTTTTCCACAGGCCAAAACCCTTAACCATCTGGGATCTGGCCCTAGTCTAACTTTTCATCTACCATCAGACCATTGCACTACCTCAGGAGTTCCAAACCTAGCACCCAGCAACTTGTTTTAAAATATTTTATGACTATATTTCAATAGAATTACTTTCCTTTGTAATTTTACACATTTTATTTTATGCTTCAAAAAAATATATTCTGAGAAGTCCATAGGCTTCCCCAGACTGCTAAATGGGTCTGTGTCACGAAAACAGCTAAGAACTTCTGTTCATTATAGACCATTGCCTATATAACTACATATAAGTATGATGATATCACTAGTATTCATTGTGATTAGATGACAATATTTATATGAGTATATCATTATTGTTATATATGACTAGATAGATTTGTCTCTGTGATTATATTACTATTGTTTCATATGGACTCTCTGCTTTCTCTATTCAGACTGGTCTGGTTACTATGTCCTGAATTTGCGGTTTATGTGGAGAGTATTAACAACGTCCAAGATTTTTTCCATGCCTTTGGTATTTTACCCTCCTTTAGGCACCTTAACAACTTCATAATTGTGTTATTTCTAGTATGATTTTCCTCTATGTGTGTTTGATCTAATCTGACTTTTTTTTTCCCATCCTTGTTCTTACTACATTTTTAGTACTTGAAAAAGCTCGTGTGGGACTATGCTATTATCAGGTAAGTAGTGGTTCTACTGTTCTTGATGATTAAAAAATAAAGTTATAAAAGTCATTGCAGATCATTTCCATTTTCTTCTGTTTGTTTTTCTCCTTCTATTTTTAACTTTTAAAATACTCTTGGAATTACATTACCTAGTCCTATGTCTTGCTAAGCTTTCTTTAAAGTGGTTTTATTCATTATTACTTCTCTCTGCTTTGTGAGACATATACAACACCATATGTCCATTATCTTCCCATTATCTTCATAAGATTTTACAAATTTGTTCTGGTTTTCTTTTGTTTTTCAATGACATGAGGTTAGAAAGAGAGAAATTAACTTAAGTTAAAAAAGTTTAAAATAAAAAATTTATAAACTGGTGTTGTCTTTGGCCATCACCTCTCTGCTGGGCAAGTAAGCCAAGTGTTTGCCACCTAATGTACCTTTTATGTTCCTTTGTTCTCCTTATTGTGGAAATTGATTTACAAGTTACACTCCCCTATGAGAGAGAGTACAGAATAATAGACAAAGTGTTGAGCTTAAAGTCAGGAAGAGCCAAGCTCAAACCTCACCTCTGACACCAACTGACGGCAAACCTAGGTAAGTAACTAAACCTCTCAGTGTTATGGGTGATTCTCTAAGAATATGTATTAAAGAGAAGTAGCTTCAAGATGGCAGAGTAGAAACAGGACTTCCTCAGGGATCCCACTCCCTCCTCCTCTAGTTCATATAAAAAATTACTCTAAACAAACTTTGGAGCTACAAAACCCACAAAATGACACAGAGAAGCTAACCTCCTGCTGAAGACAGTCCAGCAGGCTGGCAGGAAAAGGCCAGCACAGCACTCTGAGAGCTGAGCCTTCATGAGCATGAGGTTTTAGCCTCAGGGCAGCCACAACCAGCTGCTGCCTGAAGGGACTTCAGATTACCAGCAGCTGTGGCTGTTTCCAGACTTATCAACCCACAGATGCCAAGGACAAAGTGAGAGGTCAGTGTAGTGTGGACTTTGGGACCTGGGAGTTTGGGAGTGTGGTCTGACTTTTGCCCCCAGGGCGAGAAGCAGCTGAGGGGTGGCAGCCATCCAGCCACTGCCAAGTGGCTGCTTCAGAGCTCTGGGTCTGCAGATTATAGGGGGACCAAGCACCCAGTCTGAGGGGTAATCACTCTTGCTTTAACCTGCTTGGATCTGGATCACTGTCTGGGGTGGAGGTCCTGGGATGTGTGACCAGTGTGCCAGAGCATGTGGAGGCTTCAGATAGGGCAGCCAATTAATTGCTACCAGAGAGGGGAGCTTTGTCCCAATTTGCTAGGGATTTCTTTGCTGCTGAAGCTGAGTTCTACTGTGGCAAAAGGCTCAAAAGTCAAGTAATTGACTGGCAACATGAGCAAGCAAGGGAAGCAAGGCAAGGACAGTGGTCCAGCTTTGGATTCCTTTTTTGGGAACAAAAAGGATTGGGGCATGGAACAGAAGGAAGACAACAAAGTCAGAACTCTTGCACCAAAGTTTCCATCAAAAGAATGAGCTGTGTACAGGACATAGAGGAGCTTAAGAAGGATGTTGAAAACCAATTAAGAGTAGTACAGAAAAAATTGGGAAGAGAAATGAGAATGATGGAAGAAAATTATGAGATGAGAGTCAACAACATGACTGAGGAAAATAACACCTTAGAAAATAGACTAACTCAAATTGCAAAAGAAGCTCAAAAAGGCAATGAGGAGAAGAATGCCTTAAAAAAAGCTGAATTTGTCAGATGGAAAAAATATCTCAAAAGCTCACTGAAAAGAATAATTTCTTCAGAATTAGATTGGAGCAAATGGAAGCTAGTGACTTTATGAGAAATCAAGATACTATTAAACAGATACAAACAAATAAAAAAAAATAAAAGGCAATGTGAAATATCTCATTGGGAAAACTCTGACCTGGAAAATAGATCCAGGAGAGATAATTTAAAAATTATCGGACTACCTGAAAGCCATGATCAAAAAAAGAACCTAGAAATCATCCTTCGAGAAATTCTCAAGGAAAATTGCCCTGATGTTTTAGACCCAGAGGGCAAAATAGAGGTTGAAAGAATCTACCAATCACCTCCTGAAAAAGATCCCCAAAAGAAAACTCCTATGAATGTTATAGCCAGGTTCCAGAGTTCCTAGGTCAAGGAGAAAATATTACAAGCAGCCAGGAAGGAACAACTTGAATACTGTGGAAACAAAATCAGGATAACACAGGATCTGGCGGCTTCCACACTGAGGGATCAGAAGGCTTGGAATATGATTTTCTGGAGGTCAAAGGAGCTGGGATTAAAACCAAGAACCACCTACCCAGCAAAACTGCATATCATGTTTCAGGGGAAAATATGGTCATTCAAAAGGGGAATAGAGGACTTTCAAGCATTCTTGATGAAAAAAACAGAATTGAATAGAAAATTTGACATTCAGATACAAGAAGCAAGAGAAGCACAAGAAGATAAACAGGGAAAAGAAATCATAAGGAACTTATCAAAGTTGAACTATTTATATCCTTACATGGAAAAATGATCATTGCAACTGATGAAACTTTTCTTAGTATGAGAATAGTTGAAGGGAATAATAACGTGTGTGTGTGTATATGTGTGTGTGTGTGTGTGTGTGTGTGTGTGTGTACATACATATATATGTCTATATAGGAGGGTCTATAGGCATATGAATACATATATGTACAGGTGTACATAGAGGGCACAGGACCAATTGAATAGGAAGGGATGATCCTTAAAAGGTAAAATTAAGAGATGAGAGAGGAATATAATGAGAGGAGATGGGGAGAGATAGAATGGGGTAAATTATCTCATATAGAAGAGGCAAGGGAAAACTGTTACAATAGAGGGGAAGAATAGGAAGGTAAAAAGGTATGAGTCAACCTTGTTCTCATTGTTCTGACTTTCCAGTAGGGCATGGTGGATCTCTATGCCCCAGTGCCTTATATATCTTATTTCCCAGTTTCGTGTAAAATAATAATAATAATAATAATAATAAATAATGATATATTTTAAACATTTGATTTTATTTGAATTCCAGATTCTTTTCCTTTCCCTTCCTCCCTTGTCACCCACACTTACTGGGAAGATAAGCAATTAAATATAGATTGTATATGTGTAGCTGTGCAAAACATTTCCATAGTGGATATATTGCAAAAGACTGACTATATTTCCCTCCCTCCTATCCCCACTCCCATTTGTTCTATTCTATACTTTGATCCTGTCCCTTTTCAAAAGTGGGTGCTTCCAATTTCCCTCCCCCCAGTCTGCCCTCCCTTCCATCATCCCCCCTCTCATCCCCTTCCCCCCCTACTCTCCTGTAGGGTGAGATACTCTATTTAGTGTGCATATCATTCCCTCCCTAAGCCCAATTCAATGAGAATAAGGGGAAGATATGGGAGAGAGCAGACTGGGGGAAGGGATATTCAATTGGATTGATGTTTTGGGGTAATGCGTAGGGGAAAAATGGGGATAAAATTTCTAATTCAAAATCTTGTGGAAATGAATGATGTAAACAAAAATAATTTTTAAAAAGGGAGAAGTAGCTGATCAATGTTAGCAGAATCAGTTTCTTGCAGAGATCTTACACTAAGGAAATCACAGGTATGGTTTAAAAAAATAATTTCTGTGTGGTTATTTTTTTTTATACCATCAAGGTTAAGTGACTTGCCCAGGATCTGGGCAAGTAAATGTCTGAGGCTATATTTGAACTGAGGCCTTCATGATTCCAGAAACAGTGATCTTTCTACTGTACACCTAGTTTCCCCATGTGAAATTATTATAATAATTTCTATTGTACATTTCCATTTTTATCTATAACTTGTTTCTAAAGATCAGTGATGAGTTGTTTTTTTTGGTTTGGTTTTTTTTTTTTTTTTTGCTTGTTGCTCAGGTGTTTTTCTTTTTCTTTTTTTTTAAACAAATGCTTTATTAACTTCTGTTTTACATCATTCATTTCCGCCAGATTTTGAGTTACAATCATTTTCCCCCCATTATTCCCCTACCCAACCTCCCAGAATAGTAGTCCCACAAGATATAGCTTCCTCCAATCTGCTCTCTCCCATACCCCCATCGACTTTTCCATTAGAGGAAGGTGAATTTTTGTGTCCCAATGCCTGCACATCTTATCTCCCTATTACAAGCAAAAGAGTATTAATAATAGTATTTATATATATTTGAAACATTTAATGTTAAGACCTCGAATTTCAGATCCATTTCCTTCCTCCCTTGTCACCCATTCCTTCTTGGGAGATGAGTAATTCAGTATATGTTGTACATGTCTAGCTATGCAAAACATTATCATAGTAGATATATTGTGCAAGGCTGCTTATAATTCCCTCCCACTCATCCCACCCCCCACCTGGTCCATTCCCTACCTGATCCTGTCCCTCTTCTATAGTGGGTACTTCGAACCTCCCCTCACCCCAAGGATGCCCTCCCATCCATCATCTCTCCTCTCATCCCCCTTCCCCCTATCCTGCTGCAGGTTGAGATATCCCATTTAGTATGTATGTCATTTTTCTCCCTGAACCAAATTCAATGTGAATGTGGTTTTGCCTTTTTAGCCTTCCTTATTCTCCCCTCCTTAGCACCCACTTCCCCTACATGAGATAGTTTACCCTACCCTGTCTCTCCCCATCTCCTCTTGCCACTTTCCTCTCTCACCTCACAATTTCATCCCTTGAGTACTCTCCCTTCCCAACAAATTCAACCTATGCCCTCTATCCATATATAACTGTAACCATATACACACACATTCATATATGTATTCATATGACCACACCCCCTTCTTCCATTGTTTTCATAGTGAGAAAGATATCATCAGTCACAGTTATTGCTTTTCCATATAGGAATGTAAATAGTTCAACTTTGATAAGTTCCTTTTGATTTCTTTTCCCTGATTACCTTCTCAGGCATCTCTTCCTTCTTGTGTCTGTATGTCAAATTTTCTATTCAATTCTGGTTTTTTTCCTCAAGAATGCTTGAAAGTCCTCTATTCCACTGAATGACCATATTTTCCCCTGAAACAAAATACTCAGTTTTGCTGGGTAGGTGACCCTTAGGTTCATTCCCAGTTCTTTTGCCCTCTGGAATATCATATTCCATGCCCTTCGATCCCTCAGTGTAGAAGCTGCCAGGTCCTGGGCTATTTTGATTGTGTTTCCACAATATTGAAATTGTTTCTTCCTGGCTGCTTGTAGTATTTTCTCCTTGATCTGGGAATTCTGGAACCTGGCTATAATATTCCTGGGAGTTTTCTTTTGGGGATCTTTTTCAGGGGGTGATCTGTGGATTCTTTCAACCTCTATTTTGCCCTCTGGATCTAAAACATCAGGCAGTTTTCCTTGAGAATTTCTTGAAGGGTGATTTCTAGGTTCTTTCCTTGATCATGGCTTTCAGGTAGTCCAATAATTTTTAAATTGTCTCTCCTGGATCTATTCTCAGGTCAGTGGTTTTTCCCATGAGATATTTCACATTGCCTTCTAATCTTTCGTTTGTTTGGATCTGCTTAACAGCATCTTGATTTCTCATAAAGTCCCTAGCTTCCATTTGCTCCAGTCTAACTCTGAAGGAATGAATCTCCTCAGTGAACTTTTGAGATTCTTTTTCCATCTGGCAAATTCGACTTTTTAAGGCATTCTTCTCCTCATTGCCCTTTTGGGCCTCCTTTACCATTTGAGTTAGTCTATTTTTTAAGGTGTTGTTTTCCTCAGTCAGGCTGTTGACCCTCATTACATACTTTTCCTGCATCCTTATCATTTCTCTTTCTAATTTTTCCTCCACTTCTCTTATTTGATTTTTAAAGTCCTTCTTAAGGTCCTCTTTGGCCTGCAACCCGCTCATGTTTTCCCCTGGGGCTTTTGGAGCAGGACTTCTGACCTCACAGTCCTTTTCCTGCTCTATGCCCCCAAAATAGGAGTCTAGGGTTGCATTTTTCTGTTTCCTTTGCCTTGGCATGTTGCCCCTTAATTGCTTGACTTTTGGGCTTGTTGCCACACTATGGCTTTAAGGCCAGCTAGAGGACTTTTCGTCCCGAACGTGTGGGGGGCAACTTCCGTTTCTGGCAAGCTATAAACCCACCCACAACTTCCACCCTAGATCACAATCCAGATCCAGGGAGGTTAAAGCAAGAGTGATTACCCCCCAAGACTGATCGCTGGATCTCCACACGATTTGTAGGCTGGGAGCCGGAAATGCCTCTGAAAACTACACAGTGGCGTGTCTCCTCAGCAGCTTCTAGCCCCCAGGGGAGGGAGCTGACTCATTCCCCAAATACAGGTCCCAAAGTCCATAGGACACTAACCTCTTACTTTGTCCTAGGCATGTCTATGTTGATAATTCTGGAGTCGCCACAGCTCCTGGTGTTCTGGGGTTCCTCCAGCCGGCTGCTGGCCCTGCCGCCCTGGGGCTAAAACCTCGGCTCACGCAGACCTGGGCTCGGCTCCTGCGCTCTGGGCTCTGCGCACTGCCAGGTCCCAGACCTCTGCGCTGGTCCTTCCTGCAGGGCTGCTGGGCTGTCCTCAGTGGGAGGTTAGCTTCTATGTGTCGTTCAGTGGGTTCTGGGGCTCCAAAAGTTGTTCAGAGTCCCCTTTTACATAGTTTGGGGGGAATCTGGGGGCAGAGAGGCTTGGATGAGCTGTTTCTACTCCGCCATCTTGGCTCCGCCCCGATGAGTTGTTTTAATTGTATGCCATACTATTTTTTTCTTATTTTCTTTGTTCTAGCTTTATATTAATTTTGCTCTGACAAATAGGTAGTCTGTCTGTACACAAATAGCTACAAACCTCCACTTTGAAACTCAGTGACTTCAATTCAAAGACAGACATGTGTGAGGATAGTGGGGAACATATTGATAAATATGGATTAGTAAAAAAGGAATAAGTATGGTTCAATGACTTAAAGACTGTCCAAATCTCATATTTCTACTTCACAAATGCTTATGTCAAGAAAAGAATTGGAAGACTCAGGACATGACAAAGGGCAAAATTATGTCTCAAAGAAAATGAAACTGGTTTTATTTTAAATGACTCATTATTGATGTGGGTGTCTTTCTTGAATTGCAAATTTGGGGAATTCACCCCACATGTTCACAGGACCTATTTGTGCCCGACCTGTGGTAGAGTATTCTGAGTCATATTGATCTGATCAGCCACAGATGGACACAATGAAACTTGACTTTAGCATAGTGATGTCATTTTGGTCCTTTTCAAGACCAAAGGACCACAACCAACTAACCAACATGAAAATATGACAATGCCAACCAAAATGATAAGCAGCCAGGGCAATACAGAACTGAGTTTCAACAAAGAACTTTGAACTTTGCTGACTCTCAGTGTCCTCGACTATAGAATAGATAGATGATGTCTAAGGCATTTTCTGGGACAGCTAGGTGGCACAGTGACTAGAGCCCTTGGCCTAGAGTCAGGAAGATTCTTTTTCGTGAGTTCAAATCTAGCCCCAGACACTTACTAGCTGTGTGGCCCTGGGCAAGTCCCTTCACCCTGTTTGCCTCAGTTCCTCATCTGCAAAATGAGCTGGAGAAGGAAGTGACAAACCTATCCAGCATCTTTGCCAAGAAAACCCCAAACAGGGTCACAAAGACTCAATGAGTGAATAACAACAATGACAAAAGTCCTTTCTATTTCTGAAATTCTGATTCTGGGATCTTTTAAATCTTATCCAGATATCCCTATCCTTGTCAGTTGGCCCAAAGTATTTTCACTAGAGTATAACTTTCCCAAGGTCATACAGGGTATGTGTATGTTTGTGTATGTTGGAGAGAGTGGGGAAGGAAGTGTCTTCTTAACTTTTATCTAGTATAGTACTGCAGACTACCTGAGGTCATGGCTCAAAGCCCTTTGTTGTTTTCTAGGACATATGTCAGTGATAGGTGATGAGTTATTGATAGCTTATAATCCTTTTCCTATTCTCTTGGGTATATCTGTGATAGGACATGAATCCCTTGCAATAAGAGGTTGGAGGACCTGGCACATGCCTTCTTTGTGGCATCTCTTTCTTATCTACCTCAGGTATCTATGCCTTCATTCTTTTTTTTCTTTGCTAATTGCCCCTCCCCCCCCAAAAAAAAACCCTTATTCTACATTTTATATTAATCAAATGATTATAACAACTTAAAATGTTATCCCTCTCAGGGCTATTGAAATTTTGAAAGGAATCAAGCAAATGAAACCCTAATGGTTGAATTTCATTTTTTGGCTAGCCTTGGACAAGTTTAATTCTTTGTCCTGGTATCCCTGAAACCACAACACGATGGCAGTATCAAACTCCATATAGGAATAAGTTTAGTCAAGTTCTCCATGTTGATTGGAGTTGGAAAGTCATTCTCTGCCCTTGACTACATTTAACAAAAGCATGGAAAACAGAGAGGAGGACGTGATCTTGGCAGTACTGGGTCAAACAACTCTTTTCCAAGGCTCACCTTTGGGCCTTTCTTTTATTTCCTGTTCTCTCTTGATCTCTCCTGTTCTCTTGTCTTTCTAACAGCCTTTGGAAGCATCACCTTATTGATCTTCAGACCATTTGTGTTTAGTAAATATCAACTCACATTTACATGATGTTTTCAGGTTTGGAAAACACTGGAGGTATAGGTGTTAATGGCATTATTCCAATTTACAAATAAGGAAACTGAGATTCAGAAAAATTTGTCCACAATTAATAAATATCAGAGCAGAAACTCTCCAGGTCCATAATACCATGTAGGATCTATCTATCTATCTATCTATCTATCTATCTATCTAACAATAAGGGATGAAAATGTGGTCATACAGTCTGAAGTCTTGTCTTTTCTGTGAGAGCAACTTCCTATAACAGTCTTACTTGAAAGGAGAAACTCGTGGAATTTTCATTCTTTTATTATTATTTTAGTCAATTAATCAGTTTAAAGTTATTAAATAACCTAAAGCACTTTGTTTTCCCCTTGTAATTTTCACAGAACTACTTAAGGCAAAAATTAGCATTAATAAGTAAGAACTTTAGCCAAGAAATCTATTTTCATGTGACTTAGTCAATACAAATCCTTTTCAGAAGAAGTCTATTGAGAAAGATTAATGTGAAAATGTAGGCTGCCTAGTGAAAGTCTCTGGATATGAATGAGTTCTTTCACCATGTGACAAATAAAATGCTGTGAAAAATGTGTCCTTGAGGGATTTTCCTATTAGCTAGCCAATTTAAATAAGAGACTGATTTTTTAACAACATGAAAATTCTACAGTGTGCTGTGGGTTAAAATATTGTTATTCTTTATAGAGCCAGTAGGGGGAGAAATCAAGTCTAAATCCCACTTTGTGCCATCACACCCATCCAAAAAGGCTGCATTTTTTTTTTTTTTGGCTTGGCATCCCCTTTTAAAATTCCATCTTAATAAATTAGTGTCATATCTGCTTTTGCTTATTTCTTTATTCCCAAGAAAATTTAGGATGATAGTTATGAGGAATCATTCTTTAGCCTGTTATTGGGATAATCCAATCATTTCATTAATAATAATAACTGACAGTGCTTGAATACAATGCTTTGAAGTTTGCAAGTTGCATTTAATATATCATTAGACCCTCACAGAAGCCTATGGCAGATAAGTACTACAGGTATTTAAACTCTTTAAATGCCTGGTTTCTTTATCTGTAAAATAGCCTCACTGTGAGTCAGTGTGAAAGGGAGGATTTGAACCCCGGGCAATTGGACTTCAATTCCAGAATTCACTCTCCTATGCCATACAGAATCAAACAACAATGACCTACTGGAAAATGAGAAAAATTATTATTAATAACCAATGATTTGGGGGAAATCCAGAGTTTCCCATTTTTCTAAAGTCTTCATTTCAAAAACTCAGTCTCTGCAGGTTGAATCAACTTTCTCCTCTATCAGACCCCACCCAGCTTTACAAATAATCTCTAATCTAAAGTGAATTCCATTTAATCAGTCTTGGGTGGAGGTAGATCCTTTGTATACATTGCTCCAGGCTGGGGGTAGTCTGAGTATAGGGAGGGTCTCTCTGTCCAAGAGTGATGTCCTCTCAGCCCCTCATTGTAATATTAATTCTCTATCATTACTTGCTAAAGCATCAGAGTTGATTGCCACCCTATGGAACACCCACTTTTCCAAGACCATATAAGCCTTGAGCCTTCCACCATAAGGATCTTTGGCATTCAAGAGTGCCACTGACCTATTTTATCAAAATGTTAGCATTACTGATAAAATGACTACCCAGAAATGATGTCTCTTGAACTTTTTAAACATCACAAGAACTACAGAAATAATTCAAAGAACTCCTAACAAAGAGAGAATTTGGAATTCAAGGGTTTCAAAATGCCCACCTAGGTACCTCCAAAGGAATTATAAAATGTGGAATTCTAATTTACCTTGTGCCCATAGACTCTTTCAATCATGTATAGTGCTGCTATGTGGGAAATATGAGAAAAATGAAGAGAGAGAATATGATCTAAAGCTTTCATTGTGAACTGAGTAGGGAAGGCCAACTTCAATTGAATTAGCCACTGAATTAAATTGTGCCAAACTTGTAAATAGTTAGTAAGCATCTGAGTAGAAAAGATAAGAAAAAGTATATTTCTTTTAGAACAGTGATGTTAAAATTCATCTGATGAAAACCCAACATAGTTGCTGTGTATTAATAATGGAATTATACTCCCTCTAAAAAGAATTATATATTTAGCAAAAGAAAATATTAGCATAGAATGGTAATTACTATTATTATTCTATATGTGATATAAACATAGTTATATATAATAACCCAGTATTTAAATAGCTCACACTTATTCAGCTCTTTGTCTTGCAGAGTACTTTGCACTTGAGGCTTATGACGACCCTGAGATATGAAGTTGGTACAGTGAGAAGAGCATTGACTCTGATGCCAAATTCTGCCTCTGATGCCTAATACCTGTATGACCTTTGACAAGTCATTAAACATCCTTGGGACTCAGTTTTCTCATCTTTACAATGAGAGAGTTGGATGAGACCAACTCTGGGGTTACCTTTCAGCTCATAATTGATGATCTTGTGAAATCAGGCAGGTTACTATTATTACACCCACTTTACAGATAGAAAATGGAGACCCAGAGAGGACAATGCACTTGCCCAGAGTTACAAAGCTAATTAGTGTCTGAAAAGGTTAAGCTCTGAACATAAGGAAAGTTCTGTGATTTAGACAAAATAGATGATAGAGAGATAGATTCAAGGTCCTCAAAGATGCCTGCCCATTCGTCCATCCATCCATCTATCCATCTATCCATTTATCGCCAAACAAACAATATTTCTGAATAGAATTTCTTAATACAATTTATTAAGCATTTACTATGTACCAGGCACTGTGCTAAGTGCTTTGGATCCAAATATAAGCAATAAAAGATTGCATAGCTCTGCTTCACTTAAATCCAATTCACTCTCAAGTCAAGATATCGTGATGCCATTAGTCTTCTTTGAGGATGAACAATAACAACAACATTCTAAGAGGTTATATAGGGTGTCCCAAAAATATTAGTGCAGTTTTAAGCTAGTATAGCCATTTAATAATGCTAAGTTTTAATAGTTTAAAATTGCACTAAAGCTTTGGGACACCTTGTGTAATGCTGTCACCATACAGTTGTTTTATTTTCCAAAATATGAGAAGAACTAGGTACCATTCCCTTACACAATTACTCTTCATATATTTGAGCCCAAAGCTTGTTTGCAAGTGATAAATTGGCTGGGTCACAGCAACTCAAAAAACTCATCTTTCAAGCGATGGAAGTGTCCACTTTGGTGGAGTCATGACTTTTGCAGCATTAAAACAATCCTATCCTTTATTGGATTGGATGCTTTCCATTCTTTTGAAAAGAAGCAATTTGGAATGGTAAATATGGATCATATCCATTTTGGGTCATTATCCTATTTGGTGATGCTTAGGCCCCTGTCAGAAATTTCTGCACACCCCCTTCTCCCTACCTCAACAACAACTTAAATTATTTATATCACAGAAACATTTGCCCTAGAAACAGTTATAGGACACATAAAAACCCAACAGATAAAAATCTTTGTGACTAGTTGGCTGACTTCTGAAAATTCTTGCTGTTGTTCCTTGCTTGTGCAGCTGATAGAATAAAAGTCTTCCCATAGCCAGAAGCTAATCATATGTCTGGTCATATTGCTGGGGGATGCCAGTAAGTAGCATGAGCTAGGAGAAAATTCTTAGGCAAATGAAAGTTATATAATACATTTTCTTTACTGAATCTGTGTTTTAATTGGTATAGGGAGCTCCTGGAGTCAAGCCTTCCTCAAACCCTCTTAATTCTAGCACTTCTAATTCTTTTATTCTTTATTTTATTATTCTTTTCTTTATCATCTTTTTGTTTTATTGATTCTAATTATTTCCTATTTATCCTGTATATAGCTTGTTTGTACATATTTGTCTACTTGTAGTCTCCTCCGTCAGATTATGAGCTCCTTGAGGGCAGGGACTGTCTTTTTCATTTTGTATCTCCTGCACTTAATACAGCATCCCTGTACCCAGACTACGTACTTAATAAATGTTTATTTACTGACTGATTGACTTGTCCAAGATCATAGAACCAATATATCATAGGCAGGATCTGAACTCAGTTCTTTCTGCTCCAAGATCAGCACTCTATAGAGGCTCCCTAATATCCATTATATTAAAACAATCAAGAACAAAATACCTAAGCTTGCAAATGTCTGTTGACCAAATTATCTTCTTTTGTAATCTACCATGATCAAGAAATAGAGAAGAATTTTATTTTTTTCATTAATTGTGCAGTACTCTGAAGAATGTAATGTGTATTGTCTAATGTCTTTGTTGTTTTTGTAGTTGTTTGCATGTTGTCTCCTTTATTAGATTGTGAGAACAGGGACTGTTTTTTGGCTTTTCTTTGTATTCCCAGTGCTTAGCACCATGAGGCACTCAATAATTCCTTGTTGAACAGAATGGACATGATGATGCATTTCATGAGTGCTATGATATGTGATTTCCAAATTTGCCATTTATTTATACTTGAAATGCTGCCTCTGTTTACTTTTTCTTCCATTCAACAGTACCCTCATATATATAAAACACCTTTATATACATCATATATACATTACATATATATAACACCTCTATATATACAATATATATTCTAACATATATTGTCTAACTAATGATGGAGTCAAATGTTGGATGCTTACTTGAAAGGTTTCTTCAATATCTTAACAAAACAACCCCAAAAAGATACCTGGTTACTGAATCAGCTGATAAATGAACTTTGATTTCCTCTTAGGTATTCAGTCAACTTTTTTCTGTAGCTGTCCCTATAGGATGGAGTCCATTCAAAGAACCAGAAACATTAAAAAGGCCACAAGACCTGATAGCCATTCAGTTGTCTCAGAAGACCATGGAAATTTGCCTTGAAGAGTTTTTTAACTGCATGTCCCAGTCTATGGTCTGGTAGTGTGATTAAAAAAAAATACTACGAATAAGATATGACATTGAAAGAATATCTCAATGCAGTGTAAGAGACAATACAGTTAATTTAATTTAATAAACAGGTTATTTTGTTCTTTTTTTTTTTTTTTTTGCTTTTTTTGGAGGGGGGAAGGCAGGGAAATTGGGGTTAAGTGACTTGCCCAAGGTCACATGGTTAGTAAGTGTGTCAAGTGTCTGAGGCCAGTATTGAACTTAGGTCCTCCTGACTCTAGGGCTGGTGCTCTATTCACTGTGGCACCTAGCCACCCCCATTTTGTGCTTTCTTTAAAGGATGAAACTGATTTTGTGAGAGCCTTGAGTTACAAATTATGGCTTGTTTTCAGTATGTCAGGAAGAATGCAGAGATGGGAAGGAAATGTTTTTGGGAAAGCTCTATACACTCTAAACCATATTAGGATCCTATAGTGTCATGTGTTAGAACTAGAAGGGAACTTTTGATGTCTAGTCTAGAGGCATCAAACATGCAGTCTGTGGGCCACATCTGACTGAAAACTCTCCTGAGTGTGACCCAAAACAGAATAAAATATAATTGGGAAATGTTTAATGAAAGAAAGAAGGAAGGAAAGAGAGGAAGAAAGAGAGAGAAAGAAAAAGAAAAAAAGGAAAGAAGGAAGGAAAAGTGAAGAAAAAGAAAGGAGGAGAGAAGGAAAAAAGAAAGCAGGAAAGAAAAAAGGAAGGAAGGAAACATGAATATGTATTTTTCTAAGTCAACATGTGACCCACAACAATCCTTCTGAAGAGTTTAGTGACTCCCACTTCTATTTGAATTTGACACCATGGATCTAGTCCAACACCATTACATGGATGAGGAAGGAAAGTGTGACCCATAGAGGTCACAGAAAACAAGAAGAAAAGGTAGAATTTTAATTCAGATCCTCTTTGGATCTGGTGTTCTTTCCTCTTAAGGGGGTGAAGTGAAGAGTATTGAGTTCAGAGTTTGAGGAGCAGAGCTCAAATTATGCTTTTGCCATTTCCTATCTATGGAGGTTCTTGGAGGGGAGGCAATCTGCTTGAGGTCAATTTCCTTATCTATAAAATGAGAGGTTTAATCTAGATGATCTCCTAGGTCCCTTCTAGCTATACAGCTATGACCATATTATTTATTTACATAATAATAGCAATAATTTGAAGCTAGTAAAAGAAGAACCAGGAATAGCATTTACAAAAAAGAAACCTGATATTCATTGTCTGGGTTGTATGTTGCATTGATTCTCCCAAGGCATTAGAAGATCTACTTAAGAACACAACAAATGTTTCAAAAAGCCCATAGATAGTAGGAAATCAATTGTTTCTAATAAAATATTAATAACACTCAAGATAAGTCACAAAATAAAAATATATTTATCCAGAACTGTTGTGATTATTGAGCGAGGTGTTATATATATGAGGGTACTATGGAGTGGAAGGAAAAGTAAACAGAAAAGTATAAGCAAGTGGCAAACTTGGAAATCACATATCATAGCACTCATGAAATGCATCATCATGTCCATTATGTTCAACAAGGAATTATTGAGTGCCTCCTGTGTGCCAGACATGGTGCCAAGCACTGGGAATACAAAAATAAAGGCCAAAAACCAGTCCCTGTTTTCACAATCTAATAAAAGAGACAACATGCAAACAAGTATAAAAACCAGATTCAGGAGGATAAATTGGAGGTAACCTCAGAGGAAAGGCATTAAGGAGGTGTTGAAGTACAAATCCCAGATGGTTTACTGATTCATTTTTTTAGCCCACAGATGTACATTTAAGGAAGTCAAAATGTTATAAATTAAGGAATGAATCTATTCAATCTCATTGGATGACAGTTGTAGCTAGTATTTAGTTAGCACTTTAAGGTTAGGAATATTTCTTATGATGAATTTGTTATAGCTTGAGAGACTGTACTGCCTTTGCCCTGGGTCTTTTAGATGGCATCAGCAATGGACCAGATGCAAGACCAGAAAATGTTAACTTTTTATTCAAGTCATTTCTCTAGATACTGTATAAAACATTTTGTTTGTGCATCTAGCTATGAAGGTGTGATCTGACCAAGTCATACCAAAGGAACTATCCCCTCATTCATTTAACTAATTGATTGAAGTACCATACCCCAGTCAGTCAATAAGCATTTATTAAACTCCTACTATGTGACAGGGACTGTGTTAAACCCTGTGGATACAGAAAAGGACAAAATAAGGGTTCCTGCCCTCAAGGAGCTCACATTCAATCACTGCAGCCTAGCAATATCTTTGGCCTTTTGGGTTGCCTTGTATAGTTATCTCTTCCATATTGCAACTTTCCCCATCATGGTTTCGATATACTGTGGGTCAACATAAGAAATTGAATGGGAATTTGGGGGGAGTTTTATGGAAGCTGCAGATGATAAGTGAAGGTCAGCAGATGACACAAAAAGTTTAGAAACTCAGAAATGCATAAAATACATGTATGGTATTATATAATATTAACCCAAATTTTACAGTGAGGCATTGTAAATACCCCAGAAAAGAAAAAGAAAAAATTCAGATCTTTTTTTGTACAAAGGGAGGGCCAAAACTTTTATGCAGATTTACTGGGTCACAGAGGTGCTGTATCCATACCCACTGCATTGTGGAAGGGATAACTATATATGGTAAATCACTCCAGTATCTTTCCCAAGAAAATGCCAAATGGAATAACAAAGTCAAACGTGATTGAAATGACTCAACAAAAATATATGGCATTGAATCTTGTGAAGATTCTAGTCCATTTAAACCTCTTAACTTTTTTATATTAGTGACTTTCCACCATATATCCACCATTCTTTGACTTGTTCCATTGATGGTTTTTGACACAAGTGCTGGACTTTATATTTTTTATTATTAAATTTCATCTTTTTGTGTTCAGCCTATATCCCCAGCTTGTCAAAATCCCAATTTTGTCACCCAGCACATTAGCTCTTCTACTCAGTTCTGTGTCACTCTCAAATTGATGCAGCCCTCTATGGCATCCTTCTCCCAGGTCACTGATAAATGTGTCATACTGAACATAAAACATGGTGTTACCCAATTCCTTCATATTCACACTAATACACTAATTGATATTATTTAGATCTGCTTATTCAACCAGATTTCGCATCTACTTAACTGTACTGTCATAAGGTCTACACCTCTCTATCTGTCCATAAGAGAGATTGGAGGGATGGGAGGTAGGAAAGGGAAAGAGAGAGAGAGAGGGGAGTGAGCTCACATATACATGTATATATGCACAATGTCCTAAAGTTTACAAATTATATTCCCCACAACAACTTTGTAAAGTAGATAGTACAGGTAATAATAACCTCATTCTACAGATAAGGCTACTAAGTTTCAAAGAAATAAAATGACTTGTGTAGGATCACACAGAGGTGGTTTTTTCCTTGCCCAGAACTGTGGTATGTAGACTTTAGGGAATAAGGACAGCCCACAGAGCTCAAACATACTGATAGTGAATGTCGCCCTGCTATCAGCCCAACTATAGCTAGAAAAGTCTCATAATCCTAATGGTCAGCCAAGGCCATCTACTAGCCAAGGTGGAGAGATCAGCCAGTGAAAAATGAACAAATCCTGTGCCATTCACTATATTTACTTGTGATGTTACAGGTGAACCTGAAGAAACCCATTCATTTTCCTTTCATTTAGCTATGTTTTGTGTTATTTCATGCAATGGTAATATCGAGACTAATTGTTTTATGTGTATGCTTATGTTTGCAGTTAAACTATATTTAAAAAATATATAGGACTATATTTTTAAAAAGTATGGAGGTTTAATGTTGTAAATAACTAGCTTCACTCTGTTAGCTAGCCATGTTTTGCTTTGTTATTTATAAGTAATTGCTGTGTATTATGCATTTATTTGTACTCTTGTGTATGTGTGTGCTATGCCCTGTATCTAATGTCATCAGAGGCAGGTACGTAGTTCAGGGAGTGGCATGCTGGACCTAGGATCAAGAAGACTTGAGTTTGAATTCTGTCTCTGATACTAACTAGCTGTGTGAACCTGGGAAAGTCACTTTGACTCTGCCTCAGTATTCTTGTCTGTAAAATCAGGCTAGCACTTACACTGTTCCTCCTCCCCAAAAAAAGGTATTGTCGTGAGGATAAATTGAGATAACTATAAAACACTTTGCAAACTTAAAAGGGAGTGTCTCTCTCTCTCTCTCTCTCTCTCTCTCTCTCTCTCTCTCTCTCTCTCTGTCTCTGTCTCTGTCTCTCTTTCTCTCTGTCTCTATATATACACACATGAATATATGCAAGCTATTATTGTTTTGTTATTAATTGTTCATATGTTGTTTATTTTATATATTTATTATTGTCATATTTTCTTATCACCACAGTATTCATTCTGTCAGGTAATGGTCTATTGCTTGTTAATGAACATTTCTTTTCTTTTGTTTTCATTTGTACTATAATTTGGTTATCTGAGATGCCAGGAAAATCACACTTGTTTTTAAAATCACTAATATTTGTAGTCATGCTGTATAGTTAAGTGTTTTGAACTTATTCCAGCTGACTTTTTCTGGGACTGCAAAAAGTCTTAGCCAGAGGGAGGAATGTAATATTTCAGTGCCCTGAAAGACAGCCCTGTCATCTCTGTGGTGCATAAGAAGGAGCCTTGACTCCCAGTTGCCTGAGAGAATGCTGAGCTTGACACTTATATCTGCATAAGAGAGTTTGCCTCCTAACTTTGATAGAGCATTTAGAAGGAGGTAGTTGAAAAGCTAGACAAGAACTACTTAATGGCTACTGCAGGACTTCAGGGTGGACATTTGAGGGAAGCTGCCCCATCATGACCCTTGACCTTGAGAACTTTCAACCTAAGACCTCTACTAAGTAAGATGTTTTCTTCTCCTGGTTTGACCTGAGATCTTAGCTGACTTCCTGATGAAGAGTTCATTTACTTTGTGTATTCTTTGGTATCTAAGACCTTATTGTGATTTCTGTTTGATATTTGATTTGGAAAAATGGGCTTACTTGTAATTTGCTATTCCTGATGATCTTTTGTGTAACCACCATTTGATAGTGAAGGGCTAAGCTGGTGAGGGTAATCAGTGCTATGCCCTGCATCTAACGTCATCAGAGGCAGGTAGGTAGTTCAGGGAGTGGCATGCTGGACCTAGGATCAAGAAGACTTGATGAGACTGATGGTGCATTTTCTTGAGACTGATCAGGAAAGCAGCTTTCCTTCTGAACCTCTTGGAATCATAACTATTAGACTAGAGATATCAAGGGGTGGCAGATAGATATAATCTTAGCCCAACATCTGGCTTGGAGACTGTAGGAGAGATCACTTAGCCTCAGTGGTCCTGGGACCTACCTGTCTCTACCCCAGCTAGGCTGGTTGTGGTTTCAGTCTTTCTACTCTTCAAAAAGGTGAGCCCAATTCCAGATATCTTTCTATGTCACAATCTTACATATACATTACATAAGTATTTTTAAGACAGGAAAAAAATTTAAATGTGAAAATATAAATATTTCTCCACCAAAAAACTCCCCAAACAATACAAAACTAAAAATACACATTGAGAAACAATTTATGCTGATTACTATTTGACATTAATTGGTGTTATCTGACATCAGGATTCATAGTTGTCTTTTGTAAAGTCTGAGAGCTAAATTACAAGAAGAGTAGATAATCAATCAACAAGCATTGTGCCTATTGTGTGCCAGATGCTGGGGATACAGAGACAAAAGCAAAACTGTTCCTCTTTTCAAGCAGCTTAGGGTATAACCAAAAAAATAACCAAAAATATATAGGTTTACATAAGATATCTATGAAGTAGGTATAAGATAACCTTGGAAGTAATGGTATTAGCATTTAGGAGAGGGAGTGGGAAAGCCTCTTAGAAATCAGAGCACTTGAGCTTTGAAGAGATGAGAAGGGAGATTATTCCAGGAACTTGGGACAACCACAGGGCAGGCACAAAGATGGAAATGTGACTGAGTGGTTAAAAAAGGGGACAGACATTTTAGTGAGTTTGAAACCAGAAAATTACAGGGTGCTTACTTTCTTAAACATGTTTAGACAAACCAGAGGATAGATTTATGTCTAAGGAGACAGTAAGCAAAAAATGACCACATTTACGTAATAAAAGCATAAATGAACACCTCGTTTTTTATTTAGATGTCAGTTTTATCCTTCTGGTTTTTTTTTAGGTTGAGTTTCTGGCAAGTTGTACAGGTACAGATGGTGGGGAATTGAGAAAAAAATGGGACTGGCAGACGATGAGAGTTAGGTGATGAAAAAGACAGCCCAAAGTCTGAGATGGAGTGTCCATTAAGGGGGAGGAGAGAGATAAAGAGATAGCACCATAGGGGAAGCAGCAGAGACTGAAGGGAAGGCAAGGAAGAAGACCAATTTAAGGGATGAATGGAAAAGCTGCTAGAGAGGTTGAGATTAGAGGTGATAGGTGTATACTCAAAGATAAGACAGAATGAGTAGCAATGTGAAGAGGAAGAGAGAGTTTTAAGGGGAGGAATTACCTTTATATGGCTGAATGGAGAACAGTGGAAATCTCAGTCATTCCTTTCTTGGGAGAGAAGAGGGAAAAGCAGAAAAGGAGATGAGGAAACAAGGGAGAAGATAAAAAATATACTAAGGCAGGTGTTGAAAAGAAGATAGAAAAATGAAATATTCATTATTAAAGGGAAACAGTATAGAGGATTGGACAGAGGACCAATCTGGAAATTTGGGAGACTTGGATTCACATCTGACATTTAACACATATTAGCTATATGACCATGGGTGAATACATTAACCCCTCATTGCCCTTAGACTACTCTCTAAGAATCCAAATTGTGCACAGTACTGATCTCCATTGTTAAAAAGAGGTTTCACACGGAGAGTTCTCGACATAAATAAAATCACATTATACATATTTACATAGAGACACGTGTGTGTGTGATCAGATTTTGAGGCAGAACTCTGTGGGTAGAGATAGAGCATGACTGTGTACATTTCTGGGAAATATAGGCCCGAACAAACTATGTTTTTCTTCCCAGCCACAAAGGAACTGAGACTCTGGAGAGCTGTGAGCAGTGGAAAGGATTTCTACTTCTCTGGAAGTCCTTAAATGAAACATCACACACAGCAACAGTCGGTTATGTCAGCAACAATAACAGTAACCACTGCAGTGGGTCAAGGAGATGGAGCAGCAACTAGAGGAAGATAGAGCCTGGGGAAACACAGCAGCCTATGGGGCAGCTGTCCAAGGTAGGGTGCAGTAAGAGAGCATGGCTGTTGCCAGAGTCCCATGTGGCTCTGCTTTCAGTAGCCAGGATGGAGTGGTAGTTGCTGACCTTCTGTTTGGGAGAACAGGTACCAGACTAGGAAGTACAATCTTCCCTTCCCTTCCCTTCTCCTCTCTGTCTGAGATAGGGGGAGAAGGTGGGTCTAAAGGCTATCCTAAATTCTTTAGTTATTTTTATTTAAATTGTTCAGATGATCTCTTCTGTCTACATAAAAACAATAGATATAATTACTATTGATCTATGTGTTGCCTTATCTGTGCATAGGGGTGCTATAATGGGAAGGAACAGTGTTTGGGTAGGGAAAGGTCCAGGCAGGGGTTACTGGAATGCTATCTAAGGCTGATTGTCATATTTGCAGTCTAAATATTTATAGGAATCAGCAAACAGTACAAATCTGATCTTGATTTATTGATCTGTTGGTTGTCTAGACCAGAGGTGGGGAACCTGCCACCTTGAAGCAACATGTGACCTCGTAAGTTCTCAGGGGTGTGGTCTTTTGACAGAGTCCAAGTTTTACAAAACAAATCCTTTTATTAAGGGGATTTGTTTTTTGAAGTTTGGATTCAGTCAAAAGTCTGCACTCTAGGACTAGAGGGTCACATGTGGCCTTGAGGCCGCAGGTTCCCCATCCCTGGTCTAGACTTAAGAAAGTGATGGAAAAAATGTTAATGATACAGATTAAACTTAAAAGTGAGTCCAACATACATTGCCCCCCACCCCCAATCTATTGTTAAACATTTACCAACACACTCCTGGATTCAGGATTAGAGCCCAAGGCTGTCCAAAGTGTCCCAAAAGTGCCAGGCATTCCCCAGGCTCAGAACTGAGCTAAATTTAGATAGTGAATATTACAGCTTTTGCTCTTAATCATTTTTTAAGTAACCCCCCCCCCCAAAGCAGAACTGAATTAGATAAGCAGTTTTTCCTTCCTCTACTGTAGTCCGGGGGTTTTTAACCTGAGGTCCATATACTGTTTTGAAAAAAAAATTTTTTGATAACTATATTTCAATATAATTCATTTCCTTGGTAATCCTATGCATTTATAAACATTGTGCTGAAAAGTCCACAGGCTTCAAAAGACACATTCACACACACACACACAAACCACGTATGTGTGAGTGTGTTTCTAATGGCAGCCATCTCTAGGGTGGGGGAAGGGAAGAAAATGGGGGAAAAAGAAAGTTACATAACTTTAATATATATTTAAAAGGAATAGCAAGGTGTACATAATAGATTTGCAGTTTCATGTGCAATCATTGTTTTCTAATCTACTATATTAGGGAAATGCTTGTTTTATTTCTCAAGTTCAGAATAAAATAAAAATGCAAAAATAAAATACATAGGATTGCAAAAGGAACCAATAATATCAAAATATTTTATCAAAATACGTATTTTTAAAAAGCTCATAGACATGAGGTTAAGATCCCTTATCTTAGAGGCAAATAGTGTGTGTGTGTGTAAAATTTACATAGCTATTCAAATGAAGTTCAAGAAGGAGAAGGGGCTGAAAACTGGTGATCAGGAAAGACTTCCTGTAGGAGGCAGCATTTGTAGTATATTTTGAATGACACTAAGGGAGTCTATGAGTCGGAGATAAGGAACAAATATACTCTAGACATGCCGGTGCAAATGTGGAAGGAATGTTGTGAATGGGGAATAGCTGGCCAGCCAATTCATGATTCTCTTAATCCTACCATCTCATTTTATGTAAATTTGAAATTCATCTCATTTGCCTGATTTCCCACCTGGCTGTACCAATTTTGGACTTCTCTGATTTTTCCACCATGCTCCCAGCAAATTCATCAATGGGAAATTTCATCATCTTGCAAGATACAATCAACCTCTTCACTTATACCTTAATCATTCATTACTCCCTGCTCTTCTGATTGGAGGGTGGAACCATAACCTCCATTTAAGGAGAGAAGACAGGACAGATCTCTCCTAACTTCTATCCTACCCAGCTGCACTTACTTTGGACTTTTTCACATTACCATGTCCTCCACCTGAATTAATTCCACCCCACCCCCTTTTGGCTTTCTTTTGGATGTTGTATTCCCCCATTAGACTGGGACTTGAGACAAAAGGACTTTTTCTAAGGGATAGAGGAAAAGCTGAAATTGAGGGAAACCAGAACCATAAGGAGAGAATACACTCAGTAGTCTGGAGTATGAGTACTCCATGAGATATATCAATGGTATATGTATTTTATTGTTTTTTTTTCATAAAACTAGTTCTTAATTTTATTGACTAGTTCAATGACGTTTTTTTTACTTACAATTTTATTAAGATCTTTGGTTTTTCAGGATGTCTATATTGGGGTTTATTTCGTGATCTTAAATTTGTTCTTTTTTTAGTTTTTTTTTTAAGTTACAAGGCCAATTTTTTTTATCTCCTCTTTCTCTCTTTTATTAATGTAAGTATTTAGAGATATAAATTTTGTCTTGAGTTTTGCTTTGGCCGTCTCACACAGATTTTAGTATGTTGTCTCACTTTGTAATTATTTTTAATGAAATTATTGATTGTTCCTATGCTTTGTTCTTTTGCCCACCCATTCTTTATGATAAGGTTGTTTTGTTTCCAATTAATTTTTAATCTATGCTTCAAAGGCTCCTTATTGAATTTAATTTTCATTGCATTATGGTCCCCAAAGAGTGCATTTAATGTTTCTGCTTTTCTGCATTTGTTTGTGAGGTTTTGATGTCTTAACACATGATCAATTTTTGTGGAGGTGTCATGTAGTTAAAAAAAGAGTATATTCCTTTCTTTTACCGTTCAAAATTCTCTAGAGAAGGGCTTCTTAAACTCTTCCCATTAGATACCCCTTCTCACATTTGGCAGTATTCCTTGGTGTTGTGTGGCATGAAGGCATGCATCATTCAAAGTGTGTATGCTTTGTGTTCAGACCCAAAACTGCATTGAAGTTGTGTGATGCAATACAAGCAAACACTGCTAGAAATATTTCAGATTCATTAAGGCTTTGTTTTTGAATTAGTTTTGGTCATTACACATTCAGAAACCTATTTTGCCAATTTTTTTGTAACCCTATGTGGAGTCAACCCCCAGTTTAAGAAAGAAGTGTTGCTCTAGAGGACTGTCATATCTAACTTTCCTAAAATTCTATTCATCTCCTTGACTTCTTTCTTGTTAATCTTATGGTTGGATTTAATTGTGTCTGAGAGGAAAATTGGGATTTTCTACTAGTATAGTTTTACTCTCTATTTTCTCCTGTAGCTCGTTTCACTTTTCCTCTGAGCATTTGAATGTTATGTAACTTAATGTGTAGATATTAGATATTTATACTAATTCATTGGTCATGGTATCTTTTGGCAAAACACACTTTCCCTGGTTGTCTCTTAATTAGGTCCATGCTTGCTTTTGTTTTGCCTGAGATCATGATTGCTACATCCTGCTTTTTTTGCTTCAACTGAAGCATAATAGATTCTGCTCCAGCCCTTTATTTTAACTCTGTGTGTGTCTTCTGTTTCAAGTGTATTTCTTGTAAACAACATATTGTTGGGTTTTGTTTGCTTATCTATTTTGCTATCCTCTTCCATTTTATGTGTGACTTCTCCTTCACATTTACAATTATGACTACTAAGTGTATTTTCCTCCATCCTAGTGTCACCTATTTATCCTTCTGTCTGTTTTTCACCCTGTCTCCTCCACAAAAGTCTGTTTTGCTTTTAAGCACTGTATCCCTTAATATACCCTCTCTTTTATTACTTCTCTCTCCCTTTCTTTTAGCCCTTTCCCCTCATATTTCCCTCTTGGGTGAGATGAATTTCTATACCCAATTCTGTGTGTATGTGTGTGTGGGGGGGTATTTCTCTCTTTGAATCAGTTCAGATGAAAGTGAGGTTCAAGTATTGCCCCTGTTCATTTCCCTGTCCTTTGTAAACAAAACAAAACAACATTCTTCTTTGTATATCTCTTTTAAGTGAGATAATTTTTCCCATTGTTCCTCTCCCTTCCCCCTTTTCACAGTACATTCCTCTTTCTCATTTTTCCATTTTTTTACTTATTTATTTTTTGGAGATCATCCCAACACAGTAGATTCACACCCATGTCTTCTAAGTAAACTCCTTCTAATTTTCCTAATAATGATAAAGTTCTGAGGGGTTACATATATCACCTTCACATATAGGAATGTAAACAGTCTAATCTTATTGAGTCCCTTATGACTTATTATGTTTAACTTCATATGCTTCCCTTGAGTTTTGTGTTTGAATGTCAGACTTGTTATTCAACTCTGGTTTTTTCATCAGGAATTCTTGAAAATCATGTTTTATTAAATATTCATTCTCATCTCCCCCCTCCCCCCGGTAGAATTATACTCTGTTTTGCTGGGTAAGTTATTCTTGATTTGAACCCAAGCTCCTTTGCCTTTTGGGATATTTTCCAAGTTCCCCTCTCCTTTCAGTTTTAACTCCTAAATCTTATGTGATGCTGACTGTGGCTGGTGATATTTGAATTGTTTCTTTCTGATGAATATTGTTATTTTCTAAGAACATTTCTTCCTTGACCCAGGAACTTTGGAATTTGGTTATCATATTCCTGCGAGTTTTCACTTTGGGACTTCTTTCAGGAGGTTCTTTCAATTTCTACATTGCCTTCTGGTTCTAAGATATCTGGGCAGTTTTCCTTGATAATTTTTGGAAATGTGATGTCTTTTTTATTATGACTTTCAGGTAATGTAGTAATTCTCAAATTATCTATTTTCTAAGTTAGTTGTTTTTCCTATGAGATAGTAAATATTTTCTTATTTTTCAGTCTTCTGATTTTGTTTTATTGTTTCTTGATATATCATGGAGCCATTAATTTCTGCTTGACCAGCTGTAATTTTTAAAGCATTATTTCCTTCAGTGAGTTTTTTTTTACTTATTTGTTTTTGCCTCTTTTACCATTTGGTCAACTCTGATTTTTTAAAGAATTATTTTCTTCAGTATTTTTGTGCCTCTTTTGCCAAGCTGCTAATTCTCTTTTCATACTTTTCTTGCATTGCTTTCATTTCTTTCCCCAATTTTTCATCTACCACCATTTTATTTTTTAATTTTTTTTGTTCCTTCAAAAACTATCTTTATTTAACTCTTCTAGGAATTCCTGTTGGGTTTGTGTCTAATCTGTTTTTTTCTTTTCTTTGAGGCTTTGCTTGTAGATATTTTCAAATCATTGTCTTCTTCTGAGTTTGTGTCTTGAACTTCTCTTGTCAACATAGAAAATTTTTGTGGTCATTTGTTGTTGTTGTTGTTTGTTCATTTTCTCAACCTGTTTCTTGACTTTGGACTTCATTAAAGTTGGGCTCTGCTCACCTCTAACAGGATAACTTGCCTAAGCTTCAGACTTTTTGTCTTATAGCTCTCGAAGTTAGATCTGGGGGCTCATAAGTTTTCAAGATGGTATGATCTGGTGAATGGTCTGGTCACTGCCCTCCTGGTCTAAGCTCTTATCCTAGCACGGGTAATTAATTTGTAAGTAATTTACTCATAATTCAATCTGATGCACTTCTAAATGATATTTATAGATGGGAGTTTGGAGAGCTCAGCAAAAATTGTCACTTGCCTCCACCATCTTGACTCCATCTCTGTGAGAGCTCATCTATGAGGGAATGAATCTGTTGTTTAAACAAGGATTCAAAATTTGTATTTTATGTCCCTGATATTCTTCTACTTCATTGGGATTTCAAAAGAGTCATTATTTCAAAGAAGGGATATTACTTTCATCAGCACAAATTACAACTATTACTACACAGAGATTGTCAACACTCTTACTTAGTATTCTATCTCCTGGGTTGCTGTGACCAAAGGGGAAAGGGTAGGGAGGACTACCAGATGAACAGCCTTCTGGTAATAGAGCTGAGTCAAAATGGTTCTCATGTAAAAAGCAAGGACCATTCCACTTTTTACTTTGTATTCCCAGTGAGGCATTGTGACATAGTCCAGAAGTTCCCATTTAATGGTTCAAGTAGCTTTGCTGATTCCTGAAAATTCTAAAATTCTTCGATGGTTCCTTAAGTAGTAAACAATTGCCCAATTATGTTACAAATATATGTTTTGTCTGTGACAACAAGCTTGTGCATGCTTGAAACATTACAGGTTTGTAAATTTTAACTCAGGACTTTTAAAAAATCATTGTAGTTATCATAAGCACTTAAGAAAGAAAGAAAGAAAGAAAGAATATTATGAGTTGCATATTAAATTTTCCTAGGGGTTCACAACACATCTTTGTTGTTATTGTTGCAAAGTATTCATGGGACAAAAAAACATTAGGAAACACTTAAATATTGGATAGAAATGTCATTTTTGAGTTAGGAAAACCTGAATTCAAGTCCTGCTTCTGAGTCAGTGCTTAACATCATGCCTAGTACATAGTAAAACACCTAACAAATGATGATGATGATGAAGGAGAAGAAGAAGAAGAAGAAGAAGAAGAAGAAGAAGAAGAAGAAGAAGAAGAAGAAGAAGAAGAAGAAGAAGAAGAAGAAGAAGAAGAAGAGGAAGAAGAAGAAGAAGAGGAAGAAGAAGAGGAAGAAGAAGAAGAAGAAGAAGAAGAAGAAGAAGAAGAAGAAGAAGAAGAAGAAGAAGAAGAAGAAGAAGAAGAAGAAGAAGAAGAAGAAGAAAAAGCTCACAGTTTTTGGAGGGGAAAGTATGTGAATAACTTTGTACAAAACAAGCTATATAAAGGACAAATTGGAAATAATCAACAGAGTGAAGGCCCTAGAATTCAGGGGATTGGGATAGGCTTCCTGTGGAATGTGAAGATTTTAGCTGGCACTTCAAGGAAGCTGGAGAAGCCAGAAAGCAGAGATGAGGAAGGAGAGTATTCTAGGCTTGAGGGACAGGCAGAGAAAATGCTAGGACCTGGGAGATGGAGTGTTTTGTGTGAAGAATAGGAAGGAAGCCTGTGTCACTGAATCACAGAGGATCTGGAGATAGTATGTAAAAAGAATGGAAAGGCCGGGGTGGGGTGGGAGGCAAGTTATAAAGAGCTTTGAATAGTAGAGGATTTGATATCTGATCATGGAGATGATAGGGAGGCACTAAGTGTGTGTGTGTGTACATGGAAGTGACATGATTAGACTTAAATGCTTTAAAATCACTTTGACAGCTGAGTGAGGTATGGACTGGAGTAGGAAGACTTGAAGCAGTTTGACCCATCAGCAGGCTACTGTAGTAGTCTAGTTGTGAGGTTATAAGGGCATATACCAGGGTGGTGGTAGCATTAGAAGAAAGAAGGAAGCATATGTGAGAGATGTTAAAAAGGCAAGTCAAGTGACCTTGGCAATGGACTGGATCTGGGTAGTGAGAGAGAAGAAGATGAATATGGCACCTAGGTTATGGTGCTCTTCTGTTAATAGGGAAGTTAGAGAGAAGGTAGAGGCTTTTTGGTGGAAAGATAATGAGTTCAGTTTTGGACACATTGAGTTTAACATGTCCAGGTCAAGATGTCCAATGGACAGTTGGAGATGTGAATGGAGAGGTCAGCAGAGAAGTTAGGGATGAATGAGTAGATTTGAGAATCATCCATAAAGACATGGTAATTAAATCCCTAAGATCTAGTGAGATTATCAAACCAAATAGTATTGAGGAAGAAGATGGATGGAGCCCTGAGACTTATTCATAGTTAACAAGTGTGATCTGGCTGAAGATCTGCAAAGGAAATTGAGAAGGAGCAGAAAGGTAGGAGAACCAAGAGAGAATAATGTCACCAAAACCTAGAGAGAAGAATGTGATTGGCCATGTCAAAGGGTACAGAGAGATCAAGAAAGATGAGGATGGAGAAAAGTTCTTTTGATTCAGTACTTAAGAGATCCAGATGTATCTTTCTTAATGAAAAGTATAGGAAGAAAAATTGTAATCCTGCCAAGTTTGAAGAAGCTTGTATACAGAGGAGCAACTGACTGGAAATTAGGAGACCTAAGGTTAAGTCTTTGCTCTGCCACTACTTAGCAATGTATCCTTGGCCAAGTTGAATTGTACAATGGAGAGCACTGGTTTTGGAATCAGAGGACTTGAGTTCAAATTCTCCCTATGATACTTCTTGGGAGACCTTGAGCAAATCTTTTAACATCCTGAGCCTCAGTTGCTTCATCTGTAAAGTAAGTAAACCTTTGATATCCTTTCTAGCTCTTGATCTATGGCATTATGACCTATGGGCCATAGACATTGGACTAATATTTTATATGGTTCCTCCCAACCTTAGCATTTAACCCCCACTAGGGTGAAATAGCAGTTATTTTTACTAGATGAGTGATACAAAAGAATAGATGTTTTGAAAGAAATATATCCTGTTTCTGTGATGCTTGCCTAGGATTCATTAGTGGGACCTGTTGTTACTATGTCTAAGAAATAAATCCCACTGATCCTGACTTGAAAAAAGCGGGTGCATTCTCTCTCTTCCACAAGAGTCAAAGACTTCTTGATAATGGAAGTATTTTTCTAAAGTTTTGACAATAGCTAGGAAGAAAAAGCTCTGGCAAGGGAGCAGCCCTATTCAGAAATCCTTAAGAACAACACAGAGAAATGGTGTTTGCTGGAATCCATGCTTGCACTGATTACAGCTCATGGACAAGGGTAATCATGAAAGGTGGAAAGTGATGTCACCTACACCCCAGTCTCATTGTTTCCTTAAGTTGTCTTCAAATGGCAGGTCTTTCAAGTGGTATGTTAAAAATCAATCATTTCTCCCATTGAAGATCTGGAAATCAGAACTAAAAAAGCCCTCTCTTTCTTTCTGTTGTTGAATATCCCCCTCCCCCTCCTCAATTCAATTTCACTTTCCTGTTTATAGTTCCTCCCTGACTTTCTTCATGACCTTGTACAAATCACTTAGGTATTCCATACTTCACTTTGCTCTGTGTAAAATGTCAACAACTTCTGGAGGGTGTTGGAAACCTTTACACTTCATAGTTCTGCACCATGACTATGCCTATACAAAATAAATATTTATAATCACACTGTAACATGCAACTTGCCTAACCTTTGTCACCCTTGCCAACTTATGCCCCAAGGTCACAGTCAGGGATCAGATTCCCTGGCAACCAATGGGTTTATGGCAACCCTTTGGACCATCAAGTCAAATTACATATCCTATCATGGATCAGAAGCATCAGTGTCCTATATGAGGAATGACAAACTTTTCCATTACTTAATTCCAAGTGTGGTTGATGGATCAAGTGTAAGCCTTAAAAATATTTTTTTCAGATTTTAATAACACTACCATACCCTCCAAGGCTTAAAAATCTATTATAGTTTGGGGCCTTCAGAGATTGGTTTACTCATCACTCACGTATGGTGCATTGACAATCTTTCATGAGTTGTTCGTGGATAGAGGAGAATATTAATTAACAATGAGCTAACCACTTTGCCTGATTTCTGTTGAAGGAATGAGGGACAACATAGTATAGTGGATAGAAAGGTGGCCTTAGAGTCAGGAAGAAGGAGGACCTGAGGTCAAATCTGGTTTCTGACATGTATTAGTTGGGCAGGGCCATCTCTAGTCATCCTGATCTATATGTTGCCACTGGACCTAGATGGCTGTGGAGGAGAAAGTGAGGCTGGTGACTTTGCATGGCTCTCCCTCACTTAAATCCAATTCACTTGCAAGTCATGGGATCACCTTCCTGATGTTATAGTCCTCTTCCAGAACAAAGATCAAAAAAACAACAGTTGTGATGAGCATGTTGCCTCAACCTAGACAATTCTCTAAGACTATAAATTTCAGAACTATTGGCAGTCTTCTTTGGTAGGTGGAGATTCCTTATTAGAATTTGCCATATGAATGAAACAAAAGGTCCAGGCCAAAAACAAAATGAATTTTAAAACAACCCAAACTACAGTAGTAAAACACAATTTTTAAAAATATGAAGGAATGTCTCATTTCCAACCTGGAGAAGAGAAGACTTGTAAGATCATGATAACCATCTTCAGGAAAGGCTGTCATCAGGAGGAGAAATTAAGTCCATTTTTCTTGGCCCCAAATGGCAGAATGATGAGTGGTTGGTAAAAGTCACAGAGGGGCCCATGTGAACTACATAGAAAGAAAATCTTCCTAACAGTGAAGGCTTTCCAAAAGTTGGAAAATTGGAAAGCTGCCTTAGGAGGTAGTGGGTACCCCCTTAGGGGTCCTCAAAAAGAGGCTGGGTAATCGTTTGGAGAGATATCTTGTAGAGACAAATGTTGTTCTTGCCTGGGTCAATGGACTTCTGAGGTCCCTCTCAATTTTGAGATTCTGTGTTTTGGGGATTAACTCCAACCAGTATAACTAATTTTTTTAAACACCACCCTTCAGTCATCACTTTGATTTGAACTGACTATATGTAGCAGTTAAAAACAATAATCATTCATAGGCTCCCCTTGGAGAGGTGACAAAGGAGTGACAAGAATTAGTTTCATTTTGTGCACAGAAGTCAAAAAACTCTACAAAAAACTTAATTTCCTCCAAACAAAATAAGCAAGTGGATTATAGTTCATGACTTCAAGTAGAAAGTGGGTATTGAGGAGGGGCTACACACACACACACACACACACACACACACACACACACACATACACACACACACACACACATATTTCATATATAGGCACCTAAGTGGTACAGTGACTGGGTCTGGAATCAGGAAAATTGGAGTGCAAATGCAGCCTCAGACAATTACTAACTGTGCAATCCTGGGCAAGTCACTTAACCTCTCTCTTCCTCAATTTCCTCATATATAAAATGGGGATGCTATGATGATAAAATGAGATAATACGTGTAAAGTGCTCACAAACTTTAAATTGCTATATAAATATTACCTATACTAACCATATACAATATGGCATGAAAATATGGTTCGGGATTAACAAATGAAATACTTGGGCTAGTAGATCAGTCTACTATAAGTATAACAGCAGAGAGCTGAAAAGTGCTGATTATGGCAAACAGTCAGTCACTCAATAATGTGGCAAACATTTACTAAATGCTTACTCTTTGCTGGACAGTGTACTTAGAGATGCAGCCACAGAGACAAAAGTGAATACATTCCTGTTCTCAAGGAACTTACATTTGAATGGAGGGAATGATATGTTGACATCTAAGTTTATACATAATATAGAAAAGAATACATGGTGTCCATGGGATGGATTGGGAGGGGCAGTGAGGTCTTAAAGGAAGCTAGGGATTCTGGGAGCCAGATGTGAGGAAGTGTAATGGAAATGCAGATTTAAAGATCTTCCCTGCCCCTAGCTTAAGTGCACCTGGAGCTTGTGGTGGGAGGCTTGTTTTTCAGGAAAGCCCACATCTTGATACTTTGTGATTGGGCAGTGGGTCAAGGAGGTTGTTACAATCTTTGAGCCAGGAGAAGGCAATATGAACTCTGATGAGGGGCTTTGCTTTGGGGCTCACTTTGAGAAGTGTTGTGTGATTTGACCAGATGAGACTCTGGGAAGCCGTTGTTGAGAGCCCCCCGGCTTTGAAAACCCAGATGTTGATGCTTCCCTCTCTGGTAACTGTGATTTGGTATTGATATAATGGTTGGACAGTTGGGAAGCCTGTCTGTTTGATCTGTAAGTTCTGTAACTCTGAAGTTCGGGGTGCTGACCTTTTTCCCCTGAACTAGGTAATGTGTGTTTGTTTGATTAAAGTAAGCTTGTTAACCCATTCTGAATTGCTTTCCTTTTGAAAAGCAGATCTAAGAACCTGTGTTGGCAGTCACCCTGGGGATATTGGGGTGCTTGCTGCTACAAAATGGCGACGAGGGATGGGATCTGCTGAGTAAAAGGAAAGTATGGGGGCTGGGATAATTGTTTGTTTCCCAGTTGTGGTAGCTGTGATTCTGTGGAGCCATGGAGCAGGAGAGAACGGCCTGCATGCTGACTTCGCTGAGCTGAGAGCAGGAATGGTGAGCTGCCTGCATGGAGACCTGTGGAGAAGCCTGGAGCTGCTGCCTTCTGCTGGAGGAGAAGGAACCCAGGAGTCTGGAGTTCAGCCACAGGACAAGATAAGGACTGTGTGGCAAAGCAGGGGCACTGAATGTGTTTCCTTGCTGCAAACCACAGTTTGGGACCCGGGGGGGATGGACTTGTGACCATGTTGGGTGGGGTGAAATGCCGTGGACCCCCCAAGGACTCCAACCTGTTGGTTTTGTTGCTTAGTCCCCTCTGGACTTGGAAGCAGGGGCTGGAGCAGTGTTATGGGAAGGACACCCCCCCTCCTCCCAAGAGAACTTAATGTGATAATACTTCGTATTTTGTGTTTAAGGCCCAGTGGCCACTTTGGTAACTTTAGATGCACCTTGAAAATATGACTTAAGAGATGGTTAGTGCTAATTGAAATGTAAATTGTCTATGCTATGGGCATACTTGGTAAGATTTTACTGAATAAGTGACTGATTGTACTTTGAGATATTGTTACAGATAAGAGACTAATTGAGCTAATCAAGACTTTGCCCCATGAGTGGAAGACTTGTACTTTGAAAACTGATGTAACTGATTGAGTTAACTTAAGAGTGACTATTTTTTGATTTTACTGATAAGTGACTGAGTTAACATTTGCCCCATGAGTGGAAGACTTGGACTATTGTATTTTGAGATTATATTGTGATTTTCTTAAGTACCTGGAAAATGTGACCTAAGAGATGTTTTAGTGCTAATTCAAATGTAAATTGTGTATGCTATGGGCATGAAAGATCTTGGGGCCTAAATGGAAATGCAGATTTAAAGATCTTCCCTGCCCCTAGCTTAAGTGCACCTGGAGCTTGTGGTGGGAGGCTTGTTTTTCAGGAAAGCCCCCACCTTGATACTTTGTGATTGGGCAGTGGGTCAAGAAGGTTGTTACAATCTTTGAGCCAGGAGAAGGCTGTATGAACTCTGATGAGGGGCTTTGCTTTGGGGCTCACTTTGCGAAGTGTTGTGTGATTTGACCAGATGAGACTCTGGGAAGCCGTTGTTGAGAGCCCCCCCGGCTTTGAAAACCCAGATGTTGATGCTTCCCTCTCTGGTAACTGTGATTTGGTATTGATATAATGGTAGGACAGTTTGGAAGCCTGTCTGTTTGATCTGTAAGTTTTGTAACTCTGAAGTTCGGGGTGCTGACCTTTTTCCCCTGAACTAGGTAATGTATGTTTGTTTGATTAAAGTAAGCTTGTTAACCCATTTTGAGTTGCTTTCCTTTTGAAAAGCAGATCTAAGAACCTGTGTTGGCAGCCACCCTGGGGATATTGGGGTGCTTGCTGCTACAGGAAGAATGCCCTATGGGCATGGAATAAAAGAGGTACAGAAACAGGAAATGAAAATGTGGAACAGTTGATAAGCTAGAATGTCTAGATCAAAGAGTGCAGGGAGGAGAATATGTGTATGAGTCGAAATGTATAGATAGTAATAGATAATAAGTAATTGGTTATAGATGTAGCGCTCTTTATGCATTCAGATCCTTGGATTGAGCAAAGGTCACAGTAAATGCCAAAATGGTGGGGTGTGGGGGATAGTTACTTAATAAATCTCAATTAAGTACCAACTCTGTGCCAGTCACAATACTAAGCATGGGCTGGGTTGGGGGTGGGAGGGAGGGATGAGGCTATAAAAAGAGGCAAAAGATAGTCTCTACCCTCAAGCAACCCAGTCTAATGGAGAGAGACAACATGCAAACAAATATACACAACAGGCTATTTACAGGATAAATAGGAAATTATTAATAGAAGGAAGGTAATAGAATTAAGAGGAGTTTGGAAAGACTTCTTATAGAAGATGGGATTTTAAAAGAAGCCAGGGAAACCATAATCAGAAATAAGGAAGGAGAGCATTCCAGGCATGGGGGATAGCCAGAAAAAAATGCCAGGAGATGAGAGTTGAAGGGCCTTGTTTTTGGAATAACCAGGAGGCTGCTGTCACTGGATCTATGGGTTAAGGTGTAAGAAGACTGGAAAGGTAGGAGGGGGGCAAGATATAAAGGACTTTGAATGCCAAAGGCTTTTTAAAATTTAATTCTGGAGTTGATATAGAGCTGTTGGAGTGTGTGTGTGTGTGTGTGTGTGTGTGTGTGTGTGTGTGTGTGAGATAATCAGATCTATGTTTTAGGAAAATCATTTTGATGACTGGGGTGGGGGGAGAGACTTGAGGCAGCCAGATCCTCCAGTAGGCTATTTCATCGGTCCATGAATGAAGTCATGACTGTGACAGAGGAAAGAAGGGAACATATTCCAGAGATGCTGCAAAGGTAAAACTGACAGGCCTCAGTGACAGATAGGGTGTGGGACTTGAGTGATAGTGGGGAGTAGAGGGTGACACCTAGGTTGCAGAGTGTGAGGGGTTATGAGAATGGTGTTTCCCTCTACAGTGGGAAGGTTGGAGGGAGAATGGTTTTAGAGGAAGATAATGAGATCACCAAGTGAAGTAGCAGAAAGGGAGAAGAGAACCCTGAGGGATACCCATGTTTAGAGAGTGCGATCTGGATAAGGACCTGAGAAAGAGTGGTCAAATAGATAGGTAAAGAAGCAGGAGAGAATGGTGTCCTGAAAACCAAGTGAGAAAAGTCTCATTCTTCTCAACTTCTCTGTAGCCCTTGACATTATTGATCACCTTTTTTTCCCCTTGGTAAAGGTGAAAAGATAATGGTATGGGATTACATGATCTCTAATCCAATTTGTTTAAATAAGCTATTGGACTCAAAAGATGGGGAATTAAAAAAAAAAAAAACATTGGCCTCACTTAAATTTTCTTATAGAAAATTTCATTGATTCCCAGAAAGACACTCTCGGTACTAAGGATTTTGTGGGTCAAAATACTATACAAACCATACCTCATAAACTCCCACTACTTTGTTTACTTTTACTTATCAATTACTAATCAATTTAAATCAAGTGCTTGGTTCAAATCAAAAGTCATTAAATGAAATAATATAAAAAATAAAAATAATAACAAAACATTTCCCCTCTAAACATTCAGTTCACTCACCCACAAACATACTCATATTCAGTGGAAAGAGTCACAGGTATGGTGATCATATTTGGGCAAAGCACATTGGGAGAATATATATACCCAGGGCACTTGCATGGAGGAATATTCACACAGAACACAATTTGGCCATGGCACTTAGAGGAGTGACTTATACTTCCAATGCCGAGGGGTTGCTGATGTCATTTGGTGATAGCATTGTGCTTTTCTCCCCTGGGCTTCATTATTTGATCATCATAATAGAAGCTGGTGACAGTAGACTATTAACACAATTGCCTCCAAAATGGCATCAAAAATATTTAAGGAGAAAACTATCCTTTAGAAATCTAGGCATGATATCCAGCTAAACCAAATCATTCAAGAGTATCTATTTATGGATGAAAAGAGAAGAAAAACAAACATTCCCCAAATGAAACCAATCTTTGCTAGTATTTTGTGATTTAATTTCCTTATAGTTGGTAGCTAAACTACAACATTTGAACTCTTACCACCTTATCTGGTATGGAAGTAGTAAGGTTCACAAGAATATGAAGTCAGAAAGAGCAACTGAAACCGACTAGATGTGATTTCAGAAAAACCTGAGAAGATTTACATTAACTGAAGCAAAGTGACATGAGCAGAAGCAGGAGAACATTATATGCAGTAACAACAATATTTTACAATGATCAACTGCAAATAACTTAGCTATTCTTATACAATGATCCAAGACATTTCTGAAGAACTTTTGATGAAAAATGCTATCTACCACCAAAGAAAGAGCTGATGTAGTCTGAATGCAAATCAAAGCATACTTAAATTTTTTCTTCCCTTGGATTTTTTTTTTTTTGGTCTGTGTTTGCTTTTGCAACATGGCTAATATGGAAATATGTTTTTCAGGATGGAATATGTATCATTTATATCAAATTGCTTGTCTTATCAAGGAAGGGGAGAAGAAAGAGGGAGGGAGGGAATGAATTTGGAACTCAAAATTTTAAAAAACGAATTAAAATGGTTAAACATCAAATTAAAACATCTAGAACTTTTTTACATGCTATTGGAAAAAAGGGAAAAGAAACTGACTAGATGCAGACAGAAGAAATCTGCACTGGAGGCAAATCACTCTTAAATAAATATTCAGAATTAATTTTCAAGACATCCCAAAGAGAACAAGGGTCTTAACGAATGGGGAAAAAATTTCAAGGAATGATCTCTCTCTCTCTCTCTCTCTCTCTCTCTCTCTCTCTCTCTCTCTCTCTTTCTCTCTGACATTGTTATAGATATATGCAAGGAATGTGGGTGTGCTCTATTGCAATTTAGTAAAATTGAAGGTTGGAAGAGGCAAAGGATAGAGTCATTAAAATGCAAAAGGGGAAACCCTATAACATATAAAGGAAACACTTTACAACTTAGAAACAGTCTGAGGTTTGAGTAGCTCAAATGCACGTGAAAAGGTGGGCAAAGACAACAGTTTTGCCTATAGGGCATCGATTGTCTCTATACCTTCCCAGTAACTCATCTACACAAGACCCCAACAGATGTCTGGAAAGTATAACTAGGTGATCACCAAAAGTAAGTCCTTCACTAAGGGATCTTGCCCTGAACCAGGAAGAATTGCCAATCAGAAGAGGATAGACTCCTATCTCCTGTCTGGAGGCAGCAAACCTCAAAGCTGAAGCCCTGAGAAAGTCAAAGAAGACAAGTGTCTACCAACTTTCAGCTAAGCCTTGCTAAAAGAGCACAGTGACACTCTAGCTGAAAAGAGTGGCATGACATCCCAGATGAAGAAAGCAGATCAGCAAGAAGCCCAGCCAGAGTCTGAAGGTGGTAAAGACCACAGCTGCCTAGTGAAGGGTGAACTCAAGGAGGTCAGAGGATAAATCGAACAAGGATGTTTATCTTTGTGAGAGCCCCTACACAGCAACCTGCCCAATCTAATCCATAGTGGCTGTCCAATGGCAGAAAGACCTGCCTGGTTCAGTCCAGCAACAATTGGGTCTAGTAACTGAGTAACCTGGTCAGTCTAGGCAACTTGCAGCTAAGCCACCTACCTGACCTAGCTTAGCAGTGAAATGACCCAGCTGAGTCATTGGGCCCTATAAGCCCAGCTGTGCCACCTATATAGCATAGATGCTATGTTTAGTGAAGAGCCCAGCTTAGCTTAGTAGTAGAGTGAGTCATGCATCAACAACACTGGTTCTTCACTCCCACAGCAAGATTTATTTTCATTTTCAGAGGAAGAAAAGATAATGAGGCTCTGCTGCTCCAGAGGTTCCAGAGTTATAAGTTGCTCTGGCCATATATGTTTCCTGCTCATGAGTGTCTGTGCCCTTCTCTCTATTGACTCCTGGGTATAAGGGGTCAGTTTTATAGGATGGTTTTTTCCCATGTTTTAAAAGAAAATGTTCTGTAAATACTGTTTTTGCTGTGCCTTTTAAGTAAGTGTCTTTTCTGATAATCAACTGAGTCTATTGGCTGATTGTTACAGGGAAGCACACTAGTAGGGGCTCATAAGCTACAGTATTGGGAGAGCTATCCATAAGGTTGCCATTAGAAGTCTGAGAGTTATAGAAGCATCCCTTCTGTGGATCCCAATCTGCCTGTGTGTGGATGGGGGAAGTGAACTCAGAGGGTGTGCTACATGAGAAGAGAGGAGAGGAAAGGAAAGGGGGGAATCTTGAGTAGGCACTGCAGATGTACAATAAACTGAGCCCAGATCTGAATAGGAAAGTCAAATTTGGGGATACTATGTAGCACTTTCATTGATTCCCCCCCCAAAGCACTCGTTGCTTTTTAACATTATCATCTCCAGGTGATACTATGTGGCTATGAGTCATAGAATGCCAGGATCTCAGAAATATCAGAATTACAAGTAGCCCAAAGGACAATGGAAATTGAATGGTGGCTATAAGTAGTGTGCAACATGTTACTAGTAATGACTTCTATAAGAAGGAAGGTATCAGAAGCATATAGTATGAGGATGGCAATGACTATCATTTATATATCATTTTAAGGTTTGCAAACCAGCTTACACCTTACGTTACATTTATTATATTTAATACATTTGGTCCTTGCAACGATCTAGTGATGTAGTTGCTGCTATCATCATTGCCATTTTATAGATGAACAGACGGAGGCACATAGATATTAAATGACTCTGGGTACCCACCTAGGCAATGGGCAAGGCATGATTTGAATCTAGGTCTTTCTACATCTAGTCCTTACCAACAGTGTCGGGCATATAGTAAACATTTATTATATGCTTGGTTGGCATGTAGTGAGGGTAAGGGGATGGATCTCAGAACTGGAGTAGTGGCTGTGAAATATCTAAAACAACCAGAATAAGGCCCCAGGGTGCTGTTTTAACCGTCTATAGGAGCTATTTGGAAAGATATTGACAAAGTTTAGCATTAGACGAGATGTGGACAGGGTTATTAGGAACACTAGTGGAGGGACTATGCTTGATCCATAAAAGTATCAATGTAATACTTCCTTGTAATTCGCTTTTACTAACATTTCCTTGTAATTGTAATTCCATGTGTGCATGCTAATTGAATTGCAAGCCCCTGACCACTAAGTTCCCATTAGTTTTCTAACCCCCAACAATGCACATCATATATACTCAATAAACGTTTTGATTCTTGCTCCCTTACTAGGGTAAAACATGGTGATCTGAAACAAATGTTTTGATGAAATGTTTCATTGGTTAGATTTAGATACTATACGGAATCGTGACCACATTTCTTGGCATAAGCTTAGTCCCTTTCAAAGTATATACTTGACTGTATTTCCCTCCCTCTCAAAATACAAAATATGTCTGTCAGACATAAAGTCTTACAATACATTTGAATAGATTGATCAGCAGTCAAAATCCTCTCTCTCTCTCTCTCTCTCTCTCTCTCTCTCTCTCTCTCTCTCTCTCTCTCTCTCTCTCCCCCTACTCCCTCCCTTCCTCCTTCCCTCCCTCCCTCCCTCACTCCTCTGTCCCTAGATATTTGTGGATCTAAATACTAAAAAACAATATTGAGCCAGTTGCTTTCAGGGCATAAATCTGCATACTGGGAATATAATCTCTGCACTGGCCTGACAGAGCTTCCAAAAGTACCAACTACATTTCCAAAGTGCTGAACATAACTCAAAGACTACCTTACCTGGTGGGTGAGACTAAAGTCCTTTCTAGCTGTAAGAATGTCTACTCCTGGACTTTTCTCCTAGTGAGTATTTCAAATTTGTATCTACAAAAATAAAGAAGTCAAATGCTCAGAATCTTGAAACTAATTACCTAGAGATCACCTCCTAATTCTACTTCTTTGGAAAAAAAAAACCCACTGTAAGTACATTTTTACCTGAATTTTTTAATTGGTGAATGCAATCATAATTGGAGAAACAATTTCCTAAAATCTCTGTTGTCACATCTCAGGTAGAGATGGCATTGTTTGAGGGGAGGTGGCTACTTAAAACAAATTTAATGAAAACTCACTATACCTCATCTGTAAGTAAGTAGGCGCTCCCCCAGCTTAGTTTTGCTTGCTGGATGCATAACTCACTTGGTAGAAATGAATAGGGTTATGGTGTTTTCCCGAGTTTTTGCTCGTCATTTTTCAGCTCTTATTTAGTCAGTAATGGGACACTTGAAAGAATTAGGACAGTTGAAAGCAATGGGTTCTTCCTATTACCTCTAATACATTTAACTTCAACTCTGTTGAAAGCGAGCTTGAATGTTAAGATTGATTTGGTTTGTGAGACATGGAGGACCTTTCTTCAACCCTTCAATTAACTGATGGGAAGCTTTTCAGGGAAGTTTCCCAAGGATACTTGGTAACCACATATTAGCCTAACTCTTTCGTCTGGCAGGTCCTCTGTTGGAGAGCTGGGCACCTTCACTCTACAAGAAACTGCGTTGATGAGTGTATGGATGAGGAAAGGAGTGTAGAACGTTTGTTAAATGAAATGCTTCCTCCAAGGTCGGGAACCAGGAGCTGGTGCATAAGGAAAAGAACTCAGGTCTTGCAGAGTCTCGTCTGCAATCCTAACCACTTGACGGCACTCCTTGGCCGCGCGCTTCAGCCCTCTACTGCAGTCGTCCTCGGGAGGTGGGGGGCTTTGCCAGGCAGTGAACCGGACGGCTTAGCGGTGCTCCCCCTTTCTCTAGGACTATCAGGAATGTATCGCAGCTCCTCCTTAACCCTTCTCCATCTCGCTGTCCTTTACCCACTTCACTTCATCCCCACTTTCTTGCCTGCTCCCAGCCCCCAGGCTAGCAGCAGCAGCAGACTAGGCGCCCCGCATCCTCCCCTCCCCCGGTCTCCCCAGGCCAAGCTGACAGCGCCTGCTGGAGCCAGGCGGACCCACAAGAGCCAGCACACCGAGGGTGCACTGATCCCCGAGAGGGGGGAAGGGGACAGAGGCAGTCCAGGGTGGGTCAGGAGTGGTGCGTTGAGGGAGGGGGTTAGTGATTCCATCTGCTAGCGCCTAGCGGCAGGGCCGGCTAGAGGTGCGGGTGTCTGTGTCAGAATGCGAGCGTGCGCGCGCGCGCGCCCTCCCGCCCGCCCCGCGAGCCTCCCCCCGCCCCCTTCCCCGCCCCCGCCCCGGGCTCCTCTGATTGGCCGGCGGGTGTCGGCCAGGTGTCAGCAGCAGCGGCAGGGGCTGCCGGGCTCAGCTGTGGGGAGCGTGAGCTACAGCAGCAGCCAGCAGCCAGCAGCCAACCTCCTTCTTCCTCTTAGTTCCCATCCTTTCCCCGAGCTTCCAAATCTGCAGCCGCGGCCGCACCAGCCCCAGCAGCACCGCGGGCGGCAGCGGCACTGAAGCCCTACTCTGCCCCAGCCAGCTCCGAGCACTACCCAGCCCAGAAGGCGCCCGCGCCCTGGGGCAGTGAGGGGAAGGCTGCGCCCAGCTCTCGCCTCCTCCGCGGGCACTTCCCATCGCGCCGCTCCTCCTCCTCCTCGCCTTCCGTTCCTTTCCTTTCCTTTCCTCTCCGCATTCCCTGGAGCCCGGGCAGCCCCCGCGGGCGTTGCTGCGCCTCTGATCACCGGCGCACCGGGAGCTGCCGCGGTATCCTTTCGCTCCTTTCCCCCCTGCTCGTCCTCGCTGCAGTGCCCACTGACGGAGTCGGGGACTGGGAAGGCAGGAGCCCGCAGGCACCCGGGACGAAGCAGCGAGCGCGGCGGCCCCGAGGGGACCCAAGGGCTGCAGGGTGGGTGCGGTGCGCTCTTGGCCGACAGCTGTGTCCCCAGCTTTGGACGTGCAGCAGCTAGGCGCCGCCGAGAAGGAAGGACTTGTTGACCCCTGCCCGGCGTCCGTGTCCGAGTCTGTGCCAGTGCCAGGGAAGCCCGAGGGACTAGAGATCGATGAACCAAGTTGCTGCCCGGCTTCCATTTTGGTGCATCTCTCTTCGCTTCTCGGGGTGAGTAGAGGCGACCCCCGCACCCTTGGGGCCTTTCTCCAGGAGCCTCGTCCCCCTCTTCTCCTTTCGCTTCTCGGAGGCCGCGAGGCTCGGTGCTACTGGGGTCCGTGCTGCGGTCGCCGACGCGTAGGAGAAGGGCGCACAGACTGTGGGGACGTGGGGTGGCTGGTGGTCCAGGCTTCGGATAGGGGTGTGGAAGAGAAGCAACCCTTTAAAGAGAGGAGGGATGCAGAAGAAGGAGGACTGAGTGCTCGGGGACCCGGGGGACGGGGATTGCCCTGCAGAGAAGGTTCACTCCCACGGGGCGGGCGGAGGAAAGGAGGGGCCCTGGCCGAGGGGGAGCAAGGCTGCTCCTATGCCCGACTCGCTCCTGCCTCCATCACGCCGCTGCGGCTTTCGAGGGACTCGAGTTACGCCGCGGCTAAAGGTGTCTGGGGGTCTCCTGGGTGCTGTTGCAGGACAGGCGCTGTCACTTCCTTTCCCGAAGCTGCAGCCTTCCCCTTCCTGGATAGCGGCTGTGTTCCTGCAAGTGTCTCTCCACTTATAAAGGTTAACTTCAGGGCATTTAAATTGTATTGGGGGTAAGGGGGTCTTACCCTGGAAGGATGAGTCCCAGTGTTTCATGTCCATCCACCCCACCCCATTCACGATGACACTCCAATAGGTGGGAGGCACCTCTTGCCTCTCCCACCCCAATCTTCTACCTTTGCCCCTGGGAGATAGAACTAAGGAGGAAAAACCTGGAATATGGCAGATTTAAATATGCACCATTTGCATATTAAAGATCAGAGACAAAACGCAAACAGCCAAACTGTCTTCTCAGGATCTGTTTTCTTCTTATTGTTGTTATCTTCACCATCATCATCATCTTCATCATCTTCTGCTTCTGGGACTTTCGGTTCAGAGGGTGTTTTACTGACTTTGATTTGGTTTAAGGATTATCCACTTTCTCCTCCCACTTAAGAAAAGTCTCTCGATTTTGCCAAGTCCTGGGTTGGCATTTCATTGCAGGGGTAGACCCGCAATGGACTGCTGGGGTGGAGTAGCCCCAGGATGGATGTGTTTGTGTGTGTGTGTGTGTGTGTGTTCAAAAGAAATCTTTGAGTGCCCTGCTGATCTCCATATCAGTGCAGTTTTCATGTATTCGACTGTCAATTCTGGGTTCCTGGTTCTATTCTCCTCCTCTTGGAATTCCCAGTCTCTCTTTCCCTCGTTTTATTTACAGACTATAAAACAGTAGCCCTGTTTGTTCAAATTCATTAGCCGCCAGCTGTTTGGATCTCTATAATGGTGACTTAGTGCTGGTTTTAAAGCTCCACCTCCCTGCTTTTAAATAAACATCTTGACTTTGGATTAACTTCTGTAAGTATGAGTATGTGTTTGGACCCGAGTCCTTTCTGCCAGAAGCACAGTGCCTGGTTTGTATTTGTATAAGCTTTAAACACATAGGTACACATTTCTTGGAGGCCAAATCGGTTGCCTGCCTTAGTACTGTGTTAAACAAAACAAAATACGGAACCCCCGTGTGATTAGGATTCACTTTGACGCAGGTTCCTTGTTGATAAATCTAGTATTGATGATGAGATTTTTAAAAAATCACTTTGCTCTAGAGATTCCCAGCCTACATTAGTGCTTCTGTGCATGGCTGGGAACTGTGGCTTGTTCCTGGACATGGCTTTGCTTATGTCTTCCTTCCTTTATCCTCTCTGACCTTCCTTTCCAAGTCCCAGTGCTTCCCCTTTATTTGTAAATTTACTAATTTTGGAAAGTATCTTGGGCTGGATTAGAGACTGAAGTTTAAAATCACACTAACAGATAGAGAAGAAAAAGATATGAGGTAGTTCCCCCCTCCATCCCACCCACAAATCATAATATCTTAGAATGCTCCTTATTAGACAGGCAGCCTCTGAGAAGTCTGAAGTACTTGTTTCCTTTTATCCTTTTCCTAGTCTATCTCTATAGAGATGCCAGTGTTATTCTATTTAATTCTTTTCCCCCTTTGTGGGACAGGGATTCTTTGACATGGGGGTCAAATACTCTAATTAGTCGGTAAGCATTTATTAAGCACCTACTATGTTCTAGTCACTGAAGATACAAATACAAAGAAAAAAAACAATTTTACTGAAGGAAGCTTTTGAGGAATGAGGTGTTATGGATTCCTTTACAAATAAGAACGAGCCATTAAAAAAATTCCTTTCTTAATCTTCTGCATTATTCCATACTGCCTCTTATTTCACATACATTCTCAACTAATCAACAAGTATGTCGCATTCACTCACTGTGTGCCAGAGTCTGGGAATGACTGGAGTCAGAGAATGAAACAATCCTTGATATCTAAGGGAGCAAATTTCCTTGAAAGATATGGATGTTCTCATTTGTACTGTTATTAAAGTGTGTATCTCTCTCATTTTGGTTCCACAAGTAAGCACTGTTAGGAAATGGATCATGCAATGCTTCTATTTCTCCATATATAAAGCAAGAACAATTACAATCCAGAAAACTGATGAAGGATCTGCTATGCAACTGCCCAACAGCTCCAAGGATATGAATCCTAGGCTAGTCTTTGGTCTTGGAAGTGCTATTGCATGTTCCCATCTAGCTGATTGTCCCATTACTTCTGTCATCTGGTGAACTACCTCCTTCCTACCCTGTTATTAAAATATCCTCTGCTTCAGGAATCCCACAGAGAAAAGATCAGTGGGCACTAGAGTGCTCAGGGAAACCTTCAGACTTCTGAGCTCAGTCTTGAAGAACTGACTAGACAGAGAGGAGAGAGGGCCTTCTCTGTTTGGGAGGAGAAGACCATCAAGTTCCATCACTGGGCTTCTAGCTCATTTCCAAGAAAGGCCAGTGCTTATGCTCAAAGGATAAAAAGAAGCCAGGACTATACTGGATTAAAATTCCAATGATCACTTTATACTTTTGGGGTGGGGACCTATAACAAAGAAGACACATCCAGGAGTCAGATTGATCACATTGGTTCTTGGGGAGTTTCCACAAATGCCCTGTCTATTTCACATAAGGTAGAAAAAGAAAACTTGTATTTCTAAATGAGCACATAAAATTTTCCAGGAGTAAACTTCACTGAAAAACAAAATAAATGAAAACACACATGCACCCAGATGTCTAATCAAAGGACAGCATCAGAGTGTGCTCAATGCAACCAGAGAAAAGGTCAACAGTTAAATGACAAATGGGGCTATGATAGGACAAGCAGACCTCTCTACCAGAATTATCAACCACTCAACAAGCATTTATTAAGTGTTTATTATGTACAAGGCAATGTCATAAGTGCTGGGGATACAAAGAAAGCCAAACTCCCCAAAATAGTTCTTGCCCTTAAGGAGATTACTTTGTGTGTGTATGGGGGGGGGGAGTACATTATGGAACAAATGGCAGCATGTATGCAAAATACTTGGCAAACTGTAAAGCATATGTAAAAACACAAGTTCTAAACAATTTGGGATCCAGCTCTAATGGGAGTTAAAGGGGCCCATCCACTTGGATATCTTTACTCTTCAATAGCACTGATAGAACCACTCATTTTGATCCTTAGATGGCTCAGAACTATGTGATCTGGGATTTTCTCCATGTGCATACTCCCTTCTCATAGGCAGACTATAAGATTTCCATGTCTTCCTCAGTAGAGAGTTTTCAGGAGGTGGCCTAGTCATGAATTATGTCACCTTTGGCCACACAAGTGGAACCTCTCCAGACATTGCTCCTGGCTATGCTTTCTAGTTCCAGACAAAATCAATCGAACAGCTCTTCCACATGATGGTCCTTTGAGTATTTAAAGATGGCTATTACATCCTCTATGAGTCTTTTCTTCTATGGGTTAAGTATTTCCCAGTTCCTTTAACCTATCTTCAGGTAGCATGAACTCAAGGTTCTTCACTCTCTGGGCCCTGTACTCTGAATACTCTTTAGTGTTTCTCAATTTCTTTCTTATACTGTGTCATCTCCAGCTAATCAGATGAGGTCCGACAGGGGTCAGCATGGTGGATCTATTTAATGCATCCTTGTTCCTAAAAGCTATGCCTATCATATTATGGTCCAGGTTGATTTTTATAGGCACCACATCACATTGCTGACTCATTCTAAGCCTGTGTTGTACCCAAGTCCCCATATTCTCTTCAGATAAATTGCCACCTGACTATGCTTCCCCAATGGCACAATTCTAATGTTGATTTTTTGAACCTAAGTGTAAGATTTTACATTTCTCTCTATTGAATTTCATCTGATTGGATTCAGCACAAATGCTCTAGTCTGGATTGTAGAGAGAGCTTTCTGGATCCTTAATGTCAGAGATCATCCATTAACTATTCTTGACACCTTTGAGTTATATGCAAAATGTGGTTATTCATATATGAAATAAATACCAGTATGGAACAGTACAGATTATTTTTTTCAATTTCTCCTCCCCATTTTATATTCCTTGAGGAAAAGGATCATGTCCTGTGCTTTGAGTATATCTCTCACCATACCATGTACTCAGTCAATAAAGATTCATTAAGTACCTACTATGTACCAGACTGTGCTAAGTGCTGGGGATATAAAGAAAAGCAAAAGATAATCCTTGCCCTCAAGAAGCCCCCAGTCTAATCAGGGAAATGATATGCAAAATACTACATAAAGACACATATATACAGGGCAAATTGGAAAAAAATCAACAGAGGGAAAGCATTAGCAATAAGGAACACGGGGAAGGCTTCCTGTAGAAGGGATTTTAGTAGGAACTTGAAGGAAGCCAGGAAGCAGAGATGAGAAGGGAAATAAATGGAAAATAAACATGCCTGGAATCTGTATATAGACTATCTTGTTTTAGTATCAGCAAAGAGGTCAACGTTATATAGCCGCATTTCAGTAAATAATGGCCCAATTTATTGGAAGAAGTTATAATCGTGGCTTCTGTTTTAAGCAAGAAATAAGCACAGCTTTGGGAGAAGAAAGAGATCAACAGTTACAGGCTGGATTCAGTCGGCTTTTGAGTTATTGGAAGGTACAGTTCTCTTGGAGGGTTGATGGGAGGGAAGGAATAAGCATTTATGAAGTGCCTGCTGTATGCTGAGTACTGTGTTAAAGTCTTTACAAACATCTCATTTGAGCCTTATAACAAGTGTAGGAAGTAAGCACTATTTGCATCCTCATTCTACAGTTCAGGAACCTGAGGCAGACAGAGGTTCAGTGATTTTCTCCTAGGGTCACCCCGATAGGCAGTATTTGAGGCTGCATTTGAACTCAGTTCTTCCTGGCTTTAGGACAAGCTCTCTGCTTCACCATGTAGCTACCCCTAGATCCCCAGCCAAGGGTGGGGTGGTCAGGGAAAACTGGAAACAGGAGAAGTTTAGGCAGTGCAGAATTAGAACTGAATGCTTGGGTGTCCTTGTGACTCAAGAAGGGAAACAAACCTGAGCTTATACTTTTGCTGCCAATGGAGAGTGTAACAGGATCATTCCCAAGGGCACAGTATAATTCCTCTGCACACCATTACTAAGTATTCCTGTGCTCTGAAAGAAACATAAAGCCAGGTAAAGGAAATAAGAGATACAGAAAAATCCCATTAGAGTGTGTTCCACAGTCTTATTCCTTCCTTTTATTGAACTTAGAATTTTTTTAACCTAGATTTTTAAGCCTAGCTAAGAGCTATACTTATTTTAAGCTATTTCCCCCCTTCATTTGATATGTTTTTAGTTCAGCATTTATCAAAACCCTACTATGGGTAAGGTATCTTACTGGGGGATTAAAAAGAATTATGTAAACCTTGCCTTCAAGGAACTTGCAATAGTAGTGATACTAGACATTTATAAGGCACTGTAAGGTTTTCAAGTGGTTTCCCTTACTTTGCTATTTGATCTTCAAAATAGTCTTGGACAGAAGGTAGTACAGATCAGTCAGGGAGATAACATTAAGTGACTGTTATGTGCCAGATATTGTGATAAGTGCTAGGCATCCAAACAAAGGCAAAAACAGGTCTACCTTCAAAAAACTCATATTCTAATGGCAGGAGACAACATACAGATAAGATATGTACAGTGTAAATGGTAGTAAATCTCAGAAAGAATATACTAGTGTTAAAGGAGACCCAAAAAACCTTCTTTTAGAAGGTGGCACATTAGTTTGATGGAAGTCAGGAGGATGCAAATTATTCCCATTTGACAGATGAATACAATTAAAGTTCTGAGAGCTTTCAGTTCCTGAAGCCAGATCCTTTGACTTCATTTCTCTTTCCATTACACTTAGTGAAGAAGAAAGATTCTAGTTTAAAAAGACCAAGATCTCCCACTGCATCCTGGGCCATTGCCAGTCATCTTGACTTAGCTCTTGCCACTGAAATTCAATGACTCTGGAGGAAAGAGTGAGGCTGATGACTTCCTGCAGTTCTGCCTCACTTAATTGCAATTTTCTTGAAAGTCAAGACATCACCCACATCGTGTCATTGGTCCTCTTTGAGAATAAAAGATGAACAACAATCTACACACATACATAACATAAAACAATGTGTGTAGGAGAGGTAAAAAGGCTAGTATTGAAACACAGTGAGAGATCTAAGGAGAAGCAGCTCAGTTCCACCTGGAAAGATCATGGAAGACTTCATGGTAGAGATTACCATGGATTGGAAACTTGAAAGATGGTTTAGAAGATGGAGAAGGAAGAAGCTGCTATCCTCAGAGCACTGGGGTAACATATAAAGAAGAATCAGTGTCTGCCTTTGAGGAGTTTCAGTCTAACTGGGGAGATCTCATTTATACCTATGTGGGAGGTAAATATCAATAGATAATTTTAAAAGTATGTGAAAATGTCCAATGAATGCTATAGACCATCTCTAATTCAGAAGAATTAGAGATTCCTTTGGGTTGGGATGCTCAGTGAAAGTTTCATGGAGTAGGTAGGACAGGAGGCAGCCCTTAAAGGAAGGTTAGAAGTATGGTAAGTAAGGAATACAGCACTAACAATGGTGTGTTCAGGAAGGATCTATTCCATTACAGTGGTATATTTCAAGCAGGGGGACTCATAAAGGGGTCATTTCGTACTTTACAAGCCTTAAAATGCTATATAAATGTGAGTTGTCATTATTATGTTTGATGTCTCTCAAATCACAACTCTTTGGAATATTTAGGGCAAGTGTTACCCCTATTTTACAGATGAGGAAACTGAGGCTCAAAGAGGTTGACTTCCTCCAACTGTCCTCTATCCAATATCTTAGTGCTTATATTTCTACTATTAGAAAATCTTTCATTGCCAGTGATAATAATAGCTAACATTAATTTAGTGCTTATTATGTTCTCAGCACTGTGCAATTATTATCTTATTTGATCTTTACAACAGCCCTGGGAAGTAGGTGCTATTATTATCCCCATTATACAGATGAGCAAACTAAGGCTGAAGTGACTTACCCATGGTCAACGGCTAGTAAGTGTCTAAGGCTGGATTTGAACTCAAGTCTTACTGACTCCAGGCCCAGCAGTCCACACTCAAACTCCTCAAAATGCATTGTTTACCCTTCATTTCAAAGAGGATAATGACATCATGGTGTTGTCTTGACTAATTTGTGAATTGGGTTTCAATGAGGAGTTGCACAAAGTGGTCCACCTCACTCTCCCTTTGAGAGTCATCAAAGTTCAGTGCAAGATAAACATCAAGACAACTGGCCAGAGCCCAGGATGAAGCAGATGACCTTGGCATCTTTAATGTCTGAACAAGCTCTAAGCTCTCCACAGTGCCTTCTTCAGCTGCCTTCGTGGCTATTAGACCAATTATTCCTTTAGAATATAATATTTAGTCATTGACCCATACTGTGAATGATTCTATTAGAATCACAGTCAGAGGGACATGATGGGAGAGGTCAAGGGATAAGCCTGGCTTCAAAATTCTGCCGTTTTATCTTTTAGCCAAATTTTTTCCAAAATAACTAAATTATTTGTAGGAGAGTTTGACACTATAGCCTGAAATGAAAACTTTGTTTTCTACAGATTTCAGTTTTATAGGTTATTTCTTCCTCTTACCTTGGGTCACTTGAATTGGCTTTGTTTACTTCATATAAAGTGAGGAAACATTTCATGGAAACCTTCATTATGGTGATTTATGACAAGGTTCTAGGAATATGGTGGACCTCTTCCTAGGAAGAGGAAGGCATACGTTTTACTCAGAGGACTCAGAATTAAATTTGACAAGGCAGACAAATGAGGGGAGAATTCAAGAACAATCATGGGAAAGAAGGATGTCTATAGGACACAAAGACTGGAGCTATTCATTGTTGTAGATTCTGTGGTAATTAGTTTTCAATATCCTATATCATATCTGTTCAGAAAAAGAGATTTCATCAATGAAAAGTAGGCATCTGTGATGTAAAGGGAAGGGCAATTTATTAGTAAACATTTATTAATCACCAACTATCTGCAGGCACTGTGCAAATGCTGGAGATACAAAGAGGCAAAATGACAGTCTCTGCCTTCAAGGAGCTTACAATCTAACGGTGGCACTAAATTTCTAACAAGATGTTCTGTGTTGGGATCTGATTTTTGCCATTTGTTTTTTTTTAATCTTTTTTTGCTTTTTGGAGGGCAATTTGGGGTTGTGACTTGCCCACGGTCACACGGCTAGTAAGTGTTAAGTGTCTGAGGATAGATTTGAACTCAGGTCCTCCTGACTCCAGGGCCTGTGCTCTGTTCACTGAGCCACCTAGCCTCCCCAGATCTTTGCCATTTATTATTTGTGTGCTATTGGCCAAATCAGCCCATTCTTCTCTGCCTTAGTTTCCTCATCTGTGAAATGGGGAATTTCCCTTTTAGAATTATTGTGAGAATCAGATGAGAAATTGTTATGTAAACTAAGTTAAGTATCACAACATTGTATTTTCTTTAAGTTGACCTTTATAAAGTGTGTAAAGATTTGAAATGTACCTTTCATATTTTATCTTTTGACTCTCATAAAACCCTCTGAAATAGGTCCTGTAGGTACCCCTTTAAATATTTAAATGGATATCTCTTATTAAGAATGAGGAGACTGAGGTTTACACAGATTAACTCAATTGCCTGTGGTCATAGCAGCTACAGTAAGAAGCATGATTCATACCCAAATCTCAAATCCAGTGTTCTCCATGCCTTTAATGATAATTATAGCTCATGTTTATATTGTGTTTTAAGGTGTGAAAAATGATTTTATTACAGCAATGGCATGAAATGTATAGAATAAGTATAATCGTCAATGAATAAATGAAGAGATTGAGATTTAGAGGTGCCCTATGCCCATAATTAGAGATTATCACTAATGTGATTCATTAGAAAGAGCAATGGATATGGAATAAGAAAACTTGCATTTGGAGTCAGGAGACCTAGTTTCAAATCTCAGTTCTGGCACATACCATGTAACTACCACTGGCAATTTTATAATTATACATATACGTATATGTGTGTGTATACATATGTTTGTGTGTGTGTATAATAAATGTACATATAATTTATATATAGTAAAATAATATGACAGTGCTATATATAGGGAGGCAGCAATGGTTCAGTGGGAAAACAAGTGTGGGTTTTGATATCAATTCTTGGTTCAGATATTGCCTCTGTCACTTTACCTGTGTGACCTTAACTTTTCTGGACGTAAATTTCCTTCATAAAATTAGCAGGTTGGACTAGATGGCCTCTAAGTTTCCTTCCAGCTCTAACCCTATTATTCCATCACCTTGATGTCTAGAGAGGTATTGTGGCATAGTAGACAGAGGGCCAGACTTGGAGTCAGGGAGACCTGGTTTCAGTTCCTGCCTTTGATAATTTCTAGTAATGTGTAACCATAAACAACTAACAGTTTCTCAGTACTCCAGAAACTTTCTAAGTTTCTTAAGATATATACCATTTTAAATTTTCATCAGTGGAGAAAATTTCTGTACCAGGAGTTCACTATTGTTATGAAATATGAGATTGAGGGTCTCCCCACTCCCTAAAAGAAAATATCTGAGTAATTGGATTCTTCCAGACATCAGGCACATTACCACCATTCATCTACTAAATTACAAAGATTTCAATCTCTGTTGGTGAAAAGAGTTTTGGTAACTCTAAAATCACAGATTTTTGATCTATTTACCTTTAGACTAATTAATATTAATACTTCACTGACAGTGACTTTCAGAAACTTCTCAGTGAAATATTTTATATGCTGTGATTTAGCTCATGTTTCAGTGTGAAAATAATTTTTGTACGTTTAAATGATCATTTTTCAGTTTGGGATGCTTAGAATTTGGAAAAAATTCACAGAAAACTGTAATGAAACCTAAAGAAAAAAATATCCTGGCCTAGGATATATAGACAGGTGCCTCCACTTAGTTGCATATAATTCCATCGATATAGAACACTACTCAGATACCTTATCAGATCATCACCCCTACCCCACCTAAAAGGACTTAAAAAAAAAAGTTTGTGTGATCAAGTGTTCATTCCATTTTCTTGCTATTTCTCATTGACCATTTTGGTATAGATTTACCCTAGGCAGAGTGTGTGTGTGTGTGTGTGTGTGTGTGTGAGAGAGAGAGAGAGAGAGAGAGAGAGAGAGAGAGAGAGAGAGAGAGAGAGAGAGAGAGATGGGGAGAGAGACACTGTATGTGTGAGAGAGAAATAAAGATATAGAGGAGGGAGAGAGAGAGAAAGAGATTCTGATATTCTGATTCTTTTATCTAAAGCATTTTATATACAGAAATACTCTGATTAATCAGAATGTTCATGAAAGAAGGCAACAATCTGGTTTGATTTCATTTTCTGGTAAACAGAAGGTTAATAAGGAAACTTTTTTCCTTGTTTATTTGCTTGTAACCTGCTGGATACTATCCTGGAGGCCACACTTCTGTCTCAGACACTATGGGATGGTGGCCTCAGCAGAATCTTTCTTTGATGATTCTCAATCCTGCAGTGCTTCAGTGATCTTTCTGAATGTAGGACCACAGGAGGAGAGACTTAGAACCAGAAGGGAGCCTGCCTAGTCCAACTCCTTCATTTTGTAAATGAGGAGACATAGGGCTAGAGAGTGTGAAGTTTCTTGCATAAGGACACATGACTCATAAGCAGGAGAACCAGGAAAATTTAAACTCGGGTCCCCTGGCTCCAAAGCCATTGCTCTGTAGGCTTACATGATGATGTTTTCTTGTGTTTTACCTCATTCTCTTGGAAATAGTATAGAAAAAAAAATCAGTGGTTAATTTAGGGTGGGTTTCCCACCCCTGATTCAGGGGTTTAATTCACTTATGTTACATATATGTATGCATGTATCACAAACTTATAGGGTTTAATCTTTTTCAATGCAATATAACCCAATAAACATTTATCAAGCATCTAATCTTTGTAAGGAACTAGGCTAGATGCTGTAGATACAAAGACAAATACCTCAGGGACCCTTCAGGAAGCTTAAGTTCTAAATAAAGAGTTGACAAATGTATTCTTCCAATACAATTTTATCAAAATTAGTTTTGTATGCTTCCTATATCTGTCTACTCAACCACTTTAATTACTCATTGGGTAAAATCTCCCAATAGGACTTCCTTATTTATGTCCACTCAACTTTCTCCCCCACCCAATGTTCCATAATATGTCTAAACAGCTCACTGGCTTTCTTTGCTAAGGTTATGGGAGATTTTATATATTTATTTAAATAAATTAATCTGACAATTCGGGCAGCTAGGTGGTGCTAGATAGAACACTGAGTGATAGAACACTGAGCCTGGAGTCAGGAAGACTCATCTTCTTGAGTTCAGCTCTGGCCTCAGACACTTGCCTCAGTTTCTTCATCTGTTTCATGAGCTGGAGAAGGAAATGGCAAACCAGTCCAGCATCTTTTCCAAGAAAACCCCTAATGGGACCATGAAAAGTCTACATGCCTGAAACCACTCAACAACAAAGATAATAACACACATTTTCATGGTGATGTTAGGGTCATTCAGTGTTTAACATGCATTTTCTCATTTGACTGATACAACAAACTCCTGAGATTTGTAGCATATCATTGCACCAGTTTTAGAGAAGAGGAAAAACTAAATGGTTTGTCCAAAGTCACATGATTAGTAAGAGAGGACACTAGAACCCAAGTTTCCCTGACCCCAACTCTAATGTTACCACTGCATTATACTTTTAATTCTGAGACTGATGTAAAAGATCATGCTTCATAATTTCTCTGTGTCTGTGACTGAGATTTCATTCATTTGGTTCCTTTTTCCAGCAGTGTAGTGCCTAACCATTGGCAGTTGAATTGAATTGAAGAGTTTTTCCTTTCTATGTCCTTCCATGAGTTGTCTTTTGAGGATCCACTCAATATCCTGATGATTTTCTTTGGTGTCTTTGACATTTCCCTGGATGGTTGTCAATCAATAAGCATTTAGTAGGTGCCCACTGTGTGCTAGGCACACCTGGTGTGCTGGGGATGCAAAAGTAAGTCAAAAGACAGTCCACATTCTTGAGGAACTCACAACTTAATGGAATGCTACTGTGTATTATTTATATAATCATTTATTAAGTGTCTTCTGTGTACCTTGTTCTGTGCTAGGTGCTGGGGAAACACACAGAGAAAGAAACGATTCCTCCCCTCAGGCACCTTTTATCTTAACATCATGCTTCATAAGTCATCTGCCTCCTTTTTCTTTTAGACATTTCTGGATGAAATTCTACTTCTTTTACACAAGTCATCTTTGGTGATGTGCCATCCCTCATCTCTCCATCACTCTTTGAATCACACTATGTGTGAAATCTTCCTTGTATGCATGATCATGTGATGCTTCGCCTGTCACATCAATATAAAGACTGACATAGTAGATATTTTTAATAGCAGAAAGTAAAATCTACCTCCAAATCTCAAACTGCTTTTGCTAGTGAAATTTACTATATTATAGGAAAGAAAATCTTGTAATTTAACTAATAGGGTACATGCTTTTGAAACTGATATAATCTCTTGAAGTAATTTGATAAAAAAAAAAAGCCTAATGGCATTGTAATGTGAGTGAACAGTTCTGAAAGTAGTTCTAAATTAAGCATAGAATTATTAAATTGACTTAAGGTCAAATGTGCCCAACTTATGCATGTTTTGTTCAAAGAATGGGTTGAGATTAGGGGACCTCAATCATCTGAAATCAGTGGAATCTGTCAATGCAGATGCATTTGTAAGGAGTGTCATATATTGAAATAAAAATTTTAAAATATTGAATTCAGCCAAGCTCAAGTCTCTTGTTTTACAAAATGAAAATTGAACTTACTGTGTTAGTCCAAAGTAATAGGAGCAAGTATAGAGACTTGCACTGTAATTTCATTGGTAGGAACACCTCCCCAGTAAGGAAAGTCCTGTCACCAAAGTAATTGAGTTTGTAATTCCTGGAGCAATGAGAGGTTGAATAACTTCCCCAGGGTCATCTGTTTAGATGTGCCAGGGTGATACTTGAACACAGATCCTTCTTGGTTCTTTCTATCCACGACAGGTGGTTCTGAACAATAAACAAAGAATAAATCTCTATTAGCAGTAACTATGCTCACAAGTTTTTTCTCAGACCTATTTTAACCAAACCAATATTGCCTATGTTTTTTCCTGATCATTTTTCCTTGTTACACTATTTCATGGGCATCCAGAAATGTTGCATAAGGGACACCATCAGAGAATGTCTAATTGGAAAAAAGGATCCCTCTGTGGGTTCTCTATGGAGCATCTATGGCAGGACGTGAGCTAGAATCACACAATATGAGAAGACATAGATAGGTTGAAATTGGGGGTAGAGGGGGAATAGACCAATTCTTATATCCATAGATTGATGTTCATTCGAAACTGGTTGATCATAGACAAGGCAGGGGCCATAAAAACATTCACTTTGCCTACTGTCTAATTGTTGTGTTGTGGTTTTATGGTAGTTACTTCTGGGATTATTAGAATACAGGTTGTTCTTCTTTTCAAAGATTATTTGGGTAAGAAGCACATGATTGCCACTGAATGGAGTATTTGATGACAGAGCCCAGAGATGACAAAGTGAATGGCCCCATGTCCTCTGGTCTTTATAGTTTTCTCAGAAGCTGAGCTGAACAATGAAAACTGTGCTCATTTTGGTTAGGCTAACATCAGGAACACCAACAAGACAAATATAGAAGCCTGGTGACACACCTTTAATTGACCTTGAAATAGCTCGTTTTAATTAAAATATGTGTTTTTGAACTTCCTGCTGCTGGTGGATATATTTCTGAAATCACTCCATCTGTGATACTAGCACAGACTGAACCAGCTAACATGAAAGATATTTAACATAAAGTAATTCTTCTTGAGGACAAATTATCCAGGAGTTTTGTTGTTGTTGTTGTTGTTTTTTAATTGATCAAAGCATCTTTTCTCTGTCTCTCTTTTTTATGACTTTCCAATAAGATGCTATTTCCTTGTGATGAAGTCCACTTAAGACTTGATTGCTTGTGGTTCTTAGTGGATGATCATAGTTTCAGGGTCAAGGACCAGTTTAAGTACAGCACTTCCTAGTGGTTCTACCATTCTGTTCTATTACTGGGTTCATGGAGACATCCAGAATGGGTGTGGACATACTGTGATCATAAAAAAGTCACTCATTGTTTTAGAAATGCAATGGATCAATGCAAACATTGTGAAATATATTACATCTACATAGAAAAAATAGTTCTGGGCTATAAGTTTTCATATATAAGGGACAGCTAGGTGGTGCAATGCAGAGAGTGCTGAACCTGGAATCAGGAAGACTTATCTTCATGAATTCAAATCTGACTGCAAACACTTAATAACTGTATGACCCTGGGCAAGTCACTTACCCTTGTTTGCCTCAGTTTCCTCATCTGTAAAATGAATTGAAGAAGGAAATGGCAAAACCACTATAGCATCTTTGCCAAGAAAATCCCAAATGTGGTAATGAAGAGTTGGAAATGACTGAACAACAACATACGTTTTCATTTCTTTGTAACTAGGAATATACCTGGTAGCATCCTCCCCTCCCACATGTAACCTCCCCCTCCCCACCTGCACCTCCCCTTCTTCACTCACACCTCCTTCCCCAATGTCTCCCCAAGTCATCTTAAATTCTAATCCATCATGTCTATATGATAATGTGAGAACTCTGAAGACTCTGAAGAACTCTCTGTGATAGGTACTACTCCTCCCATGCCATTTTTCATTTCTTCCTTTTGGGTTTCAGTTTCCTCACTTATAAATGGCCTGTGAGTTCCCTTTAAATTCTAAACCTATGATCATTCTCATGATTCTGGTGACATTTACTATGAGATCAAAGTGAAGAAGCCAAGCATTCCTCCTGCCTGTGATTCCACTCCCAGTCATAGCCAAGGAGGTGGACAGGATCTTTTAAGATGCTAAACCTTCACTATGGGTTACAGAGATGGAAATGAATAAGGGTTTGTTGCTTGCATTATAGCAGTATGAAGATAAGAGATCTGGCAGGCAGAGACACTGTATATTGCCGAAAATGTTGTGAAAAACTTTTTCCTCGTCATTTCTCACACATAAGTGAGATAAGTATGACTGAAAAAAAACCAAAACCAAATGCCGTGCTTTTCTTTTCTCCTTTGAGTTTAGAAGACAGCAATTAGCATTAGCACTCCTTCTCCTACCACCACCACCACTACCACCACCACCACCACTACTACTACTACTACTACTACTACTACTACTACTACTACTGCTGCTGCTGCTGCTGCTGCTGCTGCTGCTGCTGCTGCTGCTGCTACATCTATATAGTGCTTCATAGTTTGTAAAGAATTTTACAAATATCATCTCATTTGACCCTCACAACAACCCTGGGAGCTAGTATTGTTTTTCCCCTTTTACAGTTGAAGCAACCAAGAGAGACAAAGGTTAAGTGATTTGTATGGGGAGGGGGGGAGGGGGGGACCCACAGCTAATAAGTATCTGAGGTGGGATTTGCACTTAGGTTTTCCTGACTCCAGGTCCAGCATTTTCATTGCTTGGCTTTGTCTAGTCTAGCACCTCCTTCATTCCTTGGCTTAGTAAGAAGTACCCAGAAGAAAAACTAGAGATTTTCTTATCCCACCAGTAGGAAGTACTCTTTATTCTCACTCATTCATTTTCATCTGACACTGAGAAGAATGTATTTTATCTCCATCTCTTACATCTCTGAGATAAAGGCTAAAGGATTTAATTGCTCTCACAAGCCTCTGATCTTTTGTATTTTAAATGAGTAAATATTAATAGGACAAAGAGAGGCAAATCATATCAGAAATTCATATAATATTTATAAACATGTTAAATTCTTGAAGTTAATTTTCAGCCCTTCAGATTGTTTATATATATATACATATTCTGAATGCTAGGTATTGACCCTTGTTATTGAACTGCTAATGGACATTTTTTCTAGAAATATTAATTTCTAGTTATTGCTGACTTCTTCTAAAAATAACTTTTAAGCAGCTAGAGTGAAAGTGAGACTAGGTCTTTTTTTCCCCTACACAAGGAATTATATTTATGTGGTAAAAAGTTTAAGTAGGGAAAGTAGAAACCAAGGAAGAATTTGAAATGTGGCTAGAGATCTTTCTACTTCTTTCCTCCTCCCTGCTTTTTTTTTTTTTTGTAGTGGGGTAGGGAGAGAGGGAGACTCTCTATCTCTCTATCTCTATCTCTATCCCTGGAAATACAGTGGTCATTTGTGGGCCTAGTCACAATCCTGATTGGCATGGAAGCTTTAACCTTCTCCCTTTTTCCTTCCTAGGTTAGTTTGCCCTTTCTTAGCTTCCTGGGAGCTCGCTTTATTGGTGTGGGATTTAATGTGGACTCTCAGATTGACTTTAGCCCTACTGCAGTCCAAACTCCTGAATTAAATAATTAAGCAACATCAGCCTCCAGCATAGTAGAGATGACAGGCCTGTGCCATGACATGCATTTCTACTTCTTTAACCTTGTTCTCTCTCCTCTCCCCTAGCCCCCAAAACCCACATTTTTGCAGAAAGGGAATCTTAAATTTTATATAAAATGTGCCTCATGAGGCAGGAAAAATGTTAAATAATGTTCATTCTGCAGTGGGAGAGTGGTGGGAAAAGGGGAATAATCTTTAATTTGAGATAGCTAAGTAAGTGATGGAACAACAATGTAAGAAAAAGCAAATATTAAGAGTCCAGAGAAGCATGGGAAGATTTCGAGGAACTGAAACAATGAGGTAAGCCAAGTCAGAAGAAAACACACAATGACTCCAACAAGATAAATGAAAAACCAAAACAACAAAATGAAACTGGACCTGTATCAAAATGACCAAATTTGAAACCAAAAAAGACCTGAAAAAGTGTACTTCTGCCCCTTCTCTGCAGAGATGGGATTCTGTGAGTGTGGAATATTGTATATGCTATAAGACATGGTGTATCAGATAGTTTTGCTGATTAATTTTCCCCTTTATTTTAAAAATCTTTTTTTTAATAAAGCATGACCTAGTGGAGAGAGGAGGGGGATAGATGTTAGGAAATAAAGGAGATGTAAAACAAAAAAATGTCAACAAAGTAATATCTAAAAAGAAAGGAAAGGGGAGCAGAGGGTGCCTATTATTTTTGTTTGTTTGTTTGTTTTGTTTTTGTTTGTTTGTTTGTTTTGCTTTAAGATTGTCTAACAAACTCAGCACTGTATTTAAATCCTCTCCTACCTTTATTCATTCTGTGACCCCCTGGCCAAGTCATCTAACACTTATGAACTTCAATTTCATCCTATATAAAATGGAGCTGATACAACATGTAATGTTTATTTCAAATGTTTATTGTGAGGCTCAAAAATATGTAAAGTATTTGATCAATGGTAGTCCTTTCTAAAGCAAGCATTAATTTAACTGTTGGTGTGGCACCCTTTGTTAACTCATAGTCCCACGATCAAAAATTTGATATGTTACTAGTAGAATTGGATGACGTCCACGTTGACATTCTTAATACTAATGAAACAGGAAGAGATAAAGACATTATATCTAAATGGAATAGTGGCTTACAGCTTCTATTTAGGTGAATAAAGAAACTATAGGCATTGGTTTCTTAGTATGCTCAAAGGCAACAAGAAACATTGCTTCATGGGGAAGATAATTAGTCATCTAACCTTGTAATACTCATCAAGTAAATGTTTATTTAACCCCAATTATGTACCAGACACAGTGCTAAATGCTTATACACAGAGTAAATGGGGAATAATTTCAGAGGGAAGACACTAGAATTAAGGGGAGATAGGGAAATGCAGATTTTTAGCTGAGATTTGTTGGGAACCGAGGAAGCCAGGAGGATATCTCTTCCTCCTTCCTAGGAGAGAATTCCATAGGGAATAGCTAGTGAAAAATGTATGGAGTTGGGGGTTGGAGTGTCTTATTTGAGGATTAGCAAGGAGGGATGCTGGTATCACTGGCCCATAGAAGATGTGGAGGGAAGTAGAGTATAAGCAGATTGGAAAGACAGGAAGGGACCAAGTTATGATGTGTTTTGAAAGTCAAACAGGATTTTGTGTTGTTCCTGCAGGTAACAGAGAGCCATTGGAGTTTATTAAATAGGTTGATAGTGCGTTGAGACCTGTGTTTGAGGAAGATAACTTATAGCAGAATGAAGGGTGGCCTAGAGTAGGCAGAGACCTGAGGCAGGAAGATCCACCAGCAAGCTCTTGCAATAGTCCAAGAAGTGATGAGAGCCTGTACAAAAATAGTACCAGAGGAGAGAAGGTAGCATATTCAATAGATACATCAAAGATTGACAGAAATAGTCAAAAGATCAGATGATAAATGAGAGTTAAGGAGTTGAGAATGATGCTTGGATTGAAAACCGGGGCAACTGAGAGGATGGTGGTAGACTTAATAGTAATAACAAATTGTGCAAGATAAGAGGGTTTGGGGGAATAGATAATGAGTTCAGCTTTAAGCATGTTGAGTTTGAGATATCTGTGGGACATTCAGTGCAAGATGGCAGTTTGAGATATGAGATTGAAGATCAGGAGAAGAGTTTGTTGTTGCTCATTGTTTTCAGTTGGGTCTGACTCTTTGTGACCTCATTTGGGGTTTTCTTGGCAAAGATATTGGTATTGTTTGACATTTCCTTCTCCATCTCATTTTACATTTGAGGAAACTGAGGCAAACAGGGTTAAACAGTTTGTAAGTGTCTGAGGCCAGGTTTGAATTCAGGAAGATCAGTCTTCCTGACTCCAGGCTTGGCATTGTATCTACTGGTCCACCCAGCTGCCCTACCCAGGAGAGAAGTTACAACTAAATATATAGATATGGGAATTATAGGCATTAAGATGATAATTGAATCCTTGAGAGTCGATGAGATTACCGGGTAAAATAATAAAGAAAGAGAAGAGAAGACTGCCCCACCCAGTTGGGGATATCTTTGATTAGCAAATGTGATTTCAATAAAATCAGCAAAATGGGCTAAGAAAGAAGTCAGTCATGGAAGAGGAGAGAACCAAGAGAGAACAGAATAGACTGTTCACTTTGAAGATAGTTGTAGCTTAGGCATGAAAATCCAGTGAGGATGAAATAGGAAAGTTCTATGAAGAAGTTGACAGTCTCTTCCAAATAAGTTACCACTAACTTGGAGATTTCAATTTGAATAGGCACAGGAAAGGATAGTAAAAATTATGGTTTGGGATCCCAAAGAAACCAAAGGCTTATAAAGCATTTAGAATTCATACACTAATACATATAAGCATATTTTTAAAAAGAATTTTAGATGCACTAAATGTGTCAATGGCCAAATAGCATCACCCTAAAATGTAATTGACTGCGTTCGACTGGATATCACTGGTTATAGATAGAACACTACTTCAGCTGTTTGGGAGTAATCAGACTGTTGAACAGTTGGAACAAAATAAAAACTAAATTAAAGGGAAAAAATGAAATAAAGGTGATAAGAGACTGTTTGCATTTATAGCATCTATGAGCCCATTTTTGAAAAATGAGCTCCCTAAAACTGGACATGGGGAAACATTAACTTTGATCATCAAATGATAGAAAATAGTTACCACCATCTTCCTGAGTTCAAATCCAGTCCTAGACACTTACTAGCTGGGTAAATCATTTAACCCTGTTTGCCTCAGTTCCCTCAACTGTAAAATGAGCTAGAGAAGGAAATGGTAAATCATTCCACTATCTTTACCAAGAAAACACCGAATGGGTTCACAAAGAGTCAAACATGATTGAAACCACTTATGTTTCTTGAGGATAGACTCTTCTTTGCTTTTCTTCATACCCCCAACACTTAGCACCATGGCAGGACATAGTAACCCTTTACTGAATACTGGTTAACCGATCTAAAATGGACCTGAAGAACCCTGGAATCACCTCTATTTTTGCCAAGCAGAGGCATGGCAGCCAAGAGCACCATTTGTTTAGAAAATGAATTCATTTTCCAAGAGGAGTAAGATGAAGGATTATAAACTATATTGTTCTACAGAACAGTAGAAGACAAGTCTATATAGAGTTTGGTGTGAAATCCAGCAAAGACATGCTCTCCTGACAGCTTTTGTAGGTGAAATTAGAAGGGCAGTTATAAGACCAAAAATGGAATAGATCGCCCAATATTTTTTTAATTTATTTTTAATTTAATTTAATTTAATTTAATTTTGGAGAGCAATTGGTGTTAAGTAACTTGCCCAAGGTCACATGGCTAGGTTTTTTGTTTGTGTTAAGTGTCTGAGGCCATATCCGAACTCAGGTCCTTCTGACTCCAGGGCCAGAGCTCTACTCACTGAGCCACCTAGCCGCCCCAATCGCCCAATATTTTTAAAGCAATTCATTTTCAGAGCTGGCAGTAGCAACCCCTCTCCCCCCACCTGGAGCTAGAACATCCAGGAACAGGATAATACTGGAGAGACTATATTTGGACCTGACCAATTACAGATAGAAAAAAATGGAGCACAGATGGCACAATTTAGAGATACTCAAGGATCAATTTCTGAGAGATCTCAAAGACAAGATTTCAAAATCATAGATTCCATCAGTTATGCTGTTACCAAATTCCATAGATTGTATTTTTACCAAAGTCTCATTTTTTTAATTAATAAACATTTATTTTCTTATACTTTCATGCCTCTCCTTCCAATGGAAAAACAAAATAAAACAAAATCTTTATAACAAATGTTTAGTCAAGTAAAACAAATTCCCACATTGGTCATTTCCAAAAATGTTTTTTTCTTCATCTTGAGTACATCAGCATTCTGTCAGGAAGAGGATAGCATTCTTTATCATATATCCTTATGCATAACCAAGAAGATAGCAAATCCTTAACCACATATCTACTTTATTTTAAAATATTTATGGGATTAGTCTCTGTATTGAGGCTATCATTGGTGGAAACTTCATAAAGGTACAAGTAGGTTTTCTACAGGTGACTTTCTAAAGCAGATCATGTCTTTAAGATATAAGTGACTGGGAGGAATAGAGAAACCAAGATCTTTGTATTTATGGTTTAACTTGAAAAAATCATTCAACTTTGTAAAGTAGGATGTCCCCAAAGTCCCAAACCATCTGTCTTCCAAATGTAAATGAAAATTATACAAGAATCTATGACAGAGGGTCCGTGAGTGGAGCGTCGGCCCTGGAGTCAGAAGGACCTGAGTTCAGATCCAGCCTCAGACACTTAACGCACACACAAACAAAAACCTAGCCTTGTGACCTTGGGCAAGTTACTTAATCCCAAATGTCCTCCAAAAAAAAAAAAAGAATCTATGACAGATTTAATTATCAATAGACTCCTTTTCAATAACTTGCTAATTAGTAAAATAAAATGAAGCCTAAATTAGTAACATAAAATGAAGCCTAAAACAAGATATATATCTACCCAAGGTGTTCATCAATGATTGAAAGATATATCTACTACAAATATAGAAAGATTATCTTATGATGGTGAGTTTCTTCCAATGTTCCTATTCATGGAAGATAGTATACATTTGAATCCTGGGACATGACAAAATCTCTTCACTGAAATCCACATAAATTTGAAATGAATATGAGATTGATCTATTCACCTACACTAAAAAGGAGTCTCAGAAATATTTTCATCTACTCTGCCATTCAGTTGGATGGGGGAGTCAATCAATTTTGTCTCTCCAATTGCCGTGTGTGTGTGTGTGTGTGTGTGTGTGTGTGTGTGTGTATAGAATCATGTATTCAAAAAATTTCAGTGAAGTTTAAAGCTACTAAAGTTCAAACACTATATAAAGTCATTGCAGATGAATGATGAGCTGGGACCAGCCTTGAAGAGGAGGATGTGATTAGGGTTTGATCTCATTAGAGAAGTATAGCATCAAAAGGAAAATATTTATATTAAAAATAGGATCCTATAGCAGAGAACAGTTTAGCATCATTGAAAGCACTGAGATATGACTACCAATTATGGACCATAATTATCTTGAGGAACAAAAGTTATGAAAAAAAAACCCAAGAGCAATAGTATTATGCATGGAGAGTGGAACATAAATAGGCCACTGCTTATTTCAAAAATGGCTTGCACTCAAGAAGTGGCCCAAGAGACCTCAAGGCTAGTCAGAGAGCAGGGAGATGCCTAGATTAGACTTCTAGGTTTCCCTTATTCTCCTCCACTTCTCCTACTTCTAAAAACAAAGCTGTGACTTTGTAAAGAAAAGGGACAGCAAAGAGATTTTTAGTGCACCCGATCTTTTTTTTTTTTTTTTTTTTTTGCCATATATCCACTTCCTAGGAAGTAGATATATTTATGAACCACCAAGACTGGGTTCCATGGGTCCTGAGGTATTCCTCTGTGATACATATGGGAGAAAAGAGGCAGCTCATGATAACAGAGAGAAAGTCACATTCAGAGTCAGGGTAGCCAGGCTCAAACTCTCCCTCTGACACACACTCCTATATAATTCAATTCATGATTTTTTGGCATTCCCAGATAATTCTACAAGATTATAAGTTGCTGAGCACTTGCTGCCAATATACTGGAAGAGGGCATTTCTTCATTGAGAAATCCTTATACAGATGAAATCAGAGGTCTGGCCCAACAAATATTTAGATACACACATATGGAATGAAGCCTCATCAATGAACACATCCTAATAAGGGAAGGAACAGTATGAATTAGTGACAAGTCAGATTGGTGATTAGTGTTAGGTATTGGCAATATGGAATTAGGCTAATAAAGGATCACCTAATATGTAATATATAGTAAAAAGGGCTTTGTAATTAGTATACAGTAATAGTAGCTGACATTTTTATGGCAGTATAAGGTTGACAAGGTGCTTTACATACATTCTCATTTGAACTGCATAAGAGTCCTGTTATTTAGGTCTGAATTTCCATAGAAGTTGTGGATTATTTTGGCTTTATACTTCTTTTTGTTTATGATTCCATGACCTTTTCAGCAGAATAGAAATCTTGTTTGTTGTGGCCTACTTTGACTTATGTGAAAATATCATTATCTCCATAACATGAGGAAGTAGCTAGGGCAGAGTGGATTGAGATCTGGTTTTGGTGCCTAGAAGATTCATGTTTAAATCCTGCCCCTCTTGGCGCTGACTGTGATCTAAGACTAATCACTAACCTTTGAGTGTTATTATAGGCAGAACTTTAAGGCTCTCATATTCAGAGAGGGTGCCAATCTGTATTTGTAGAGTTTCCTCATCCAGAGGTTTCTTGAAACAATGAAATCACAGGTCCAATCCCTGTCCAAAGTCCCCTCCCTATAAGGATATGGAGGTTTAGAAAGAATAAGTGACTTGTTACCCAAAGTTCCACCAATAGAAAGTGGTGGAGCTGAGTTTAAATGGAGTGTTTTTTCTAACACATTATGGTGCCACAGAAAAAAAAACACCAGCTAGGGACAGCCAGGTGATGCAGTGGATAAAGCACTGGCCCTTGAGTCAGGAGTACCTTTGTTCAAATTCAGCTTTAGACACTTACTAGTTGTATGACCCTGGGCAAATTCCTTCTCCTCAATTGTCTCCAAAATAAAAGACAGGACACCAGCCAAGGTGCTGGATGCCTCTACTCATATTGTAGTTATAAGATACATATATGAAAAAAAATCCCTCTTACATACTCAACAAATAATTTATTCTCTTGGCAGTGAACATTCATCTAATTATATCATTTATACTACCCATTTGCCTATAAAGCCTCTTTATTCCCCTAATAAAATAAAATTCAGCTCTTGTGTGCATGAATACTCAATCACAAATTCAGAATTTGTGAAACCTCTATTAATGAAACATTTCTGTGGAGGCCTATGCAGATAAATATGGGCTGTAGAGTCTTGGGATTAGATGGGACTTTAGAGCCAGCCTATGTAAGAATTTCCTTTACTCCAACAATTAGTCATGTGACCTCTGCATGCAGAACTCTAATGAGGGAGAATCCATTGTTTCTGGAGGACACTCACCCTGCTTTTGAAGGGCCTTGATCATTAGGAAGCTTTTCCTTCCATCAGATCTAAACTGAACTCTCTGTAATTTCTCCATACTACTCCTATTCCTCTCCACTGGGTTTAAGCCAAGAAATCCTTCTCCCACATGATTCTCCCCTTCTGATGCTTCAGTACAGCTTTCATGCCTCCCTTGAGTTTTCTCTTTTCCAAGTTCTACACCCCTAGTTTGTTCAAGCTGTCTTCATATAACATGGACCCAAGGTCCTTCACTAGCTTGGTTCTCCTCCTTTGAGTACTGTCCAGCTTATCAACATCTTTCCTGAATTATAGCTCCCAGAATTGAACAGAATATTCTAGATGAAGTCTGAGTAAGGCAGAGAACAATGGAACTATTGTCTCCTTATCCCTGGTCTCTCAATGCAGCCTAAGATTGCTTTAGCTTTATATATATGTATATATATATGTGTCTGTGTGTGTCTGTGTGTGTGTGATATATATCACTGCATGCTGTTGATTTAATTGAGTGCTCAGTTTATTAAAACCCCAGTTCTTTTGCAGAGTTCTTATCATCACTCTTCCTCCCCTATTTTGTACTTGGTGAGTTGATTTTTGAAACCCAGGTGTAAGATTTTGCATTTATCTTTATTAAATTTTCATCTTATTAGATTTGTCCCAGGATTGTAGCCTGCCAAAATCAATTTGAATCCTGATTCTGTCACCCACTGTGCTAGCTATGCTTTCCAGTTTTCTGTCATCTAAAAATCAGAGCACTGTGCCATCTATGACTTTATTCAAGTCATTGACAAAAATGTTAAATACCACAGGGCCAAGCACACATCTCTGGGGCATTCCCTTGGAGACTTCTTTCTAAGGTGACATCAAGCTATTCATCATGACTTTTGAGGATGAGCCATTTCACCATTTCCAAATCCAGTTGCCTAATGGTACCATCTCCTTACTATTTCATATCATCCAAGTTCCCAATGCAGCCAGCTGCCAGATCGATGACGAAATTCCCCGACTGCTTTATTATGCACAATAGTTATAGGACAGGAAGCAAAGAACAATCATTTGCTTAATTAAAGCCATAGGAGAAATTTTAAGTGGGGGTGAACATTATTATTTACATTTATAAATAAGTACCAATTACTGGATCGTGTAGGTAGGCAGGCAGGCAGCATTAAATGCAATGAATGAGAAGGAAACAAAAAGCAAATGGAAACAGAGTAAGGCACTATTGACCCCACTAAGCAAACAGGATTTCTGCTGTGCTTCAAGGGGAAAGAAATCTAAACAAAAGAAATAATAAGAGCCAAGATAATTCCACACCTCCACAGAAAAATATTGAATGTGTGTGACTGGTCATAGCACAGAATAAGAAACAACCTATATGACCAGTGACTGGAGGATGATGAAAGGCATTATGGACTGGGAATGTAAAACAACATTATTCCATTAAAAGAAATGATTATCATATTGTGAAGAATTTACTAACTGTGGGAAAACTACTCTACGTTGATAGACCTAGAATAGGAAGGTGCCTCTCACACCATTTAAAAGGGAAGCAAGAGAAGCAAACACGCCTTTAGGAAGCACTTACTATGTGCCAGTGAGTAAAACGGTGAGCACTTTACCAACATTATCTCAATTGATCCTTTCAACAGACCTGTGATGCAGGTGCTATTCTTATATGCCCATTTTACAGCTGAAAAAAATGAGGCAGACAGAGGTGAAGTGACTTGCCCAGGGTCACAAAGATAGTAAGTCTCTTGGGCTAGACTTGAACTCAGGTCTTCCTGACTCCAGGCCCAATGCTGATTTGAATTCATTTAATCTAATAACCTCAGTTTACAGTTGGAGAAACTGAGAGCCAGGGAAGGAAAATAATTTGCCCAAGGTTACACAGGTAGTAAGCATCAGAAAGCAGAATTTAAACCTACATCCTGCCACTCCCCGTTTAATACTCATTTCAAAATACCAGGCCACATACCTCCCCATATAATATGTTATTTTGCACATTATCCTGTATCATGTTATATTATGTATTATAAAAAGACTGACCAATGACCATGTAGAAAATATCAGTCAGAATTTGGACACAGGTCCCTTGACCCTTGCTTCATTATTCTCTCCATGGTATCCCCCTGTTTCCAATGAAACAATAAACAAAAGAAAAAAGGGGAACAGCAATACCCACTCCTTGCAAGTGAATAAGAAATTTAACCATAGCAACCAAATATTGAAAAACCCAAAGAATAAAGATTTCAGAAATGAACAAGGAAGCAAACAGAATGTTTTTGTCCCTATTTTGCTAAAGTTAATACATACATTTTTTAAAACCTGCTATAAATGGTGGTTTTTAGTTTCATATGTAATATTTTAATAAAGGTTTTTGTTTATCAATAATTAAGTTTGGAAAAGAAAAAAGAACACTTAAAAATTCTTATTTACTTTAGTAGTACTTCAGTCCAGGCACCACAATACCTTTGTTTCTGTCAGTCAAAATCATTTTTTAGATGTCTGCTATGTGGTCAAGGCATTTGAAGTTCTAAAGAAAAGCAAGAGACAATGGCTATTTTTTAAGAGGTCACAGTCTAATTTTCCTGTGCCAAGGACCTGAAAGAATACTGACAAGGTCAAACAGATAAAAGTGCAGGGCTATGAATTTATCTGTTATTATCTATCTATCTATCTATCTATCTATCTATCTTTTTCTATCAATCTATACATATATTATGTATATATGTGTCTGTGTGTATGTATATATACATATACACACAGTATATATATATATATATGTGTGTGTATGTAGTTGGAATCTCACCATTCTCACTTAAGGAATTCAGATTCTTGGAAACCTCCACTAAAGGTTTCTGTTTTCAAAACCTGTCTTAGGTAAAAATATACCGTGCAATATTTATATACATCATGCTTTAGGCTTCAAAGATGGATTCAGAAAGGTGCCTTAAAAGCATTTAGCATCTGATGTTAAAAATGTAGATGATGGGTCAAAAGACTTGAGACCAACCCCCAACTCCATCTGCTGCAAGATGTGGCCAGAATGAAATAGGAAATGACTACCCCACTCTCCTGCAGCCTTGATTTAGAAGTCACATTCACCCAGAATAATATAGGGAAAATTCAATAAAGCTCTTCAGGATGAAGATGATCAGATTACTCTGCGAATTTGCAACTTCCAGCCCCATTTTCATTTGTCAGAAATGAGATCATAACAATGCTTCGGCTTGGTGCAGGAGGAGATTTCTGCTAAATAGCAAGCATGTGGCACCTAACCAGCTATGGAGAAGACTTCTATGCAGGATCAGTAAGAGCTCTTCCAAAGCTATCGGGCTGAAGATGGTTCATAGGCTGCTAATGAAGTGGGCAAAGGCTATGTTAATAGCTCTGTGGTATTAAGCTCACTTGCAGGGAGAGGCTCACAGGTCAGACCCCCTCTGGAGTAGTGTTCATCTATGGGTACTCCATTCTAAGAGTGATATTTCAATCAATTAAATCAACAAAAAAATATATTAAGCACCTACTATGTTCCAGGCACTGTGCTAAATGCAGGGGATACAAAAAGAAGCAAAAGAAAGTCCCCACCCTCAGGGAACTTAGAATTTAATGAGGAGAGACAACATGCAAACAAGCATATGAAACAAGCTATACATGAGCTTTATTATGTTGTTGTTGTTTAAGACTCTTTGTGACCCCATCTTGGATTTTCTTCACAAAGATACTGGGGTGGTTTGCCATTTCCTTCTCCAGCTCATTTTATAAATGAGGAAACTGAGACAAACAGGGTTAAGTGACTTGCCCAAGGTCACACAACTAGCAAGTGTCTGAGGCCAGATTTGAACTCAGGAAGATCAGTTTTCCTGATTACAGGTCCAGCACTCTATGCACTGTGGTGCTACCTCTCTGCCCATGGATAGATAGGAGATAATTAACAGAGGGAAGGCATTGGAATTAGCACTCAAGGAGGTTGATAGGATAACCAGTTCATGGAATCCATTTTAATGTGGCAGAAAAAAAAACAAACTAAGGGCAGACATCTTAAACGTCATCAACTATGTAAATAGCTACCAAGTGGTGGGAGGAAAATATTTATTTTGTGTTACTGCAAAGGGAGACAGGTTAACATCTTTGTATCATTAAGCATTTACTATGCTAAGCCAGGGGTGGGGAACCTATTACTTCAAAGCCACATGTGGCCCTCTAGGCCCTCAAGTGTGGCCCTTTGACTAAATCCAAACTTCAAAGTTAATCAAATGTTCATCTCTGGACATATAATTGCAAGCAAAATGAAAGACAGTCCTGCCCTCAAGGAATTTACATTCTAATGGGGCCGACAACACATAAAACTGGAAGCTTTATCATGTGGGACATGGGGCCAATGTTCAAAGATCCAGAAACAGCCAGGAGGGTATAGATGGAGCATGAGCAGCCTGAGTCAGTCCCCAAAATGGGGATCCCAGAATGAGCTCACCCATGGGGAAGGGGAAGCCAGCATGTATGTGGATTTATACCATCTTTTAGGGTGAGAAGGGGTTGAAGAAAGTTCCAGCTTGAGAATGCAGGTGAATCATGGTGGCAAAGTTAGGAGAGAAACCCAGTTGAGTAGGGCTGGAAGGGAGCTCTAGAGATAAGAAGCAGAAACAAAATGGGTAGAAATTATAGGAAAACAGATTTTGGCTCACTGCAAAGGAAGAACTTTCTAACCAGGGCTTTAAAAACTAGAACAGGCTGTCTCATAGTAGTGAGCACTGTGTCACTGGCAACATTCTATTATGGGAGGATGACCATCTGTTAGGGGCATTAGAGTAAAGATTTTTATACTGAGTGTGAAGTTAGAGACTTAGAATTGTAAACAATCAGAGGTCACCCAGTCTGTTTTCATAAACTCATTTAGGTACCTAAGGAAAAGTTGTTCGTTTGCTTGCTTTATTTTTTGTGCAGTTTTCAACCAAAGGGATTATCTCTTCAAGAAGAAAAATTCCTAGCATTTCAATTTCAGGAGTACATGATGTGAACATAAAAGATTAGCAAAACCCTAAGTCTTTCTAATTTTTTAGGTTTTCTATTTAAGAGAAGATCATAATTTCGTTCCTAGTCTTTTCTTTCCCTTTCAAAATGACATTCGAATAACTGTGGACAATGTATTGTCATTTGATTGTCACAATAAGCTCATAAGGCAGTCATCGAAGGTACTCTTATCCCCATTTTATACAGGCTCAATGAGTTTGCCAATTGCCTAAAATCACCAGGCATGTATTTGGGGGAACCATGAGTTCCCTACTACATGATACATAACATTTGGATAACCAGTTGCTAATAAATATTAAATGGTGGAATTGTAAGCACTGTTATAATTGTCAATTCAGTTCTGTTCATCAAGCATTTATTTATCATTCAGTGCTGAGGATTTGAAGACAAATGAAAAAATGAAAAGAAATTAATTAGTTCATATTTAGGAGCCCTTTTCAAACCATAGCACTGGTTAACCTACACTTAATGGATGGAGCATTGCATTATGGCTTCTCAGGAAGAATATTAAGGTTTGGAGGGATTTTGCCTGGTTATTTTAAGCATGACTGACAATGTAACAAGCATCATGATCAATGTAGTATGAATTTAAACCTAGGTTGAATACTGGATTTGGAATTAGGGAGATCTAAATTCTCATCCTGCCTCTTATTATCTAGTCCTGGGGTAATGATTTTACCTCTCTGGGCTTCAGTATCCTCATCTGTAGAGATGTGTTGGACTAAAGTGTTTTCCACCTTAATAGTTAATAGCCTATACTGATTTTGAGTTAAAAAAAAAATCTCTAAATGAAAAATGGTACATTCGTATTATCTATATGAATTGGTGATATTCTTTAAACTATGTGGGTTAGCAAGTCCATTTTGTATTGAATCACAGTAAGAGACACAATAGCATTTTTATTTATAATAAGGGCAACTAAGTTACTGATCTACTTAATTCTTATTGGGAGCTCTCATCCAGCCTCTGGTTTGGTCCAATCAGAGAATTCCCTATTGGTTAAACATTTGAAATGTCATTTCTCTTATAAATCATTCCACTCAAGCACAGTGATTTATATTCATGGAGTCTATTTGACTGGATTCTATTCTAAATATAGCATAAGGTTTGATAATCGAAAGTGCTGCCCGTTGAGGACCAAACCATGTATGTTCTTGAAAACTGGATGCCATGTGTCTGGAAAAGGAAGATTTGCCCAGTAGTGCAGATGGCATACTAATACTTTCTTCAAGTTCATTAGCACTTCCTAACATAAGCGCCTAAGATGCTAAATTTATCTTTGCTTTCAGAAATGAAGCAATATATATGGAATCAAAATTGTGTCTTGGTGGATGAAGCCAGTGACCTAAAAGACTGGTCAAGCATATTGATTTTTCTCCATTTTGGACTATTCTGCTGCTCGTTAGTAGTCCTACTAGTTGGTCTTCAGGTGCAGAAAGAGGAAGGAAGAGACCCCTCTGTCAATCCGTCAGAACAGCTGAGTAGCATTAGTTTGTGAGATTCATCTGTGGATCTCAATGTCCCATATCATCCTGACTGTCTCATGTTATCCAAAGTGGGCAGATTTTTTATTTGCTCTCCAATTGCCTTTGAGTCCAACTGCATTTGTTACCCATAAAGCAAAAATAATTTGTGACTATAAAAATTTGATATGTGTCAGAGTTTTATAAGCCACACTATTAACTGATGAATGACCATAAAAGTTTTATATTTTCAGAAGAACTGTATCAAGGTTTATTAATAACTTTAAAGTTTTCTGTTTAACTTACTTGAAGGACCATTTCAGTTGTGCCTGCTTTGGTGGTGAAGCCTCTACTATCACAAAATGCAAGATATGAATTTTGTTTACTTTGTCTGGAAGGATTAGGACCAGGTAGGGCTAGCCTGTTATATGTTAGTGAAGTTGGCTACTGTCAATGGGATGATGTGATTTCAGGGGCAACAAAAGCCAAAACACTCCCTCAAATTCTTCTTCATCTCTGGGGGCCATGTCCAAAGTTCTAAAGGGAAAAGGGGTTTAGAAAAGAAAAAGGCTATAAACACATAGATTGTTTATTATGCTAATTTTTCTTAGGGCTATGCCTGAGATCAGGCATCATCCCAATATTCAAATACTCAGAGAGAAATCTTAGGACCCAAACAATAGGGAGAAGCATAAACAGACTTTTCCTTCATCCTCAAGGTAGTTAGCCTGAGATGATTAGAACTCTGCCCTGATGGCATAGGGGAACTTGAAATTCTGTCAGCTGGCAATCATTTGAAAGACATAGGAAGTGGAGAAGACTTGGAAGTGGCATGATCAATGATACATCCTTTGCTAGAAACTGTAGAGACATTGACTTGAACATAGTCTCCAGATAAGAGATGAAGTTGGGTGGCGGTTTGGGGACTTTGAAAGCTGAGCAGATAAAATACCCCAGTGTATGATTTCTCGAGGTTTAGTAGTCTGTTGGATCCAGTGACAGGACACATGACAAGACAATGACTGGGTTGGTTGGCTGGATGGGATGTAAATCTTACTCTTTTCTGGTCTAGGACCAGTTTGATTTAGTATGCTATGTAAGTTTCTGTTTATTTATTTGCTCACCAATTTAGAGTGCTTGACTAGAGGGTGGAAGTTAAAAAAACTGAGTGGATTAAGTTCCCCAGAACATGGTACCTGGAGATCCAGTGGCCTAGAGAGTGCAGTAGTTGGGTGACTGGCAAGAAAATAATGATTGAGGCACAAATCATGGAGTGACTCAGAAAGAATTACTTGCAATTGCTTTCTCTACTTCCTTGCCATTCATAGAGTCTTCAACCTGTTGCAGAATGATCTCTAACCCCAACTCTTTATAGAAACTGTTTTCTCAAAGGATAAAGGATAAAGGCAATAAACTTTTAATTGGTAAAGCTTCCTTGACCTTTATGAAGCATTCAGCACTAACAGTCACCTCCTTCTCCTGGATATTCTTTCCCTGCCTTAGTATTTCCAACCTGCTTTCCCGGTTCCCTTCCTTATCTGGTTTCTTGTTGGCCTATTTCATTGTTCTGTCCTCTTCCTCCCATGCCAAAGTATTCCCAAGCCTCTGCCCAAAGCCTTTCTCTCCCTATGAAATTTCCCCTAGTGATCTCATCTAGTTTCACGGATTAATTTATCACCTTTACACATGACCCCCAGAGCTATACATTTAGATCAAATGTATCACCTGAACTTCAGTTCCTCATCATGAACTTACCCTTAGACCTCTCTACCGGGATATCCCACCTCCACTTTAAACTCAACATATCCCAAACTGAACTCATCATTTTCCCTCTAACTTTTCTCTGTCCACTTAAACTTTCCTTTTACTAGTGATGGTACCATTATCTCCCATGGGATGGCTCAACACTCTCTTTAACTCTGCCTTCTTCCTTATATCTCATGAATACTCAACTGCCAAGTCTTCTCAATTCTCCCTCCATAACATCTCTCACATCAGGGCAACTAGAGTGCTGGGACTGGGTTCAGGAAGACTCATCTTCTTGAGTTCAAATCCAGCCTTAGACACTTATTGACTATGTGATCCTGGGCAAGTCACTTAATCCTCTTTACCATAACTTTCTCATCTGTAAAATGAGTTGGAGAAGGAAATGGCAAACTACTCCAATATCTTTGCCAAGAAAACCCCAAACTGGATCACTAAGAGTTACACATGATGAAAGTGACTGAATAACAAAAAAATCTCTTCCATTTTCCCCCTTCTCCCTGCTCATGTTGTTGCTATCTGATTCACAAACTTTTTCATCTTTGAAAATTAGGCAGGGGGGCGGAGCCAAGATGGCAGAGTAGAAACAGCACGTCCAAGGCACTCTCCCCCCAGACAACCTCCAAACTATGTAAAAGGGGACTCTGAACAACTTCTGGAGCCCCAGCACCCACAGAACAACACAGAGAAGCTAACCTCCCACTGAGGACAGCCCAGCAGGAAGGACCAGTGCAGTGCTCTGGGAGCCAGCAGCGCAACATGAAGTGTGGAGAGCCAAACCCAAGTCCGCTTGAGCCGTAGTTTTAGCCCCAGGGTGGCAGGGCCAGCAGCCAGCTGGAGGGACCTCAGAACACCAACAGCTGTGACAATTCCAGAATTATCAACACAGACATGCCTAGGACAAAGTGAGAGGTTAGTGCCCTATGGACTTTGGGACGAGTATTTGGGAAACGCACCGGCTTCCTCCTCCGGGGGGGCTAGAAGCCTCTGAAGAGACACGCCATTTTGTAGTTTTCAGTGGCAGCTCCAGCTCCTGGCCTGCGAACTGTAGGGAGATCCAGCGATCTGTCTTGGGGGGGGGGGGGGGGTAATTGCTTTTGCTTTAACCTCCCTGGATCTGGATTGTGGTCTGGGGTGGAGGTCATGGGGTAGATATCTAGCTTTCCAGAAATGGAATTTGTCCCCCGACATGTTCAGGACAGAAGCTCCCCTGTCTGGTGGCAGAGTCATACTGTGGCAACAAGCCAAAAAGTCAAGTAATTAAGTGGCAACATGCCAAGGCAAAGGAAACAAATTAAACAGAAAAATGCAACATTAGACTCCTATTTGGGGGGCAATGAGGATCAAAGCATAGAACAGGAGGAGGACTGTGAGGTCAGAAATCCTGCTCCAAAAACCCCAAAGGAAAATATGAGTGGGTTACAGGCCACAGAGGACCTTAAGAAGGACTTTAAAAATCAAATAAGAGAAGTGGAGGAAAAATTGGGAGGAGAAATGAGAAGGATGCAGGAAAAGTATGAAATGAGGGTCAACAGCCTGACTGAGGAAAATAACACCTTAAAAAATAGACTAACTCAAATGGCAAAGGAGGCCCAAAAGGGCAATGAGGAGAAGAATGCCTTAAAAAGTCGAATTTGCCAGATGGAAAAAGAATCTCAAAAGTTCACTGAGGAGATTCATTCCTTCAGAGTTAGACTGGAGCAAATGGAAGCTAATGACTTTATGAGAAATCAAGATGCTGTTAAGCAGATCCAGACAAATGAAAGATTAGAAGGCAATGTGAAATATCTCATGGGAAAAACCACTGACCTGGAAAATAGATCCAGGAGAGACAATTTAAAAATTATTGGACTACCTGAAAGCCATGATCAAAGAAAGAACCTAGAAATCACCCTTCAAGAAATTCTCAAGGAAAATTGCCCTGATGTTTTAGATCCAGAGGGTAAAATAGAGGTTGAAAGAATCCACTGATCGCCTCCTGAAAAAGATCCCAAAAAGAATACTCCCAGGAATATTATAGCCAGGTTCCAGAATCCCCAGATCAAGGAGAAAATACTCCAAGCAGCCAGGAAGAAACAATTTCAATATTGTGGAAACACAATCAGAATAGCACAGGACCTGGCAGCTTCTACACTGAGGGATCAAAGGGTATGGAATATGATATTCCAGAGGGCAAAAGAGCTGGGAATGAACCCAAGGGTCACCTACCCAGCAAAACTGAGTATTTTATTTCAGGGGAAAATATGGTCATTCAGTGGAATAGAGGACTTTCAAGCATTCTTGAGGAAAAAACCAGAATTGAATAGAAAATTTGACATCCAGACACAAGAAGCAAGAGATGCCTGAGAAGGTAATCAGGGAAAAGAAATCAAAAGGAACTTATGAAAGTTGAACTATTTACATTCCTATATGGAAAAACAATAACTGTGACTGATTAAATATTTCTCACTATGAAAATAATGGAAGAAGGGTGTATGGTCATATGAATACATATGTGAATGTGTGTATATATGTTTACAATTATACATGGATAGAGGGCATAGGTTGAATTTGTTGGGAAGGGAGGATACTCAAGGGGTGAAATTATGAGGTGAGAGGAAAGTGGCAAGAGGAGATGGGGAGAGACAGGGTAGGGTAAACTATCCCATGTAGAAGAAGCAAGGGGAAGTGGTTGCAAGGGAGGGGGAGAATAGGAAGGCTAAAAAGGCAAAACCACATTCACATTGAATTTGTTTCAGGGAGAGAATGACATACATACTAAATGGGATATCTCAACCTGCAGCAGAATAGGGGAAGGGGGATGAGAGGAGGGATGATGGATGGGAGGGCATCCTTGGGGGGAGAGGAGGTTGGAAGTACCCACTATAGAAGAGGGACAGGATCATGTAGGGAATGGACCAGGTCAGGGGTGGGATGAGTGGGAGGGAATTATAAGCAGCCTTGTACAATATATCTACTATGATAATGTTTTGCATAGCCAGACATGTACAACATGTACTGAATTACTTATCTCCCAAGAGGGAATGGGTGACAAGGGAGGAAGGGAATGGATCTGAAATTCGAGGTCTTAAAATTAAATGTTTCAAATATATATAAATACTATTATTAATACTCTTTTGCTTGTAATTGGGAGATAAGATGTGCAGGCTTTGGGGCACAGAGATTCACCTTCCTCTAATGGAAAAGTCGAAGGGGATATGGGAGAAAATATGGGAGAGAGCAGATTGGAGGAAGCGATATCTTGTGGGACTGCTATTCTGGCATGGTGGGTAGGCAAAAAAACGGGGGAAAAATTGTAACTCAAAATCTGGCGGAAATGAATGATGTAAAACAGAAATTAATAACACATTTGTTTAATAAAAAAAAAAAAGAAAATTGGGGGGGGGGCGGCTAGATGGCCCAATGAATAGAGCTCTGGCCCTGGAGTCAGGAGGACCTGGGTTCAAGTCTAGACTCAGACACTTAACACAAAAACTAGCCATGTGACCTTGGGCAAGTCATTTAACCCCAATTGCCCTCCAAAAAGCAATCAAAACAAAAAGAAAATTAGGGAACAAGATAAGCCTTTAAGTGCCTACTATGTGTCAGTTGCTGTGCCAAGGGCTTTCTAGATATCATCTCATTTGATCCCTTTTAATATTTAAACCCCTTTATAGCCTTAACAATTATTGATGATCCCAAAGAACTTTTGTTTATGTGAATTATATCTATCAAAATTTATGATTTAGAAACTAAAACATAAAATTTTTAAATATGTGTTGATTTTGAATAACAATAGTAAGGCCATTACATATCATCAATAATGTTTTTGATTAAAAATTATGTATTTTCAATAAAGTAAAAAGTGGCAATTTTTTAGCTATCATTGCTAATTTCTTTCTTGTATGCTATAACAGAAGACAATTGATTCTCATATCTGCTTTGGCATAAAATTTGTTGTGATGTGTTATTTTGGTTCAAGTATATGAAGAAAATTTTGTTTTATACAAATATGTACCTGGAAAAGGAAGAAATAGTTTAATAGGAAAATAGCATTTTAGTATCATCATGAAAATAGTTTATTGGTTGATAAAAATATTTCAGTCTTGAGTCAGAAGGGCCTGAGTTCAAATCCAGTCTCAGACACTTGACACTTACTAGCTGTGTGACCCTGGGCAAATCACTTAACTCTGATTGCCTTGCCAAAAAAAAGAAAAAAAGATATCCTATTAACATTCTCTTTACCTTTGGGTAATCTCTAATCTGTTCTTAACAAGAACAGGATCTGTATGTTTGAGTAGGTCATTCTTCTTCTGAAAAAACCTTTAGGCTTTTCCTATTGTCCCTAAGATAAAATACAAACTCTTCAGCCTGACTTTTAGATCCTCTGCAGCCTGGTTCCTGCCTAGTTTCTCCAATTTTGTTCTATCTTACTCTCTTTTGCATGCCCCTTAGTTCTAGACAAATTGAATTCTCTGCAGTCAACATCTTGGCTCCCACCGTCATGCACTGATGTAGCCTTTTCTCCCTGCCAGAAATGTGTCCTACCACAACTCTTCTTTCAGAATTTATCAAGGATCAGTTAAGTACCATCTTGATTTCAGCCTCTGATAAGATTCTGGGAACTGATTTTGATTGGTGAAGTCCCAGAAAGAGAATAGGAGAAAGACAAGTGATTACAAGAGTCAACCTACCTTGGCAAGAACAGATCATGCTAAAGTGGCTTTATTTCCTTTTTCCAATAGGATGCCTAAGTTTTTCAATGAGAGGAGTGCTATGAATATAGATTTACTCATTTGTAGCAGCCCTCCTTAAAAAAATAATTCCCCAGAATCACACAGTAAGTGTCTGAGGGCCAGATTGAATAGCAAAGATTTTAATGAAATATCTCATACTATTTTTGAGAAGATGGAGAAAAATGGAACAATCAATGGATTTATTGGTTTATTGCTTATTCGATCAATGGGTTTAGAAATTAATTTATTGATTTATTATTTAATTAATGAATTTAATCAATGAATTTATTGATTTATTCATTATTTAACCAATGGATTTAGAACTGTTTCAATAGAGGTAGCAAGTATCCAATGGGATACCTCCAGGCATCTGTGCTTGGCCCTGCATTGCTAAACATTTTTAATCAGTGTATGGATAAAGATATAGATGTTACATTCATCTGATTTGATAATGACACAAATCTGAGAGGGAGAGCTAAAACAATGGATGAGAGAGTCAGGATCCAAAGGGAAATAGTTGATACTTGAGAGTCTATGAGAAGAGAAGTACTCCTGGATCTCAAATAAATATACCTGTTTGTTAAGTTGGATTTTATTTCCTTGGTGCAAATACATTTCTTTTTTTATTCTGATACTTTTTCTCCTGTGAAAAAATGAACAATATTTTAGATTAGTTCAAAGGAGTGTGGAATTCTCCAAAAGGGACTATGAGCCAGAGGAATATGTTTTCATTTTCTTATATTTCCCCAGTAATCATAAACCTGAATCTTCAATACTGTAAATGGAAATAAAAAAGATAACAAAAAGAAACTTGAATAAAATAAGGAAGGTAATATTTAGGGTAAACAGGGTAATTTGCTAGGCTAAATGCTTTATGAATACTTCCCCCAAACTTGTTAGCTTTTCTGTTGAGAAATAGAACCAAAACTCAATTCGCCTTTATTTCTTAAATTTATTTCAATGGAAATTTCATCAACTGCTTCTGCACTAGGAAAATTTAACACCATGGCTTTATGCTTCCAGCAGTCTTTTACAATGTGGCTTGGTGATATATACCTGACAAGTATCTTAGGTATGAAACAAACAATGTTTGAATTTTCTGAACTTAAGTCCTACCAGAAAAATGGTCAACTTCTAAAAGAACCTAGAGAATTTTACTCTATCTTGATCAACCTCCAAATGTAGAAATGCTTTCAAGATCCAGTGGAGATGTTATACAACCCTTACACAACTGTCTGTCTCTGAAACATATGGCTGGAAATGGATGAGAGTCAGTCCAATTTCAGAAGCAGATTATTTGGAGGAAATGCAGAGAGATCAGAAGAAAATAATAGGGTTATTCAACTGAGCAATGTTGATGTGATTGCCATCAAAGCCAGATGTATTCCTTCACCTAATAAAGTCTTTACTTCCATACTGACTCTGTAAGAACAGCTTCAAGTCTCTTGCCTCTGATATATACTAGCCATGTGAAAATGGCAAATTGTCTAACTTTCAGTACACTAGGTAACTTGATAAAACTTTTTGGTTATAGATGGGTCCACATTGGTAAAGGGCATTTCTACACTTACACTGCTAAAGTCACAGGTGAGGACTTTTCTCACCCTAAAATTAGGACATGACTCAAGAACTACTCAGATTACATTTCTTGAATATTATAATGGAGAAAATGTGCATATACATGTATAAATATAATCCTTTAGGAATAAATAAATCCTTGAGAAATTTACTGGACACTTTTGGGATGATATGCCATTCCCGCACAACATCCTTTCTGTAGGTCACTGCTTGTGGCATGCCAAAGAATTTTGGGCAGCCCACGAAACATCCTTTACATTTTTCTTGGGCCACCCAACATCCTTTGGTGTGCTAAAAGCACTGGCCCATAGATTGTACAGGCCTGATGATATGCTATGGCTAGTCTTTGATTTTCTTGTCACCAAGATTTTGATTTGCGTTATAATCACTATCTTTATCATTGTTGTTATTTATGCCATTTCAGGTCTTTATTAACTGTTGGTGTTCACAACTGAACAAACCATGGGGAGGAAACTAGACCTTTCCAGTTTGACAGATGATGAAACAGAACATGTTCTTCAGGTAGTTCAACGAGATTTCAATCTTCGTAAGAAAGAAGAAGAACGACTAAGGTAAGACGATTTTTCTACTTAACATTTGTGGTGGTGAGCCACTGTGGATGAGACAAACAGGTTTGCCAACCTTTTCTGCCAATAAAGCCTGGGAATTAATACTGCTATGTCACATAAGCAAATACTTACATTTATTTAGGGGTCAATCATTACCATTTGCTAATTCCCAAGTTAGATCATGTGTGTATCCAGTGGTATGTACATATTGATTTTATAGCCAGGGTTTTATTGGTGCCTCACTTCCTAAGAACAGCTAGTGAGTGTAAGAATTATCCAATTTGTGCCACAGATGGTGACTTTGAACTCGGTACCAGCTTCAGTTCTTTCCATTCCTAAATTCATTTAGAAGGTGGGTTATTGAGAACAAATAGAGATCAATTTAAAAGGCAACTGATAAGCAAGGCCATTATGGCAAAGGCTATGCACATGAGTGAAGGGAGTGATAGTCCATTAGAAGCTCTGTGTTAAGGAAACCAAAACCATATGCCAAGAGAAGGATGCAAAGGATAGCTCTAGTTGTAGGATGCCAGAACTTGGAGAAGCCTTCCACGGAAGTTATTCAACATGACCTGTTCTCCTTCCCACCTTGGTTTATAGGTTGGAGAGAGTGAGTCAGTGATTCAGTCATATAAGATGGTAGTAGGATCATAGGTTTAGATCATAGATTTTAAAATATTTATTTCTTATTTTTACTTTTCAACATTCACTTTTATAAGATTTTTAAGTTTTACATTTTCTCCCACTCCTTCCCCTCTCTTCTCCCCAAGATGGAAAGCAGTCTGATATAGGCCATACATATACAATTAAATTAAACATATTTCCACATTAGTCATGTTGTAAGGAAGAATTAGAACCAAAGGGGGGAAAAACATGAAAAAAAAGGAAAATAATATGTTTTGACTTGCATTCAGACACTTTAGTTCTTTCTCTGGATGTGGATAGCATTTGCTGGAAAATACTTTTGAGATGGCCCAACCCCCTCATTTTACAGATGAAGAAACTAAGACCTGGAAACATTAAATAATTTGACCAAGTTCACACAACTAGCTGGTGTTGGAATTTACAATAGAAACCAGATCTCTTGCCTCCTAGCTCAGTGTTTCTTCAATTTTATCATGATCATAAAGAAGATTGTTCCAATTTGTTGTTACTCAGCAATTCTGGCTAAACTGTGGCAGCTTAAAAATCCATAGATATCTTGGCAGTGGGGTCTTCTGAAGGAAATGTAAAGGTTCTGGATGAATGTATTTCATAAAACAGGATTATTTTTCTCATCAGGAAAAAATCACTAAAAGTTCTCCTCTATAAGCATTGGATATACTTCATGACCTTTTCTATCCCTATGGGATATCGAGCAAACCACCAGAAATAGACATTTTCTCTGAAGATAGGGTTTAGAAGATGAGATTGATGACAATGTGCTGTGCAAAGTGACAAAGCTTCCAAACCAAGAGGGAGAGGGGCCTTCATGCTCAGGGCACGTGAATATGTTTGAACATTAATCTCTCTGATTCTCAGTTTGGGAAATAATAATAACTGTGGTACCTTCCTCCGAGGAGCCTTCTGTGGTTCTAATGAGATCATGTATGCAAAGTATTTTGCCAGCTTTGATGTGCCCTATGAATGCTTCTCATTGTTTTGATTTCTGTACTCTAAAGCATTTCGATCATTTGTATCTGGATTTCAATATAGTCCAATGTCCAAATCAGTCTGAGTTACAGTCATAGTTAGAATACATATGAAAATTAAATATGTAGGTAGTAACATGAATCACTTCTTTTGTGCCTCAGTTTCCTCATTGGAAAAACATAAGGAAGGACCTTTTAAAAATTCTTCTTCTAGCTCTGATAGCCTAGGATCCTATAATTCAGTAGCTGTAAAAATATATAAATAATTTAATAGTCTAAACTTGTCTTAAAGGTAAGTGCCTACTTGGATGCTTGAACTAGAAAGGTCACAGGGTCCTTAGGAGTGCTATGAATGGGTAGAGTTGTTTTTTTTTTTTTTTAATTTTTGGTAATCATATGGAGATTGTTACTTATTTCAACCATTTCACCATCTTTCGAGTCTGATGCCAATTCCAGGCTTCACTGAGGCCTGTTTCTGGGAGGAGAACTGGCTAGCTCATTGGTGTCCCATGCCAACATTGGAGGTGGAGACATTCTCTCTCTCTCTCTCCAATATATATGTCTAATCTATATTTATCATTTATCCGTGACATGGATCAGTTCTGGATATTTCTTCCACCGCTGCCTGCTACTTTGCTGCTCCTTCTTCAGAGTCCCTTACATTAGAAGGTTGGGGAAACAAGGGCAGGATGAGAGGGAGACATAGTCCTGCATATTTTCATCCAGTGGACACTCACTTTTGGGTGTGTAGGCTAATACATAGTCATTATAATGGCAAGTGTAGGAGGATTGAAATCAATGAAAAAGCACCTTCTACGTGTCAGACAGTGTAGCTGACCATGTAGTTTACATGGTCTTATTGAGCAAGTCTTAATACCTTCCATTGACATCTTGCAGACCTGGTCTTTATACATAGTCCCCAACTTCTGGACATTGAAATATGTGTGTAAATCATGGCAGTGAGTCATGTTTCCTAGCCCTCTTCTGAGGTTGGTGTCTTGGTTGCCTCCCTGGCTGAATGCTTAGTATGTGTTTGGGGATTTCCTGAAGACCTGGCACAGCAGATTTATGGCTTGTGCTTGGTGGGGAAATCTTTAAAGTTAATGAAAATGCCATTGTCACTGGAGTTGAAATGAGATATGTATCACCTTTCTTGTCTGAATGCCTGGACCTCTTGCATACCAATGAGGGAGTGATTCTCTCACTTGGCTCAAAGAAAACTGCCAAGGAAACAAAAGGGAAATCTACCCCACAGCTTGTCTAAGAGAGGATGGGTGCCAAACACAGCCCCATCTTTGATGGGAGTTATGCTATTTAGTAATGTCACCAAAATGAGTTCATCAACATGCCTTGTCTCTGTCTAGAATATTTGATCTCATCTTCACAAGGCAAGGAAAAATAGTGGTCAAGATATTGACATTTGTGTTACTCCTGTTTTTTTTTTCTAATTGCTTTAAATGAGGAACTGAGTTCAAATTTGATCTCAGACATCACTAGCTGTGTAACCTTAGGCAAGTCACTTAGCCCTGTTTACCTGAGTTCCTCATCTATAAAATGAACTGGAGAGGGGCGGCTAGGTGGCGCAGTGAATAGAGCGCCGGCCCTGGAATCAGAAGGCCCTGAGTTCGGAGCCGGCCTCTGACACTTAATCCATACGAACAAAAAAACCTAGCCGTGTAACCTTGGGCAAGTTACTTAACCCCAATTGCCCTAAAGGGGCGGCTAGGTGGCGCAGTGAGTAAGAGTGCCGGCCTTGGAGTTTGGATGACCCGAGATCAGATCCGGCCTCAGAAAATGAGCACCCACGCATAAATAACGACTAGCCGTGTAACCTTGAGCAAGTTACTTAACCCCAATTGCTTAAAAAAAAAAATGAACTGGAGAAGGAAATGGCAAAGCACTCAATAATGGAGTCATAGAGAGTTGGATAGGACTGCAGTGACTCAAAACAACAAAAAAGAAGTTAATTCCATTTACTAGGCTAAAGAAGGCTTCTTGACACTCATTCAGTCATGCAACAAATATCTGTTTATGCTCCTTACCTCTCAATATTGTTTCCACATCTGTAAAAGACTGGAGAAAAAATAGCAAGTCATTCTACTATCTTTGCCAAGAAAACCCCAAAGTGGGGTCACAGAGAGTTGGACATGCTTGAAATGACTGAACAATATGATCATCATCATCATCATCATCATCACTATTAATCTTTTCCAACTTTTTACCTAGGAATCAAATCCTTTTTTCCATCTCAGGACCTTACAAGGCACCTGTCCCTGCAGATGTGGGTGGTGAGTCCCCCAAAATCTGCTATTTCTATTATCATATGTAGAAATTCATTGTGAGAATACCAGAATATTTCCAGCTCCCTCCCAAACCATCTGCATTTCACTGCTTTGTGACCAGAGTGTGTGTGTGTGTGTGTGTGTGTGTGTGTGTGTGTGTGTGTGTGTGTGTATAATGCAAGCTATTACTAAGAAAAGTTTAATTTCCCCTCAGTCGTAGGAGTCATTGACAAATGAGTGACACAGGAGATGGCATGTGGGGTCTGACATTTGTGGGATACTGTGGGTAACTGGCAGTGACCAAAACAGGTACTGTTTCATAGAGAGGGTTGCAATTTCTTCTTCATGGGAGGCTCTGTGGTTCTGGGATTGGACTATTCCCATATGAAAGCAGCAACAATCAATAAGTTCTCTCTGTCACAGTACAATAGAACACTGAGGCAGCTATTGGGAGGCAGAGGAAATCAGGATATTGAAGAAAAGGTGGATTCTGAATCAGAACTATTCAAGTATGCACTTTGACATAGGGATTCAGGATAAAATTTAGGAAGGTGGGGATGGCCTTCAAGGCAGTGGGAACTGTTATTTCAGCATTTGGTCCAGAAGCCAGAGAATTAGTATTTGGAAAAAAAGAGAAAAAATCAGCCCAGCAATCTATTCTTTTAGTCAGTCATTTCTTTCTACTGTGCCATGTTACTTATTACACACTATGTAGTCAACTGTCAGAACTTTCCAGGGGTAAGCAGCCATCTCCTCTACTTGTATACAACTTTTGTACCAATATATTCACCCACACCAAAATAAGACAAAACAAATGAGGAGGAAGTTTATGAGTAAATTGTATGTCATCAAGTTGTAGAAAGTGACATAAAGAATATAATGGGAGTGGCAGATTCACTGACATTAGAAAATAATGAAATATATATTAAGCCACAATCTCTTTGTGTATAATTAGGAACACTATATAAAATTTTCACCAAAGCAAAATTTCACCTCATTATAATGGAGAAAAACATTTATCTTTCCTGATTATTGGAGCTATCCCAAAGGGGAACTGGACACTGGTAATGGGAGGTGGCTTCCCTTTCACTAATTAGAGGCTTCCAAGTAAAGGTTGGGGGGCTACTTAGTTAGCATGTCTATTGTAGAAGAGATTATTCAAAGGATGTCCTAAGAAGTATCTCCCACCTCAGATATCCTGTGATCCAGCTTTTAATAACTTTAATGAGTTCTGTGTCACTTCCCTGGGTATTTATTTCTTCATCGACAAATCGAGTGGCTTATACTAGTTGCAAGAGTAGTGCACCTCTTCTGGCTTTAAGCCTATGATCCTATTAAATATCAAGAGGATTTGTAGCTGGTTAGCTCATTTGGAACATTAAATTAACCTTACAAAAACTGTGGCTTCTTACTTACTGCCAGGATTGTGGGTTCAATCCCTGTAAGTCAATCAATTGATCAACAGGCATTTATAAAGCACTATGCATTGAGGATAAAAAAAAAATCCCTGCCCTCAAGGAGCTTATTTTCCATTGAAGAAACAACATGTCCATATATAGACACAAAACATATAGAAGCTAAATATGAGGTAAGTTTGGGATGGGGTAGGAGAAAAGCATTAGTTACTAGGAGGAATAAGAGGAGATTTAACATAGAAGGTGGAGTTTGTTCAGAGTTTTTGGAGAAAATGAGTGTTCCAAAGAGGCAGAAGGGAGGAGCGCATTCCAAGAAGAAAAGGCTGCCAGTACAGAGTCTCAGGGGTAGGAGATGGAGTGTTGCATGTGAAGATCAACACAACTATTTTAGTATCTTTGCCAAGAAAATCCCAAATGAAGTCATGAAGAGTTGGATGTGACTGAAACCACTCAACAACAACAAAAATGTGAGTAGTGCTAAGTGCTAGAGATACCAACAAAGTACCTGCTCTCAAAGAGCTCTTAGTCTAATGGGGAGACAATGTGAAAACAACCATATGCAAACAAGGTAGAGAAGATAAATTGGAGACCATCAATACCCTCTTCTCCTGAACGTGATTAAGTTAGCAATATTCTGTGAGCATTAAAGACTGGTTATAGACCATAAATAGTGGGACCACAGATTTAGAGCTGGAAAGGACCTTTGGGGCCATCTAGTCTAATTTCTCCCCACCCCCTGATTTTACTGATGAGGAAACTGAAACCCAGAGAAGTGAGGTGCTCAAGGTCACATAGATAGAAAGTGGCAGAGATGGGATTCAGACTCTGGTTTGGAATCCAATACTCTTTCCCCTATACCATAATGTATTCTACTTCTCTACCCTCTGTCTCCCAGAATGTGTGTACACACCTACTTGTTTTGTTAGCATTTCATTTTCTATTGCAAAATGGTCCTGGTCATTCAAGTTCTGGTGGCTATAAAAAAAAGGAAACAGATTTTATTTTAAGACAACAGCGACTCACCAGCTTTCAGATGTGATAATTAAGCACTTGATTTCCTGGCTTTGCTCTTTATTCCTGTCACTTTGAGACTCTTTATCTCTATGTAATGTAAACAAGATTGGCAAGTTTCAATGACCAGTCAGGGTGGCAACTCCCTAGGGAAGAAAACCAAGTACTTAAGTTGAATGCATTTGCTCATTAGTAGCATTGAATTAGCCCCAGGACAGTGTGTAGGATGTGGGTCACCAGCCTGGGGGAAAGACAGTACCAGGTAGCAATCTAAGCTTTGTTCTTTCCTCAGGAAATTTCCCAGCATGCTTTAGGGCATATTGGTAAGATACAGAAGGTTCTTTGGTAGCAATGGAAGCATTTTGGCAAGTTTGATTGGAATTTCATAGCTTTCCCTGAGCACTGACCACTCCTATGGCAAATCAGTCCCTTTCAGACAAAGCCTTCAGGTGACAATGCTATTGAAGATAAATTATGGTTTCACTTCAAAATTATGTTAATTTGTTGAAGAAATTACTTTTTATTAAGAGATAGAAAAACTGGTGTCTTAGAGGTATGAAGAAAATTTTGCCATTATTTTCTCTTTGCAATTAATAAGTTAGGCTTATAAGAACTTGAGATCTAAATGGTAGAGATATAGTGTAGGCAGTTAGAGAAAATAGGAAAAATATAGAAGCAATTCAGTTAATATTAGGTGAATATCTATGGGCTACATTGTCACCCAGTAGAGTCTGTTGAGTATGGTAGCTGGTGGGTTGGAGAGAGGTACTGTAGAAGAGACAGCTATTAGAGATTATATCCATTACTTGAAAGAACTTGTTATCTAAATCAATTAAGTTGATATGCAGATAATACAACACAGAAGCTATTTGATAGGCCATTAAACATTTCCAAAGTAGACAATAGAATGCTATGTGTTCTGAAGAATTTTAGGTATGGATCACCTAAAAGGCAATGGAGTTGTGTGTGGTGGCTGTAAGTAGGCTACAACATAACACTAAGGAACAATCACTCAGAAAAAGCAGCATAATTGATATTATCAGAGAGATTGGAATTAGTACCATTGGAAGGAATACCTATATAGATGAGATCATGGATGTATTGAAATATTTAGACTATGTAGGTGTGTGCATATATGTGTGACATCCATATTATTAGCAGCTAGTCTTCGTTTTCACTTCCAAAATATGTGCTCTTGTGGTTGGTATAAAAGGTATGCACAAGTCTCTAATGTCTTCTCATTCTTAATAGTGCAGAGGATAGATAAATTTCTCTTGGAGCCAGCCTGATTCTTTAAGAAACATATGGCCCACATTTGGTAGTTTTTCAAGTTCTACTAAATAATTTCAGGAGTTCAAGTCTGTTATTTTAGATTCAAGACAGAAGGTGGGTCTGATATTAGAGTTTTAAGGGATAGATTTTTTTTAGCAAATAATTTGTTGGTATTATAGTTGGAGCAAACTTCATTTCACCCTCATTGAAAGTGTGTGTGTATGTGTGTGTGTGTGTGTGTGTGTGAGAGAGAGAGAGACAGTGAGACAGCAAGAGAGAGAGAGAGAGAGAGAGAGAGAGAGAGAGAAAGAGAGAGAGAGAGAGAAGCCCTTTCTTTAGTAATTTCCTGTGAAGAAATCCTCCTTTTTGCTGGTCTCCATCTTTCACCCCAGTGTTTTGTTACCACAAAAATTCATCAATAATATAAATGATCATTATTTCAATTTTGCAGTCACATGATATAGCTATATCAGGAAAAAGTATAGAGTCATATCAGAAATTATGATAGATGTGGAGTAGGGCCCAGCTGTCCTAAAGGACATTGTACCATTTTCTTTGTACAACCTGCAGCTTTCTGTAGGTGACAGAAGACTTTTACCCTTCACTTAATGGTCTTTGACAGTACAATTAGCTGGCCTGCTTAGTGGAGTGTCTACTTCATATAAATATGATGTTGTCAATACTGAGGTATACCTGGATGCTTACCTTTATGCATACATTGGAGTATATATTCTTCATAGGCAAAATGCTGTAGTTGGACTGCATTGTCAGGGTGTCTGGTTTTGAATTGTTTTCCCAGCATGAATCACATGTTGCATTGAACCGTTTGCCTCCTGTCTGGTCCTGGCAGCCAACAGACACATTTCAGAGTACCACAGGGCTGTGTGAAGAGGAAGGGCCCAGGACTGCAAATGCAATGGGAGCACTCAAGATGCTCGTTTAGGGCACTTGGAAACTTCTCTGCAAATGCAGTTCAATCAATATTTGTTTCATGTCCCCAAGTACGTAGCCCTGAAGTAGAAGAAGCAAGGTGGTAGTGCTCAGCAAGAAAAGACCATTATAGACCTTCTAAAATAATAACAACCCACGCTTATACAGCACTTGGAGGCTTGCAAGTGCATTGTGTGCTAGTGGTATGCTACTCAGAGCAGCCCTAGGAGATACACCAGGGACCTGGGATCTCCTCAGCGGGAAGCTCCCTTAGTCTTAAGGAGTTGTCTGAGGCTCTTAATGAGTTGCCCAGGGTCATTCAGCTAGGAGATGTCAGGGGGAGGATATGAAATCAGGTCTTTATAATTCCCAATCCTCCATCCTACCCACTGCTCCTTCTCCCATGGTATTATCAGTCCTGTTTTACAGATAAGACAACTGAGGTTCAGAGAAGATCAGGGCTTCATACGTGTTCATATACAGATTAGAGCCCAGTTTCTCCTGACTCCAAGCCTGCTGCTGTGCCATGCTGCCTCTTCATGGTATTAACCAAGGCAAACAGCCATCCCACATACAGCTAACTGCTTTAAGGGCTAGACTGTGAGCACACACGTATGCTCGATTGACAGTGAAGATCAGCTCTGTCATTGGAGTCTATTTGTGCCCATCCCTTCATTTTGAAACAGAAAAGGGGAACAAGATTTTGTGTTTAGCTTTGGGGCTTCCAAAACTGCCCAGAGACATCAGGCTAAACTGTAGAAAAAAGAATCATCTCTTGCATCAGAGAACATGGGGTCAAATTCTGCCTGGGTGATTGTCAGCAAATAATTGAACATCCCTGGCCTCAGTTTCCTCATCTGTAAGATGAAGGAATCAGACCAGATGGCCTCTCAGACCCCTACCATCTGCAAGTGTATGTTCTTTTGGTTCTATGACATGGCTACTTTACAGTGATGTTTAAGATCTGACCAGAGAAGATTCCATGCAGCCTTTGATACTGCCTCTCACATCACCATAGTTCAGCTCCAGGAAACACTAGGTCAGGAATTGTTGCACTTATTGCAGAGCTGTTTCAGGAAAGTGCCTGTTTCCTCCCCTCCCCCCCAACACTTCCAGTGCTTTTTTATTTTTAACTCCTTGTGGGGTTCCTTCAGACTTATGTTGATCAAGACCTTTGGGGGACAAATAGCCTTTGTCATTCTACTGACCGAGTTCTTCCAGTTTCCTTGGATCATACTTATCTCCTCCAGTTTCCTTGGGTCCTACTTATCACTCAGTCCTAGGATGGTTGGTGAATATCTACAGTGAGTCTCTGACTGTGAAAAGCCATCAAAATTCTTCCTCAGTTTTTTCTTCCTATGTAACTTCATCTACTCTTTTATTCTCCACTGGAGAAGTTTCTTTAAGAGAATTAAGAGTTGCTGATATCAATGCGACATTCCAAAGAGAAATCAATAAGCAGCAGCAATGCTGTCTTCTGGTGGGAAAGTGCCAGATTTGGAGTAGAGGACCCTAGTTAAAAACCTGTGTTCTGCTAATTAATCAATGAGCATTTATTAAGTATATACTATATACCAGGTATTGTGCTAAGCCACTTAAAGTCTCTGTGACCTTGGGCAAGTCACTTGATTTTTCTGGGCAAAATGAGGGGGTAAATAGTTGATCACAGAAGTCACTTTCTGTTATAAATCTATGATGCTGTGATAATTCATTAGAATAAAGTCACCAACTAAGTCTGCTTCTACAATTATGTGATTCATTATCTGCAGAATTTTTTTTCTTTTTCCCCTTGTTCTCTGGATAAGAGAAAATTTTATTTTTTTCTTCCCACATAAGAGTAAAGAATAGAATTATTCATTATTCTACATTATGCCAGAGGCAGAGAAGGCCCTTACCTCAGCTGCCTTACTCTTACTAGAATGTGAACTCTTTACAGACAATGTGAATGTGGCCACAGAGATAATGTCTGCTGTCCTTATTTATGGTGACCCTAGTCAAGCATTTCCTGGCCAAGCCTGATTTCTACTGCATGCTTTATGGTAGGAATAAAGACGTAGATAAGCAGGAGGCTGGTAGGTGGAGTAGGACTTGAGGCGGTTTTCTAGGCCAGTGCCACACTGGAGAATTTCTGAGTTTTTATGTTCAATCCTTGTCTCACCTCTGTGGAGTCCAACTGTTTCCTGCATGATTCAGTAGTTGGACAGGCCTGGTGCCAAGTCAAACACACCAGCCTCCTGGTGAGTCATGGGGATAACAACACCTCGGCATCTCATGCCACTCATGCCCATTAAGGTCTTTGTGCGCCATATTGGTGTTGGGGGGGGGGCAGGGCAGGAGGTGTCGTTGTTTAAGGATCATAGTCCAATCCTCTCACTTGACATTCAGAGAACGTAAGTGACTTAGGATCTAAATCTCTCTGTAGAAATGGGGACCTATGGAGTCATGTAATCTGACCTCCTCTTCAGATTCAGAGAGTTTAAATGACTTTCCTTGACTCCCAAGGAACAGAGCCAGTTCTTGTGATTTATATAAACCATTGCTCATTTTATCCCATTGCCTCTTGTAGAGTTCCTCCTTAATGACTATGTTTCTTCTTCCTTCATCACTTGTAGAGATGATGTGTCATAAGCCAAGAAACTAAGGGTTCAAGATCCCAGCTGGGGTCACTGAGGTTCCATAGTGCTCAGAGCCCTGGACCAGGAGTCAAGAAGTTCAAATCCAGTCTCAGACACTTACTAGGTATGTGACCCTAGGCAGGTCACTTAACCTCTGCTTGCCTAAGTTTCTTCAACTGTAAAATGGGGATAATAAATGATGACGGGGATAATAATAGTTTCTCCCTCCCTAGGGAGAATCCAATGTGATATTTGGAACATGTTTAGCAGAGTAGTGGGTACATGGGAGGTGATTAATAAATCTTTGTCAGTCTTCTTCCTTTTGCCTCAAGATCCACTGGTTATGTGTCCCTGGACAAGTCATTAACCTCTTGGTGTCCTAGGCAGGCTCCTACAACTATAGATTAGAGAAGGTGTGGGTCCATATTGTTTGAAATTTCTTTTTATCTCAGAATTGCCCACACCATTGAAATCACAGGTCCAGTACCTAGCTTAGACCTGCCTTCTCACTTTTGGCAAGAGGTAATGTTCTGTAGGATTTTTCTCTCCAGTCTTCCATCATGCTCAGAATTTTAGATAGTCAGCTGTGAGATCCTATTTATATAATTTGAGAGAAATACATTTGGGAAAACAGATATAAATAAAAGAAGTTGACTATGAAAAAAATCACTCAATTTATAGTAGGTCCATAGGTCCATGTCCTTCCTATAAGCCTCCTTTTAAATAAAAAATGGGAACAAAACATAGTTACTGATTGCTTATTTCTCTCTGTTTTAGATGTAACTTGTAAGGCAGTGATTAAATACCCAGGGGCCTTATGATCTATGCTTGTCAGAAACTAGTTACTGGCCTGGATGAATTCCAGAGATTTCTTGTCCTGTTGATGGTGTTTGGTCAAGTAGTTAAGGTCAGGTCTAATGAATCTGCTTTTGGGAGCATAGATTGTCAAGATGTGCTGGTCTCAAAGTGTGTCAAGGACCCCCGGGCCTCTAAGTAGACAGGATGGATAAATAGAGCATGTTTTTTGTTTTCCCACCCAGTTCACTTTCTTAGCAGTCTGAGCAAAAGCTCACAGACTTTATTAATGTTTAAACTCCTCAGCTTTTTTGTGTGTTAAATGGGGGAGAAAATTAATCATTTATTTAGTGGATCTGTTTCCATTGCTCCTGGCTGTTACTGTTGCCACACACCCGCAAACAAGGCCACATTCACACCTTGCTCAGGACCTACCTACTGGGAACTCTTCCACACCTCTACAAAGTGACTATGAATAATTAGAGCTTCAGCAAGTTAAGAGAAAACATTAGGAAGATGTCTGAAGTTGGCCCACAAAGAACCCAGTTTATCCTAAAGATCTGAGGAGGGAAAGTGCAGGTGAGAACCAGCCCAGGTATATAAGACAGTTCTGCCTCAGTATGACACTTTTCTGATTTAAATAAATGTTTAAAGATTGGAGAAAGAATCCTAGAGGATTTCACGCTAAATGGGCAGGTCCACAACTCAACACTGCTTTTGTGTTTTAACTTCATGTAAGATAAAATAATAATAGCTGGTGCTTAATGAACTCAAGGTACTTAACTCCTTTTTTATATATTAAATTTTATTTTTCTCAATTATATGTAAACAAGAATTTTTAGCTTTCACTTTTTGAAATTTTGAATTTCAAATTCTTTCCTCTCTCCTCGCTGCTCCTTAAGAAGGCAAGAAATTTGATGTAGATTATACAGTGCAGTCATGCCAAGAATTTCCATATTAGCCATGTTGTAAAAGAAAATGAAGACCAAAAAACCCCCAAGAACAATAAAGTTAAAAAAAAATGAGTATGCTTCAATATCTGCATTCAGATACTATCAGTTGTTTCTCTGCAGGTTGATAGTGCTTTTCATCATGAGTCCTTTGGAAGTATCTTGGATCATTGTGTTGCTAAGAATAGCTAAGTCATTCACAGTTGATCATGGAACAGTATTGCTATTACTGTGTACAATATTCTTCTGGTTTTGCTCATTTCATTTTACATCAGTTCATATAAGTCTTTCCAGATTTTTCTGAAATCCAACTGTTCATCATTTCTTATAGCACAATAGTATTCCATCACAATCATATACCACAACTTGTTTAGCCATTCCCTAATTGATGGGCATTACCTCCATTTCCAATTCCTTGCCACTGCAAAAAGAACTGCCATAAATATTTTTGTACATATAGGTCTTTTTTTCTTTAATGTCTTTGGGGTACCGACCTAATAGTTATATTAGGGTACTTCATTCTAAAGGGGTAATCTCCAGACCAAGGAAGAGGAGTTTTTTGTTTGTTTGTTTTTTTAAAGACTATTATAGTTTGGTGGAATTGTAGCAAATTACCCTTCTACAAATTTGATAATATTTGTAAAACACTCAGCAATGTGCCCATCACGTAGTAGGTGCTTAATAAAAGCTTTTTCACTCTTCAACTACAGCTCAAGTTATAGGATATGGCTCAAGCTATTTGATTCAATGTAAGAAGCATTTATTAAGTACCTACTGTATTCTAGGTGATATCCTAGGGACTGATACAAACACAAAACAAAAACCAGCTTCAGGCATCCCTTGCAGTTGATTTAACGTAATTCCCTGACATGTCATTAACAGATGAGACCCTAGAAAGCAGTAGATAATATCTATTGTGTTCAAAGGCATATTGTGTTTATATCTATGCTGTGTGTAGTGGTCATTTTGAAGAGGGAAGTGGGCATCCATTTAGTCAAAGCAGAGAGATGTGTTACCTGTGGAGTTGATTTTAAGCTAGACAATTGATACTTGACTTAAAATACTCCTTGTTTAGTGAACTTCATCCTTTTCTAAGCTAATAGAGCCTAGTTTCAGGGATAGATTTCACCCTCTGGATATCCTGTCCACCTTTGAATAGGGGAAAAAATGCATCTTTCTTTTCACTTGCCTTTGGTTTCCTGTGTAACTCTATGTATTTTATGTGCTTAAAAACATTACCCTGAGAAGAGGTGCATAGGATTCACCAGACTGCCAAAGGGGGTCCATGACAGCAAGTTACAAAGTCTGACAATACAGTCCAGAATTAGTTCAGGCCCCCACCCTCTTGTTCTATTCTATTCCCTTCCAACATAGACAAACAGGAGAATGGCCTAGGTGAACAAGCGTTGCGTATTTTGTTTATCTTACCATCCTTACATTATCACTAGTATGATACCTGATAGGAGGAGAGGCATTGGAGCAGTAATTGCACTGTTATAACAGAACTCCCTAGTGAGCAAACTCCCTCTTCTATTGCTGGTTGGCACCTTAGCTTTAAAGAGTTGCTTAGAGAATTGAGAGATTAAATGACTTGTCCCTTGTTAGTGTTTCTCAGAGGCAGTAGATTCAATTATGAGGACTTCATTAACATACATCAGAATAGGTGGTATCCACACAGAAGCAGTGTGGCAGAGCAGATAGCTGGGCTCAGATACTTCTTAGCCATGTGATCCCAGGCAAGCCTCTCAAAAAGCCTTCCCAAGGTCATTTCTAACTCTAAAACTGTGATCTTTGATCTGGAATGGTTGTACAGGAAAGTACTTTGTAGACTTTAAAGTGCTGTATACATGTGAATTATTATTAATAGTAGTGATAATAATATTTACCTACACAAAGAGATCTTCACGTAGCTCTTTAAAGTTTGCAAAGTGATTAACAAATATTATCTCATTTGGTCCTCACAGCAACACTGTGAGGTAGAAGCTATGGTTACTCCCATTTTACAGATGGGGAAACTGGGGCAGACAGAGGTTAAATGACTTGTTTAGGGTTTTACTGCTAATAAATGTCTCAGGCTGGATTTGAACTCAGGTCTTCCTGGCTCCTTTCTGTTTCTACTGCAGCTAATGATGATGGTGATGGTAATTATGATAATTGTTATTTTATCTGTAGATGGAGTGGTCAGACATGGGGTTATATAGTAAAACCACTTATTTATGGTGTTAATTTTTAAAATGAAATTTTCCTTCTTGTTTAAAATTTCTATTACAGCAGAGCCTCATTATGACCTTTTAATAGTAGTTAAAAGTTTCATAACATTGAATTTTCTCTATAAAACACTGGTCACTGCCCCTCCTCTGCAGTTTAGTTTCTTTTTCTCCCAAAGGAAAGGGCCTACATAACACACTGCAGCTTTTGCTTTCCTGAAAATCATATATTTTAAAAGATTTGTCTTATTTCCAGTTTAATACCAGGTTCTATTGCACAAAAACCTCCTTTGATGATTAGACAGATTTTTTTTCCTCCTTAAGTAGGAAGAATGCAGAACTGTTAATAAAATGAATTAGTGACCTTTCATTATCTAGAGTTCAGATTCATTTCAAAAGAATTAAAATTTTATGATAAGAAATTAAGACCTGAAGCAGTTTCTGCTTCAAAAAGGAAAATTCCTTTGCCAAACCAGAGTCAGTGATTGGGTATGCAGAGCAAGCTTCTCAAAGAATTCTAGGCAAACAGTAGGGAACACATCCTGAAGTCTACATTTTAAGATGAATGAAGTTGTTTGAAGATCAAGATGGAGAGGTATCTTGGGAAACTCCAAGACATCTAATAGGTAGTGTATTTGACTTGGAGTCTGGAAAACTTGGATGTGAATTCTACCCTGGACATTTATTGGCCATGGAATCATGGACTTAATTTCTTAATTTCTCAGGCTGAAAACAGGAATAATAACACCTGTAATATCAACTTAGACAAAATAATGTGTGTAAAGTGTTTTGCAATCTTCAAAACATTATTTTAATATGTCTATCATTGTCATTGCTGTTACTAATCAGTCACTAAACTCAGTTGTTTCTATGTTGATGAAGGAATATAAGTACTATCAGTGCTCCCTAGTCCCCACGGATCCCCCCTTCTACCTCTACCCACTTCCTGAAAAGTCGGGTGCCCTGGAGCAAACCCTAGTGTTTCTTTGTTTCAAATTTGAAAGATATTAAGTCTTGTGAACCTTTGCTCATGAATGGCAGGTAGTTATTATAATATTTAAATAAACCCAATGAATATCAAATTCCTCTGAATTCATAAGTCAAACTGCCTTTAATTTTTGGTGGGAGCTGGATCATATTGGTCTACATTTTACAGATGAGGAAACTGAGTTGCCCAGTGTCAGAGGCAGGGTATTGACATTTTATAATTAAGGCTCTGAGACAGTATGAAAATTGGCTCAGCCTGAGTCCTACCCGCAACAGGGCTGCAGAGGAGGGGACCTACAAGCTCTTTCATAGCATTTCCTCAGAGAGATAACCTTACTGGAATCTTATTTAATGTGATTTCACTATAAGCATATCAATTGCTTTCTTTGCTTTGGCTGTAAGGGACAGAAAGACTGAAAAGGGTTGTTGAAAGGCTTTTTATTCCCTTCCTCTCAATCTTTTCTGATGGTAATGTTCCTCAAGGCCCATGGTTTGTTTTTACTTCAGATAAATATACAAGCAAAAGTTCCCCATGTGGGAGAATTTAATAGTGGCCATAGATTTCTGTAGGCAGCACAACCAGAGGAAACAGGAAGGAACATAGACCAGTTTGCTTTGTGCTGTTGACCTTATCTCTCTAGTGAATTATAAGGACATAGTTCTGATGGTCTGTATAAATCAGTTCAATAGTGGGATTAGAAGGCATGATTAGGGCAACAACAGTATATGCTATAATTTTAGGAAGCTATTAATTGTCCTGTTGTTATTCCAGATATGATGGTGTTGGACTAAATGAGTTCTCAATTTCCTCCCAGTTCTAAATCTATGATCCTATGATATTTTTGATGGCCAACAAATTGATACCTTTTTGTAGGAACAGAATAGTACATTAAGGTTATCACTATAAATGGTACAGAAGCTAGAGCTATATAGAAGCGTTGATTTCAAGTTGTTTTTTTCCTGAGGAATGAATAAAGAGTTTGGAGAAATTGGATCCATCCTGTACCCAAAGGCACCCAAAAAACATTTCTGAGATACTCAGTCTTATACCAGCTTTTAAGATCCATGAAGAATAAGGGAAGCAAATTGACTAACAAGAAGATAACTAGGGTTTTTATCCTAGCATTTGTGGAAGAAGATGAAATACATAAATTTTGTGAAGAACTCAACAAAGTCCCCCAAACCAGAGGAGAAGAGGGAAAAGTGAAAAATGATTACATACATCATTTCATAAATAGCTTCCTGTGCTAAACCAGATCATCAAGGAATTAAAGGAAAGGCTAACAGAAACAACAAATTAGAAGAAGGGATAAGGATGAGAGTCAGTCAATCTATCAACATTTATTGGCATTATGCTAAACTTTGGGGATACAAAAAGAGGCAAAAGATAGTCCCTGTCATCAAGGAGCTTACAATCTAATGAGAAAGACAATATGTAAATCAAATAAATACAAAGTGAGCTGTATATAAGATAAATAAGAAATAATTAATAGAGAAAGGGCACTGGAAGTAAGAGGGATTGGGGAAGGTTTCCTCTAGAAGGAAGCTACGGAGGTCAGTAGTCACAGGGGAAGAGGGAGAGGGTTCCAGGCATGAGGGACAGTCAGAAAGAATTCTCAGAGCTAAGAGATGGAGTGTCTGGTTGGTAGAAAAGCCAGGAGACATTGTCATTGAATCAAAGAGTACCTATTGAGGAGAAAGACACAAGAGGACTAGAAAGGCAGGAGAAGGTTGTGAATGCAACTGTAAGAGTGGGACTCAAACTTTTTAATTAAACTGTGTCCTTTCAAAAAATGAAAAAAGAGCAAAAGCAGAGGCATTACCTCAAATTATTGTAATTTCTTTGAGGAAAGTAACCAACACCAAATAAATGCCACAATAAGAAGGCCAAAGGAACTCTAAAATCACATTAGCCAAGAAGTCCTTGATCACCTTGCCCAGGAGACAAAACACCCCAAAACAACATCCCTTTAAGAGTATACAGGCTCATTTGATAAATGCAGCAAAAGGGTAAAGTAGGATTAGACCTGAAAAAGGCCTTTAAAGTTAGCAGTTATAACGTTGTCATGTTCAATACAATTTTGCTAATAAATTCCTCTGGTTTTTCTTCTAGGATTTTATTTATAACTCCTTCAATTTATTTTCCTGAAACTAGATTACTTAGTTTCTCTATACTGGTTTATCTGAGTGTTTTGCATTTTTGTAAATATTCATCGATTTCATTTAAGTCATCAAGTCATCAAGGAATGGTATTAGAATAGTGGTCTTTGGAACTTAGCTTTTCAACTTTCTTTTATGTGTTGTCTTCCTTATTAAGATATAAGCTCTTTCAGAAATTTTTGGTTTTTATTTGTATTTCCAGAGCTTTAATACAGTGCTCACAGCATATTAAGTGTTTAATAAATGTTGTCTATTTGTTAACTTGAGAGCAGTGAAAGTGGAAGTGGAGTCCATGAGAGTAGGTAATTATTTCTAAAAGCTTAGCAAAGAAAAGCAGAATATAGGGCAATAACTTGAAGGACTAATAGGGTCAAGTGAAGGGTTTTTTTGGGTTTGTTTTTCTTTGTTTATTATTAAAGTTAAGAGAGATCTAGACACATTTATAGGCAGCAAGGATAGAGCCAGTGAAAAAGGAGACACTGAAGTTGAAAAAAGAGCAAAGTGCTAAATTGCTCTCCAGAATGGTTGGATCAGTTCACAACTCTACCAGAAATGCATTAATATTCAAATTTTCCCACATCTTCTCTAACACTTATCATTTTCTTTTTCTGTCATATTAGCCAATCTGATAGTTGTGAAGTGTACTAGTACCTTGGAGTTGTTTTAAATTGCATTTCTCCAATCATTAGCTATTTAGAGCATTTTTCACATGACTATAGATAGCTCTAATTTTTCCATCTGAAAAGTGCCTGTTCATATACTTTGACAATTTTTCAATTGGATAATGACTTCTATTCTTATGAATTTGACTCAATTCTCTATGTATTAGAAATGAAGACTTTATCAGGAACACTGGTTATAAATTTTCCCCCCGCTTTCTGCTTTCCTTCCAATCTTGGTTGCATTGGCTTTGTTTGTGCAAACCCTTTTTAATTTAATGTAAACAAAATTATCTATTTTGTATTTCATAATGTTTTCTCTCTCTTGTTTGGTCATAAATCCTCTTCTCTAGAAAGGGATTCTACATCTGACTGTTCAACTATTTCTGCTCTCCTAATTTGCTTATGGTATCACCCTTTATGTATAAATCACATATAAATTTTGACTTTATCTTGGTATACAGTATGAAATGTTGGTAGAGCTCTTTCAAATAATGAGTTCCCAAGTGCATTTAAAATATGATTATATTGACATCCAGCTTTTCAAGAAGATATTTCTTATGCAAAATTATGGATGGGAACATAATTGAAATCCATGTGGAAACAAAAAAGCCAATGTAACAGTCATCTTAAAGACAGGGGGATTCAACCTGTTTTCTTATATGTATTCATGAAAGAAAATTCTTCAAATGATCCCTCCTGTGCCAAAAATAAACATTTCTATGGATCTGTCTCTTCATATTCCTACAGCCTCACCAACTACAGATTGTAACCAATTTATATTTCCTCACCCTGCACAACCAAATCTTCCAGAGAGTAACTGTCTAGATCATTAGGGAGCTTTCTAGGCCCCTAGGTCATTTTTTTTTCCAAAGCCAGAAAATTTATTTAATCTAAAAGAATGGGAGGGGGATATGAAGCATGGGACAAATCCTCCCAACTGTCATTGAAAGATAGGATCATGGGATTCTCTGCTAAACAACAGTAATGCCTATCAAATATCCCCCCAAAATGTGAAGGAAAATGATCTTGTATAAATCCTGCCAGAAGGACCATTTAGCCAAATTATCCCCCAAAGAGTTTACAGATGAAACCTAAAGAAAGTTGGATTGTATATGCAACAGATAGATGCAATGTGGAACCAATTGTTCATTTAAAAGAGTCCATTATCCATACAGTTGCCAGTGAACAACTTATGTTTAGATTTCCCTCATTCTCCAATCCACTGTATAAAGCAGTGTGAAATGCTTCTTGGGAAGATCAAGCATGAAAGAGCAACTTCACCTGAACAAATTCACATGGATAAAACCTGAGCTGGAGGTGATAGTATTTTAAAGGCGCTTTGGGATGGAAATTAAGCAGATCAAAAGTAGAGAAGAATGAATAACAGCTGTTGATTTTTATACATCACCTGAATTTTTGCAAGGAAATTTACATACATATTCTTATTTGAGCCTCCCAACAATCCTGTGAGTTGTGATTATACTCATTTTACACATTTCAAAGCTGAGATTGGTCAGATGTAGCTATTGAGTGTCAAAATTGGGATTTGAACTTGGTTCTTTCTGTCTCCAAAAGGTATTATGGCATTATTTTTTTAGGCAATTTTTTTGTTTATTTTAGTTTTCAACATATATTTGCACAAGATTTTGAGTTACAAATTTTCTCTCCATCTTTCCCATAGGCACCACTATAAAATAGCGATGCTACTGCTTCCCCCAATCTGCTCTCTCTTATATCTTCCCCCATTCCCCTCTGACTTTCTAGTAGGGCAAATGGATTTCTATACCCCATTGCCTGTATATCTTATCTCTCAGTTGCATGTAAAAAAATAATTTTTTTAACATTTGATTTTAAAACTTTGATATCCAGATTCTTCCCTCGTTACACACCCCTACTGGGAGATTAAGCAATTCAATATAGGTTGTACATATGTAGTTACACAAAACTTTTCCACAGTAGATGTATTGTGAAACACTGACTATATTACCCTCCATACTATTCTGCCCCCCCCCATTCTATTTTTTACTTTGACCCTGTCCCTTTTCAAAAGTGTGTGCTTCTAACTACCCTCCCCCCAATCTTCCCTCCCTTCTATCATCCTTACTCTAAGGTAAGATACCCAATTTAGTGTGTATGCTATTCCCTCCTTAAGCCAGATTCAATGAGAGTAAGGTTGACCCATTTCCTTTTGCCTTCCTGTTCTTCCCCTCCATTGTAACAGGGTTTTTTTTGCCCCCTTTATATGATAATTTACCCTATTCTGTCTCTCCCTATCTCCTCTCATTACATTCCTCTCTCACCTCTTAATTTTATTTTTTAGATATCATCCCTTCCTATTCAACTGATCCTATGCCCTCTATCTATGTATATATGTACACATATATACATACACTTACATATGTATTTATACACACACATACCCTCCTATATAAACATATATATTCCCTTCAACTATCTTCATACTGACAAAAGTCTCATGAGTTACAGTTATTGTTTTTTCCATGTAGGAATATAAATAGTTCAACTTTAGTAAGTTCCTTATCATTTCTTTTCCCTGTTTACCTTCTCATGCGTCTCTTGCTCCTTGTATTTGAACATCAAATTTTCTTTTCAACTCTGTTTTTTTCATCAAGAATGCTTGAAAGTCCTCTATTTCATTGAATGACCATATTTTCCCCTGAAACATTATAGTCAGTTTTGCTGGGTAGGTGATTCTTCATTTTAATCCTAGCTCCTTTGACCTCTGGAATATTATATTTGATATCCTTTGATACCTTAATGTAGAAGCTGCTAGATCTTGTGTTATCCTCATTGTGTTTCCACAATATTCAAATTGTTTCTTCCTAACTGCTTGTAATATTTTCTCCTTAATCTGGGAACTCTGGAATTTGGCTATAATATTCCTAGGAGTTTTCTTTTGGGGATCTTTTTCAAGAGACAACCAGTGAATTCTTTCAATTTCTATTTTGCCCTCTGGTTCTAGAATATCAGGGCAATTTTGCTTGATAATTTCTTGAAAGATGGTGTTTAGGCTCTTTATTTGATCATGGCTTTCAGGTAGTCCAATAATTTAAAAATTATTTCTTCTGGATCTATTTTCCAGGTCAGTGGTTTTTCCCATGATATATTTCACATTGCCTTCTATTTTTTTTCATTTGTTTAGATATGTTTAATAGTATTTTGATTTTTCATAAAGTCACTAGCTTCCATTTGTTCCAATCTAATTTTGAAAGAATTATTCTCTTCAGTGAGCTTTTGAAATTCCTTTTCCATCTGGCAAATTTGGCTTTTTAAGGTATTCTTCTCCTCATTGGCTTTTTGGGTCTCTTTTGCCATTTGAGTTAGTCTATTTTTTAAGATGTTATATTTTTCAGTCAGGTTGTTGACTTGCTTTTCATGATTTTCTTTCATCATTTTCATTTCTCTTCCCAATTTTTACTCCACTTCTCTTACTTTATTTTCAAAATCCTTCTTGAGCTCCTCCATGGCCTGAAACCATTTCATATTTTTCTTGGTAGCTTTTGATGCAGGAGTTCTGACTTCGTTGTCTTCCTCCCATTCCATGCTTTGATCCTATTTCTCCCAAAAAAAGGAATCTAAGGTTTGATTGTTCTGCTTGCTTTGCTTCCTCTGCTTCCTCATATTGCCACTCAATTATTTGACTTTTGAGCACTTGGCCACAGTAGAACTCTGCTTCCAGAGAGGAGAACTTCGTCCCAAATTGCTGGGGGTTTTGCAGCTGCATGAGCTATGAGGAGGTTGCCATCTCTGCAGCCCCCACAAGCTCTGGCCCACTGGCCACACACCACAGGACTACCACCCAACACCGTGATCCAGGTCCAAACAGGTTAAAGCAAGAGCAATTACCGATTACCCTCTGAATGGTCGCTTGGTCCCTCTACAATCTGAAGGCCAGGAGCTCTGGAGGCAGTCATGTGGGGCAGCAGCTGTAGCCCCTGCCACTCTGCCACCTCTTGCCTCAGAGGCAGGAGTCAGACTCTGCCCTTCCTTTCCAACAGAGTTACTGACTGACCTTTTAGTTTCTCTTTGGTGTTTATGGGTTGAGGAGTCTGGAAACCTCCACAGATTCTGGTGACTCACTTTCCTGAAGTCTACTTTGGCTGCTGCTGATTGGGGCCATTCTGAGGCCAAAACTGTGTGGCTCACGTCGGATTGTGCTCTGCTCCTAGCATGCTGCAAAGGACCCTTCCTGCAGGCATGCTGGGCTACCTTCAGTGGGAGATTTTTTTTTTCTCTGTCACTTTGTGGGTTCTGTAGCTCCAAAGTTTGTTTAGGTATTTGAGGTAGTTGTTGGTAGAGCTCATGGAATTTCCTGCTTCTATGCTGCCATCAGAGAGAGAAGCACCAACATCTGGGTTTTCAAAGCTGGGGGACTCAGCAATTGCCCAGAGTCTCATCTAGCCAAATCATACAATTTTTCCTATAAGTGAGACCTCAGATCATGGCATTATTAAAACCTTCCTCTCCCTCTCACAAAATCAAACAAGAAGATATACGAAGCTAAGGATTTATATATCTACTTTCTAATTGCTATTATTATTTTAACAACTCTTTTTGTGGTGGCAAAGAACTGTAAATTGAGGAGATGCCCATCAATGGGGGAAAGGCTGAACAAGTGGTGATATATGAATGTAATGGAATACTATTGTGCTATAAGAAATGATGAACAGGCTAACTTCAGAGAAACCTAGAAAAGGTTTATATGAACTGATGCTGAGTGAAGTGAGAGCAAGGGGAAACATTGTATACAGCAACAGCAACATTGTGTAATGATCAACTACGAATAACTTAGCTCTTCTCAGTAATACAATGCTCTAAGATAATTTCAAAAGACTCATGATGGAAAATGTTGTCCACATCCAGAGAAAGAACTACAGAGTCTGAATGCAGTTCTAAAAACACTATTTTCACTTTTTTGTTGTTTTTTTTTCTCATAGTTGTACCCTTTTATTTTGATCTTTCTTTCACTACATAACTAATGTAGAAATATATTTGATTTTACGTGTATAACCTATATCAGATTGCTTGTGGTCTCAGGGAGGGGCGAAGGCAGGGAGGAAGAAAAAAATTGGAAATCAAAATCTAATAAAAGTGAATGTTAAAAACTATCTTTACGGGGGTGGCTAGGTGGTGCAGTGAGTAAGAGATTTGGCCCCAGAGTCGGGATGACCCGGGAATGGTCCTGGCCTCAGAAAAGGAGCACCCACACATAAATAGTGACAGGCCATGTAAGCTTGAGCAAGTTACTTAACCCCAATTGCTTTAAAAACAAACAAACAAACAAACAAACCTATCTTTACATGTAATTGGAAAAATAAAATGCCATTAATTGGGAGGGAGGGAGAAAGAGTTCTACAGAGAATTCCTTTTCAAAGCAAATACTATATATGCAATTTTTGTTTTACAAAGACATTTTTGTGCAGTTTTCCTTGATGAAAATATATGACATTTTTATTACTGGATCATTCTTTATGGGCAGAAAGAAATTCTTAATGTTTGCTTCTGACTTTTGCTCTCTGTTTTTTTTTTAATTTAAACAAATGCTTTATTAACTTCTGTTTTACATCATTCATTTCTGCCAGATTTTGAGTTACAATCATTTCCCCCCCGCCCCTGATTTTCCCCTACCTACCCTCCCAGAATAGCAGTCCCGCAAGATATCACTTCCTCCAATCTGCTCTCTCCCATATCATCTCCCATACCCCCTTCGACTTTTCCATTAGAGGAAGGTGAATCTTTGTGTCCCAATGCCTGCACATCTTATCTCCCAATTACAAGCAAAAGAGTATTAATAATAGTATTTATATATATGTTTGACACATTTAATCTTAAGACCTTCAATTTCAGATCCATTTTCTTCCTCCCTTGTCACCCATTCCCTCTGGGGAGATAAGTAATTCAGTATATGTTGTACATGTCTAGCTATGCAAAACATTATCATAGTAGATATATTGTACAAGGCTGCTTATAATTCCCTCCCACTCATCCCACCCCCAACCCATTCCCTACTTGATCCTGTCCCTCTTCTATAGTAGGTACTTCCAACCTCCCCTCCCCCCAAGGATGCCCTCCTATCCATCTTCCCTCCTCTCATCCCCCTTCCCCCTATTCTGCTGTAGGTTGAGATATCCCATTTAGTATGTATTTCATTCTCTCCCTGAACAAAATTCAATGAGAATGTGGTTTTGCCTTTTTGCCTTCCTATTCTTCCCCTCCCTTGCAGCCACTTCTCCTTGCTTCTTCTACATGAGATAGTTTACCCTACCCTGTCTCTCCCCATCTCCTCTTGCCACTTTCCTCTCTCACCTCATAATTTCACCCCTGGAGTATCCTCCCTTCCCAACAAATTCAACCTATGCCCTCTATCCATATATAACTGTAACCATATACACACATTCATATATGTATTCATATGACCATACACCCTTCTTCCATTGTTTTCATAGTGAGAAATATTTAATCAGTCACAGTTATTGTTTTTTCCATATAGGAATGTAAATAGTTCAACTTTGATAAGTTCCTTTTGATTTCTTTTCCCTGATTACCTTCTCAGGCATCTCTTCCTTCTTGTGTCTGGATGTCAAATTTTCTATTCAATTCTGGTTTTTTCCTCAAGAATGCTTGAAAGTCCTCTATTCCACTGAATGACCATATTTTCCCCTGAAACAAAATACTCAGTTTTGCTGGGTAGGTGACCCTTGGGTTCATTCCCAGCTCTTTTGCCCTCTGGAATATCATATTCCATGCCCTTCGATCCCTCAGTGTAGAAGCTGCCAGGTCCTGGGCTATTCTGATTGTGTTTCCACAATATTGAAATTGTTTCTTCCTGGCTGCCTGTAGTATTTTCTCCTTGATCTGGGGATTCTGGAACCTGGCTATAATATTCTTGGGAGTATTCTTTTTGGGATCTTTTTCAGGAGGTGATCAGTGGATTCTTTCAACCTCTATTTTGCCCTCTGGAACTAAAACATCAGGGCAATTTTCCTTGAGAATTTCTTGAAGGGTGATTTCTAGGTTCTTTCCTTGATCATGGCTTTCAGGTAGTCCAATAATTTTTAAATTGTCTCTCCTGGATCTATTTTCCAGGTCAGTGGTTTTTCCCATGAGATATTTCACATTGCCTTCTAATCTTTCATTTGTTTGGATCTGCTTAACAGCATCTTGATTTCTCATAAAGTCATTAGCTTCCATTTGCTCCAGTCTAACTCTGAAGGAATGAATCTCCTCAGTGAACTTTTGAGATTCTTTTTCCATCTGGCAAATTCGACTTTTTAAGGCATTCTTCTCCTCATTGCCCTTTTGGGCCTCCTTTGCCATTTGAGTTAGTCTATTTTTTAAGGTGTTGTTTTCCTCAGTCAGGCTGTTGACCCTCATTTCATACTTTTCCTGCATCCTTCTCATTTCTCTTCCCAATTTTTCCTCCACTTCTCTTATTTGATTTTTAAAGTCCTTCTTAAGGTCCTCTATGGCCTGCAACCCGCTCATGTTTTCCCCTGGGGCTTTTGGAGCAGGACTTCTGACCTCACAGTCCTCTTCTCCTATGCTTCTACCCTCTTTGCTCCCAAAGTAGGAGTCTAGGGTTGCATTTTTCTGTTTAATTTGTTTCCTTTGCCTTGCATGTTGCCACTTAATTACTTGACTTTTGGGCTTGTTGCCACAGTATGGCTTTTCGGCCAGATAGGGGAATTTTCATCCCGAACGTGTTGGGGGGGGGGGGCAACTTCCGTTTCTGGCAAGCTGGAAACCCACCCACGACCTCCACCCCAGATCACAATCCAGATCTAGGGAGGTTAAAGCAAGAGAGATTACCGCCCCCCCCCAAGACTGATCGCTGGATCTCCCCACAGTTTGCAGGCCAGGAGCTGGAGCTGCCTCTGAAAACTACAAAATGGCATGTCTCCTCAGAGGCTTCTAGCCCCCAGGGGAGGAAGCCGACGTGTTCCCTAAATACTGGTCCCAAAGTCCATAGGGCACTGACCTTTCACTTTGTCCTAGGCATGTCTATGTTGATAATTCTGGAATCTCCACAGCTGCTGGTGTTCTGGGGTCCCTCCAGCCAGCTGTTGGCCCTGCCGCCCTGGGGCTAAAACCTCGACCCAGGCAGACCTGTGCTCGGCTCCCCACCCACTGCGTGCTGCACTGCAGGCTCCCAGACCTCTGCGCTGGTCCTTCCTGCAGGGCTGCTGGGCTGTCCTCTGAGGGAGGTTAGCTTCTCTGTGTTGTTCTGTGGTTGCCGGGGCTCCAGAAGTTGTTTAGAGTTCCCTTTTACATAGTTTGGAGGTAATCTGCGTGCAGAGTGGCTTGGACACCCTGTTTCTACTCTGCCATCTTGGCTCCGCCTCTCTCTCTGTTTTTTTTAAAAATTATCCCATTCGTCTTTTAGCCACATTTTTTCTGACAATGTAGAGAAAACAGTTTGTGGCCTGAACTTTTCTTTTTGTCAAATGCAAAAGTTTGATAATTTTAAGACAACTTTTCCTTCCTCTTTTAGCATTCTGCACACCTTTAGGAGAGGAGGTGTTATATTTCTATCTTTTTTTTTCTTTCAAATTATAAGAAACGATAGTCTGATATTTGAATAGTAAAGCAGCTCAGGGAGCAAATGTAAAATGAGTTCATGGGAAAATTACAGTTTATGCTCCTGTAGCTGATATATAAGAGACAGATAAAATAACTCTAACCATGTAATGACAATGTAATAGCAATACTTGGTTTGAGATGGAGGGACTGAAATTGTGCATGTATGTGTGTATGTGTGTTTATGTGCATGTATGTGTGTATGTGCTTCCTTAGTACAGACACTTATTTCTTCTCCAAAGACATTTTCCTGAGACTTCCATTTGGTAGTGCAACAATTAGGTAGAGTTGGTCTCCTGGGCCAGTGCTGTTTGAGTTCTGCTCATTTAGTCTGAATTGTGCTTTATCTTGAGTACTCTGGCATCAGATGTTTTTACTTTGAAGGCATACTGCATTAATACATCATTAAAGGCAACAGGATTTCTTCTGTGCTCCAAAGATTCCATTGACATAGAAGCAATTTTAGCAAATTGGTATGCATTTCTGTGGACCACTAAAAATTGACTTTTGTTGGGAAAAATAGATCTGAACCCCATTGGTACCTTTTTTTTTTTTTTTTTGCTATATGCTGTCATACAGATATAAAAGAAATCTTACCAAAACCTCTATGCACACTTTAAATTGAGGTTAGATTTCTACTAGAAATAGTAGAATTTTATAGAACATTGGGAAGGGAACTTGGGAATGATCTAGTAGTCCAACTATTGCATTTTAAACATGGGATGACTGAGACCTAAAAATAATGACATCACCAATTTTAGGACTGAAATCCATGTCTCTTTCCTCTTAGTCAACCAATCAATCAGTACTTTGCTAAGTAACTATTATGTGCCTGTTTTTGTGCTAGAAGCTGGAGTTAATACAACAAAAATGTCATCATCCCTGTCCTCAAAGAGCTTACTTTCTTTCCATATTGCCTCTGATAATTTTATTTTCATTTTTTACCATTCCTCTACATTTAACTGAACTTTAGCAACCTTTTTCAGTTAACTTTTTAAATTGAATTTTTGTTGATATATTTTGTTTTTATTCCATCTTCATTTCCAAACATGTCCTCCCCCCACCCTTTTCCAGCAAGATGTCCCTTGTAACAAAGCACATAAAATAAAACAAACAAAAAATGTACTTCTTCAAAACTAATTAACACACGAACCATCTGATTATAATATGCACTGTTTCACACCCATAGTTCCACACCTCTGCAAAGAAGGAGAGGGGATGAAAATGGGCTAGGTTCATTTTTTTCATTTCTCTTTCTTGACAAGTTTTGATCATTACAATTCCATAGCATAGTTTTTGTTGTGGTTTTTGTTCTTTAAATTTACATGGTTAACTATTTTCAAAAGCTGTATAAATCTAACTACCTCGCTGGTTAGCAAGTATCCTTTATTTTGAATAAACTTACTTTCAATGTATTTTATTTTTAGATTAATCAAATGAATGCCATACTTTATAAACACCTAAATCAGGGATCTAAGGATTTTTCAGAGGAAAATATCATGTAATGGCTTGTGGCATCCATTGCCAAAGTGCAATTGCCTATAAATTTCATAGTGATATGAAAATGTATCAATCAGTATAAGCATAAGTTCAGGTATTATTTTCAGTCATTTGTCCTAAAAATTTTAAGGAAATGTTGAGGACATTTTCCTTTTTTTGAAATCTAAGTCAATAAGATAATGTAATTTGTTTTTTAAAAGAAAAAAACAACTTCTTTATACCTAACTTTTCTGGATAATGATTCTTCCATAAAGTCCAATACAAATCCAGTAAACATTTATTAAGTATCTACCATGTGCCAAGTGATGTGCTAAATGTTAGGGATGCCATCGGTAAAAAGATAATCCCTGCCCTCAATAAGCTCATAATTTAATGGGGAGAGACAACACACAAAAGAGGCAGGAAAGGAAGAGATATCAAATTGAGGCACCTTATTCTGTGGAATTAAAACCAGATAGAGAAGCAGATGTAGAGTGGAGGGAGCCAACAATCCACTTTCTGCCCACTTTAAAGGAAAGCCTTGGGAGGAGCTGGGTACTCTACCCTCCAGCCCTCCAATTGCGGGGGAGAGGAGGCTAAGGGAGGTGGTGTCAATCAGGTTTGAGTTGGCAATTTGAGGTAAGATTACAGATGATGAATTTAATCTAGTTGGGGTATCTTATTCCTAAGAAGTGAAACTAGGCAGGGCAACACATACAGAGTGGAGTGAGAAATGAAATAAAAATACAAAAGGAAAGATACTCGAATGTCAGCCAGTCAGTAAACATTTATAAGTGCCTGTTATGTTCCAGGCACTGTGTTAAGCACAAGTTGAATGTTTAAGCAAATAGTATAAAATTAGCTATTTATTACAATGTTTCTACAGTACTTACTATTTCAATTATAGACAGTTAATTTCTTTGGATGTAATACTAATTCATATAGCATTTTCCTTCTTCAAGAGGAAAAAAAAAAGCTTCCATACCAGAATATGTTTTTCCTATTCTTTTTCATCTGTCACACTTTTTGGCTGTGGCTCTATAGCTCAGTAACTGTACAATCTTGGATAAGTCACTTTCATTTAACTTCCACAATTTTGCTGCCACAAATTTTTCACCTGTAAAATAAAGAAGGCCTTTCAAGTTAGAAAATTGTGCTTCCCTAATTATTTTTAATGAAGATAAAATTATACTTTTTCTTTTCTCCTTTCATCCTGAAAAGTCAGTTTTCAGTATGTCTCAGTCAGGACATTTCCCCATCAGTAATCCTGGGTGCAAAATTCTATATCTTGTTCCTTGGGAAGAATCTTTTTCTTAAGAAAAATATTTAACATTGAATTTCACATATCACGAAGGTAATAATTAGTGGACAGTAAATAGTCCTTTAGGTCATTCAGTTAAGTCTAAAAGAAATAAAGACGGTGTCTTGATTTCTATTAAAAAATATTGATCATTACAAGAAGGTTGGCCAATGGTAATTGGATATTAAGCATTGAGTTCCCTTTAGAGTTCATTGTCCACTGAATAAAATGCAGATTGTTTCCAGATGGCATTTAAAATCTGGTGCCAACTTATTTTTCTCATCTTGTCAGTTATCATTCTTTAACTTGGAGTAAAATAAACTTGGATTCAATTTTTCATTTTGATGTTTGCAGCCCATGTGACCTTGGGCAAGCAACTTACTTTCTCTGAGTTTTATCTAAAATCACAAAGTTGGACCAGACAATCTCTAACATACCTTCCATCTCTAAATAGTATTTTCCTATCATGGACTTCAGGAATTCTAAATTCCAGAAAATTCTACCCATCAGCCTTTGACCTTGTTCTTTTTCTTCTTTCCCCATATTTGTAGTGTCTAGCCCCTACACCTCTACCTGCTGAACTCATTCCAGGTCCAGTAATATAATCTATTCCAAAAAGTCTTTTTGTACCCTTCCTTTCCCCTTTACTCCTTTCCCTCCAGTTATAAGGTTTCTCTTTTGCTTTAGACCGCTAGTACTGTTTTGATTGGACTGCTCCTACAGATTTTTCATAGTATTATTTTTATTAGAGTATCCTATCTCATCCCTTTCTTAGATTAGAAACTCCTTGAGGGCAATTGCTGTACATTATACATCGGCAGCATCTAGTACAGTAAATAGCACAAAGTAGATGCCTAATGCATTTTTTGAATTGTTAGTTTCAGTTATCACAAAGGGAGGATGCTATTGAGAGAAGATGTAGTGAAGTGGGAAGAATGATGGATTTAGCTTCAGAACACCTCAATTTAAGTTGTGGCTCTAACCTCTAAGGGCCCTTCAGGTCTAAGTTGAGGATCCTATAAATTAAACAGAGGCACAGCCAAGGGATACATGTTTCAGGGGTTGCTCATTGTCCTGAACTGTGGAGAGAGGATTAGCCCATCTTTATGTGGTCAAAAAGCAGAAGAGGGAGATGTGTAAAGAGTCTCTATGTTGCCTAGTATTGGGTAAAAATAATTTCTTAAAATAGGGAAAATCTACAGTTGCTTCTCGCTATCTTTTTTTACTGGTGTTATGCTTAGATGATGATTATTCAGAAAGGGCTCAGTTTTGTTTCAATAGATCTGAAAAACTGATTAAAATATTAGAATTGTAGACTTTTGGAGCTAGCTGGCACCCTAGATATTAAATCTGATGACAAATGTCGATGTCCTGTCTTCTGCATGTGGAGCTGAATTCCTTGATGTCTGTGGCAAATTTCACAAAGATGAAAGCTTTAAAAAAAAATAGGACCAAGTTGAAACTACCTAATTAGCTTAAGCAACATTTGCTTTCTTCTTGTCTATACTTAAAGATTAAGTACTATCTGGAAAATCTTCAGGAATTGTAAAAATACATTTTTATATTTCTTTATATTTTATATACGTATATTTATTTATGAAAAAGGATAGTTATGGTTTCAGATCTACTCAAAAGGAGAAGGTAAGAAAAAACTGGTAATATAAATACAAGCCAAATCGAGTGATACAAGCCTAACAGGGAAATATCTATGTTAGCTAGCAAATGTGGTCTCAGTAAGTTCAGAAGGTGGTCAAGTGTTACCAAGTTAACGATCTACTTTTAGATTTAGAGGGAACAAGTCATCTGGCCCAACCCCCTCGATTTACAGTTGAGGAAACTGAGGCTTAGAATGGTTAAGTGAAATGTCCAAGATTCTTTGGTGGTAAATGTCAGAGACAAGATTTGAACCCTGGCCCCAAGACTACAGATCTATCATTGTTTCTGCTTCTTGGAAGCCCCTGAGAAAATGCCCCATCCCTCTAGCCCCAGTCATTAAAATCTACACCTGGGCAGTTATTTTAGTTCAGTTAGGTTCATGGGATCATTGATTTAGAACTGGGAGAGATATTAGAAATCAAATCTAACCCCCTCATTTTTCAGATGAAGAAACAGAGGTTAAAGTGACTTGACAAACATCACACAGTTAATAGGTATCAGAGCTAGGATTTTAACTGTCTTCTGACACTGAATGCCATATCTATTCCACTTGGACCCTTAATAATTAGAAATTGTGTTTGATTGTATTTAAAATAATCAATTCAACTAAATGAAGAAGTTGAGTAAATAAATTATATGTGTATTATACACATACATATACAATCTACTAGAAATGTATATTATCAGTCAACAACCACTTATTTATTTCCCATTGTATGTTAGACACTATACTAAGTTTATATATAATCATAAGCTCCAAAGTGGACTTATCAAAAATAATTAAGAAAATAAAAAATTGAATTATTCCAAGTTAGTGCTGGAATAGCAAAGGGTAGTGATAAAGGGTGATGCCCAGAGGTGTTAAGTAAAGACCAGAACTATGGAGTTATTAGCGGAAAATAACAATGTCTGGTTTTAACTTTTTATTTTTAATTTTTTTTCTTTCTCAATATAATGAAAAACTATCTAAAACAATGTGTACAATTTTCATGTTGTTCTTCATCGATGAGAAATTTGGGCCAATATCTAAAAAGAGCCCATATGAAATTATATAATAATAATGTTGGCTCTTTTTCATAGAGGATTTTTAGGTTTTTGAAACATGTTCCCCATGTAACCCTTTGAGGCAATGTAAGACAAATAAACACAGCACATGGGAGGGCTGCTAGCACAGGTTCACTCTAAGAAGGGGTTAATAATCTTGCTTTATTCTAGTCTAGTTTTCTCAGAAGAGGATTGCTGATAATTGGGAGGACAAACTCCTACAACATTCCCTAGGGACCAGCAAGAAGGCGGGCAGCTACCCCTACATCTCGATGGGGTCAGTTAAGTACAACTGTGCATCCCCCTTAATCCCCTCAAGCCTCAGTAGGGGTCAGTTGAGGCACACACAGTATTGCAGCTTGTGCATTCAACCCTAAGGCTCCCCATTCACTGATCAACAACCACCTGTTTTATAGGGGCAACAGAGAAAGAAGACGTATTGCCAGCAATAGCCTCACAAGTTTACATCACCCCATCCCTGTATCTCACTGCACAGCTACAGTGGACGTTTATATTACTTACCATTATATAATGCTGCACGAGCATACTGGAGATGTTTTGAACCATAATTGTGGTACCTCTTATCTAATACCTAGGAATAAGAGATTGTTATGGCTATGGATGCTGGGGAACAACTCTAAGAAATAATAACAAAAATTCATTTTACATGCACTAAAATTCACCTTACTTAACAGGTAGGAAGGGATGATGTGAATTCTCCCATTTTACTGACAAAGAAGCCAAGCTCAGTGAGGCCTCTGAGTGACTTTTCCATGACTAAATCATTAGTAATAAGTGTCACAATGGGATTGAAACCCAGGTCTCCAAGTCTAGTACTTTTTCTTCTGCAATCAATCAATGAACAATTGTTCTAGGCACTGGAGATGTGAATAAAAACATGAAATAGTCCTGGCCTCTAGGAACTTATATCCCAACAGGGGAGAAAACCTGCACATATACAGATAGGTACAAAAATCATAGAAAGAAGAACCAAGGTGGCCTTATAGGGTAAGGAAGGAGCAACTGATGGGGCCAGGAAAAGAAGCCTTCTATGACAGTCTGCCACATAGAATGACAGAGCCGCTTGTTTACCATACCCTTTGATGTGATTGTGGAAGAGAGGCTACCTTTAAATGCTCTAATCTTGAGTATAAACAGTTTAATGTCTGCCTCTTTGATGTTCAAAGATAAAATAGGGAGCAGGCCAGCAAAGCAGATATTTTCATCTCGTATGTTTTGATATTTCTTTTCATTTGGGTAATATAATTAAACTTTGTGGACTAAGTCTATCTGTAGATATTTGTATAATTAAGATTAAATACTATAAATTACTTAAATATTAGTACTTATAATGATAGAATATATCATTACAATATTAGTTATCGAATACCTTTTTGAACTCTCATTGCAATGAATTATCAAGTTTTCAAATTCTCTCCCCTTCCTTCAAGTAACTATATTGGAGGCTTAGTATGGAATTCTCATGTTACAATAGAGTGCTTAATTTGTAAATATTATAACATTAGTAACTGAGCAGTCTTCAGTTCTCCCTCATTGCTTTTTCTTAGCTATCTTTGTACCATTTATAACTATTTGATTGCTGTGATGAAGTGACTTTGTTCCACCACCTTTGAGACATTTGCACTTAATCAAAAGCATTTCTGTCCTGGACATGTTGAAACTAGCAATATTTTTTGATATTGGGTTGCTTTGCCCTCTGTCCTATCTGTTTAGTATAGAGCTGAAGAATGTATTGATGTTATCCAAGAGACGCTTTACTTTTTTTCCTTGTTTTGAAATGTTTTGACCTTTTAAAAAAAATTGAAGCATTGCTCTTTCTCCAGAATTTTTCCATATACAAAATATAGGATTATATATGGAACAGCAAATTTCTATTATATGCACTTTGTTTTAAATATATATGTATACATACACATACACATATATGCATACATACATATATATATATATATATGTATATGTAGTCACTTTCAAAGCTGTCCTTCTTGTCTGTGTTCCTTCACCCTCTTCCTTTTATGTGTGTTTTCAAACTGCAATGACACTCTTTTATTTTTTTTTCTTTTTTGGGGGTGGGGGGGGCAGGGCAACAGTATCTATAGCTTTCCTTTCTATGTCTAAGCTAATTCATTTAAAGAAAAGCCCTCTTTTAATTAGAATTCAATGGCCTGTTAGTCATTTAAGTATTATTTTGCATATCTTATCTTCAACTCTAAATCCTACCAATCCAAGTAGGCTCTTTTAATTGGCCTTAAGATAAATTATAATTGATAGACATTATGATAGAATCTAAAATCTGCAAACCTCAATGCTACCATTATCTGAATAACAATCCATACTAGTGTTTCCTAGCATTCCTGAACATTTGCTGCCTAATATAAAATTATATTTAATTTTCCTCAGTTAATTAACATGTTTTTCAATCGCTCCAATAGCATAGAATGAAAGAAAAATAACATTTTGAATAATGGAAGCATCTTAATCATTTAAATCATTGTCAGCTCTGGCATTTAATAAGTAGATTGTAAAACCTTTTGCAAATAAGATGATAATTTGTGCATGCGATGTAAAGGTCTTAATTTATATGGAGTTATCTTCCAGGTGCTTGGTCATGAAAAATCCAAAATTATTTTAAGTTATAATGAAAATCATCTCTTGAAAGATAGAGTGGAAAGGGCTTATACTCGGCGGATCCAGATCCAAATTCAAATCCTGGCTTCACCACATACTAATCCACATGATCTAGGGCATGTCATAGAACCTTAGACTGAGAATTAGAGGAGAGCAAGGATTTCATTAAGTCCATTCTCTTCATTTTATAGATAAGGAAAATAAGGTCCAAAGAGGTAAAGAAAGTTCCTTAAACTCTCTGAGTCTCAGTTTCTTTTTCTGTTTTTATGAGGAATGCATTTTGTAAATGTGTGGGATGAAAAAACTCATTCAAAATTTAATCAAGAACATGAAGATTTCTCAGGAAAAAAACAGGAAATTCTTCCCCTGGAAGAAGAGGACAGTCCTCTCCATGACGGATCAGGGAGAAGAGGCACAAAATATGGGGCAGAGTTTTTAAACCCTAATACAGCAGGGTCATATTTCCCCCATTGTCCCTCACTTCCATTGTTTTGGGGTGGGGAGCTTGAGTTGTCCCTGACTTCCACTGGCGGAGAGGAGGGGCCCACAGAAGATGGGAAAGAAGACAAAGGACTGAAGCTATGTGGAGGTCGAAAGACTCCTAACAGGGCTTGCTGCTGCTTGACAGCAGGAATGAAGGGAGAAGGGGTAAGCCAACAGTCAAAACCGACACCAAATTCTAGGAGACATTCTGAGAAGTTGTCACTCCCCAGACATAAACAATTAATCACCATATGGAAATAAACAATCATTTTCTAATTGCTTGTTATATAAGTGAGATTGTTATGATGTTAGAGAAACAGCAGAATTAATGGTTTTTAAAAGACAGAATGCATGATGAAAAATCAATACTATTCCCATGTTAGAATACAGAATAATTTTCTTAAGAAAAAGAGAAGCATAGTTATACCCTTTAAAACCTGTCCTAAACAGTGTTTAAAATACACAGAAAGGAACGAGTCAAACTTTATCAATTCCTTTTTTTTTTCAACTACATGAAAAATATGAAATGAAATTCAGTCTACCACTGAAATACCTTTCAGAGCACTCTTCCCCTCCTAAAATAGGAATAAAATCTGTTTATCACTACTCTTAATTACCTAGGACAGTTTTCAGTCTACGTGACAGAGATTATCTCTGAGACTGAAATAATTTTCCAGGAAGGATGGGTCTCTGTATCAAATGTCTCATGAAACCTTTACAAACTGTGACTGTCATTTATCTGAGTTTTCTGAGAGCTGTCATAGCCCAGACAAGGAAAAACCCACAGATAATCTAAAACTTTCACTTTTGCTAATGGTGTCAACTTTTCTACCCCATCAAGGATTCTATCAACATGCCACAGAATTACTACTTTCATTTCATTCATTTTCCCTTCTTTCATCCCTCCTCCCACCACTCCACTGCCCCACCACAGGGAGGAAACCCTGATAGCAGGGGTTTGGGAAGGAGGAGAAGCAGAGTAGTATGTGGGATGAGCTTCAGGCTAGGAAATCAAAGCACCTTTGATACAGAGAATTGATTACATTCTCTCAATCATTTGCTTCCTGTATTTGGAAGAAATTTGATATCTGTTGAATGGCTCAAATTAGAAAAGGATATTGATTTGAAATGTAGTAGCTGATAGATATTCTTAGTATCTATTGATCAGTCAAGGAGAGGGTGGCATTCAAGGTTTCAGAAGTCACAGAATCCTTGTGTTTAAAAAAAAGTAAAACCTTCATAGAATGACCCCCCCAAAGGGATACTCTTTAGACTAAGTCCTTCTACCAGTAGCCCTCATGGCACAGAGGGAACCTGGAGGTCTCAAAAGCTATGCCAATTGAGTGCAAGCACTCATAGGTCCTACCAAGTTGGAAAGGTTTCAGTTTGTGTCCTGGTGATTGATTGTATGCCTGCTGACTGAGGACCAGTCTGTCTGAGGTCAGAGACATTCATTCCTGGGGTGGCCATAAGATGATGTATCTTTCAGCCGAAATAACTCTTAAAGGTTATTTATAGAGTGATGGAATGGCCACAATCTAGTTTGTTGAAAAAGAGTACCCAATTCCATGGAAATATAGATCTTTAAAGTATGATGGAAAATGATAATAAAGGGAAGAAAAAATGCACACACATATGGCAAAGGGAAGGGGACGGAGAGAGATGTAGGGAGAAAGAGAGAGAGAAGGAGGGAGGGAGGGGGAGAAAGGGAGAGAGGGAAGGAGAGAGAGAGAGAGGAAGAGAGAGAGAGAGAGAAGAGAAGAGAAGAGAAGAGAAGAGAAGAGAAGAGAAGAGAAGAGAAGAGAAGAGAAAATGACTTTATCGTCAGTGATTGTAACAGTTTTTACTGAAGTATTACTCAGATGTCTTATGGCTGTGTGTTTTAAAAGTCTGGGGGTGGCTAGGTGGCGTAGTGAGTAGAGCATTGGCCCTGGAGTCAGAAGGACCTGAGTTCGGATCCGGCCTCAGACACTTAACGCACACATAAACAAAAACCTAGCCATGTGACCTTGGGCAAGTTACTTAACCCCAATTGCCCTCCAAAAAGCAAAAAAAAAAAAAAAGTCTGAAGGCAGCTAGGCAGTGCAGTGGATAGAGAACTGGGTTTGGAATCAGAAAGAGTCATCTTCGTGAGTTCAAATCCAGACTCTTACTTGCTGTGTGACCCTGGGCAAGTCACTTAACCCTGTTTGCCTCAGTTTCCACATCTGTAAAAGTGAGGTAGTGATGAAGATGATCAATTGTTCTAGTATCTTTGCCAAGAAGACCCCCAAATGAGGTCAGGAAGAGTTGGACAGAACTGAAATGACCAAGAAAACAACAACAATTTAAAAGTCTATGCAAGTAGAATGATTGCCACTGGCAGCTCCTTTCAAGCTGGGAAGCCTTTGGTTACAGGACCTGTAAAAATCCCTGTGTCTGTAGTTAGTTATATATTAGCTAAATTCAGAGAAGGAAAGAGGGAGGGAGGGAGAGAAGAAGGAAGGAAGGAAGGAAGGAAGGAAGGAAGGAAGGAAGGAAGGAAGGAAGGAAGGAAGGAAACAGTAATATGGTACCTACTATGTACCAGGCACTGTGTTAAACATTTTACAAATATCATCTCTTTTGATCTTCACAACAACCCTGCCAAGTAGGTGCTGTTGTTATCCTCATTTTATGATTGAGGAAACTAAGGCAAACAGATTAAATGACTTTCCCAGAGTCATACAGCCAGTACATGCCTGAGGCTAGATTTGAACTCAGGACTTCCTGACTCCAAATGTTCTACTCTATCCACTGTGCCCCTTAGCTGACTCCCTATGTGCCAGCCCCATGATGGTGAATATTTTTTGCTATGACTGGGACTGGACTTGTGACTTCATGAATACAGGGAACTCCTTGGTGAGGAAATACACCTTTTTCATGCAGCTTTGAATCTTCTGTTCAACTTTATAGTTCTTGAGAGTCACCTAGATACTGAAGGTTAACTTACCCAGAGTCACATGGCCAATCCATGTCAGAGGCAGGACTTGAATCCTGATTCTCCACTATGCTGCCATTCTCTCTTGCCTATACCTCTCAAAATAAGCTACTGAGTGCTAGGAGAGCTGTAATCTGCCTGTGGGACTGGGTGTTGGGAGGGAGTACCAATCCTCAAATCTCTGATGTAATGAAGAAGAGGAAGTAATTAATGAGGACAATTATAAAGAGAAATTTTAGGCTAGTAAAGTTAAGGATTAGAGAATTATGCAGATTCTTGATTTGGGAGTGATCCTAGTGTCATCCAGTAAAAAATATATAGGAAAAAAAGAGTCCCCTCCACAGCCCCCTAAGTAATAATCCATCTTCTGCCTGAAAACCTCTAGCTGTTACTCTTTGGAATAGTTTCAACTGGTAGGAAATTTTGTCCTTATATCAAGCCTAAATTTGTCTTTTTTTTCCAATTTCAACTCCATTTCCCCTAATTAGGGGGTTCCCTGGCATTGGGGACCTAGCACAAAGCTAATCCCTCTTCCAGGTGATGGCCTTTCAGATACTCACCCTTACCCTTACCCCACATCTCCTCATCTCCAGGCAGAACCTTCCTAGTTGTGTCAGCTAATTCTCACATGACATTCTTCATCTGGCTCCCTGCCCTTCTCTGAAAGCCCTCCAGTTTTCCTGTATCTTTCCTAAATATTTTCATCAGCACTGCATAATCTCCTTTGGCCACAGAAAGGGCTCCAGTAGATTGCAAAATAATTCAGGTTCCCCATCACTCCTCACTTACTGATACCTGCATGCCAGCCTCTGATCTACTCCTTAGACTCCTTACCTATTTTCTCTTTCAGTCTGTGTGGTCCAGTAGGGTAACCTATATGGACAGTACCTCCTCTCATCCTTCCTCTGTTGATCTTCACCCAAACACTCTCTATTATGATTTCCCTTTCTAGTTCCCAAATTTCTTCATAAGAGAATCTTTTCTTAATACACAGTGCTGCTATACTTCTTCCTTTTTACTGATCCTGCTTCTTCTGAAATCAAGCATGATGGGTCAAGCACCACCTCTGACTCTTATTGGCTGTGTGACCCTGGTCCAGTCCTTTATCCTCTTGGTGTTCTAGACAATGGTTATCAAAATGTGGACCTCAGGGAGGGGGAGGGGGGCAGGGGTGGTCCTTGAGACATGCACAAGACAGTATATGAGAGACTAAAACTATTTAATAATAATATTATAAGATATTTGCCTGTTAAATAAACCTCTCTTTCCTAACTACATATCTATATGAGACCAGATATTCCTTTTATACTTCAACTAAAACAACCTATCACAACATATTGGATTCAGAAGTGGACAGAGAATCCAAGCATCTTCTATTAAGCCAGACATTGGAGAGATAAGCAAAAACATGTAAAACAATGTCATTCTTCTTACCAATCTCTTTTTGGTTTACAACATAGTTTTTTTGGTTTTGATTTTTTACAAAAATGATATTTATGTTAATATGTAATGTGGTCATTATTGTAATTTCAAATGAATACAAAATGATACTTTTGAAATGATCACTCCATTCCTAATGCAGTATGGATAGATGTTGATTTATTCATAGGTGTATATGATATAGTGTAATGGTGATGGGAATCTGAAGATCTTCCCTGGCCCTTAGCCTCTTGATAAGCTTAAGTGAATCTGAGAACATTCCCTGATTTGAAAATATACTCTGCCCCCTAATAGGCTCAATGTGGTCACCTGAAGCCTGTGGCAGCAGGCTTGTTTTTCAGGAATGCCCACACCTTGTTATTTTGTGATGGGGCAGTGGGTCAAGAGTGTTGTGACGTTCTCTGACCCAGGAGAAAGCTATATTTACCCTGATGTGAGGTTTTGCTTTGGGACTCACTTTGGGAAAAATTGTGTGACTTGGCCAGATGAGACTCTGGGCAGCCATTGAGCCCCCTGGCTTTGAAAACCCAGATGTTGGTGCTTCCCTCTCTGGTAACAAACTAGGTATGGATGTAATGGCCAGACAGCTGGAAGCCCTGTCTGCTGGTCTGTTTCTCTGTCTATATTTTTTGTCTGCTTGTAACTTCTGTTTATATTCTCTGAAGTTCAGGGTGCTGACTTTTTCCCCTGAACTAGGTAAATGATATGTGTTTGATTAAAGTAAAATTGTTAACCCATTTTGAGTTGCTTTCTCTAGAAAATCAGATCTAAAAACCTGTTCTAGCAGTCATTCTGGGTATGCTAGCGTGCTTGTTGCTACATATAGTAGATAGATATTGACAGATCTAAAACAATAAATATTGATCTATCAATAGATGGATATAATACAGGAGATATATATTGATAGATTAATTTTACATGTATATATACAAACTCATATTTTAAAAAGTTTTTTAGTGTCCTCAAGAATTTTTAAGCATGTAAAGGGATCTTGAGGTGGAAAAACTTGAGAACTACTGTTTTACACAACTTTCTAGGACTCTAAGCTACAACGAAGTTGTCAACCTTCATTAGTAAGGAGGAGTTTCTCACCAGGGAATCCATTATACCAATGGATATAGCCCCTATCCTTTATTGATACCCTCCTGAAACTTTATTTGAATCCTATGTCTTCTTCCATCAGGTCTCCATGATCTTACTTGGAAGCTATAATGAAATGCATCTTTTTAAGATATAATTTTATCTAGGTTATGGTAACGTGAATTGAGTCAACTTTTAATCAGTAGGTAGCAACATTTGTACTTCTACTTTCTCGTGGGGGCTTTAACCATACTTGGGAACAAATGCACTCCTCCAGAGTGAAGGTAAAACCTATAATTTGGAGAGAGAAAAAGAAAGGAATTGTATTCACAATTAATATTTTTAGATTAACTTAGACTATGAGGAAAAATTAAAACAGTAATTTCACTAATATATCCAGAACAAGCTGACTTGAAAACTAAAATACCCTTAAGTTTCTGTAGAACTTGATGAATCTATGGAAATAAATATGAAAAATCTTAGATTAAATTGGTAAAATTATAAATTTGATTACCTGATGGGGTAACTAGGTGGCACAATGGATAGAGTTCTGGGCCTGGAGTCAGAAAGACTTGTCTTCCTGAGTTCAAATCTGGTCTCAGACATTTACTAGGTGTATGACCCTGGACAAGTCACCTAACCATGTAAACTCAGTTTTAAACTGAGTAAACCATGATTAAACTCAGTTTACTCATCTGTAAAATGAGCTGGAAAAAGAAATGGCAAATGATTCCAGTATCTTTGCCAAGAAAACCCCAAGTGGGGTCATAAAGAATTGAACAAGACTGAAAGCAACTGAAAACAACAGGTTGCCTGTGAATCTTTCCATGATATTTGGGATGGAATGTTCACAGAGAATGGCAAAGAAGTTAAAGGGAAAGTTTTAAAAGAAAGGGATGCAAAGAATAGCTTTTTAAATGAACATTTGGGTGGAATTTTTCAAGTCACATTTTCAAGAGTTTACTTGCTTTTAAATCAGCAGTCAACAATTGCATTTTCACTATTAACCATCAGGAACATATTGACTTTGAGACTTGTATTTTTAGATAAGGTCAATTCATATTTATAATGAGAATTTTGTTTTCCTTTCTTTTCTGTTTTTCAATGGGAGAGGGACAGGGTGGGGAAGGGGAACAAATAAATGTTTTTCAATGGAAAAATTAATTAGAAACAAAATATTAATCAATAGAATAATGTCAATTATTTAAACAATAATATAAATATAAATAAGTAAAAACACAATAAGAACTCCATATTAATTTGTTTCCTTTGTTGATATGAATGAATTTTATTTCTTTACTCTTCTATTTTGTAGATTAAGAAACTCTTCTTTTTATTCTTAAATCTTAAGAAGTTATCAAAGCTTTTTTCCATAATAAAATATGATGGATCTTTAGAGCTCAGGGTGTTTGCCTGCTAAGGGAATAATGGTCAGTCATCAAATAGCTGCATTTATCTGTCAATTTAATTAGAAAATAGTTTAATAAGCTTATATAGATGTCTTTAATTAAAGTTGAATTTTTATCAGTCTAGGGGGTGAAGTTGGGTCTGGTTGAACTCATTTCATTTTGAAATACTTAAAGGAATCATATGCTCTTAGGAAGATATAATCACCATTTTATTTTGTATTCACATCCTGTATGAGATTCCATAGTATCATAGTAGCCTCCATCTGCCAGAAGGTTGGGATAGTATGGATCAACAGTGAACCGGAGGCAAGAAATTTTCATTCAGCTATCCATATGACTCTATTGCATGGCTTCTATTTTTCAAACTTCAAAATCACAAGAGAGAATAAATGAAGGAGGTCCTTTACTTGACTCACATCTTCCTGCTTTCCTAGTCTCCCCAGAGGCAATGCATTTGATTTCTTAAATCAAGAGAAGGATTTCTTAAAAATCAAGGATTTTTTTTAAAAATCAAAGAATTTCTTAACAGGAAAGGAGGATAAGGAATAAGTATTTATGTAACACTTATTAAGTACTAGGCACTAACGATAAGTATTTTACAATTATTATCTCATTTGATCCTGGGAGATAGACACTATTATTCTCTCCAGTTTGCTGTTGAGGAAAATGAGGCAAACAGAGATCAAGGGTCATTTAGTTGTTTTCAGTCTCTCTCTTCATGACCCCAGATGAGATAATAAATGTACAGATTTTCACAAACCTTAAAAGGCTATATAAAATGCTAAGTTTTATTATTATTGCCTGACTATTTGGGGTTTTTTTAGCAAAGATACTGGGGTGGCTTGCAGTTTCCTTCTCTAGCTCATTTTACAGATGAGGGATCTGAGATAAACAGGGTTAAGTGACTTGCCTAGGGTCACAGAGCTGGCAAATGTCTACGGTCAGATTTGAACTCATACCTTTCTGACTCTAGGTGGAGGAGGAGGAGGAGAAGGAGGAAGAGGAGGAGAAAACTATTATTGAATGATAGGAAGTAAGGTTGGAAAAGTAAGAAGCCAGAATACCAGCTAGCACTCTATTCATTGAGTCACCAGCTGCCTTAATTAGTTGAAGGAATTACCAAGATGTTGTAGTTATCTGGAATCATTTATATGCCAAAATATTCTAGAATGCTGTCTCTCATTGCAATATTTTTGCTAAATATGAAGTTTCTTTTCTCTCCAGGATTCCTTTAAAATGGAGCTACAACCAAGTTGGTTAAGCCCCAAGCATCACACAAATTATGGTAATATCAGAATTAGCCACAATGGAGCAGAATTCTGAGGTCATCACCAGACCTTTGAATTTGTTTTTCCTCTGCTGATTCAATAGCATCTCAGTTTATTGAGCTATAATCACATTCTAAGTCACAGTCTCAGAATGTTAGAGCTGAAACGGGTCTTAGTTCACTGACCTTAATTCATTAAAATAATTTCTTTTGTTCTCAGATTTTCCTAAGCCTCCAGCCAATTTTTCACATGAGGCAGACTTAAAGGCAGCTCCAGATGGAAAGCAGAGCACCTGTGTAATTCCTTTCTCTTCTAATTTCAGAAAAACTGATCCCAAAGCCAGCACTGATGCTTGTGCCAGTGCTAGTGTGGGTCCTTCTCTGAGGGAGAAGACCACTTCTGCTTTAGGAGGGAGGACATCTTCCCAGCTGAGAACAGCCAATACCCGGTTTACATTGTGATCCCCTCAAGCTGCCGTGACTCTGCTCTGGTTAATTTTGACAGATGCCTTCATTTCCTTTTTCCTGTTTAGTAGTAGCAGACTATTGTCCTGTGAGTGCGTCATATTCCCCTGGAAGCCTCTCTTAATTAACCTTGCTAGTGCTTAATCAGCATAAGCCGTATTTAATATCTAGGCAGTGTGGGAAAGTTCAGGATTCATCTTCTTTTATTAGTAATGAGATTAGGTCCCTTGGAACCCAGTTCAATCCATCTTCATTAGCATCTTGATGCAGCCATGGAAGTTATTGAAGTAGAGAAAGATTGTAGAGAATTTATTGGAGTTGAAAAGGCTCTGGAGTATCCTCTCAGGTCATTCTCCCACCTTCTTGGATGATTTCTGTGGCTGGTTCAGTCTTTCTCTCTACCCCAGTGTCCTCATAATAGATGACATATTGATGTTCCCTTAAATACCCTAACTTTACATTTCTTAAGTCTACTGAGTTCCCATTATCTACTCTTCTGTTCCCACCTTAGTTATTCATGGAGATGTCCATTCCTCCCATCTTACTGTTACCCATAGTTGTTCTTCCATATTCATGAACCCAAAAATTGTCTGATCTGATCATAATCTTCTATCATTCCATCTTTCTATCTGATTTACAAGTCCTAACCCTGTTCTTCATCCTTATGATGACCTCCTTCCCCCTACCCTTCAGGGGATCGTAACCTCTACTCTCTACATTCTCCTCCTTTCCCTATGTCAACCCCTTGGTGAAACAACTCAATATTAACTTCTACAACTGAATCTCTTATTCAGAGAGGTGTCCTCTCCCTGATCATGTCTTCCCTAAGATTAATCTCATCATCCACCTTCTTTGTTTCTATTCACATGTTGCTAAATGGAGATGGAGAAAAGCATGAAACTCTGCTGATTGGGTCCACTACAATTTTATGTTATCTAATTTCAGCTGAGCTCTCACTGAAGTAAGGCAATCTTTCTACTCCTCTCTTCTTCTCACAACAATCAGAAAGCTTCTCATTATATCCTCTCTGAAAAGGAGGTTACCCTTCTCCTTACCAAGGTGTCCCTCCCTCTCTCCCTCCCTCTCTCTCTCTCTCTCTCTCTCTCTCTCTCTCTCTCTCTCTCTCTCTCTCCATATAGATAGATAGATATAGATATAGATATACATACATACTGTATGTATCTTTAATTCTATCTTCTTTTTCAGAAGTTTACCTTCATTATCATGATGCCCACACTCATTCTAATCTTCCATCTCTATAGGCCTCTTCCCTGATGACTACAAACATAGCCATCTAGCTCCATAACTTAAAAAAACAACAACAACAACAACAATTCTCATTTGATCTGAGCATTTCTAACAGGTATTGTTTCCTATTTCTCCTCCACTTTCCAGCTAAACTAATCAAAAGGTCTATCTGTCTATACAAGCAAAGTATCTCTACCTTGTCTCTTTTAAACCTTCTGTAATCTGGTTTCTGACTTCATCATTTAAATGAAACTACCCTCTCCAAAATCATCATTGCTTTCTTAATTGCCAAATCCAATGGTCTTTTCTTGATTTTCATAATTTGTGACCTTAGAGCAATATTTAATACAGTTTGTTACCTTGTCCTCATGTATATTTTCTCTAGGTTTGAGTGACATTATTCTTTTGATTTTCCTATTTTTCTAACCACTAATATGCCCAATAATCATGGGTGTCCTCCAAGGCTCTATATGAGACCTATTGCCTCATTTGGGTTTTTTTGTCCACTCCAATGGGCTCACGGTTCATCTCTATGTAGATGATTCCAAGATTTATGTTACTTATTTCATCTCTCTCCTGAGTTCCTGTATCTCTAATTGTCTTTTGGACATCTCAATCTGGATATCTTGTGGGCATCTCAAACTCAACATATCTGTAGTAGAACTCTTTATCTCTCCCTCTTCTAATCTTCACCATCCCTCAATTCTACTTAACTTTTACTATTACTGTCAAAAATACCACCATCCTCCCAATCACCCAGGCTTTCAACTTTGGTGACATCCTCCACTCCTCACTCATTTTTATCTCATTTATCCAATCTGTTCTAGTCTTGTCATTTCTATCTTTCTAAGATCTTTCATATATTTCCCCTCTCCACTAACACGGTCACTACCCTCATCCATCACCTCACTCTTGGACTACTCTAATACACTTTTGATTGGTCTCTCTCTTGCTTCAAGTCTCTCCTCATTCTCTATCTTGATGCTAATGTGATTTTCCTAAATTATAGGTTCAATCCTTACTCCATAAATGTCAGTTGAAACAATATGCATAGGGCTTTACAAACCTTAAAACTCTATCTATAGAAATGGCAACTATTGCAATAGAATCCCCTGACTCTCTATTATCTCTAGAGCCTAGGATCAGACAGAAAATCTTCTGTCTAGCAACTATAGTTTTTCACAACCTGACCTCTTGCTACCTTATTATTATGGAGTCTTATTATCACACTCAACAATCCACCTCCACCAGCCTGTTTATTGCTCCTCACACGAAGCACTTCATCTCCCATCTCCATACATTTTCTCTTGCTGTTTCCCCTTGTCTGGAAGGTTCTCAGTCCTTCCCTATGCCTCTCAGTTTCTTTGGCTTCCTCCTCTAAACTGCATTCATATCCAGCCTTTTGCAAGAGGTCTTTCCTTGATTTTCCAGTTACAAGTGTCTTTACCTCTGAGATTATCTTATATCTACTCTATATGTCTCTTGAACATACCCAGTTCCCCTTTTAGAATGTGAACTCCTTCTAAGGGCAGGCATTGCATCTCACTTTCTTTGACTCTTAATTGCTTAGTTCCAAGCCTGGAATAGAGTAAGTCTCAATAAATGCTTATTGATTGACCAAATGAACTAAATAGTTCATGGCTTTGGAGAAGTAGGATAGTATCCAAACCAAGCCTAAAAAAGCAGGGAAAGAAAAGAAATGAAGATTAACCATCAGCTATACCTCCTTTCTTTATCTTCCCCAGTCATAAGTATCCAGATCCTGAATGAATTGTACCCTCTGATCCTGATCTTATCATGATCCCTTCCTGTCCCTCTCCACTTCATTCTAGAAGGAGAACAGGGAAATGAGAAATGAAAGAACCATCTTGATGTGAGGTTGGCCTATTAATGAGCAGAATGGAATTCCAACTCATACATCTCCATGTCCACTGCTAACCTCTTTAACTGATTTGCTGTCCATTCTAACTGCATTTCTTTTTTGACAAAGGTATTATTATCTTTTAATTATTTATTTAATTATATTTAGTTTACAACATTCAGTTCCACAAGATTCAGAGTGCCAAATTTCCTCCTCCTCCCCTACTCCCATGGTGACATGCAATCCAATATAGGTTCTAGAAATACCAAAGATAATTGTATTTGCTAAAAATTGCAAAGTCAAGAATGTCAAGATATATCTTATAAAAGGAATTTACTTACCAATCCATCACCATCACCAATATGTTAAATTTCCTTTTTATTAGCATGGAAATTGATATATACTTTGTAGATTGCTGTTATGTACATTTTGATATATGGGTACATAGAATTTTAGGATTTCATAGCTGGAAGTTACCAACAGTGACTGTTTGCTTTAATTTGTTATGCTTTTATCTGCTCTTTTTAAATTTTATACATGACTTCTCACTGTGTCACTAAGATCATAGATTTATACCTAGAAGGGGCCAAAGATTTCATTTAGTTCAATCTGATCATTTTAATAATGTGGAAAGTGAGGTTCAGAAAGGTTTGGTAATTAACCCAAAGTCACATAGAAAATAATCACAGATCTAGGACTTGCTAAATGTTCTGACTTCAACTGTATCATGTTCCTTCCTGAGATATGAATAATAGAGAATACCAGTTGCTCCTGCATAAAATATGGTAAATATTCTATTACGGACAATTTGGGCTGTGTGTACTAATTTTTTGAATTTGTACATTTATAGCTTCTTGGTCATGTAGCTTGAAGGAAAACATAATCTTTATTCTTTATTATAGTTTGTCTTCTGGTAGGTCCGTATATTACATATTAACCCTTAATCCTTATCATCCTAGGATAATGGGATCTTGGGATTTAGAAATGAAAAGTATATTACAGATAATTTTAGTCTAATAATGAACTAGATAGATAATTGAGTTTTTTAATCTAAATCTTTCATTTTACAGGCAGAAAAACTAAGGTGTAGAAAGGATAAGTAACTGGTAGAATTTTGAAATTGTCTTCATTTTAATTAGTCAGTTGTGGTTTCTTTTTTTAGTTAAAGAGGAGTTACCTTTTAAACTTTATGTTGATAGAAAATAAACTTCAGGATTTTACTAATAAAAACTGTATTTGAATAGTTGATTCTATACTTTAGCACTTATATAACACTAGGCAGGTGTTATCTACATTATCAATTTACTCTCAAATCTCTGACCTGGGAAAGTTCCTCCATACTTTTAGGGATAATCCCTATTTTGTTTACTTTGTTCTCTAATCTAAGACAATTTCTGAGAATTCAGTTCAAAGCAGGTCATAGCTGGGGAACTCAACCCAGGCTGAACCTGAGTTCTTCCTAGTTGGGGATCCCCTTCTTAGAAGTTGCCTTGATAATATCTCACTATAGGACATATATGAATATTAACTAAATCTGATTCTTGGGGTTAAGAGTGGGAAATATGGCTTGTGAAGTATTCCAAAAAGCAAAGGTATATTTACTCCAGAAAAATAAAAAAAAAAAATAAACAAACAAAAAAGTAAAACTATGTTACCCATCACCAAATAAGCCTCTAAGATTTATACAGTAGTGGGAGATAACAATACTAACTTCCCTTAATATTCCAAGTTTTTTCCCAGAGGTCAATACAATGTAAAGACTACTGGACTTGTAATTAAGAGATTCGAGTTAAAATACTGATTCTACTCCTTTAATCATTCTGTGATACAAGGTGAAGCAAATCAGATAAATTCCCTGTGCCTCTTCTTCATATGCAAATGAAGAAAAAGTAACTGAAATAAAACATGAGAAATAAATAACAAAAGTGACATTGATACCAACTCTAATGATTTCTATCTAGAAAGTGAAGGCCATGTAAAGTAATTGCCACCATGAGAAGACCAAAAGACTGCCCTAAAAAGCATCTTTTTCAGCAAGCATCTGACTTTTTTTGACATATGGAGAAAGATGAGTGCTTGAGGTTACACTGGGAAAGAATATGAACTTTTTTGTAAAATCTTATAAAGAAGGATAAGGGGCAGTTATGAGCAGGATCTTTTCATAAAGCCGAGAGAAGCAAGAGATTGTAAAACCAATTTAAACAAAGCTTATCAAAACATCTATTTCAACAAAGTCATCTCAAGGACATTCAAGAATAAAAATGGAAACAGGACAACAACAACAAAATCCCTCCACAAATGTTTTATAAAGCAGTTGTTTTCTGGTCAGTTTGGCTGGATTGTAGAGTTTGTAAAGGGGAGGACTGTATAATAAAATTCCTGCCAGGTTGCCAAAGGCATCAAAATGTCCAAAAGGGGATTTCGTATTTTATCCTACAGGCAATGGTAGTTGTTGTGAGTTATTCAGTTAGGGAGTGACATAGTCAGACTTGTGCATTGGAAACATCCCTTTGTCAGCTGAGTGGATAATGCATTGGAGAGGAAAGACTGGAAGCAGGGAGAACTGTTAGAAGGCTGTTGCAGTAGCCCAGATGATGAAAACTGTTGAATTGAATTGCCCTATAAGTGAAGAATTCAAGGTTTGCTAATTAGAATGTAGACTCCTTTAGAGTAAGGACTATTTCTTCTTTGAATTTAGTCTAGGGGACTAACAAAGAGCCTTGGATTTAATATCAACTTAATAAGTGCTTCTTGTGTTGGATTCGATTATTCAGAATTAATGAAGTTGACTTTGCTTTGGCATAAGTACTTAACAGAATCATTGTAAAGCAGAGATGTCAGGAATCTTAAAGTGACCCAACCTCTCACTCAATGTGGAAACTCACTGTAGGCATCTCTGATATCTACCTTATAGCTTCAGTTTGGAAGTTTTCAACTCATTATTTCACTCTCAATTGCATTGTTAGACATCTCTTAATTCTTAGAAGGTTGCTCTACTTAGTAAGCAAAAATCTGACAGAGACTATAGCAATTCAAGAAATATTGTCAAATTGGCTGGGGTTTGATTTAGAAATGTGACCAGAAGGAGGGCTATGCAATTCAAGGTCAGAACCTCGGACAAAATGGAGTTGGGGAGGTTGAGACTACGAGTAGGCTTATGAGCAAAGAACTCATAGAACTAGGACAATGAAGAATTTGAAACAGACACCGTGGGTTCAGTAGAGTTGCTTGTTCAATGGCCCTGACTAAGCCTGGCCCAGGTTGTTAAAACCCTGTCCACCATTATTGTTGAGTTCAAATGTCCTTAAGGATATCATGAAAGGGAATATTGAATATTTGCTGTGCGCCAATCTGGTGACCATGTGAAAAAGAGAGAGGCAGAGACAGAGAGAGAGAAACAGAGACAGAGAGAGAAAGAGAGTCAGAGAGAGATAGAATGTTATAGAACAGTGCAATACATACCTTTTCTATCAAGTCAGGAAATTTGATTTTTTTTTTTTACCCAGGTCCAGGATTAAAAGATACCCACTCTTCAGAAAGAAATTGAAACCAAGATGGTTAGTCCAGAATGTCACACAAATTAAGATACTATCAAAATTTTATATAGTCATTTATTCTTTCTTGTCCGTGGTCTTCTCAGCTGTAAAATGAACTGATTGGACCAGATTACCTCTAATGCTCTTTCCAACTCCAAATCAAAAAATTCTAGGGAGCTACCAAAAAACTATCATCATTTAAGAATAAGTCATTTCAAAACTACTTGAGATATCGGAATTCTGGGCTCCTGGCCAATGACAGAATGAATATAATGATAGCTTAGGAGAATTTATACGTCTGGGAGATTTGCTGATCTGGTTCGGAAGAGGACTTTCAACTGAAAATGGAGGAAAAGCAAGAAAAGCATCCAGATATTATAGAGAACACAAGTTATGTCATAAAAAGAAAAATAGCTATGAAAGTGTCAATGATAGGAAAGTGAGGGAGAAATGATGGCCATGGCTTCTGGGGTTCATATGCCATTGGGTAGCTCATAATAATGAAGTGATTTGCAAATCTTAATGCAAGATGGCCAATGTGTCTTATATATGACAATAAAATGTGATGGAATCCACCTTATGACTGATTATAGCAATAGAAAGGTAGACTTTTTTCAAAAGAAACAGAGGGATATGTTTTTGATATGTAGTGCCATTTGGTCCATCCTTATCTAAATGGAAATCCATAAGCAAGACAGGGAAAGGGAGAGTCTGGTCAAGCTCACTGGATGGCAATAAAAAGAGACGGAAATGAGTGAGATCATGGAGATAGTCTATAACACAATCTGCTGAGCAAAATGAATGAGTTTATAATGAAAGTCACAAAGTTGGTATGAAAGAAACAAAGAGCTACTGGTGATAAACTTCAATGCCTGTTCTAGGGGCATCACTGCTAAAAACAGAGTATCTGATAAGTCAACAGATATTTGTGAAGTGCCCACTAGGTATAAAGTGCCTACCATGTACCAGACACAGTGTTACAAAGAAAGGCAAAAAATAAATCCTACCTTCAAGGAACTGATAAGTTAATGGTGGAGATGACATGTAAGTAGCCATATCCAAACAGGATATATCTATCTATCTATCTATCTATCTATCTATCTATCTATCTATCTATGAGATAAATTGTGTTGCTTATAATTTCTTAGTAATAATTTCTCAGAAGATAGAAAAAAACAATCAGGAGAACTGCTATTTAGAACCTGATTCTGATTAACAATCATGAATTGATTGCCAAAGTAAAAATGATAAGAACCTTGGGAGGAAATGACCATATCATCTTAGAGTTCATAATAGATAATAAGGTAAATGTCAGGTTTAGTCTAACATTTATAGTAGATTTTATGAGAGCAGAATTCAAAATTTTCAGGAATAAGATAGGGATGATTCAGTGACCTGAAATGTTAAAATGATAATTATATTTAGGGCATCTAGGTGGAACAATGGATAGAGTGCCAGCCCTGGAGTCAGAAGAACCTGTGTTCAAATCCAGCCTCCAATACTTACTAGTTGGATGATCCTGGGTAGGTCACTTAAACCTGTTTGCCTCAGTTTCCTCATCTGGAAAATAGCTAGGGGAAGAAATGGCAAACTATTCCAGTATCTTTGCCAAGAAACTCCTAAATGGAGTCCCAAAGAGTTGGACATGACTAATCAACTAAACAACAACAATAATAAAATTTAGCATTTATATAGCCCTTTAAGGTTTGTGAAAATCTGTACCTTTTTTTAAATCTCATTTGATCCTTACAGCAACAAAGTGAGATAGTTATCATTATCCCCATTTACAAATGTGAAAACTGAGTTGTTAAGTGATTTGCCCAGATTAGCTGCTAAGTGTCTGAGACAAGATTTGAACTCAGATCTTCCATCTCACTTCTTAACTGCCTGAAAGGAAATGAGCCATCACCAAAGTAATTAAAAACAAGGAGAATTGGAGGTGATAGAGGCAGAGAAGAAGGTGTCTGTATCTCTGAAAAGTCAAGGCATGCCTCATCTCTCTGCACTGCCTGAGTATTCCAAAGCTCAGGGGTTTGGTTCTCAATTTTTATATTAGCCATAACTGTGATAATTCATGCATAGAAATCACTGCAGTTCCTAGCAAAACCCTGGGAGGTAGGTGAGGTGAGTATGGTTATACTTATTTTAGAAATAACAAAACCAAGATTCGCAGAGGTTATGGGACATGCTAGTAAGTCAGGGAGCTGGGTTATAAATCCACACCTTTTGATTTCAGATCCAATGCTCTTTCTCCAACACTATCCCTGATTATATCAGCTTGAGGCCCAACCTCCTGATATCCAGAGCTATTGGATACTGTCCTCAACATCTGGCTAAATCTGAGTATCTCATCTTCAGAGCCTTTTGGGAAGTCTACACTCTGACATTCCTTTTAGAATCATAGAAATTACAGTTGTGGTAACTCATAATTTAAAGCTCTTTTAGGAGGTTGTAGAATTCTGAGGGTTACCATCTGATTTCACAAAGATTAACCTCCTTTCCAGTTTCTATAAGGGTTTTGCTGGATTTTTTTTTCCTTTTAATGGTTCAATTCCTATCTAGAGCATCATAAAGAAAAAGTTCTGGCCTTTTTGTGCCTGCTGACTAAAACCAGTCATTTGTCTTAGATGGAAAATACCATTGCAGATCATTTGAGGGTTGTTCTAAAATGGCCCAATAAATCCATACCCAGAGATAAATGTTTGCCTAGTACTAAAAAAAAGTACAGAGGTGGCTGGTAAGCTATGAAACTGAGAACCCAAAGGCAATGTGGAAAATAGCCATTTTGAGGAATGGTTTATCTCTCCAGCTTCAAGGTGAACATGGAGCCTGGTCATCTCAGTGGTGCTGGATGATGTCATGACATTGTCTAGTTATACAAGAGAAAGATCCATAAAAAGGGAATACTATAAATAATATTTTTAAATGCTTGCATTAATGTGGGCCACCAACATGGTGACTCATGGGTCCAGCAGCACATCAAGCCCTTTTCTATTTCTTTTGGTAACTTTATATTTCAAAGGATTTGCTTTTATCAGTTCTTTCTCATTTTGCTGATGGAACTTTATAACTTTTGGTGAATTATTAGCATTATTACAAGAAGACTGAGACTCTGTGAGAATAAATGAGAGTTGGAGTTGGAGAGTCTGGATTTGGTTGCATGTAACTCACATAAACAAGGGTCAATTTTTAACAACCATGTTATTGATTTTTTATTATTATTAGGATTGGTATAGTGGTTAGAGGGCTTGAATCAGAGTCAGGAAGACAGATTCATGTCCTGTCACTTACATATACTGTCTGACCCTGGTGAAGTGATTTAACCCCTCAGTGGCCCCATGCAACATTTAAAGATGGTCAGTAATGGCACAGTTGCTGATGCATATGAGTAGAAAGAGATTCTTTATCAGGGGTCTTCTATGCCAACAGAATCACAGGACTGAACAGTAATGGCATGGCAGCTGCTGATCATGAGGAGGATGAAGATGGCAATCCTCCACTAAAGTTCTCCTTCAATGCTCCATTGTGACTTGGAGGTGACCTTGAAGATTGCTTCAGCAGAGCACAAGCTCTTCCAGATCCTGCCAACTTGAAAAGTCTTTGAATATGAATTCTAGCAACGTCTTTTGTCTGAGGACCTGTCCAGTCTTGATGACCTTGGAGAATTTTATTATATAAGAGTAGGGCTGATAGGTAATGTATTCTTCTATGATCATAACAACTCAAGAAAACAATCTGCTAGTTCATGTAGGGGTTACTATCTACATCAATAGAAGGCCTTTCACACACCATTGATATAATTGATAATTTAAATAGGAAGGGGAATTTTTTTTAAGCAATTGGGGTTAAGTAACTTGCTCAAGGTTACATGGCCAGTTATTTTTGTGTGGGTTTTAAGTATCTGAGGCAAACCATCCAGGGTCCTTCCAACTCCGGGACCAGCAATCTTACTCAGTGCCCACCTAGCCTCCTCAGGAAGGGGAGTTTTTTAAGCTATTTAAGCTTAAACTCTTGCTAAGACTTTTAGGACACTATATAAATTGCAAAATTAATAGAAGTTCACATTTATATAACACTTTACATAGCCCTCCCATTGAGGGAGCTTTATAAGTAGTATTACCTCCCCATTTCATGGAGGTGTAAACTGAGCTTCAGAGAATTTAAATGACTTACCCAAAGCCAACACTTGAACCCAGGTGCTCAGACTCTGTTCAATGTTCTTTCTACTAGAACTGCTCCCCTTACATTTTAGGCAGAAAGAAAACGTCACAGCAGAACAAGCCAACAGCCTTCCACATTGGTAAATGCCACACACAAGAAAACTTGGCAGGAAGAATAAAATGCTTGTTGTTAAACGTCTTTTAATATGTTGAATTAACAAGGCCTCATAATTGTTTGAATACAGGCCTTTCCTCTTCCTTTGACCATGTCCAACTGTATAAATATTTTTCTAAGTAGTATTACTACAATGAGAGTTTAAGTGTTTCTTTGGCAGATTTTGGCACACTCCCTCAGATCAAACTCAGGAAGATCAAGCTTAAGAAACACAGTACATTGTGTCCAGGGTCAAAAGTAAGGGCTGCTTTTCACATTTGTAGCATTTCAGGGATGTCTCTTGTTTTTTTCCACTGGAGAAGGCAATCTTATGTGGGTAGGGTAGTACCAAAAGAGTCATTTCCCTCAGATAATTTATAATTTAAAAGTCTGCCCATGCTGATAAAGGGAGTACATGCTAAGGTCAGAAATTCATCAGGGCTAGAGTTCACTTGACTTTTTTTTTTTACCTTGATCACATTTACCATGATTCATCATCACCATTTTTCAAATGGACCATTTCAGCTACAGAAAGCTATGCTTCCTACCATAAAATAATGTTCCATTTTTTAACACTTATGATACTGGAATAGATCTTATATAAAGCCATTTAAACAGAAATAACCTTTTCTAGAGGAGTATGGGTAGAATGGGTAAGATGAACCAGGAAAGCTGAAGACTTTTAATAATGGTGGTTTAATTTCATTAATAATATTTATAATATAATATATAATAATTAGTAATAAGGTCCTTTAATAACGATGATAATAACTAAAATGTATATAGTGTTTACTCTATGCGAGGAACCGTGCTAATTACTTTATAATTATCTCATTTGATCCCTACAACAACCCAGGGAGGTAGAGGCTATTATGAAACTGAGGGAAACAGAGGTTCCATGACTTGCCCAGACTCACAGGCTACTAAGTATCTATGGCCAAATTTACATTCATAGCTCCCTGATTCCAGGCCTAGCGCTCTGTGCACTATGGCGCCCCCTAGTGGTTTTTCACCTTTTGCCTTTGGTATTTGGTTTTAAGATCCACAAAGATCCCCCCCAAAGACTTGGGAACACTTTGGGACTGCTTTGCTGTGAATTAATTTCTAATGTCTCATTTGTCCATGTGAGAGGGATATAACTGTATGTCCAGAGGGAAAATGATAATAATTTAGTAATAATATTCTTCTTGGACTAGGTCCATTGCTTCATAAGTAAAATACCATTAATTAATGTTGAATTTTGCTTAAGGTGAGAGGCAATTTAGACCTTAAAGTAACATAGCAGCACTTGTGTCTACCTCTCATTTTTTCAAATACAAAGGAAGGTATTGACTTTTATAGGAATAGAAGTAATGGCCAATCTGTTTCCTTATTTCAGGAGAAATATTGGGGTGAGTGGGAATAGGAGTAGGCTTTGTTGGTTTGAATTGAGTGCTCTATTTAGAGGAACGCAGCTTTAAGCTGTGTAGATGTGACCCCAGTTTTACATTTGAAATTCAAAAACTTTGAGGGTTCGGATTTTTAAGAAGAGAATTCTTCATAATTGTGGGGTCTGCACGTAACACGAAATTGTGTTGCTAGTAATACCCCCACTACCAGAGACACGCTATAACATTAGATTTAAATGCCATCAACTTCTTACCTTTCATTCGCAGAAAAAAAAAACATGTCATCATACGTTCCGGAAATGTGTCGCCTCTGACACACAAGGTTAGATTCATTTCCTTTTTTTTTTTTAATTTTTTGGTGGAGCTCTCTTTTCTTTACTGAGAACAGCAGTAAATGCATCTCTTTCCCCTCAAGAGTATATGGTCTTGGGGAGGCTAGGTGGCGCAGTGAGTAGAGTGCCGGCCCTGGAGTCAGAAGGACCTGAGTTCGGATCCGACCTCAGACACTTAACACACACACAAATAAAAACCTAGCTGTGTGACCTTGGGCAAGTTACTTAACCCCAATTGCCCTCCAAAAAGCAAAAAAATAAAAGAATATATAGTCTTTCTTCAGTGAATGAAAAATCATTTTAATTTTCTTACAGCTAATTCTACTTAGAAAATGGATCTAATTACTTAAAGGATTTGACATTTGGCCAGTCACCCCAAGATGTCTTATTTCAGCTACCTGCTCCACTGGTTGCTGTTTAATTGTTTCCCTCTAAGGTTCTCAAGATTTACCTGCCCAGTTCTGTTTGTTCCAACAAACATTTTCTGTACTTGAAAAGACATCCAAAGACATCCAGCTTCTTCGTAGCCTGCTAAAGGTATCACTTCCTTGCTTATTCACTTTGCATCAGGGCTTGCTTTGTAATGATAAAGAACAGAGACAGATATTAGTATCTGACTAGATTACTAGGGAGCAGGAGAGGGAAGGAAATAGAGGCCCATACTGTGGGACCTTATGGCGATTTTTGTTTTCCTAGAATATCCTGGGTTTCCTTGGATTTGCAAGGTCTTCTAAGGTGACCTTGAAGGCTTTGGAGCTTCTTATTGGCCTAATTTGCCACAGGGCAATAATACTTGGGAAAATAACTGAGAAATTTTTGTGACTTAAGGTCACAAACACTACACTTACAATCTGGAGACATGAACTCTAATGATAATGATGAAATCTCAGCTTTAGGTAGTGTTTTAGGGTAGCAAAGTGCTTTATATATAGCATCTCATCTAATGCTCATCATAATCCTGTAAAGCAGGTAATTAAAATATAATCATGTTCCTTATTACAAATGAGGACACTGAGGTTACTTTCCTGATGTCATAGAGCTGCTGTCTGGAAGAGTCAATAGATTTTATTATTCTGCATCTATATTGCTATGCCCCAAATGTGTAAATATGATTAGATGAATTCATGGCAAGGGATAAGAAGGAGGATCATACCAAAAAGACAAGTTAAGCTAGGGCCCAGGTGTCTGATGAGCACTGAGATCCAAGGGGCAGAAGTTGGAAGTTGGGAGGTGGGATATGACATAGGAAACTATCATTAGAGCAGAGAATCAAGGTTTGGGGAAGTCATCATCAGCTCAAGAATTTGAAATGCAAGGGGTGTCAGAGAGATGGTTATCTGATAACTCACTGTGAACCTTAAAACATTCGTCTTTTGTTTTTATGTAAGCTACTTGAGCCTTAACTAGCCCATTGACTGGTTATTGTGCTTATAGGTGGGGTCTGCCAAAATTCTCTCTGGCCTGGATCATTCCCACTGGACAATTGTTACCTAAGCAGAACTCTTTCAATTACATTAAGTTTTTATTATTAGTTCTGTGGTCTTGTACAATTTGAGGCAGCTAGGCAGTGCAGTAGTGCTGGGCTTGGAATCAGCAAAACTCATCTTCCTGAGTTCAAATCTGGCTGCAGATACTAGATGTGTGACCCTGGGCAAATCACTTAACCATGTTTGCCTCAGTTTCCTGATGTATAAAACGAGCTGGAGAAATAAATGGCAGACCACTCCACTATCTCTGACAAGAAAACCCAAAATTGGGTCACAAAGAGTCTGACACAACTGAAAAACAGCCTATGCAATTAATTAACCTCTCTGGGTCCAGTTTACCTCATCTCTAAAACACTGAACTAGCTGTTCACTAAAGTCTCTTCCAGATAAAACATTTTGAGTTTCTTTGGTTCTGCATGATCCAAATGTCCACAGAAGAAGGGTTACATTATAAAGGAATTCTGCTTCAAGCCACATTCTCATGGGGTTATTAAAAGTCAAAACCAGTCTCCCAGGAATACCGCAGATATCCCTCCCCAACCAATATTTAAAAAGTAAGAGTAGAATCACCTATGGGGAAGAATATATTAATAGTCTTATGCTCTGGGGATCCCCAAACTGGTATCTCTCAAGTGGTCAGTGAGAAGAGGAAAGATACCTGCTTACTGGTTCTAAAAAAAAAATCTGAATTTACTTGCCTAAGTTACAGCTATCACCAAGATATATACCCCACATACCCTCTCCACACATATGTATATCACAATATGACACTCATCTAAACCTTCTTTATCCAGTCAAGAAAATGCTCATTTTAATTTCATTCAGTTTGGATGAAAACGTCTTTAAAGTGGTTGGGGTTGGAACATAGTGCTTATGCGATTTGTCCTATATCAGTCAGTCAACAAGTATTTATAATTTACCTATTATACACTAAGAGCTAGGGGGAAGAAGAGAAGCAACAACAAATTCCTTACCCTGGAGGGGCTTCCATTCTAATGGGGAAGACAAGACTTAAGCAATTATGTACATACAAGATATAAATGATATTGATAGAAGGGACCTGTAATCCCGGGCCATTGGACTATCCATACCCTGGTCATGCTTGCTAGATTCTCATATGACTTACAACTAATAAGAAAATGTCAGCTGTAGTGTTCAGCAGAGAGGAGGGAAGGACGTTTCATGATTGGGGGTGAGGGGGCAGCAGGGAGAGCAGACCAACAGGGTATCTCTGATTGTTTGTGTTTGCAGCCCTCCAAATCCAAATAGCCTTTACTGCGATATCTCCTTAAATCTTGAGCACCTTCTAGTACTGTTAGGGCTGCTATCACTCTTGGATAAAGGATTTTATCTTTAAGCTATCTATGGTAGGGAAAGATGTGGGCCTGGATCTGGTAAGAAATCCCCTTCACTTCCCTTCAGATTATCCCTCCTCAAATGTTTGCAGTTTGCAGCCCATTCCTTAGCCAAGGAGAGCCTGACTCAGGAGAGCTCTCCAGGCTCTACTTCACCCCGGGGTGGAAGGACTGAAAACATCTCACCTGGAGAGCCTGCACTTGGGGTGTTTATGTGAGGAAAAGCAAACTGGCTCTGTCTGCAGGGAAAGAGGATGAAACCTGCCATCATCAGTAAAGCCAATCTGCATCTCTGAACAGCAGTCTTGCTGTTGTAAAAGAGCTGATCTTTGCACATGCTCACTGCTGTCCTGTCTTACCTCATCATTCCTTCACAGGCATGGTCAAAGCCCTGGGGTCACAGGGACTCTGCTGCTGCCATTGCCAACCCTGACTCGGGGCTTGGCAACTTAGCTCCACTCCCATAGTTCCCCTGCTACAGTAGCTCTTTCTGTCCAGCTGTTTCCAATGGATGCGTTGGTCTGGGGCACTGTTCTCGGAGACTGGCTGCCTCTAGCCTTTCCTATTGGGACAGACAAGAGGCTGAACAAGCCTGAACTTAAGAGTAGTTGTAATTATAAATGATGATACATTTATATGGCATTTATATGGGGCTTTAAAGTTTACAAAGCATTTTATATTTGGAAGGCAGTAACTAGCTACACTAGAATTTAGGTTCCCCTGAGTGCCTTTCCTTTTTTATTTCCAAAGCCTGTGCTGGTAAGGAAGAAGCAAACCAGGAAGAATTGGGTGGGGAAGACAAGACCCCATCAGCCTTAGGAATTCAGCGAGTCATGCCTTATATTAGCAACAAAACAGAGAGAGACAGAGACAGACAGATAGATAGACAGACAGACAGAAAGAGACAGAGAGACAGAGAGTCATGCTTTATAACAACAACAAAATACAGAGACAGACAGAGACAGACAGACAGAGACAGAGGGTCATGCCTTATAACAACAAAACACAGAGAGAGACAGAGACAGAAACACAGAGAGAGAGTTCAGTCCTACTTGCTAACACAATGAAAAAACCCAGCTACTATAGTATTCCACACCTATAGTCTATATCATACCACTTAGGGACTAGAGACTGGACCTGTAATTTTATAACTATTGAAAACTCCCTGATGTGAAAACTCCCTCTTCCAATGAAGATCAGCACTTTACCTACAACTAAAAATCTTAGAGTTGCTTGAGTGAGGTTAAGGGACTTGTCCAGGGTTTCTCTGTGTACAAGTTTTCTATCTACTAGGCTGCAAGGCTGGTTTTTCTATCCACTTATACCCTAGCACCTCTCGCCTCTCATGTTAGCTGATTATAAAATTTTGTACAGGTCTCCCTTAATTATAGGTAAATTATATTCCTGGACACTATGCCTTAAAGTAGTTCATCTTGAGTAAAAAATGGACACTAAGAAAACTAAGTGACACTATTTATAGGACACTGGGCCTAGAGTCAGAATGAATCAATCAACAAACATTTATTAAGTGCCTACCATATGCCAGACACTGTGCCAAGTGCTGGAAGGAAGAGCTGAGTACAATTTCCTTCTCAGGCACTAGCTGTGTGATCCTGGGTCAGTCAGCCTCTGTCTCCCTCAATTTTCTCATCTGTGAAATGGCGATTATAGTAGCACCTGTCACACAGGGTTGTTGTGAGGATCAAATGGGATGAAGTGCTTTGTAAATCCTAAAGTGACGTATAAATATTAGCCATAGTTGTTATCATCTCTGAAGGAAGCAGTCAATTGAATGAGTGAAGGTGATGAGATGTGAAGTATAGGTCTTTATTTGGTAGCCACAAATGAACAGAGCTGAAAAAAAATGCAGAGCAGCGAAAAGTGGGGAAGGTATATATTGTTCTCTTATTAATTTATTTTTTCAATTAATAATAATCATAGCTAGTATTCATACAGTGCTTTATATCATTTTATCTACATAATATAATTACAAAAGCATTTATTCTCTTTCCTTCCCATTTTCTGTCCAATTGAAAAAGAGAAAGCATGTAATAAATGTATAAATGAATATGTAAATAAAATATAATAAATATGAATCGACAAGCAAAACATATTTCCACAGTGACCATGTCTAAAAATACACATCTCATTCCACACCTTGACTCTATCACGTCTGGTGTCCTCTAATCATTGACATAGGACCAAATGTCTAATTCCTAGCTTCCTTACTGTTAGCTGTGTAAGTCTATGTAAACACTTTTCTTCCTGAAGTTTGTTTTTTAATTATTCAAATGAAAATACAAATTATTTAATTTGTATTTAATTTAATTATTCAAATGAGAATACAAATATTTGTGCTTCTTAATGTTACTTTGATGATGTATAAATCTTAAAATATTATAGAAATGAATTATTGTCATTAATCATCATTCCTCCCATCCCTGCCATCGTGTTGGATGAACATGGCCACTCATGCCACTTGAATGAGCAGGGACTCAGCAACTACAATGCTTTTTATAAGAAAGAGGATTGTGGGATTTTACAGTCTGCCCTATCATTATGCCCTCAAGCCTTCATTTGTACTGCCATCTGACACTAAGGAGTCCCTAGGCCTTGCAATGTGTCCTTCATCTTCATCTATAGGGCCCACAGTACTTTCCACCCTCATCTTCACCTTTCTACTTTGTTATTTTTCCCAGTTAGAATGTGAGCTCCTTGAAAGTGGGAACTGTTTAGATTTTTGATTTGTATCATTAATTCTTAGCAGAGTGCTTCATACATTGTAAGTGCTTAATAAGTATCTTTTTCATTAATTGTCCACCTCTTAAATTGAGGGGGGTAAAATCTCTTTAGGGGACCTCATGTAGCCATAATTCCATAACCTTTTGTTTCCATTATTTTGCTGTTCTTTCTTCCATTATTGTGTATCTGTTGTGTATATTGTTTTCTAGATTCAGCTTATTCCCTTTTAACATGAGTTCTTACACCTTCTCATGCTTCTCTACATGCATTGCATTTGCCATTTCTTAAAGCCTCCATTATATTTCATGAACCATAACTTTCTTAGCCATCCACCAATCAGTGGACATCTGCTTTGTTTCCACTTCTTTGCTACCACAAAGTTACTGCTCTCAATATTTTGGTATCCATCATATCATTCTATTAAAATATTAAGCAATGCCTAGCAGTGGAATCCTGGAGCCATCTGGGGTATGGAAATTTTGGTCACTTTCTCAGTATACAAAATAATTTCAAGAGGAACTGATTACTAATAACTGGGGCATCCAGGAATTCCTCATGTAAGAGTTGGCAATACTTTGAAGGAAACTAGGGATTCTCACTTAATTTTTGCATACCTCAGGCAATGACTTAGGACCTATTAAATCCTAGAATGGTTGTGATTTGAATTGGTAGAGGGAGTTTCCATACCAGGAATACCTCCAAATCACAGGTCCATCAGTGTGGGTACTTTGTGATATTGTACAGAACAAATCAAATACAGTCATTGCCCTCTTGGAACTTTTACCTTCAGATACATACCGAGAAAGAGTCATTAAGAGTACTCAAAGGGCAAAACAGAAAATGAAACAAAACTTAGGTAGCACAGAAAAACAGGGTAGTTTGAAAACTATGTATAGTATTTATTACATAGTTTTTTTTTAGTAAACAGTGTGAAATGGAGATTCATGATTTCATATTGAATCCTCTTTTTGTGTTGTGCTCTATACATGGAAATTTATTTTCTTCTTTTTGTATTTAAGTTCAAAATTAATAAAAAATTTTCAACCTCTCCTATGAGCAGGGAAGGGAAGGGAATTAGCCTTTATAGCACACCTACTATGTGCCAGGCACCATGCTAAGCACTTTACAAATATTGCCTCATTTGATTTCCCAAAACGACCCTGGGAAGCAGATACTGTTGTTATTCTCCCCATTTCAGATGATGCTCACCTTGTATCACAAGGTTAAACAGATACAGTGTTCTGCACACTGTAGGTAGGCTCAATAACTACCACATTTGAAGTCAGGAATGCAAAATTAAATTACACGCAGATAAAGAGATTAAAATGAGTTGGAAGCAAGATTAATAAAGAAGAGAGTGTGAATATTACGGGAAACAATCACCTCTTACCATTTCGCTGAGGAGCCAATTAACTGGAGGAATGGAGGAACAAGGATTTGAGAGATTTGAGGGAGCGTTTGCTCCAGATGTTTATGGGAGGAAAATTAGGCTTCTGATGCACAAGTTGAGTGTGTGAACTACAGCTATCGCTTCCACGTGGCCACTTTCCCCATCATAAGTTGCAATATATGGCAGGTTGGCATAAGAAATTACATGGGAATTTGGGGGGAGTTGATGACACTTGGAGGCTAGAAGGCAATGCAGAACCTCTGATCGAATACTTAACCCCAATTTTACAATAAAGTATGGGGTAAACACTCCATAAAAGAAAGAGAAGTAAAAATCAGACTTCTTCTCTGGTATGAAGAGAGGGCCAAAATCTTTTATGGGGATTTTTCTCATCCTGGGGAATGGGGGAAGGGGAACTATCCCCTGCAAAGTGGAAGGGATAACTGTATTGGGCAGACTTAGGAAATGGCCATGGAAAGAAAGTCTCATTTTTCTTTCATTTCAAAGTTTCTCTGAGTTCTATCCTCTCTTCCCAAAGCCTCTGATCACTGGGCTAAACTTGGAGTTTATGAACTTGCTTGTGAGTACAAGAAAGGGATCTATCTGTTCCTTTCAGGCCTCTCTATCTTTGGATGTTGACATTTAATATCTAGCCTTGAGGAATATCAAAGCTGAGGCAAATAGCACAGTTAGATTACAGAAAGCTGAAAAGAAAAAAAATTGCTTAGCCTGCAATATACAAGGGAAGCCATTGGAAGGTATAATTCAAAGCCCTCTGTCACTTTTTAAAAAAGTATTAATGTGTATATGTATCTAATGTGTGCCTATGTTAATCTCCCAGACAAAATGTAAAATCAACATTTTCCCACGTTACCCATCAAATTGTCTATTTTTTCACTTTTTCCCAAAATACATTACAAAGTTCCATGGCTGTATACTCCAAGTTGCTATTTTTGTGTGTGGCATTTTTTCCTAATACAAATAAATATCTGAAAAGACTGATGTGTTTGACTAGCAGTGTTATGTGCTGTTTCTAATTATGGTTAAACAAGAATGGGAGGAAGGCAAATGAACTGTTTAAGTTCCCTGGGGATATTGGAGGCTTAGTGTTTGATGGCACTCATTCAGGACTTGCATGCTATATGGGGGTGTGAACAATAAATGGTAATACTTGGTTGGGGATGCTTTTCCTATTTTCTCAAATTGTGTAATTCCTTGGCTCAAAAATCATTTATTACACATGAGAGTCAACTTGGACAACTGCAGATGCTAGAAAAATTCATTCATTCATCCCAGATATGCTTCACACCTACTATGTGCAAAATCCTGGAGAAGACAAACAAATAAGTAATAATACACTTTTCCCTTAAGGAGATTATGATTGAACTACAACTAAATGTTTCTCTTTGTATCCATATCACTTAGCACAGTGCCTGTCAGATATTAGGTGCTCAATAAATAAATGTTTACTGATTGATTGAAGAGGGTACGTAAGATAATAAAAAAACTACTGGAGAAAAATAAGTATTTGAATGCATTATTCTTTTGAATATATCTGTTCTCTACATCACAGCAGAATAAATTCATTTTATTCAATCTCAAGGATGTTTTAAACGCTGGGGAAATGTCCTTATTGACACATGTTGATAGAGCAGGTGAATGGTAGTAGTCATGAATTCTGAAACAAGAGACAGGTGAGATTTCATTTGAGGGGCTGTGCTGAATAGCAATGGCTGTTTGAGGCTATTCTTAACAGTGGTTGTTTTGACAGTTTGAGAGGGTGAAGTCTCTTCTCTCTCAAAGAGATTTTTTAAGTTGAAACTTCAATTTACATGAAGAAATATTTCATGACTATTTAAATTCTTCTTTCTCCCTTCATTTTAAAAATGCACTTACTTTGGAGTGAAATGTACACATTAACACAATAAGACTGAGAAGGTGAAAGGAAATGAGCTTCACTATAGCAGTCTTTGAGGTCTATTTTACAAAGCAAGGTCAGGTTGTAGGTAAAGTAGCTTGATGTGTTTCTTCTGACATTTGGAACAATAAAGAATTTGGGATGGCCTCTAAGATGTGCTGGCCCATCCCTGAATTTCATGATGAATCTAAGATCATATTATACTTCCATCAGGATGTTGCAAATAACAATAGCTTTTATTTTATACATATATTTGCATATATATGTACATATGTGCATATACATATATGTATATATTTCCTATCATATTAAAAATGACCTTTTGATATCTATGCTTTTTAGTATTGTTAGTATAAGTGTAGTTTGCTTTTGCTCTTTTGTTCTGTCCTTAGGTATTTGGGCTATATTTGTATCACGATTGGCTTTTTTCTTTCTCCATTATTGAGGAATTTTTCCCTATATAGGTATTGATTGCTTTTTAACATAAAAAATACTCATACATTCATTTTGACTAAACAATTTTTCTTTGGTAGTTTATTTATAGCTTGTTCAATTTTGCTTTCTGAGATCAGCTGGTTTAAGATGACAATTTTTGGTTGTTATTACTTTGAATATTTCATATCTTTATAGGTATTCATCCATTGCTTTTGAATTCCTGGTTTTTCTCAGATACATTTTCATATAATTGGTTCAGATTATTTTTATTTTCTCTCTTCTCATCTTGTGAAATTTTATTTGGCCAATTGAATCTTCTTCTCTTCATATCAGGTTAGTTCAGTTAAAGGCTTGTCAATTTTGTGAGTGTTAAATTTAGTCTTTTTAGAGAATGAGCTTTTCATTTTAGCCCATTTCTACCTTTTCCCCCCTTTTATCTATTTCTCCTTGAATTTTCAAGATTTCTTCTTTCTTGTCTATTTTGATTTTGTTAAGTTAATTTTCTAGTTTTTTATTTTAAAAATGTGCATATTCAGATCTTTAGTCAAGACATGAATTGGTTTCTGTGCTGTGGACAAAATAGATACTCGGATAAGTAACTTTGTTGGTGGAGATAAATCAAAAGAATGGGATATTTAAACCTATAAAAATCAGCTCATAAAATCTTGAGTAAAGTCCATAAATAAATAAAATTGGTAAAAGTTGGATTTTGTGAATCATCAAACCATAACTTTAGGATATCTGCAGAACTGTTTACATCATCTTGAGGACTTTCCTATCTTCTTCTATTTTTACCTGCACTCTAACCCCTCGAATTCTTTAGATATACATTTTCACAAGGAAATACTTTTCATTTATGCATCCAGAATGAATTGATTAATCTTATGACTGCTGACTTCACCTTATTTAATTCTTTGGTTTCAATTCCCTTTTAGCATCATTCTAAAATTATTTATTCTGTATCATTCTGCATCATCTGCCTAGAACCACAAATTTCGAATTGCAATGTCCTAGGTACATGTGAATGCTTTAAATAGATTTGAGATCAAAATCTCAAATGAAACTTTGCATAATTGGAAATTATGGCCCAATTTAGGTTAGTTTAGAGTTACTTAGTGATGTGGTGTTTATGTAGTGTTTACATATTTCAGAACCTTTCCCCTCTAATCGTTTGCTTTGAAAGAAGAACATATCTCTGGCATCATTGTATTCTTTATTACATTTGGTGTTTTGTGTTCTTTAAATCTAGTGGGGAAATATACCATACTCAATTTCATTTGTTTTTATGTTTTTTAATTCATGAAGATAGAGCTGTTATACTATGTGGGATGATCCACAAACAGAATAGCTGTCTTTTAATTAAGAAAAAAAAATTAAAAAACAAACCCATGAATAATTCTTTCTCTTGAACTGTTACTAGCTATGTTTATAGTCATTTCCATTGTATTGCAGAGGAATGATCATCAGAACATCAGCATGATATAAACCTAGTTCCCCCACTAGCTCTGTGACCTTGGGCTTTACAATAACCCCTCAGCCTATTTATTCATCTGGAAACTTAGAATAATCATCAGTAAAATGAAGTTGAACTAAACCTCTAAGATCCCATCAGCTCTAAAACGTGTGATCCTGCAATAAATTCCTATCCTGTTCACTTCCTCATGTACTTTGACTGTAGATAACATATAGGATAATATATATCTCTTATAGTAATAGGAGAAAGGTTTGTGGTTATATTTGTAGTTAATTCAATAAATATGGAGTTCCATTGAAGAAGATTTTACCAAATGCCCATTACAAACAAAGCATTAGGATGCAAAGACAAAAAACAATAACGGTCCTTTCACACTGGGTGCTTACATTCTTCTGAAAATACATACATAAAGACACATGACTATTGCATCTCAGAGCTGGTACTAGAAATCAGTTTTTCTCTCTCCGAATTCAGTGATCTGTCCTTGTCTTAGAAAGGCACATATTTTCCACATATTTTTTGCTTTAAACATATAGCATGACTTGGAGGTGGGGAGGGTCTTCAAGTTGACAAAAATAGGAGATAGTTTGAGACTAGGCAGCTCATTGATAAATATAAATAGATAAACATCCTAACTAGGATGCCATGACCATAAATTTAGTGCTGGAAAAGACCCCAGGGATCATTTACTCCAACTTCCTCATTTTACAGTAGTGGAAATTGAGGTCCAGATAGATTTAAGTGATTTGTCAAAAAGCACACTGGGAAAAATGGCAGAGCCAGAATTCAAACCCAAGACCTCTGACTCCCAATTCAGTGATTATTCCCAGTAGAGCACACAGACCCCCCTTTTATGCTTCTACTTTAGACCATTCCTCTTCATGAAATTCCATGGGTAATGAGACCATCTAAGTCCCATGAATCCTGAAGCATCACAAAAGCACAATTTTTGGAAAACACTATATTAGTAAACAATTTCTATAGGCACCATTGGAAAATGAACCATTAGAAAGGAGGGTACATGTGTTTTATCATTTCTGATTATTTTCACTGACTCATTACTATGAAATTATGTGAAGATCACCTCAGACTCCATTGGGCAGGAAGAGTGTCATGGCTGTTGATGCCACTTATATGGACTGGGATTAATCAACCACAATGGTAGTCTCCACCTCCACATTGAAGTGTAGACCTACCCAACCCATCAATTTGCCACTGCATTCTAAACTCTTCTTTTTACCATGTTCCCTCTAGATATCTGGGTACTGTCATCCAACCTGCTGGTAAAGTCGTAGTAGGTGCCTAATAAGTGTTTATTGATTGATTGATTGATTGATTGTTAGGGACATAAGCATCCCTGGGCCTGTGTTGTCTTGGGCAGATCAAGGCTATGCTGCTCTGGTCACTTCCAGCTCTGCTAAAGCTCCCTAGGATTTCCAAGGACCCCTACCTGAGTATCTCAGACTACCCTATTAGTTTCTAAAGGGTGTTCACTATTATTGCTACCCGCAGACACAGCATTTTGAAGGCTGAGTTTCTAGTTAAATTGAGAGGTTATCCTATACTGGCACTGAATTTGCTGGTGATCTCCCTTTTCTGTTGTCCATGGGCTCCTAGACAATTTTTTTATAGTTCTGGGATATGGCTAATCAGTTACTATTCTGTTACTTCTCATTGGATTTCTTGAGTATTACTCATTCCAGTGTAAACTTCAGGGTTTTGTTGGGGGTAGTTATGTGGGAACTTGGCAGTCCGATTTGTGTTGTGTCATCAGTCATGACTGGATGTCTATTTTTAACATAAAATATTATTATTGCTACTCTCAAAGTTAGTGTTTGAAGTCAGTCTTTTAAGAATGTTATTGGGCTCCAGCCCACACCACTTCAAAATTATGTAAAAGGGGGACTCTGAACAACCTCTGGAGCTCTAGAACCCACAGAATGACACAGAGAAGCTAACTTCCCACTGAAGACAGCCTGGCAGCCAGGCAGGGAGAGGCCGGTGCAGCGCTCTGGGAGCCGAGCCCAGGACTGCTTGAGTCAGAGGTTTTAGCCCCAGGGCAGCCAGACCAGCAGCTGGCTGGAGGGACCCCAGAACACCAGCAGCTGTGGCTTTTCCAGAATTATCAACACATATATGCCTAGGACAAAGTGAGAGGTTAGTGCCCTATGGACTTTGGGACCAGTATTTGGGAACCTGTCAGCTTCTTCCCCTGGGGGTGAGAAGGAGCCATGGCACAGCCACCATTTTGCAGCTTCAGTTGCAGCTTCAGCTCCTGGCCTGCAGACTATAGGGGGATCCAGCGATCAGGCTGGGGGGGTAAAACCATATTCTCATTGAATTTGGCTCTGGAAGAGACTGACATACATACTAAATGGGATATCTCACCCTGCAGGAGAGTAGGGGGGAGGGGGATAAGAGGAGGGATGATGGAGGGGAGGGCATGCTTGGGGGAGGGGAGGTGGGAGGCACCCAATTTTGAAGAGGGACAGCATCAAAGTAGGGAATAGACCAGGTGTGGAGTGGGATGGGTGGGGGGGAAATATAGTCAATCTTTTACAATATGTCTCCTATGGTAATGTTTTACATAGCTATACATGTACAACACATACTGAATTGCTTATCTTCCCAGAGGGAGTGGGTGACAAGGGATGAAGGGAATGGATCTGGGATTTGAAGTTTTAAAATTAAATGTTTCAAATATATATAAATACTATTATTAATACTCTTTTGCTTGTAATTGGGAGATAAGATGTGCAGGCATTGGGGCACAGAGATTCACCTTGCCCTAACAGAAAAGTCGAAGGAGGTATGGGAGAAAATATGGGAGATAGCAGATTGGATGAGGGGATATCCTGTGGGACTGCTATTCTGGGGTGGTGGGTAGGGGAAAATGGGAAAAAAATTGTAACTCAATATCTGGCGGAAATGAATGATGTAAACAAGAAGTTAATAAAGCATTTGGGGAAAAAAAGAATGTTTTATTGATTCTTATTTTTATTGTTATATCCCAATGACCACCCTACTCCCCACCCCAGAGAACTCTCCACTGTAGCAAAGAAGAATACTTAAACAAATTATCTAATACACTGACTATTCCCAACAACATACACATCATTAAGCAGCTACACAGGGGGCAATGGAAAGAGCACAGACCTTGGAGTCAGAGGCTCTGAGTTTGAGTCCTGGATCAGTCACTTTCTACTCGTTTGACTTCAGACAAATTCCTTCACCACTTGAAGCCTTAACTTCCTCTTCTGTAAAATGAGGGGCTTGGCATATGAGTTCCCTTCTAGCTCTAGATCTGTGACCCCATGACCCTATGACCTCTTGGCCAAGAATGTCAAGTTTTGTTTCTCCATTGGTAAACAGTATGAAATCAAGCTTGTTCACTGTAGTGATTGGAATTCTGATCTTCATGTTATTTTCCTTTATATGATTGCAATCGTTATGTAAATTTTCCCTTGGCTCTACTTATTTCACTTTGCATCAACTCATAAGTCTTCCCAAATTTCTTTGAATTATTCACATTTGGCATATCTTAGGGCACAATCATGCTATGGCATTCACCTGCCACAATTTGTTCAGACATTTCCCTTGTCCATGGATATCCACTTTGTTTACAGTTTTTCAGTATCACCACTATTACTACTACTACCAATTACTACTTACTACTACTAATAGCTAGAATAGCTAGCATTTTTGTACTACTTTAATGTTTTCAAGATGCTTTATACATAGTATCTCATATGATCCTCATAACAACCCTTTGAGCTAGAGCCAGGTTTCAAGAATATCTGACATCAAATGCAACTTCAGAAACCTAATAGTTGTGTGACACTGGGCAAGTCACTTAACATCTATTTACTTCAGTTTCTTCAACTGTAAAAATAGGGATAGTAGCAGCACTTACCTTGCAGGGTTAATCTGATAAAATAATAATTATAATGGGCTTAGCATAGGGCCTGGCACATAGTAGATGCTATATAAATGTCAGTTATTATTATTATTATTATTATTATTATTATTATTATTATACATGTGAAAACTGAGACTTAAGGAGGCTAGATAATCTGTTCACTGTCATTTAAATAGTATGTGCCTGAGGAAAAGTTGGAACTTTACTCTAGTCCAATATCTCTCCATTCATGGAACCTGCTACCGTGAAAAATCCTGCCATAAATATGTGTACTCTAAAATATGGGATATTTCTTTCTATCCTTGACCTCATTGGAGTATTTCTTCATTAGGAGGATTGCTTGGCCAAAGGGCATACACAGTTTAAAGACTTTACTTTCTTACTAACATATTTGATCCTTATAACCTTGACCTTGAATGGTACTGACAAGAGGACAGAAAATGAGGTATAGAGTGTGTGCCTGTGTGCATGCATACATGCATGTATATGTATGTGTGTATATTACATGTGTGTGCATGCAAGAAGATGATTAATTTAGTTCACCTCTAAGGTCTCCCATGATTCTGAGAATCTATGACTGTGTGTCTTTATGAGGGAAGTGGAGGACAGAAAAGGAAGAATGAATAGGCAGGAATCTTGGTTTGGAAAACACTGCATACTTTCACCCATATGGACTATGTCCACAGGTCAACTATAGAGATATCATGACTTCTCACTTCCTGAATTCCTTTGATTACTAATGCAAATCATTGGGACTCCAACATGAAATTGAAACAAAAGTAGGTGATGTTCTCATTTTCCTTCTCTATAGCTATCCTAATGAGACAACATGGCCTAATGCATACAGATCTGGCCTCAGAGTCAGGAAGACCAGGATCCCGCCCTCCCTCTCCACTCTTCATACTGGCCATGTTGCCTTAGACATCTCTCTAAGACTGCCAAGTTATAGATCTGCCTTGATACATCAAGCTTCAGAAACACCAATGAAGCACAGGATTGGACCCCCCCAAAAGAAACTTCCCCCAAATACCAATCCCCTCCTCAAGTCATCCAGACTCAAGGATCCTCTGAACATGTCTACTCAGAGAGAGCAGATGATATCTATATCTATACCTACATACAAATATATATTTTGCTGATTTTATTCTGTTTAGTCCTCTATACTTCCTTTTAGTGACCAACTTTAAGAAATAGTAGTCGTGTTGACAAGAAGAGATGCACAGGTCTCCCTTTTCAGAGAGTGCCAATTATATACTTAACACCAGGTTGGTTTGACTACAAGTCTAATGGGAACCTCTTTCTTATCTTTGGACAGAATCACCCTGTAATGTGTGCATTCATTCACTCATTTTCTCCTGGTTATTGTTAATAGCAAATAGCATGGCTGGTAATTGTTGGTGACATATTTTAGATCCTACTATCCTCAAACTGAGCATCTGGGTGGTGCAGTCGATGGGCCTTGAGTCAAGAAGACATCTTTTTAAGTTTCAATCTGGCCTCAGAGACTTACTAGCTGTGTGACCCTGGGCAAGTCACTTTGTCTTACTTGTCTTCTTCATTTGTTAAATGAGCTAGAAAAAGAAATAGCAAACCACTCTAGTATCTTTGTTAAGAAAACCCCAAATGGAGCCACAAAGAGTTGGACACAACAAAAACAATTGAACAATAACAGCAAAATCCTTAAACTAATAATTTTTTCAAGGACTGTTTTCATAACTTTCTGAGGGTTTCTAATTAAACCAGTATATCTTTTGTAAATAGCAATCATTTGAATCTGCTTTGCTGATGATTATAACTTTAACTTCTTTCTTATTTTATTGCTATAGTTAGAACTGCATATAATCCTGTTTTTCTTTCATGGAAGTTAATTTTGCTTTTTTTTATAATGTTGAACCATTCTTTCATACCTTGTATGTATCTAACTTAGCCATGATGAACTCCAAAAGGTAGCCTAGGAGGGTCAGATAGGGCACAGGCAAGAGGAAACTGAGGACTCTGTTGTTAGGTGTCTTCTTCATGTTTTATCAACTCTCTGGATTAATGTCCTTTTGCACTTGATTTAAGATTTCATCCACCCTCTATAGTTATCACTTTCCCTCCGTGCTGGCCCCTGGACACTGATCTGGTTCAAAGGACCCAGCCATCTGAGGGGAGGGAGATCAACACTGACGGCTTAGCTCTTACAGCTGTGGCCTTGCAAAATATCTTGCAGGATGTAGGGCTTGGTGTGTTTGACCATTGTGTTATGGGGTGGGTGAGGTGTGATTCTATTATTTTTCTGTAAGAATTACCTTAAGGTGTCTTATTTCACTTTTCCTCTTCTCATTGTTGCTGTTTTATTGAATTGTTGGGCACATCATTAATTTCAAATTAATTTAAAGGGGCTGATGAGACTAGACCACCTCTTACTCTTCCATCTTGTGCCTATTCCCTAGATTGCTTTTTAAAAAAATTCTAGTGACATTAATTTATTTTGCTTGGAAAAATGTATTCCTAGGCTTTTAAGATGAGTTCTATAAGCAATACCACAATGAGGATTAAGTGATATTTTTCTAAGTAATACTTGATTATCATCTTCTGTGTGATCATTCCTTCCACTGGGTGTACATTTATATAATTATCTTAAACAGCAATGCATTATAGACAATTTCTAAATCACAAAAAATATGTTGCTGCTTGGATCAAATTTTCTCCCAATTCTTCTTAACTTGATAGTTAAGGTGGGGTTCTAGCAAGTTATGCCTACTTTTGCTTAACAGCCAGGTAGAATTAATAGATACTGAGATGGCAGTTAAGGTCATTCAAACCCAGGTCTTCTGATTCTGACCTTTCTTATACCGATGATAATGCCAGGAAAAGAGTGATGGAAAGAACTAAATTCCTGTGAAACAAGCAAAGTGTTGTAATTTATTAATGTTCTTAAGAATCAGAACTATTGGTTCTCTCAGCCCAGCGGAGGAACCCCCAACCAGAAACTCAATATGTCTATTTTGAAGATCCATGCAAGAGAGATCTTAGACTCTTGTGGAAACCCCACTGTTGAAGTTGATCTCTACACTGAAAAGGTCAGTTCCGAGCTGCTGTGCCCAGAGGTGCTTCTACTGGTATCCATGAAGCCTTGGAGCTCCGAGACAATGATAAGACCTGATACATGGGGAAAGGTGTCTCAAAAGTGGTTGAGCACATCAATAAAACTATTTCCCTGGCCCTGATTAGCAAGAAACTGAATGTTGTGGAGCAGGAGAAGATTGACAAATTAATGATAGAGATGGATGGCACTGAGTAAATCTAAATTTGGTGCAAATGCCATATTGGGAGTGTCTCTGGCTGTAAGGCCAGAGCTGCTGAGAAAGGTGTCTCCCTATACCACCATACTGCTGACCTTGCAGGCAATAATGAAGTCATCCTGCCAGTTCCAGCCTTCAGTGTGATCAATGGTGGCTCCCATGCTGGCAACAAGCTGGCCATGCAGGAGTTCATGATCCTCCCTGTTGGAGCAGCAAACTTTAAGGAGGCCATGCGCATTGGAGTTGAGGTCTACCACAATCTGAAGAGTGTGATTAAGCAGAAATATGGACAGGATGCCACCAACGTGGGGGATAAGGGCAGCTTTGCTCCAAACATCCTGGAGAATAAAGAAGCTCTGGACCTGCTAAAGGATGCTATTAGTAAGGCTGGCTATACTGATAAGGTCGTAATTGGCATGGATGTTGCTGCCTCAGAATTCTTCTGATCTGGGAATATGGCTTGGACTTCAAGTCTCCTGATGATCCCAACAGATACATCTCCCCTTCTGAGCTTGGAGACCTCTACAAGGACTTCATCAAGAACTATCCAGTGGTGTCTATTGAAGATCCTTTTGACCAGGATGATTGGGAAGCTTGGAAGAACTTCACTGCTACCACAGGCATCCAGGTGGTAGGGGATGACCTCGCAGTGACCAATCCCAAACACATTGAAAAGGCTGTGAATGAGAAAGCCTGCAACTGCCTCCTACTCAAAGTGAACCAGATTGGCTCTGTGACTGAATCTCTCCAGGCGTGCAAGCTGGCCCAGTCCAATGGGTGGGGAGTAATAGTTTCCCATCATTCTGGGGAGACTGAAGATACCTTCATTGCAGACCCTGTGGTGGGTCTCTGCACTGGGCAGATCAAGACTGGTGCCCCTTGCCAATGTGAGCATCTGGCCAAGTATAACCAGCTTCTCAGAATTGAGGAAGAACTGGGCAGCAAGGCTAAATATGCTGGACAGAACTTCAGAAACCCTCAGGCCAAGTAAGCTCTGTGGCCAGGAGGCACCAGGCACCTCTGTAGAAGCTCCTGTACTAAGAATGGGCAGCCATGAGTACTAGATCAGTTTTGTTTTGGGGTCAGGGGCCTCTGCTGCTTAACCTTCCTCTCCCCTCCACCTTTCTGTGATATTCTCACTGCTTCGTTAGAACTGTCTTACACCAGAAACTTCCTGATCATCTGGATCTGTCAGCAGACCCTTGTCATCCTGTGATTGGGATAGAATGACCTGTTCTCACCCCCACCCCTGGTGCTGATGTGTGAAGCCATACACTTGTGATGCAGCCCCGATGAGCCCCCAGGCCAGATCCTTAGTGGCTTCTATGTGCAGAATAAAAGTATTCAGTAACCCCACCCCACCCCCCAAAAAAAGAATCAGAACTATTTTATGGAATGTTACCTTGTTATAAAACTTATTTCTCACAACCTTATGCTGGTGATCTCCCTAGGAGAATCATTTCCTCTTATACTCCTGTCATTTATTAGTTTACCCTTCCTAGGTTTAGTTCTGTAATCAAAGGCATTAGAGGGTCTATGTCATCTTAGAAACTCCTAACTGTGTTGGTAGCACTTCTGAAGTTCTAAAAGAGAGGTTCAGTTGCATTGTTACTGGTGTTTACATAGGAGTACAGGCCACTGAACTCATATTCACTGTCCCTGGTGCTGATTTCAGTAGTCTTGCAGCAGTGGTGTCTATAGTGCCTTTTCTTTTTAAGTGGGAGAGGTTGCTTCTTCCTCAATTGACCTCTGTAAAAATTGGTGAGGAGCCCTATTATTTATGCTTCTCAATGGAACAAAGGTTATTCTGGGTTTTGGATGAGACTTGCAACTCCTCTGGCTGAGTAGGTTAATCACAGGCTGCAAACCCCTTCATTTTACAGACAAGAAATCTAAAGACCAAGTTACTTGCTCAGGGCTCACACAGGAAGCAAGCTGGTATTTGAACCTAGCCCTCTGGCTCCAAATTCAATGTTCCATTCCCCCTCCCTCCCACTAAATAAAGCTACATCTGTATAAAACTTTGTTTTAAGATCAATGAATTGAACTGTAAGGGCCAATCCTCCTGTCAGTCAATACGCATTTATTATACACCAGACACTATTCTAATGTTGGGGATGAGTCAAAGGAAGACATTTTTAGGATTACAATCAGTCAAGAAACATTTAGTATGTGCTTAATTTGTGTTAGGAGCTCTGCTAGACACTGGGGATATGAAAAGGAAGACAAAAAAAAACAAAACAAAACCCTACAGACCTTGTCCTTGGGGACCTTACAGTCTAATAGAGGAGACAGCATGAAGATAATGAGGAATTGTCAAAATATATTCAGAGTCGACGGAAGGTAATCTGGGGGCAGGGGGTGGCACAATAGCTGAGAGGGCCAGGAAGGGCTTCCTGTGGAAGATGAGATTTGAGCTAATCTTGGAGGAAGCCAGGAAAGCTGAGAGGCAAAGGTGAGCAGGAGGAACATTCCAAGGACTGGGGACAGTCAGGACAAAGTCACGGAGTGCAGAGGTGGAATAGTCAGTGCTCATCAGAATTCAGCAGGGGTAGCTGACCTGCAAGAATATCCAATTGGTCTGTCTGGTCAGGCCCGTTTACTTTGTTATTATTTTACAATAAAGTCATTTTTTTTGCTTTTTGGAGGGCAATGGGGGTTAAGTGACTTGCCCAAAGTCACATGGCTAGAAAGTGTGTCAAGTGTCTGAGGCTGTATTTGAATTCAGGTCCTCCTGACTCCAGGACCAATGCTCTATTCACTGTGCCACCTAGCTGCCCCTACAGTAAAATCATTTTTAACGCATCTGCAAACAAATTTATCTGATTATTGGTATTACATATGGCAACTAATAGATTTTGGCAGTGGGGTCTCGGGGGGGCAGGGTGACAGGCTTTTCAAAAGATTTGAGTCCTTCTGCCTCCTGGACTCTGACAGGTGAGCAATGACAAAAAGTATCTCAGAGAAATAGAAATATCATGGTTGAACTGAACAGGAAGTCTTTCTGGGCAATGACACCATTTTCATTCGGAAAGCAATAGATTCTTAGATCTGGGAAGATGCAATTTTTTGTCAGGCAACATTACAGTGTGGAATAATTAGTTAATTGTGAAGCATGAGGGCCCATGTCTCCTTTTAAACTGAGGCAAACATCGAACATCCATCCATCATACTATATCATACTATACCATATCATGCTACCTGGAGGTACCGATACCAGATTGTGACAGCCCACAGTGGTCATAGCAGGAAAAGCTATGAAAGGGTTGAGCTGCCTGTGAAAACTTCACCACTTGGCATTTTTGTGTGTCTCTATATGCATGGGGTGGGACTGTGTCCCCATATGGGTTTCCCTCCTTTTGTACCTTCCTGATCTGTCACCTATGTTGTATCATGTTACAGCAAGAGAAAAAAAAGACCCCAGAGGCACATAGACCAAAAGGCAGAAGTCATACTCTTTTTCAAAGTTCTCAGATTTAAATATGATCCAGGTGATCCATGGAAAAAAGCAAAACAAAACAAAACAAAGTCTATCTCCCACAGCTGCTTTGGGCCTCTGGGAGTAGAGTTTATTGCCTCCAGTCTGGTTCCATTGGGCAGTTGTCTACACTTCCAAATTGTGATTGACAATGATTATGGTGAGACCAGGTGCTGAATAGACGGGTATGATGGATAATTTTCACAGTTTGTCATAGAAATTGGTATTAAATATAAGCCCTTGTGCATTAACCAATATCAGTTGTTGATCTTGATATTCTAGGGAGCTAAGGGAGTCATGGCCCTAGAAACATGTTTCTCCTACCCACTGAGAAGCATAGGAAGGACACTAGTTTTTGTTCTATTCATGCTCATTTATGAATTGAACATGTCAGTGATCAGTTTTCTTTTTCCCTGTATGAAAAAGTACAATTCTTAGGGCCAAGAAAAATTCTAGGACTTTGCTCTCCTTTGAGATATGCCAAGACAAATGGGATCAGAGATTCTGAGATGGAAGGGACCTTAGGGATAATTGAGTCCCATCCCTTCATTTTGTGGATGAGGAAGTTGAGATTTAAAGGGGTGAAATCATCCATAACTCATTAGTTTGGGCTCTTCCAATGAATTTCAGAGCTGATAGGAACTTCAGAGGCCATCTTGTTCAACCTTTACCTGAATAAGAATCCCTTCTTTACTTGATCTGTCATTTTCCAGTCTTTGGGTGGATCTACTATCCCCATTCCACTTTCAGATAGCTCTCATTGTTAGGACTTTTAAAAAATCCAGCTGGAATCTCTTAGTCTGCAATTTATAGCCACTTCTCCTCATTATATTGAAATATACACAAGGACCATATCCTAGGCATCCTTTGATCAGTTTATCTTGGTGATGTGACACCTCTAAGCCCATTCAGTTCAATCACAGTTTTTTTTTTCTAATTTCCTTAAACATTTGGTCCCTTCCAGCTCAGATGGCCAGCCTTCCTGTAATTTTCTTGAGGATATTAGCATTCTCCTCTCTTTAAGTCCCAACCAGAAAGTCAAGGGTATGTAGGAGAAGCCAGAGAAAACCAAAATGAGTGCAACCCAAGAAGCAAATTTCTTATTGTCTATTGACTATCCTTCCACTCTTCTTTTTGGAGAAATTCTAAACATAAGAGGAATCCAAACCTTAAGGAATTTACCCCAGGGTGCTGGGATGTGGGTGACAAGCAAGAGTATGAGAAGAGAGTCTAATTTCTTTAATTATAGGCCAACCTCCCTCTTAAATACTAGTCGAATCAGGGAAGTTAGGTGGCACAGTTAATAGAGCACTAGCCCTGAAGTCAGGAGCACTTGAATTCAAATCCCACCTCAAACACTTAACAGTTACTAGCTGTGTGACCTTGGGCAAGTCACTTAACCCCAATTGCCCTGTCTTCCCCCTCCAAAAAAAGACAAAAAAACCTAGTTGAATTAACCATCAATAATATAAGATACCTTTGTTGAATAATTAATTCTACTGGCTTAAGGAAACAAGTGATTAGTTTGGTCAATTCTTGTTCTATACTCTCTGTTTAGGGATTATCATTGTTGATCTTTCATTCACCAAAAAGACCAATGACATCACAAGGGTGATGCCTCCACTTTCACATCAACTGGTTTTAAATGAGTCAGACCTCATTAAAGTCTTCAATCTCACTATCTCTTCCAGACTCAGCAGAGTCCCATGACAAGACAGAAGTCAAGATGACTTGCTTAGGAATAGAAAAGAAACAGTGAGTGCATCATTTTCAATAATGGGACAGCTTGAAACAATCATTATTTTAATGAATATTTTAAGAAATCCTTTTCAAGAAATATATTCTTGAGATCAAATCCAGTACCCATCTCACAAATACTTAATTTTCCATTGTTTACTCAACCTAAATCTTAGCTTATAATCCAAAGCCTTCATCTGTTGTCAGACTTACATCCTTGTTTAGCATCAGAGTAGCTGTGAGTTTTTATTTTTCAGCAGCTAACTAGTTTGTCTTGGTGACAGGTAGTTAATTCAGTCTGCCTAGATTAATTCTAGGTAAGATATTAATGTGTATTTCTAACTTTCCTTCTCTTGACAATCATCACTTTTTTTTCTTTTTGATGTATAGACAAATGAAAACAGTAATGTATTAGATCATCTTGTGGCAGAGAGTATTATTTCCTCCTCTCCCCCCAATTGTCACTGTTTAGGGGCATGATGCAAGGGACTTTTTTTCTGAAATTCATTTGAGCTTCTTATATTTTCAGATTTAATAGGAAGATTTAGTATATCTGACTGAAAATCACCATGTAAGTTTTTAAACGTAGGCATGAAGTCCCGTGGTGATATCTTATAAGAGTATGTTTTAGTAGTAGCACTCAGATCATCAAGGGTATCGTCATAGCAGGGGGGAAACCTACTTCTTCCTTGGTCCTGAGGAAACTATCTCTGGGTCTTTCATTTTGAATTGAATTCATAATTCATCACTGGGGACAAGGGCTCCGTGTCTTTCAGAGGGCTAAGACTGCTGGGTTGTGCAAAAATAGGGCCAGGGTTCTGTTTTAATAGCAAGCTTCAGTTTATCGTATTACATTCTTGAATAATTCATGGACTGCCTGTTGACTGTAAAGATAGTTCAAGAATACTAATAAGTGCATTATTTCTTCTTTCTCAAGAAAAGCACCAACTGCGATTACAACCTTTCCCATCAATGAAATATAGGACAGTAAAATTATAGCTGACAGTGATTAGCCTTGGTGATTTTCAGTATTAATTACCACAGAGCACAATGCTAGCTAGCCGTATTTCTAAAACGTTTGCTGTACAATACTGGCGGTATGCTAAACTGCCATGAGTCCTTTTAGTATCTCATATGCATAGAATATGCATCTCATATGAGCAGAATAGAAACAGTAATGGTTCATCAAGGAGAGGTTGGGGAGTAGATGCACAGAACAGAGATTTATAAGTGGAAGCCCCTGTAGAGATCATCTGCTCCAGTCCTATCATTTTTACAGATGAGAAAACTGGTCAATTAAACAAAGCAACTTATTCAAGGTCACATCTGTACTAAATGATAGAAGCAGGATTCAAACCCAGATTCTCTGACCCCAAGTCCATAAACAACTCTATGATGAATGTCTCACAATTTACTACTGCAACATGCTGTGGTGGGGAGAATGATGGACTTGTAAATTGTGAGACATTCATCATGGAGTTGTTTACTTCAAAAGCAGAGGCTACCAATATTATCATGGGTTCCTTCTCTATCAGAACATTTTTTTCCCTTTTGCTGGTTGAGTTCTCATTCAAGTCACAACAAAGAATGATCATTATTAGTGGTCCTCTTTCTCAGCGTGCTAATTTGCATACTAATTTGGTTTCTTTTAGACTTGAAAAAAATAGAACAATTAAGCAAAAGAATATGATTTTCAAGTAGTTATGACATAAATGGCAATTTCCTGAATGATTCTGTTTTTTTTTATTACAAATGATTATTTTTATGTCACCTAAATATCATGAAGTTATCAAATGAGAAAATGGAGGTGAAAACTAATGGCGATTAAAGTCTCAAGTTTGAAACTATGGCATCCTGTGAAGCAAACCATTCTAAATTGATGATGTTTGTCATAGTCTTTAACCTCAATCAATCAACCAATCAACAAGTATTGTAGACTATGTGTTTGGCACTGACTTTGGTGCTAAAGATACAAATGCAAAGAATGAAATAGTCCCTACCCTAAAAGAGCTTGTGTTTTAACAGAAAGAAAAAACAACAACTATGCTCTTAGTTTGGTCAGATCTGCACCATGACAGTAGAAATTTCCCTTTTTTGAGGACTCTTTTAAAGTAGCACTTAGTATCTAACACTCTAAGCATCAATGATGCTTTGGGGGTTCTTTCTTACTTCACTTAACTAAAATGAGATACCTCATTAGAATTAGCAGCAGCATCTAACAAGTGCTTGTATGTTTGTGAAGATGTTTTAGCATCTATACCAAATGAATTAAAAGTGATCAAGTCCATGTTTACAAATGAGTTGAGAGTTTAATAAATTATCTGACATTTATTAAGCACCTGTTATGTGTCAGGTGGAGATTAAACAAAAGTGAGACATCCCCTATTCCCAAGGAGCTCATATTCTACTTAGGGTTACAACATGTATTAGGGAATGGCGTCCAGGGAAGGGAGTTTTGGTCTAGTCCGAGGGTTTTTAACCTGGGGTTTGTGGATTCTAAAAATATTCTGATAATTATGTCTTAACACAATTGGTTTCCTTTGGAATCTATATATTTTATTTTGTACATTTAAAAACTATTTTGACCTGAGGTCTACAGGCTTCACCAGACTGCCAAAGGGGCCCATGGCACAAAACAAAGTTATAAACCTTGGGCAGTCCCAGGGATTTTGAATGGATCCTAGGGCTACTTGGTTGTCATATTATTTTGAGGAGCAATGATCATACTGATTTGATTACTGTTCCCTGAATAAGAGGTGGAAAGGATGGGCATAGGTGCAGACGGTAAAGAGCCATACTTGTTAGATGCTAGTGTCTTGGATGAGATGAAATGTAGGCTTGGGACTACAATAAAAAGTTAAATATAAAGGATGAGGTTTGACTCACTCATCATTCATTCCAGGGCAATAACACCACAGCAAATATCCACATTGAGAGGATTAATTTCCCCCTCCTCTCTTCTGTTTGTTAAATGATTTGTCCAGTTCGCACAGCTAGTTAATAATAGGGTAAATACCAGAATGAAGTCATTCTTATTCACTGACCACCTTCTTTGTTTAGTGTCCAAGGTTGACTTTGTGCATCTGAGAGACCACAGAGATTAAAATTTTATTTTTAACATTATTTTCAATCTAGTATAAATTCAAGTAAGGCAGAAGAGATGAAATTCAGGGGTGAGAACTGTACCTATAATGTCTCTTTTGGCAGAAGCTTCAATTGAACCAGCCTGCCTAAGCAGTGGGAAGCAATCACTGTTGATATATTTGATCCTTAACCCAGCCCCTTAACTCTTTCATCAGAAAACAGATGAGGGAGAGAAAGATAGAGAGAGGGGAGGAGAGAGAGACAGAGCCAGAAAGAGACAAAAAGGGAGGGAGGAAGAAAGAGAGGAGGGAGGGAGGGAGGGAGAGGGAGAGGGAGAGAGAGGGAGAGAGAGACAGACAGACAGACAACATGGTTCCAGGGATTTGGTGCCATGGTCATCTTTCTCTTTATGTGAATCTTTGTGCTCTGTTTATATTCTGCCTGTCAGGAAGAAGAACAATAGAATGTCTTGTGAATGACCTTTCGGGTGCATTCTATGTGTCTCTTGGCAAGTTTTTAAGGATTTCAGCATAGAGAACACCAAAAGGGAACTAGCTGGTCATGGTCTTGTGTCCTAGGCTCAGCTTTGCTCTGCACCTAAACTAACATTTTTGACACTCTCCCCTTTCTTTTTGGATTTATGCTGTAACCTAGCATTTGGCAGTTAAAAGAGTACCAGGCCTGGAGTCAGAAAGACCTGAATTCAGATCCAGACTCAGACATTTACTAGCTATGTGACCCTGATGAAGTTATTTAACCCTGTTTGCCCCATTTTCCTCATCTCTAAAAGAATCAGAAGAAGAAAATGGCAAACCACTCCACTGTGCAGATTTTTAGACTAGAGCTAACTCAAGACTGGGTCTGACTTCCTGAGGTAGTTCTGGGCTACCCCTCAAAAAGAGATTGTTAGTTAGACTGTAGACATGTAAACATCAGTTAGTCTCATTCCTCTCTCCTACCCCTCACCATTTTTCAGATGAGAAAAATGTAGACCATTTGCCCAAAGTCACACTGCTAGTTAGGTATGCCTATAAAGACCACAAAGAAACTCTTGGGGCTTCTAGAATCACCCAGAAACTAGGGATATGGGTCAAAAGAAGTTATCATTGTGATAATTACAAGAGTTAAACTCATAGGATCGTAGATTTAGGGTTAGAAGGGAATTCAGAATATCCCCAGCCCTTAACAAAGTGCCTAGCACATAGTAAGTGATTAATAAATTTTGTTTGTTGGTTGATTGATCTCAGAAACAGAGTTGAGAACACTGAGGCTTAATAAGTTTTAAGTGATGTGCCAATGATCATATCATGAGGAGGTTAAGTGTGGGATTTTTAGAAACTGGGCTTTTGTCATTCCAAGTCTCTTACACAGACTCTCAGTAGAAGGCAATATGGTTCCCATGGTGTTGTGCAAAGCAATCCTGACCACCAGCTGCCATGGTGAGTGATGCCTCTGCCCCTTCCTCAGATCCCATTTTAATAATGGTGGTCTTCCCGACTTGCCTTCTCTTTGATTAAGTCTTTCTCCTCTCCTATCTTCCCATTTTTTCTGTACTAGGTAACAACATATGTTAGACTTCAGTCCCCAAATAAGCCAGTAGCCAGCTTGCATTTCATGAATGAAGGTACAAGAAAATCAATTGGAATACAGAAATTAAATTCCAGTATTGAAAGAAGGCATCTCTTAGTTACTGGAAATACTGAGGAGGAGATTAAAGAGGAAAATAGTAGATACATGGTTTCTAATGGTAAGTAAGTGGCTTTCCTATAACCGACATTTCTTAATGGATTTTCTCTTATTTCCTCAGTGCTTAGTAATTAAAATTCAGCAGCTGGTTTACAGAATTTAGTCAGATGAGTAACCTCTCTGCCAAGTGCTCTAGCACAGGATATGGTGAGACTTGATTTCATGGGATGAATGAGGTGATTTTTAAAACTACATGCATCCTGGCAGCTAATTATTTTTCTAATACTCATTTTCATGACACATACACTATGCCATTCCTAATTATCATCAATCTGATTATTATTTTTTTGTCTAATAAGCAGAACCACTGGAAAAGGCTAGTGGGCAGGTGAGAGGATTGGATTAAAGGTGAGATCCTGGTTAGGGATCCCAAAAGGATGTTATACCTCTGAGAAACAAAAGGACACTGGAACTATTCTAGTGAAACACTGGGCAAAGAGCAGAAGGTAAACAAGGAAGAGCGATATTGGACACCATTCAAGGAGACTTGTTATGGATAAGACAAGAAGTACCTCATGGAACTACTTGCTCTGCTACTCACAAGTTAGGTAACCGGGACAAGTCACACACTCTGGGCCTCAGTTTTCTTATTAGTAAAACAAAGCTGTTTAACTAGATGATCTCTAATCTAAGTTTCTGACTCTAATGTTCTGAAATTTCAGATTTGTTTCATTTGTGACCTGGGTCCCATGGCATGGACTGTGAAGAGTTTCCAATATACCATAGAAAAAAGAGAGAGACTGTCCAGAACCTTAAAATAAAGCAAAATAAAGCCCTTTACAGAGATGGTGGTAAGGGTATAAAGGGTAATGTTATAGAAGTGAAAAAATGCCAGAGTAGGGGGCAGCTAGGTGGTGCAGTGGATAGAATACCAGCCCTGGAATCAGGAGGACCTGATTTCAAATTTGGCCTCAGACACTTAACAGAAAAACTAGCCATGTTGACCTTGGGCAAGTCACTTAACCCCAACTGCCCTCCAAAAAGCAAAAAAAAAATGCCAGAGTTGTTTATGGTATTGGCATCTTGGCACCAGTTTGACTCAGAATAATGTGTAAAAGGAGGCTGAGGTCAGACTATATAGACCCCCAATTCAAATGCTAAGAGTTTGAACTTTATTCTCTTGGCAGTGGAGGGCTATGGAATGAATTAATCAATCAACAAACATGTAGGTGCTAGGGATTCAAATGGAAAAAGAAGTCTGGTCTCTGCCCTCAAAGAGCTTAGAGCAGAGGAAAGATGTGTCAGAACATGCACTGGGTTCAAAACAGCCTACAGTACAACATGCAACAGCCCCAGAAAACATTTTCTCCCTTATACTATTATTAAAATTATTTTCTCAACTTGAAAATAACTCAAAGTACAGGGTCAAGAGAGGTTTTACTTGAGGCTTGAGCTGTTTTTTTCTCTCATAGAAAAAGGATTATGTGGCATAGTTTGCAGGGATTATCCTATTTTATTCATCTATATTTTATCTGCCCTCACACTTTTTCAAGTCTTTGTTATTCTGCTTTTACCACTTAGCACACACACACACACACACACACACACACACACCACTTTTTTCTACCTTAGTTTGGTGTCCCTTATCTTTTCTCCCTGATTTCTTTGCCCTTCTATCTTCCATGACATTCTTCTCTTCAATAGCAAATAGGCAATTAGAGGAACTAACCCACATCTTGCCCTTTGCAGAAAAAAAATATGATCTCTCCCATAACACTTTGGATTTTATAATAAAACTGCTTTCTCTCTCATGTGATGGGCTTTGTAACGTCATGGAAGTGCCTCTCAGTTAATAATGCTGTGACCAAACATCCCTTTTGCATTGTATAGGCAGTTCCCAATTTACATAGAGCACAAAAGCAATGCATAAATATATATATATATATATATATATATATATATATATGCATATATATGTAAGGAGTGGAATTCTACCATCCTTCACCTCAATTTTTAGGATAATTTATGTTCTGATAGCTCATCAACATCTGACAACATGAACCACTTTGGTTCAAGAAGAGAAACCAAACAAACCAGTCAGGTATCTAGGAGCCTTAAGTCATAGCGGAAACTTAGAAGACTTCCAGTCCAGACGGGTCCTACCCAGCTATGGAAGATTTCACTTCAAAAGTTAAGAATTCTAGTTCAAAGCAAGTCCCTGACAAGAGAGATATTTAGGAGAATTAAGCAAATTTATCTACTTAGGAATTTTGCCTAGGTACAAATACATACTGATGAAATGGGAAAGAATATGTGCTTTCTTTATTCCTCTTACTTCCTTCTTCCTTCTCACTCCTCTACCTCCATTCAGTTCAGTTACATTTGAGGCACAAAAGATTTTTATACTCTGGTCTAGGGACCTAAAAAATTTATAATACTAAATCCATATTTCAAAGCTTTTCCACATCCAAATAGCTGACTTAATCAACTTTTAGAAAAACGGCCCAACTATTTATTCATGTCCAGATAGAACCCAAAGTACAAGTGGGTTATCATTCAAAAGGTCATCTGTCAACTGTTTGCTAGGGCCTTAGTAGGGTACAGGAGCACCCCTTTGTATTTATAAACTTGTAACTGAATGCAGCTTACATGCAGAAAAATTTTCACCCCTACAATAAATTTTTGTTTAATTGAAGCAACTGTCAAAGCTTTGGAGTAGGAAAACATGAAGGATTTAACCTGGGAAGGGCCATATCTTGGAAGCTCCTATTCTCTAGAATGAGCTTCTAAGTACATCCCAAGCATCTGATGGTTATGCAAATTTTCATAGATTTAAAACTATATAAATTTTTTTTGTTTTAAAAATAAATATTTAAAAATAAGCTTTTATTTTAAACTTAGTAACCATCAAAAAGCACTCAGGCAATTTTTAGAAAATCATCATTAAACTATAAATCCAAACAATTTCCTGTTCGTTGAGTCAAGAAAATCTTAGTTCAAATCCACCTCACATCCTTAGTAGTTGTGTGAACTTGAGAAAGTCATCTAAGTTCTCTGAAATTCATTGTTTTTCTCAGGCTCAGGGGTGCAGCAGGAGTCAGGAAGATCTGAATTCAAATCCAGTCTCACAAATTTACTAGCTGTGTGACTCTGGGCAAATCACTCCACTTCTATCTGCCTCAGTTTCTTCACCTGTAAAAAGGGTTTGATTATAGTACTTACTTCAGAGGGTTGCTGTAAAGTTCAAATGAGAAAATGGGTGCAAGTATTCAGTTGTTTTTCAGTCATGTCCTGATCTCCATGATCCCACATGGGGTTTTCTTGGCAGAAATACTGCAGTGCTTTGCCGTTTCCTTCTCAGGATCATTTGACAGATGAGGAAACTGAGGCAAATGGGAGTAAGTGACTTACCCATGATCACACAGGAAGTAACTGTCTGAGGCCAGATTTGAACTCAGAAAGATGAATTTTCTTGACTCCAGGTCTGGCCCTCTCTTCTTTGCATCACCTAGCTGCTCCCTCTGTGGCTTATATGCCCTGAGCTGCAAAGTGCTTTGTCACTCTTAAAATATTCCACAAGCTTCAGTTGTTATTATTAAAAGGAAAAAATACGTCTATGTACATAATTCAATAACTCCTTCATTGTTTCCTTCTGCTTCAAATTTCCTTCTTGTCTGTTTACTTATTCAATTTTATTTCTATCTATTTTTAGTATGGTTGTTGTCCAGGTGGGTGGTGGCCAAATTCTCCTTTCTTCCCTCTGAATCACTTCATGGAAGTCTTTGCTTTTGTCTTTTATAGTTTTTTTTATGGGATATAGTCTTTTATTAAACTACTTGAGTCTAGCATTGTAATGACACTGAGCCCTAAAGAGTATCTGAGTCCCAGAATCACAGAATATAAGAACTAGAAGCGAATTTAGACATCACCTAGTTGTCCTGCCCCTCCTCCAATCTGAATATGGGGAAGCTAAGGCCCAGAAGTCACCAGGACTAGAATTTGACCTGAGTGTTCTGATTCTAGTCCAAGGCTCTACATTGCTTCTCTTTTTATTAAAATGTTTACTTTCCAAAAGCATAATTTTCTCTTGGTTCTGAATTAATCTTCTTTCCTTCTTTGTGGCTCCACTTTAATGGACTTTGGAATTTTAGAACAACATGAGACTTTACAGATTAGCTTTCCACCTTCATTGTACAGCCAAGGATTCCAAGAAGTTAAGTAATTTGTTAAAGGTCATGAAAATACTTAGGGGCAGAGTCTGCTGGTGCCAAGACTTCCCATTCCCAATTCAGTGTTTAGGAACCTTCCTTGCTTAGACACCATTGCCCAATTGTCATCATCAGCTCATTCTTTTTTACTACATGAGATAACCACAACTTCTCTCCTCTCTCCTGACCACACCTAACTTCCATCAGAACAAAAAACATCTAAGAAAGGAAGGCACTTTCTAGACAAGATGACCGGGTTGGAGAGACAACTATCCCATCAAAAACGGGGCAAGATATTTCTGATTTCCATTCCTTTTTGTTAGTGTGTATTTAAGACTATATGGTCTGACCAGGTCTGGAACAACTTAGAATGCACAGATTGTCATTTGGCTTCCAATCCCAGGAGAAAAAGAAGAGCAGGCTAATTAGAAGCAAGAAATGTGTCACCAAAACCAAGGGGGCAGGGCATTTGGTCTGCAGTGTCAGGAAGACAACAGCTATTGACAATAGTCTTGACAATGGCATTAGTCACCCTCCAATCCCCTTTAGAGGCAAGAAAACGATAGGTCTCTGGATCAGCATTTGGGCTGACCTATTTTACTGTTGAGTAGAGATGTGTGGGGGTTTTTTTTGTTTGTTTGGTTGGTTGGTTTTTGCAAGGGGAGGGCAGGGCAATTGGGGTTAAGTAACTTGCCCAAGGTCACATAGCTAGTTTTGTGTTAAGTGTCTGAGACCGGATTTGAACTCAGGTCTTCCTGACTTCAGGGCCAATGGTGTTCTATTCACTGCACCACCTAGTCACCCCTAGATGTGTGTTTTAGAAGGAGAGGAGAGTGAAAGAGCCTTGCCAGGCCTATTGGTATCTCAACAATTCATTTTTAGGTTGTCTGGTTTTCTTGGTTTTTGTATGTAACTATGTTGTGTAAATCCCTGGGGAAAGTTCTGTGCATTGGGGCACAGTGTAAGTTATTTGGGATCTTGAATAAGAAAGAACTTCTGAAACCATTCAGTCCAACACTGGTCAGGTATCCATTTCCCAAAATCTTTAACAACTTGTCATCTTGAAGACCTCTGGTAGGGTAGAACCCAGGATTTCCCAAGGATATTCATTCTACTTTAAATAACTCCACTGAGGACTTTCTCCATTTCCCATGGGACTAAATCAGCCTTACTGAAGATTGGCCTCTATCACAGAGTAATCACAGCTCTTGAGAGGAGAGCACCTCCTGAGTCTCCTCTCTCAGTCCTATCTGTGTCAGCGGTTATAGTATTATGTGTGTGTGTGTGTGTGTGTGTGTGTGTATAGATAGATAGATAGATAGATAGATAGATAGATAGATAGATAGATAGCTATAATTATATAATTATATAAAAGTCAGAGGTTCTAGGACTCTCATACAAAGGGATGGGAAGTCAAAAGAAGCCTTGCAGCCCATCTAGCCCAATCCCCTCATCAAAAGACAAGGACATTGAGCTTATGCAAGCTAAGTGACATGCTGGTAGTCATGCAGTTAGTAAGTGTCATGAATAGGAGTTGAATCCCAGGCCCACCAGACTCCAAATTTAGTATTCTATTCATTCATAGATTCCTCTGGCAAAAGAAATTAATGGAAAGAATTATGGTTGAGATAAGTGGTCATTTTTTCTTTCTTCCATCTGTCTAATTCATGTAATAGCTCCCACCTCTGCCCTCTCATCCTTCTTTCAGGTTATTGGCCAGAATATCATATGCATCGCTTCATTAGCTGCTCTTCAGTTCTTTGGGAATAGATACGGGATTCAGACAGCCAATGGAGTCTTAGATTGCTAAGTCTTCCTGTGCATTCTTACTAGGTGATTGGCCTGAAAAGTACTTTTCCCACTTTTCTCCTCTGTGAATCTATAACTATTCTCCAGTGACCCTCTACAGTCTTCTTTGCAATTTACTAATTGCAAGAATTACTTTCCCAGTATTCCCTTCCAGTGCTTCTTCCTTCTCCCTTCAGCTTTCCCCTGTCAATATTATGGCTTCTACTTGAGAAGCTTAGTCCCTCTTCTCTCAGTGGCCTTAAAGTAAGGGCTCTTCATCATTTTTGTATCATGATCCCCTTGGGCTGTCTGGTGAAGCCTATGGGCCTCTTCTCAAAATGTTTGTAAATGTGTCAAATAAAACCTGTGAGACTGCAAAGGAAACAAATAATATTGAAATATAGATATAATCCTTTTTTTCCCATCCAAGTTCATGGAACCCTCATGGAATCTATCCATTGACTCCAGGTGAAGAAGCCTTGCCTTAAAGACTTGCTAATATCAGGATCCATTTTTTTTCTGTTTCCTCTTTCCCTTCTCCTTCCTTGTTACCATTATGTTTTGGGGTACAGAGCCACTAGGTCATGTGGATTTGTGTCAGTTGAACCAATGATACCTAGGAAAGATGCCACCTTACAATTCTATCCCATCCTTCTTGGTCAAATGTGTCAGCCTTAAAATTTAGCAGAATGCACACAGATACACACAAATGTATATATGTATACATATATACTTATATACATAAATACATACATATTATATATACACATGCACACATATACACTTATACACGTATATACATCTGTGTATGGGATGGATGCTTTTTAAAAGTAGATTTACATATTTGTATTGAGCCAGAAATATGCCATGACTTACTTGTGGGGCAACTAGATGGTGCAATGGGTAGAGTACCAGGTCTGGAGTCAGAAGGACCTGAGTTCAAAATTAGCCTCAGACACTTTTTAACTGTGTTATTCTGGGCAAATCACTTAACTCCTGTTTGCTTCAGTAGCACCTATGTCCCTTTGGTTGTTGTGAGGATCAAATGAGATAATATTTCTAGAGTTATTAGTACAATGTTTGGCATTTACTAAATGCTTTATAAATGTTGATATTATTATTATCACATTTTAGCCCTGTGATTTACTAATAGCCATCATCTCTCAAAGATATTGATGCTTCTTTTATTGGGACTTTAGATTTGGTCTTTTGGCTGTGTCCTATCAGCCTCCTGCAAAAGATCCCATGAATATTAGCTGGGAAGAAGAGTTAGGGAACAGAATGCATTGTCCTAACAGTATTGAGTGGTATGATGTGGTCCAAACAATTCCCACATGCAACTTTCTTCCCCCTTCTAGCATTTTTCTAAATAAGTTATTATTTGACTTCTGAGATACTTGAAAGCTCACTCCTTATAAAGAAAGTCCATTTCTGTTTACAGTGATAGATGACTCCACATGTTCCTCTGTCTCTGTCATCTTCCACCCTTCTCCTCACCATGGACAAGGATATTATTTTCTGTGCTATTGTAGGGCAAATAGTCTTCCCCCATCGGTACTCAGTAAACATTGAACTATTCAATCCTTAGTGAGAAAAACGGCCAATAAGTGCCCATGGTGTTTGAAGAAACTTGAAATATTGTGATAAGTATCCTTAGAAGTTTGTGATTTTCCAGTTTTTAGTAATGTGGTAAATCTTCAAGAAAGGGGTGGCAGTTCTTGGCCCCAATCTTGACAATGTTTTAGAGCTTCCACCAGATCTTCATTCCCCGGACCTCAAAGATTGTTCAAAAAAATTGGAAAATTCTCCTACTTCAATGGGACCAATCTGGTCTATTCATACCAGCCCAGGATCCCATCTGTCCTGATGCCTTACATAAAGTTGACCCTTAATAAACATCTGTAGAATAGAGTTGTTTCATTTTGTAATAAACACTAACTCAATCGATGTGGGGACTCAAGAGTTTACAAATACATTCCTTGGAACAACCCTGTGATGGTAAATAATCCATGTTATTAATTAGACAGATAAAAAGTATAGGAGAAACCTGGAATGCTGGTTCTAAATTCAATACCCATGGGGCAGCTATGTGGCACAGTGAATAGAGCACTGGCTCTGGAGTCAGGAGGACCTGAGTTCAAATCTGGTCTCAGACACTTAATACAAAACTAGTCATGTGACCTTGGGCAAGTCACTTAACCCCAATTGTCCTATCTTCCCCCCTCCAAAAAGCAAAAAGAAAAATCTTTTAAAAATAAATAAATAAATGAATGAAAATAAATTCAATACCCTTTCCACAACAGCCTATTATTGCCTATGAAGTCCATGCTGCAGCCAGAGCCAGACCCTCCAGTACTTCAGGGCAGATATATCAGACTGTGTTGATTTATAACATAGAGGGAACTGGAATGACTATATCAATAACCCACTGCCTCTGGCAACCTGGGGGACCAGAGGATGAGACATTAACTGCAGGATATAGTCAGTTAGTTGAGCTGGGACCAAGGCTTTTCAAATTTCAAATGTTCAGCTCAAGCCAAAAACCTATGCTGCTTTTTGGCAGCAAGCATTCATTCATTCATTTGAAAAATTGTCTGGCAGTTCCAGATCCCAGTCAAATACCTAAAAAGGCAAACTTTCACCTGGTAAATTCTCCCACATTCCAGGGAAGTTCATTATTTATCAAACAAGTGCTTAAGATCCAAGTTAACTGTGAAACAGGTAAATGGAACATTGACATGGAAGTCAGGAATACATAAGTTTAAATCATGCTATTTACTAGTTACCTAATGCTGGGGGAGTAATTTAATTGCTTTCAGTCTCAATGCAAATGGGGATCATAATAGCCCCTACCTCAGAGGGTTGCCTTTGCATACAAATGGGATAATATACTTTACAGGCTTTAAGTGCTATGTAAATATCAGCTGCTGTTCGGATAATTATTTTTATTAATAAGCATTATACCTAATAGCAGCATGAGCTAGATCAGTTGCTGGATAATTGTCTTAATATGAATATACATTTATATTATAAATATATATTACATGAGGAATCATATATGAGGAAGAAGAGGTTTCCTGTAAATCATGTGAATTTGTGGAAAATGAGAATTGATACTTGTTTATCTACGAGCTATTTGATTCATCTACATTTTGTCACAATTCTGGGAACGCCAATTGCCAGTTCTGTTACGGAAAATTACAAAATGAACCACTTGCAAGCTGCTTTTAGAAAACTATTTACAGATGCATGATGGCCTTGATTGTGTTCAATAAAAATAATAGTTAATAATTGTATTTCTGAAATCCTGCTGCCTGCCAAGTCACTTGGGAGCCATACAAAATATTTCCATAACAAATGAGTAATTACACCACCAGAAGATCTCAAATGGGCAAAACCAAACACTAAACATCACAAACATGGAGAAAGCAGTCACTTACAAAAGTAACTGGGAGGGGTACCATTTTGTTATCTCTGGAAGAGAACTCCGGTTTTCCTGACTTGTGATCTATTGTCCTGACCCAAACACTTACTTATCCTTGAAATGGAATTTTCAAAACATTTACTTACTGGACTCAAAGGAAAAAACACAATTAGGCATTTGAAGACGCATACTAGATTATTGACCAAGTAACACTAGTCTCTTAAGTGAGCATATATTTCAATTGGCTTGTCTAGATGCCTTGATTATCTAGGAGGATAGGATAGTACTCAGGAGATTTTTATGTTATACTATATAAGCATATTAACAACCCCCCCAACAGCCTGATTGAATACATATAATTATAAACTCATCTATAAACTATAAACTAATGCCACTATAAAAGGCACTAATGCATGCTATTAGATATCTTTGGCATAATTATATGCCTTTGGCAAAATGTTACAGAAAAAAAGCTAAACTTGCATATTACAAATGTAAAAATAAAATTTAAGTTAACATCTGTGCACACACACACATACAAATATATATACTCGTATGTATAAGTAGTAACCTGAAACAATCATAACAATTTGTTCCTTTAAATAAAACGTGTGCAAAATTTGCTTTGGATGACATTTGGGCCATAGTAACTTTAAACTGCCAAATGGAAAACCTGAAATACAGGTTTATAATGTCTGTAAAGGTGGGTCTGACTTGCTTTCACCCTATGTGAAAATGTGTAATTCTATAGTAGCCATTCCTAAGCATATTCGAGTTTTTACAAGTTGCAAAGGAGTCTCTCATTTGAAATTTCAGGAGTCATCAACCACTAGGGGGAATTATTAGAGGTATAGGGGAAGGGGTGTGGAATGGTAGAAGGGGCACTGTTTGTAGAACCAAAGCATCTGGGTTAAAACCCTGTCTCTGACACTTACTACCTCTGTGACCTTGGGCAAGCCATTTAGTCACCTTACTCCTCAGTTTCCTCATCTATAAAGTAAAGGAGTTGGGCTAGATGACCTTTGAGGTCCCTTCCAGATCCAAGTTGACCATCCTGTGATCCTAAGTCATAAGCATTTAAGGCTGGCCCTAATTATAAGTACAGAAATCTGATTTAGAATCACTTTACTCCATCTTCCATATCTGTTTCTAGCATCAGAGGAGAGCTCCTTCCTGGCCCACATCCTTCACTCTCTGGCTATCTGAGAAACCTGCTTTCTTTAGATAGGTCTTGCTGTTTCAACTCACCCCTCCTAAATCAGAGCCTTCCCTTGGCAGTCCTGGTCACTGTGGAAACAGGTGGCTCTCGATTTCCCAGATCAAACTGTACTACAGGTGGGTCTCTGACTTTCCAAACTTGCCCTGGTTTCCATCTTCTCCTGAAATCTATCCGGGTTGCCCTACACATAAAATATGTATATGCATAGAGTGTGTGTGTGTGTGTGTGTGTGTGTGTGTAATGTTTATACATATATGAAGACAACTGTGAGAGGAATGTCTTTGGTTACAGCCACTCACAGGCACCCATCTGTTAAGGTATTGAACTGGTAGAAGGAGTTCATATAATGACAAAAATTTCAGATCTTTGAGATAAATATAAACCGAATGTGTCTCTCGTTTCAAAGAGCTCTTGGTACAGGATGACATCTAGTGGATTCACAATGAATATTAATTAATGATAATTGACAAATTGCACCTTTTGCATTAAACTATAACTTGTGAAAAATAGTTCTGTCTGTTCTTTAGTATGATTAAATTTCTTGATTCTGGACTTTTTCCATGGGAATTTTGTGATCCATAGAGTCGACTTAACTCAGTCAACCCCAGGACACAAGCATTTATTCATCTCAGTCTTGGAATTTTGGAACTATGAGTTTCTTTCCAACAATACACAGTCAATTAGTGGCTGAACCTGAATGTGTGACTAAGGTGTTTCAATTCCTAGGCTAGTGTTTTCCCACTACATCATGCTATACTTCATATGAGACTGTTTATATAAACTCTAAGACTTATTTTCATAGTAAAATAACTCATACTTGCTAAATATCTTTCACTTCAATTGATTTTATAAGCAAAAAACAATAGAAATATTCATTTTAGAGAAGGACTGCTTCCCCTTAGAAGTCAATGTTATCTATGGTTATCTATGGAGTATTTGATATTCCTTTGTGTTGAAAGTGAACTTTCCAAATCATTTTCTCTGATGTATGAAAACACGGTAAGGAATGATGGTCCAATATCCTGGCACCATGTGAAATGATTACTATGTATGCCATTACAAACTTTATACTAATGTGCTTACATCAACCTTGACATTAAAAAATCAGTCCCAAATCCACAATACTTGGCCAGCCCTCCTACCTAGGTGATTTTACTCTTCTGCAATTCCAAAAGAAGGAGATGGTTAACAGAAACCCTGGAGGTTGATGAGAGACAATATCTTTATGGCAGTCAGAGAATATTGGGCTCTCCATTGGGTGCCTTAGATTATAGACAGTGGCTAAGTTCAAGGGTCCCTTGAAGACCCATTTTGGTGCCTTACCATTCCTGCCATTACAATATGAAACTATGAATAGGAAGAGGCAAACTCTGCTTATTTAGCATATACATTGGCAGTTAGGTGGTACAGTTGAAAGAGTGCTGAGTTCAAATCTAGCCTAGATACCTTAGATGCCCTTTCTCTGTGTACCTCAGTATCCTTATTTGTAAAATGAGCAGAATAATAGCATCTACTTTCCTTGGTTGTTGTGAGGATAAATGAGACAACATTCCCGAAATGCTTTGCAAACCTTTGGGCTTACATAAATGCCAACAATTGCTCTTACCTTCTGGTTTTCAAGTTCCGTGATTCTATGACTGTGATCTGTTGCAAGTCTCCTTTGCTATCGATGTTGGTGGGATTTAATTTTTTTTTCTCCTTGATTTCCTGAGAAATTCTCAGAACAATGTTTATGGGTGACGGCGTCTTAGGATCCTGTGAATGGTGCAGCTTGTGTATTTTTTCTGTGCTGTCCAGAAGCAGATATTGCTAGATGGTCATTGACTGTATCAAATCCCACATCCTTTCCCTCCCCTCCCCTCCACTTTCACAACTGACCTCAATTTGAAAAGAATTTTGGGTTCACCAGGACTATTTATATAATGAGAATTTAGAATTTGCTTGAGCAGGAGCTCAGGACTTGCCCCCTGCCCCTGACTGACAAAGGTTGACCAGGAATGGGTAAAGAACTCCCACAATTAACTTAAGTGCTATCAAAATAAACAACAGTGACCATCACATTCCCTGGATGTGTTATTGTTATCTTATCTAACCTTCCTTTTTTTTTTTTAAACAAATGCTTTATTAACTTCTGTTTTACATCATTCATTTCTGCCAGATTTTGAGTTACAATCATTTTCCCCCCATTATTCCCCTACCCAACCTCCCTGAATAGCAGTCCCACAAGATATCGCTTCCTCCAATCTGCTCTCTCCCATACCTTCTCCCATACCCCCATCGACTTTTCCATTAGAGGAAGGTGAATCTTTGTGTCCCAATGCCTGCACATCTTATCTCCCTATTACAAGCAAAAGAGTATTAATAATAGTATTTATATATATTTGAAACATTTAATGTTATGACCTCGAATTTCAGATCCATTTCCTTCCTCCCTTGTCACCCATTCCTTCTTGGGAGATAAGTAATTCAGTATATGTTGTACATGTCTAGCTATGCAAAACATTATCATAGTAGATATATTGTACAAGGCTGCTTATAATTCCCTCCCACTCATCCCACCCCCCACCTGGTCCATTCCCTACATGATCCTGTCCCTCTTCTATAGTGGGTACTTCCAACCTCCCCTCACCCCAAGGATGCCCTCCCATCCATCATCCCTCCTCTCATCCCCCTTCCCCCTATCCTGCTGCAGGTTGAGATATCCCATTTAGTATGTATGTCATTTTCTCCCTGAACCAAATTCAATGTGAATGTGGTTTTGCCTTTTTAGCCTTCCTTATTCTCCCCCTCCTTTGCAACCACTTCCCCTTGCTTCTTCTACATGGGATAGTTTACCCTACCCTGTCTCTCCCCATCTCCTCTTGCCACTTTCCTCTCTCACCTCATAGTTTCATCCCTTGAGTATTCTCCCTTCCCAACAAATTCAACCTATGCCCTCTATCCATATATAACTGTAACCATATACACACACATTCACATATGCATTCATATGACCACACCCCCTTCTTCCATTATTTTCATAGTGAGAAAGATATCATCAGTCACAGATATTGCTTTTCCATATAGGAATGTAAATAGTTCAACTTTGATAAGTTCCTTTTGATTTCTTTTCCCTGATTACCTTCTCAGGCATCTCTTACTTCTTGCTTCTGGATGTCAAATTTTCTATTCAACTCTGGTTTTTTCCTCAAGAATGCTTGAAAGTCCTCTATTCCACTGAATGACCATATTTTCCCCTGAAACAAAATACTCAGTTTTGCTGGGTAGGTGACCCTTGGGTTCATTCCCAGTTCTTTTGCCCTCTGGAATATCATATTTCATGCCCTTCAATCCCTCAGTGTAGAAGCTGCCAGGTCCTGGGCTATTCTGATTGTGTTTCCACAATATTGAAATTGTTTCTTCCTGGCCGCTTGTAGTATTTTCTCCTTGATCTGGGGATTCTGGAACCTGGCTATAATATTCCTGGGCGTTTTCTTTTTGGGATCTTTTTCAGGAGGTGATCGGTGGATTCTTTCAACCTCTATTTTGCCCTCTGGATCTAAAACATCAGGGCAGTTTTCCTTGAGAATTTCTTGAAGGGTGATTTCTAGGTTCTTTCCTCGATCATGGCTTTCAGGTAGTCCAATAATTTTTAAATTGTCTCTCCTGGATCGATTCTCCAGGTCAGTGGTTTTTCCCATGAGATATTTCACATTGCCTTCTAAGCTTTCATTTGTTTGGATCTGCTTAACAGTATCTTGATTTCTCATAAAGTCATTAGCTTCCATTTGCTCCAGTCTAACTCTGAAGGAATGAATCTCTTCAGTGAACTTTTGAGATTCTTTTTCCATCTGGCAAATTCGACTTTTTAAGGCATTCTTCTCCTCAATGCCCTTTTGGGCCTCCTTTGCTATTTGAGCTAGTCTATTTTTTAAGGTGTTGTTTTCCTCAGTCAGGCTGTTGACCCTCATTTCATACTTTTTCTGCATCCTTCTCATTTCTCTTTCTAATTTTTCCTCCACTTCTCTTATTTGATTTTTAAAGTCCTTCTTAAGGTCCTCTATGGCCTGCAACCCGCTCATGTTTTCCCCTGGGGCTTTTGGAGCAGGACTTCTGACCTCACAGTCCTTTTCTGCTCTATGCCCCCAAAATAGGAGTCTAGGGTTGCATTTTTCTGTTTCCTTTGCCTTGGCATGTTGCCACTTAATTGGTTGACTTTTGGGCTTGTTGCCACACTATGGCTTTAAGGCCAGCTAGAGGAATTTTCGTCCCGAACGTGTGGGGGGCAACTTCTGTTTCTGGTAAGCTGTAAACCCACCCACGACTTCCACCCTAGATCACAATCCAGATCCAGGAAGGTTAAAGCAAGAGCGATTACCCCCCAAGACTGATCGCTGGATCTCCCCATGATTTGTAGGCTGGGAGCCAGAGCTGCCTCTGAAAACTACAAAATGGCGTGTCTCCTCAGCGGCTTCTAGCTCCCAGGGGAGGGAGCTGACGCATTCCCCAAATACAGGTCCCAAAGTCCATAGGACACCAACCTCTTACTTTGTCCTAGGCATGTCTATGTTGATAATTCTGGAGTTGCCACAGCTCCTGGTGTTCTGGGGTTCCTCCAGCTGGCTGCTGGCCCTGCCCCCCTGGGGCTAAAACCTCGGCTCACGTGGACCTGGGCTCGGCTCGGCTGGGCTGGGCTCCTGCGCTCTGCGTGTTGCCGGCTCCCAGACCACTGCTCTGGTCCTTCCTGCAGGGCTGCTGGGCTGTCCTCAGCGGGAGGTTAGCTTCTCTGTGTCGTTCTGTGGGTGCTGGGGCTCCAGAAGTTGTTCAGAGTCCTTTTTTACATAGTTTGGGGGGAATCTGGGGGCAGAGAGGCTTGGACGAGCTGTTTCTACTCAGCCATCTTGGCTCCGCCCCCCGTAACCGACTGCCTAATTGTTAATAAAATAATCTTAGAATCACAAACTTCAGAAACCATCTAGTCCAACACTCTCATTTTAGAGACGGGAAACTGAGCCCGAGGGTAATTAGAGATTTTTCCAAGTTCCTATGGTTGTTCTGTATCAGAGATGAGATTTGAACCCAGAACTGATTCTGGAACTTCTGCTCTTTCCTCTGTACTACACAAAGATCTGGCCATGTCACTCCACTGCTCAACAATCTTCAGTGACTCCATGTTGCTTCCAGGATAAAACAAAACTCTTCAGTTTGGTAGTAAAACACCCTTTATGATTGTTCGCTAACCTGTAAGAGTTCAGTCTGGGAAAACTCTCAGTCAACCTATAATCCTCTTTCTCATGGAAAAGTTGGAGTTCAGCACGCCTCATTGGTCCGAGGAAAATTCCGCAGCGAAAGCACAATCTGGGAAAACTCACAAGAATTTGAGGCTCCTCTGCTTCTTGGAAAAGTTGCTGTTTGGCCCCCACAATCCCTAACCTTCCTTTTAATCATGCATTTATTTTGTCTCAGGTGAGCCACTTGGCACTTGCCGGAGAAACCTCACCAGGTCAGTCTTTCTAAGACTTGAAATGCAAATAATAGACTATTGACAGGGGAGGCAGGTGACCCTGATGGCAGTCATTCCAGACCACCCAGACCTCTTAACAAACACTCTGGGGTGTGCTCCTTATGAGAAACTGTCTTCCAATCTTCACTGAAGTGCTTGAGTCTCGACAAGGTTTTGAAAATTACAGATATGACTGATAGAATCAGAGATGTAGAGCTGAATGAGATTTAAGAGGTCATCTCCAATCCATTGTCCACGGCCCAAAAATAAAGAACCCTATCCTCAAAGACTGCAACTGGCAGAGGAGGACCGCTCTGTATTGATAGAAAGAGTTTCTTCATTGAAAGTTACCTATGCCAATAAAAATCACAAATAATGATACCTCATATTTATATTGGGCAGAGAGATTATGAAATAGATAGAGTGAAATGGGCATGGAGTCATGAAGATCTGAGTTCAAATCTGACCTCAGACACTTACTAGCTATGTGACCCTGAGCCAGTCACTTACCCCTGTTTGCCTCAGTTTCCTCATCTGTAAAATGAGCTAGAGAAAGAAAAGGCAAACCTCTCCAGTTTCTTCACTAAGAGATGTTTAAATGGAGTCACAAAGAGTTGGACATGACTGAAATGACTTAACAACAATAAATTTACATAGCGTTTGGTCTCATCTTTCTTTTTAAAGCGCTTTCACATTAATGATCTCTATTACTCTGTGCAATAATCATATGGAGCAGGTAAGGTAGCCCTAGTTGTGACCATTTTCCACTAAGCCTACCAAGTTTACCACCTCCCCATTATCATGAGGGGCTTCTTGAGCAGTCACTATGCTGACATTTCAGGGCTAATCGGGGCTTCAAGATCACCAGTCATGCACAGACCTCCTCCATTCTTCAGAGGCCCAGAATTTTAGCAACTTGCCGAAAGTCACAAAACTCCTAAATGGAAGAGCTAGGATTCATGCTCAGGCCTTTTGACCCCTCGTTCAGGGTTATTTCCATAATTCTGTTTTCCCTCTTAAATAAAGGGACAAGAGTTTCCATGCTTCTTGTAGCGACCATTTGTGCTATATTCCTTACAACCTCTTTCTACTGCTTCACAAGCACCCGAAGCTTTCCGCGTTGACTCCATCTGTCACAATTAGGAATACTGATATTGACATCACATACAGTGATAATCAGTGCAGGCAAAAGAACAATAACACATTTATTGAACTCCCCCCTTGTCATTGTTGGTTGTAAGAGAGAAGGATTCTATTTCTGAACCTCCAGGCTTCACCATTCAGAGCTTATCTTTGGTCTCAGGGCATTTCCTGAGCATTCTCTCATATTACCAAAGAAATTAGAGAGACAGAGGGATAAACAGACAGGTAGACAGAGATATATATGTATTTATATATATACATATTTGTATATCTGTATTTATATATATATGCATATATTATTATTATTTGAAAATATCCACTCTTCCGCAAGCATGATGATGTGATTAGCAATGGACTTGGCATCAAAGGGACCTAGGTTCAAGCCTCAGTTCTGTTCTCTATTAGATGTATTTTCTTGGGCCAGTCACTTAATTTCTCTGGGCTTTGGTTTCCTCACCTACAAAACGAGCAAATTAGAGTTGACTGCCTCTGAATTCCTTTCCAGCCCTAAATCTATGATATTATTATCTGATAATGTGTGCCCAAAGCATAAATAATCTGTAGGATGTCCCCAACAAGTTGTTCTCCAATCTCTGTCTGAATATGTCTAGTTATAGGAAACTCATTATCTAGTGTGGTATCCAATTTATTCCATTTCTTTGCAGCTCTTAATTTCATGCAATTTCTGCTTAGAAGCCACCTAAGTTCTCCTTGGGAGCCTCATTTTGGTGGGGTTCTCAAAGACATTGCCATGGGTTTACCATGTTGGAATGGCTTCTGGGTCAGTCCTGATGACTGACTGTGTCTTTCTAGGTAAGGATAAGCTCAGCCCCAGAACTCTGGCCACTGCATAAGGAATCATTTGGCCACAGTGGATTCATAAAAAATAAAAACACAAATTAACCCTTAGTTCTGTGTTTCTTTCTTTCATCTTCCCAGTGCTGGTAGCAGATAATGAGGAGTAGAATTCAACTATCTTCAAATATTAATGTGACTATTGGTACTCAAAATGTGAGCTCTTTGTGCAACTAATAACAAGTTGATATCACAATAGAGGCACTGAATCCCATTTTCACTATAAATGAAATTAGATAACATAAAGAAATTGCAGCTTCGTGGAAGGTCAGCTTGCATTCTCACCCTTGAAAGGTGAATGAAAGAATTAGTTTCATCATATGCCCAAAGGCATCAAGAAACATCATTTCATTAGGTATTTGCTCCTCAATCTGTAAATGGCCCATGATGATTGTAAGCAAAAAAGACCAAAAGAAGCCAGTCATGACTCAGTCCTCAACATCTCTTATAAGAATGAGCAGCTTATCAACCTGCGTGCCTATTTTTTATGTGTAAAATCTTCATGAAAATATTCTATGCATGTATCAAGTCCATCCTTGATGAAAGTAAGAGATGAGAAGATAGCAAACAGATTCTTGCAGACAGTTTCCTACAGTGGAGGGCACTGTAGCTAAGGAGCTGACAGAAAGATGTAGAGAACACATGGTCTAAGCCTATGACCAAACGCTTTGCATTTTTTACTCAACAGCCAATAAATAGGAGAGGAGTTTGTATCCTCTTTTCAGACAACCATACAGCTGTAAAGGTGTGGCCTACCATGGAACAGTCTCCTTATGTATTGTCTTCTTCCAAGTCAAACTGTCCTGCTCAGGAGAGCAAAAAACAGCCTTCAAGATTCTCTGCTCTCTCATATTGGTTATTATATATTATTTATTCAGTCTGTTAATAGCAAGCAAGGCATAAAACAAGAGCTTGTATGTGGCCTTGTGCAAAGTCCAGCTAGGAACCCCTCTGTAGGTGATGAGGTTCTTCTCACCCTCCTCCTCTCCTTCAGACTGGAAGGAAGGAAGAAGGAAAGGAAATAAGCATTTATTAAGTGCCTATTGTGTGCCAACTAGCTTCTTTTGGTCTTTTTGCTTATGTGCTAAGTGCCGTACAAATATTATCCCCTTGGATTCTCTCAACAGCCTTGGAGGGTAGGTGCTACCATTATCCTCATTTTAAACATGAGGGAACTGAGGCAGATAGAATGCCTCAATCTCAAAACAATGAAAATTGCCTGGATCCAAAAAGGCAATGGACAGTCTTGTGGATGGTGTAAGTAGGCATAAAAGGTAAGGATGTTAGCAGTGATGATTTTGAACAGGAAATGGCATAAAAAACATTAATGAGACATGCATTACTGGAAACAGTACAAAGAAATGGTTCTGAACCTGGGATTTGCAAATTCTTTAAAAAAAACTGATAACTTAAAATATATTGATAACTATATTTCAATGTAATTGGTTTCCTTTGTAATCTGATGTGTTTTACTTTATGTCTTTAAAAACATTACTCTGAGAAGAGTTCCCTAGGCTTCACCAGACTACCAAATGCACAATTTGAGGTTTGCAAATCCTTCATTTCTCTGGGATTTCAATAGAAAAAAAAATAGGTTTTAAAAGAGATCAGCATTCACACACACACACACACACACACACACACATATACATATATACATATACATATATACATATATAGTGTGGGAGGAGTTTTGTTCTCTCCCCTCATCCAGCTGCAGCATGCAAAATGCACTCACCTGCTCTGTAATGGGTCATTATGCTCTTGGGCAGACAAAAGATGCTGAAACTGAGAACAGACTCAGTATCCTCAGTCACACCCGTGTCTACAGGAAGTGACAACAATATGTTTCATTTTAAAGGAATCGGCTACTTGCAAGAGGCTCTCTTGCTTTAGACTTTTTTTTTTTTGAGGGGGAAGGCATCATTAGATTCTTTCAGAATCATAGAATCTCAGATCTTGAAAGGACATTAATGATCAAGTCCCATCCCCTCATTTTCTAGATGAGTAAATTTTACCTTGTCTAAACTCTCACAGGACTTAGTGTCTGTAGCACACAATTTAGCCCCTAATTATATGGTGTTTTCTATTGCTCTTTTAATTCATTCAATAGCCAACAAATTATTTATTGGATACCTACAGCGTGCTAAGCACTGGGCATTAATTTGCAGGTCAGATTGTGATTGCTGAACTAACTCTACAGTAATCTGTCTTTGTGGATTATCCACGATTTGAGTTAGCCATTAAACTCATTGTAAATCCATCTCTCTAGCTTGGGTAATTAGGCTACTTCTTCCTGCTGCTCAGTCAGTGTAGACACAAGTAATACCAATCAATTGTAAAATGAGCTTGAGCAAAATAAAAGGCAAATATATGACATATCTGCATATGTAGATGAAGATGTAAAGTATCTGTGATTTTGATTGTTTCAGGAACTCCTAGTATGTTGATTCTAACCAATGCAGATTACAATGTATTCCTTCCTTCATTCCTTCCTTTCTTCTTTCCTTCCTTCTTCCATTCATTCCTTCTTTTTCTTTCTTTTTATTTTCTCTTTGTCTCTCTTTCTACTTATCACCATTTAACCCTTACTTTACCAACTTACTTTATTCTAAATATATATGTATGCATATATTTGTGCATACATATATGTATATATGTACATATACACTTAGTAGATAAACTGAAGGTAGGAATTGTACTACCTAGATAAATCCTATCCTTAGTATGTGTATGTGTGTATATAAAATAATTTATATTCTTAATATGTATGTATATGTAAATACATACGTGTATTTATATTGTATATATATAAATACATATTGTATTTATATATATACACATGTGTGTGTGTGTGTGTGTGTGTGTGTATCCTTAGTCAATAACCTGGGACCATACACTAGGATAGTATTCTTAGTAGAGAAATCCTAGGATATTGTCTGAGATAAGAAAATTGTTCACTCAAGTTCACACAGCTAGTGATTGTTTCAGGTAGGACTGAAAACCAGATCTTTCTTCCCGCTAAGCCAGCCCCTTATTCATTACACAGAACTATGACTAGTGGCAAGTTTAATCATCATGCGATGCAATTCCAAAGCCAGACTTTAGTAATTTAGGGAAAGATTCATCATTTGAGGGAGTATCCAGGTTCTTGTTCCCCTCTGTGCAATTGAAAATTGAGATATTTGAGATAATTGAGAATTGATTCTAGTCATTTTCCATAGCATGATGAGACATCAGGGTTGCTTCTCCACAAAATCCTCCCCCATCTTAACCCCAATAGTAAAAATCTGTTTGAAAATTATAATTAAAAAAAGAAAGTATTCCTTGAGTACTTTACTGATCATGAACCTGTAGCTTTGGGAAGTTTTCTTTTTTCTTTTTCTTTTTCTTTTTTTTGCTTCTGATGTCTTCTCAGATAGTCTTGCCTTTATTATGGTGTGTGCCTTAAAATAAATCAATTTGTATGATCTGTTGAGGAAATGCTTTCATCCTGTGCTCTGAAACTGAAGAAATTAAATAGTGCGGTTCAAAACAACCACTCCACTTTGCATCTGTTGCCCTGCCTGGTTTCAACTTTACAGAACAAGATGCCCTCAGGTATCCCCTAGAGTTCCTTCCCCACAAATTTTTGTATGTTGTCTCCTCCTTTAGATTGTAAGTTCCTTGAGGGCAGAGACTATCTTACTTTTTATCATTTGTGTTCCCAGTACTGGAATATCATAGCCACTCAATAAATGTTTTTACTGCTTACTGGATTGGAAATATGCCTAGCAAAAATTCCCTTCCCTTCCCTTCCCTTCCCTTCCCTTCCCTTCCCTTCCCTTCCCTTCCCTTCCCTTCCTTTTCTTTCCCTTCCCTTCCCTTCCCCAGTGTATGTGTTTATACATATACATATGTGTACATATATATGTGTGTGTGTACACCCACATATATGTGTACACATATACATGTGAAATTTTTTGGCATTTTCCCCCTTTTTGGTTCTATGCCCAAAATCAGGAAGCTCAGGTCAGATTGTAGATCTGCTTATGGTCTCATTTAAAAACCCAGGTAAAGTTTTTCAAACATAACAATTGCAAAGTTGTGAGAACATTCTCTCTTCTCTCACCAGCATCGTCTCTTCACTGTATGACTAAGCTGCCAACAATCATGTCCTTCATGGTAGGGCTTATGTAACATTTATCTTGTATCCCCCCAATGTGCCTAGGAGAGTGTCTTACAGATAGTTCTGGAGAAACTTAGAATCAAATCCCATGTCAGGTACTTCCTAACAGTGTGTTTATGAGCAAGTGGCTTAACCTCTTAGAACCTCAACTTCCTCATCTGTAAAATGTACTTGGACTCCTACATAGGCTGTTGCAAAGGAAGTGCTTTGCAAATCTGAAAATGTTTTAGGAATTTTAGTTGTCAGTTAGCAATTAGTGAATATTTGTTGATTCCATGATTTTGTATAAATATTATAGTGATAGGATAAATAGGTGAAGGGAAGAGGAAGATAAAATGAAAGAGAAAAAGAAGGATAAGAGGTGGGAATTATACACTGTGCAACTAGGGAGAATTCAGTTTGAAAACCAACATGTATTAAGTGCCTACTAAGTGTTAGTTATTATTTTGGGGGTTGGAAATATAATGTTACCACTGAATTTAAATGGCACAGGAAACCTGTTCTGTGAGGGTCAAGGTTACTTCTGTTGCTGCTGATACTACTTCTACTGTTACTACTAGCTAGTGAATATATATAGACATATGTGTGATATGTATGTATACCCACATATGTGGGATGTGTGTATTCCCCTTTGAGGTTTGCTTTAAAAAATAGAGGGTGTCCCAAGTGCACTAAGACTTTTGGGATGCCTTGTATTATACATTGATTCAAGAGTGTTATGAGAGACCACGTGGTATAGTGGATAGAGGGACTGACCTCAGAGGGAAGATGGATCTGTGTTCAAGACCTGACTCTAGCACATACTAGGTGGGTGACTGGACAAGTCACTTAATCTCTCTATACCCAAGGCAATTCTCTAAGAATCTAAGCAGCAAAGCAGAGAGTTTCCCATTGAGAACTCCTTATGCTATTGGAGAGGTAGTTTGATGACTCAATAGATAGAGTGCTGGGCCTGGAGTCAAGTAGACCTGACAAATATGGTCTTAGACACTTACTAGCTGAATGACCCTGGGTAAGTCACTTAATCCTATTTCCCTCAGTTTCCTCATCTGGAAAATGAGCTAGAGAAGGAAACTCAACTTTCTCTGATAGATAAAGAAACTGACACCCCAAAAGTTTAAATTACTCATCCAGGTATGTACAGGTAGTAAGGAGCAGAGCCAGGATTGAAATCTAGAGCGTTTGATTCTAGCTCCAGTGTTCTTGTCACTATTCCTCACTTACAAAAAAGCCACTCCAGTATTCTTGCTAAGAAAACCCCAAATGGGGTCACAAAAAGTTGGACGTGATTGAAATGACTAAACAACAACAATAAACTGAACTGGAGAAGGAAACAGCAAACCATTCCAGTATCTTTGCCAAGAAAACTCCAAATGGGGTCATGGAGAGTTGGACACAGCTGCAATAAGTGAGCAATAACGACAAACTTGCTGTTAAAAGTCTCACATCCAAAAAAGAGTCTTGGAGTGCTTTGAAAGGACCCTTGAAATTTCCATGTATGGAAAGGACATTGGGTTTGGGGTTGGGGGATAAGCTCTCCTCCTGGTTCTTCTGCTAGCTAGTTGTGTCTTAGACAAATCAATCAATTTCTCTATTTCCTTCTCTTCTGAAAATAAGAATACCTGGGCCTATCTACCTCCCAGGGTAATTATGAATTGGGAAATGAATTGTATTTTAAAATGCTTTATGAAATAGGAAACCCATTCACAAATTAAGCAAAAGTCCCAACTTGGTGATTGGCCAAATCCATGATGATGGACTGTGTTTTACTGCTATTTCCCTACTCTGATAGTAGTCTAGAAGTATGCTTCAAAATGAGTTGGATGATTCAGAATCTTGCCACTTGTCCCAAGTTTTCAGGATTGGACTCAGCCAGATATACCACACTGGAATATGTGCTCCATACATGATGAAATCATCTTCCTAAGTTAAGCTTTGAATACCAAGGCTTTGCTTGGTATCAGGGTTTATTTCTTTTTCTGGGCAATAATATATTTCTTAAAATATGGAAAATCCCCCATTTGTCTTAGGATCTACCTCTTGAAGGAACCTTGAAGATGACCTAACTCAACTTTCTCTGATAGATAAAGAAACTGACACCCCAAAAGTTTAAATTACTCATCCAGGTATGTACAAGTAGTAAGGAGCAGAGCCAGGATTGAAATCTAGAGCATTTGATTCTAGCTCCAGTGTTCTTGTCGCTATTCCTCACTTACAAAAAAGATCTATAAATCAACAATCAATCAGTAAGCATTTGTTAAGCATCTACTATATGCCAGGCATTGTATTAAGATAAAAAAATTAATAAAAATTGGAGTCGAGGGTAGTCCTTTCTCTCCTCTTTCCTATGGCCCAATTTCATATTTCTGTTCTAATCATAAGAGTAATTTTTAAAATAAAATTTGTGATGTATGGAGAAGAGGCAATGTAGCCAAGTAGATGGAGAGTCTAAGGGTAAGGGAAACTGGGTTTAGATCTTATCTCTGACACATACTGGCTGGGTGAATCTGAACAAATCCCTTAGTCAATCAGGTCCCAGGCAGTTCCCTAAGCTATAAGATGCCAGGTGCAGTTTATGCCCTTCACTGGTAGAAGGTGTTTTCTCCCCTGGAGTTCACTACAACAAAATCACAGGGCTAGTTGAAAAAAAATTGTACACAGCTCATCCTAAGTTCAGAGTAAGGGAGTAGGTTTAAAAGACCATCCCATCCTTCAGGAATTTCTTCCTCCTCTGGATTCTTAAAACCTAGAGAATTTATTATTTGTACGACTCATTTAGCATTTATCTCACCATGCATTTTAGATCTTTATTGTTAACTATCCTTTCTTGTGGGTGTAGTCCCTATTATGCCTCTGCCAAGGACATGCACAGCTAGAGATAAAAGTATTGTTGGGTGAAACGGAATCCTTTGGCTTCTTGTGACCCTATAAAGAATCCCAGTCTTAGACTATCTGCATTGATTCTCCAAGCCTAGAATACAAAAGGCCCAGAGGTACAGATATTGGATAGGAGTTTCTCCACAGCTGAAGACTTTTAAACAGAATGATGGCACAGCAGTTAGAATTTAGGGAGGGTTTCTGCTTATAATTTTGAAAGCTGGGAGTGAGTAGAAATGATAGCAAATCAGCACAATGCTGATTAGTTGGGGTATAGAGGCAGCTGTGATCAGACCTGCCTCTGTTCACCTCAATCAGATGGGGCATTGCTAGGCCTGAGGAAAGAAGCAAATATGACGGTGTTGAACTCCATCTCTGCCCCCTCTCTTGTCTTCACTCCTTAGAGGGAACTTACCTAAAGACATATTCTTTATTTCCTTTATCCTTCATTTTCTCCCATTGGAGAGCATATGTAAAAAACGATAGCTTTCTTGTTCTTTAAAGTTACATTAATCATTTCTCTTTAATGAGTTTTGAATTCTCCAACTAGTTAAAGGTTTGATTTTTAACTATTCCTGTTTGTGTGTTTCATTGTTTGTGAATAAGATTGCAGGAAAAAAAAGACACTTTGCAGTGACTGTCATTATAAATTAAAAAGAGATAAATGGAGAAAAGTTTGAGTCTTCTGTCCAATTTGCCATGATTCTATCCTTTCTGGGGGCTCCTGAGCTAAAAGAGAGAGACTTTTGTAGATTATTATATTTTATTAATTACCCAAAATAGAGTGAAATCTCAGACAGGAGTTTCCCCCTTAAAAAGTCTGAGTCATGATTACCCAGAACTAGGAAATAGAGGCTGGATGATCCCCTTCAAGGCAATCTCAGGAATATTCACTCTTCTACACTGGTTTTCTCATAGCCTTCTTGCCTTTTAATGAAGAGTGAAGAGGAGGTATTGACTAGAAGAAAGCCATATTCCTGGGAGCTGGCTGAAGGGAAGAGTGGAGTCAGAAGGGCTTTGCCCACCTTCTAGGGGTGGAGTCAACACTAGGAGTGGATAATTTTCCTGTCAAACTAACCACCTCCAGGCCATATGCCTGCTACATGTACAGACTGTGTCTCTCAGACCATAAACTCCTTGTAAGCAGAGATTTTACCTTAGAAGACTTTGTATACCCATAACCAAAGAAGTCTTTTTAACTATCTGTAATCTTTACAAAGAAGTCATTGTAAGTCCTAGTTAATACCTTCGTATAGTAGGTACTTGATTTTTTAAAAAGTAGCTGATTTTAAAAATAATTTAGAAGAGACATCAGGACGAGATCTGTGGTAATGAAGACTGAATAAAAGGCAAAGGGAGCCATTGTTTGTCATTTACCATAAGATATATTTCAGTTGAAAAAATCAAGGTAGAGTGAGATTTTCCTACTATGTGTACTAAAAGACTTTCTTCCCACTCTTCTTCAGTTTCAGATTAAGACCATCCTACAGAGACCTCATAGATCTGAGCCCATTTTTTATATGGCACCTTTCAAGAGCCTCAAATGGCCATTTTGGAAAGTCAGCCTAACTTAGAGCCACCAGACCTTAATTGTACATGGAAATTCATGATATAGAATGGTTCTTTCATCCAAAATTCTGATTTCACATTAATGAAATTATTTTAAACCTAAATCTCATGATAGACCAATATCTCTCCATTTGCAAGTTAACAAGAAATTTGCCTATTATGTCCCAGGAACCCTGCATGCTAAGTGCTGAGGACATAGAGAAAAGCCAAAAAATATCTCCCCTCCAAAAAAAAACCCACCAAAAAAGCAGTTTCTGCTCTCAAGTTAACACTCTAAAGGGAGACACAACACGCAAACAGATTTGTTCAAATAGGATATAAATAGGATAAGTTGGAGATAATCAGTTAAAGGAAAGTATTATTAAGAGGATTGGGATGAAGTACTATTGAGAAAGTTCTATTGAAAGGAATCAGTAAAGACTTTTTGTAGAAGGTAGCATTTTAGCTGGTACTTGAAGAAAGACAAGGAAACCAGGAAATTTGGGAAGTATGAAGTAAAGGCCCAGATCAGCAGATGGAGCCCTGGGCAAGGAACAGAAGGGAGGCCAGTGTCTTTGGATCACAGAACACATGGAGGATAGGTGATGCAGTGGACAGAGTGCCAGGCCTGGAGTCAGGAAGACCTGAGTTCAAACATGGCCTCAGATACTTACTTGCTGTGTGACCCTGGACAAGTCACTTCACCCTGTTTGCCTCAGTTTCCTCCTCTGTAAAATGAGCTGGAGAAGGAAATGGCAAACAGCTTTAGTATTTTTACCAAGAAAACCCCAAATGGGGTCACAGAGAGTCAGACATGACTGAAAATGGCTGAATAGTAACCGCAAAGTATAAAAAGATTGAAAAAGTTCATGGGGTCAAGCAATGAAGAGGTTTAAAAGTCCAAAGAAGTATTTTATATTTGATTCTGAAGGTAATTGATAATGGAGTTTATTGAATATGTGTGTGTTGTGGATGGGGCAGCACCACCCCAAACTCTGTCCCTCATAGGGAGAATGACATGGTCAATCTTGGGCTTTAGGAAAATTAATTTGGCAGCTGATTGGAGGATAGATTGGAGTGGTGAAGCAGGAAGCCCAGCCAGCAGGCTACGGCAACAGTCTGGAGGGTGGGTGGGAATGAACACCTGCCTTACATTGGTGGGTAGGATCAGGGGAGAGAAGGAGGCATCTACAAGAGATCCTGCAAATGTAGAATTGCCAGGAGTTGGCAATGGGTTACATATGGTGGGATGAGAGAGAGGGAACTTGAGAATGATACCTAGTGTGAGCCTTGGTAATTGAGAAGATTGCAGTGCCTTCAACAGGAACAAGGAAATTAGGAAGAGGGGAGAAAGATGGTGAGTTCAGTTGTGGAAATATTGAGCTTACGAAGCCCATGAGATATCTAGTTCAGGATGTCCAATAGGCAGGTAGAGGTGCTAGTCTGGAGGTTAGGAGAAAGATTACAGCTGGAAAAGCAGATGTCAGATAGGCATGCCCCCAAACCTGGAGAGGAAGCATCTAGCTGTCATTTTAATAGCAAGCTCTGTGGGCAGATTTAACAGTAACCATATGCCAGATGGTTGACTTGGGGGTTTGGCAACCTCTTTAGTCAGTGGAGCCTGGACACCAAGGGTTGGGGAGTAGGTAGAGACCTCCCTGGGAGACATTCCTCTTCTTCCCTTCAGGATGCATTTCATTGGCCTATTCTTATCAGACTATGGACTCCATGGCTCCCACTGTTGACCAGTCATGAGCACCAATGAATCCATCCTTTCCAGATAAGATGCACAGAGAGAATTATTTAGAGGCCTTCCCTCTGGCTCTTGTGAAAACTGCCACTAAGGGATTCTCAGGAGAAAGCCATCTGTCTCTTTCCAGCTGTGATAGAAATAACTAGTGAAATGTGTGATGGCCACATATTGTACTTTAAGAAGCCAGTAGAGTACAGAGGGTGAGAAAGTTTTTCTTTTGTTTTAAAAAAGCAAAAGTCAAAGTTGTGTAGACAGTAAGTGGTAGTGACTGCCAGCCGATGCCTTGATTAGTCATTGAGGGCAGCAGTTGTTTTTTATTTGTTTGTTTTAACCCTTACAGTGAATCCCTCTACACCTGCAAAACTGCCAAATAGCCTATGGGCACTCTGTGAATACCTAATGTCTGACCCATTGAATAATTGACTGAGACAAGTTTCAAATGCTGTTGCTCTACCCGGATTTCATGTTTTCTCCTCAGAATAATCTTTCTACATTCTGAAGCAATGCATCAAGCTTACACTAGATGATCAATAAGGTCCTGGACTGCCCTGAAATTCTAGAATTCCATGATTGGATTAAAAAAAAGAAACAGAAAAATATTTGGCAGTATGAACTTAACTTCCAGGAATGACTGGGCAAAAATCACATTGGCTGCATTTTCCTTTGGATTCTGTCAATTTATTAAAATGCTTCTACTGGATTTTAAATGATTTATAATTACTATGCTTAGTTCACAAACTTGTGCTTGTTTAACTTTGAAAGTTAAAGGGTTTTGTGTGTGTGTGTGTGTGTGTGTGTGTGTGTGTGTGTGTGTGACAGAGAGACAGACAGAAAGAAAAGGAAGGAAAAAGAAGAGGGGATGAAGGGATAGATTCAGAACTGATATTGTGCAAGTTATTTACATAGTAAATGAACTTTTAAAAAGGCAATACTTGATGCTAGGAAATCTACACTTTGCTTATCACAATGAACCTCCCCTCCGCAAATGTCATTTCAGTAATAGTATTACTTAGGTGCTCAAGGGTTAGAAAGATTATGCAGATAACCTCTCTAGTGTCCAGAAAGAGTTATTGTCAACACTATATGGCAAAGGGTCATTTGTTTCCTGCCCTCTTCCCTTCTCTATCTTATCTCCAAGCTGCCTTCTTTGCTTCAGTGTTCCATCCTTCATCCCAAGTAGAAGCTAGGTATGGGTTTTGTCTTATGTAGCTTAATATCAAACTACCTTCCTCTCATCAGATAGAATAAAATTCCCTTCATGGGTCCTTCAATGGAGAGAATCTGTGTTTTCCATCTTGTATTTGCTCTGAAATATACTAGCAACCTAAAATGGAGACCATTCTTTTGGCACATGGTGGGCATTTCATGAGGCATTTGACAGGTAAAATGGTATCATGTCCTGATTTCAGAGTGATCCACATCCGACCACTAATGTGCTGTGTGATTGACCCTCATCAATTCACTTAATTTCTCAGTGACCCCAGGCAATTCTCTAAAACTATATAGCTGCAGAAGAGTTTTCAAGCTGTTTTGGTAAAGGGACAGTTCTTAGTAAGAGATCCCTGTACCAATGAAGTTATAGATCCTTACCACCTACTGTTTCCCCCCCACACACCCCATCATGTTGATTTAATAAGGATCTTCCAAAACACACTGATATAAGAGGCAGATATTATTAATTAAAAGCATTTTGGGGAGGCTGGGTGATACAGTGAATAGAGCACCAGCCCTGGAGTCAGGAGGACCTGAGTTCAAATTTAGCCTCAGACACTTAACACAAAAAACTAGCCAGGTGACCTTGGGCAAGTCACAACCCCAATTGCCCTGCCTTCCCTCTCCAATAAATAAATAAGTAAATAAATAATTGAATGAATGAATGAATAAAAGCATGTTAATTGTAAAGACCCTCCCTCAAGGATCTGTAAATAAATTACTGAGAAGAGAATGATCTTGAGAAAAGAAAAAAAATTTCCCCCAAATGAAAATTAATACAGATGAGATTTGCTTTGAAACATTAGCAGTTACTGAAATATGAAGTATAAGTTGCTTTTTTTTTAATATATTGAGCTTTTCTTTTCCATAGTGACTTCTATTTCAATTTCAAAAATGTGTTTCCATAGGAATAAATCTGGCCCCAACACATGATAAAAATCATACCTAAGAATCTAATGTTCTCTTCAGGGTCCCTTTTGTCTTTGTCAGTGAGAAATCTGGGTATTTTATTCTCCCACACAATTCCTGCAAGGAGTTAGTCATTTCATGAGTTCATGCACCCTTATTTCAAAGCACACATATATTAAAACATGTCATGCTCCTATTTCTCCAGAGAGTTGCACTGACTTCATGACATTTCAATGATTCAATAGCAATGCTCGCTATGCCATCACCAAGATATTTTACAGAACTTCCTACCTGGAAGAGATATGTGCCAAAGCACTTTTAGACAGTATAGATACTGATTTGTATTAATTTTGAAAGTGACCCTTAATAAGGTATTGTCCAAGTACTGATGATTGTATTTTTGCCTATAATTAGTAATGAAAAGCTGATACCAGAGCTCTTACATGATGAGTGTTATTGATTGAACCAATAGGGGCCTGCTATGCTATGGGACAGCAGCAGATATGTCCCAAGTGAGATGTCAGACTGAAAATTAGATCACTGCCATAGGTTATCAAATTTAAAAAGAATTCATGCTGAGGCCACACACATTTGAGTTTACCTTTGACCAAAATATTCTTAAAAAGCACAGGCTAGTTGGTATGATAGTACACAGAGTACTGGGCCTGAGTTCAGATCTAGTCTCAGAAGCCTACTAGCTTGTGAAAGTCACTTAACCTCTGTTTGCCTCAATTTCCTTGTCTATAAAATGAAGATAATAACAGCACGTCCTTCTTAGGGTTGTAGTGAGGATTAAATGGCATGTTTATAAAGCACTTAACACAGTGCCTGGCATATAGTAAATACTCTATAAATGCAAACTAATATTATTGTTATTAAAGCATTCTTACAGATAATAGTGATTAATGAGAATGATTACACCTTCCCCCAAAGTCAACTCATTGTCCATGGGCAAAAGTAGAGGACTGTCAGGTAAGGTGATGTACTGCAATGGGGCTACTGTGTACCCAGTTCAATAGTGGTGAAAGCTTGTCAAGAACCCTGGGACTTTGGTCGATTGGACTCTGGCAATATCACAACTGGATTCCTGACCAGTGTGATGTAATAATTAAATGATGTTGTTTAGTCATTTTTTCAGGTCTATCCCACTCTCCATGATCCCATTTGGAGTTTCCTTGGCAGATACTGGAATGGTTGGCCATTTCCTTCTCCAGATCATTTTACGGGTGAGGAAACTGAGGCAAACAGGGTTGAGTTATTTGTCCAGGGTCACACAGTTAATATCTGAGCCTGGATTTGAACTCATAAAGATGAGTCTTTCTGGTTCCAAGCCCAGTGCTGTATGTACTATGGTGCCACCTACCTACCCCCTGAAGCTAGAAAAGAGACAGGTTGGCATAGGGATGCAGGCTGGCCTTCCTTGGAACCATTGTGATGATCAGTTTGATTTGAAGAACAGAGGAGATAGTGACACTCCTTTGTGTTCTGGGACCCCAAGATGTTGAGATATATTGACATGAATCAAGCAATATCAAGCTTCATGAATAATGGGAAACAGACTCTTAAAAATATCATTTTAAAAGAGATGTTGCATTAAATTGTTATAATTGGAGATGGGGAGAGATAGGGTAGGGTAAACTATCTCATGTAGAAGAAGCAAGGGGAAGTGGCTGCAAGGGAGGGGAAGAATAGGAAGGCAAAAAGGCAAAACCACACTCTCATTGAATTTGGTTCAGGGAGAGAATGACATACATACTAAATGGGATATCTCAACCTGCAGCAGAATAGGGGGAAGGGGGATGAGAGGAGGGATGATGGATGGGAGGGCATCCTTGGGGGGAGGGGAGGTTGGAAGTACCCACTATAGAAGAGGAACAGGATCAAGTAGGGAATGGACCAGGTGGGGGGTGGGATGAGTGGGAGGGAATTATAAGCAGCCTTGTACAATATATCTACTGTGGTAATGTTTTGGATAGCTAGACATGTACAACACATACTGAATTACTTATCCTCCCAGAGGGAATGGGTGACAAGGGAGGAAGGGAATGGATCTGAAATTCGAGGTCTTAACATTAAATGTTTCAAATATATATAAATACTATTATTAATACTCTTTTGCTTGTAATTGGGAGATAAGATATGCAGGCATTGGGGCACAGAGATTCACCTTGCTCTAATGGAAAAGTCGAAGGGGGTATGGGAGAGAGCAGATTGGAGGAAGTGATATCTTGTGGGACTGCTAGTCTGGGAGGGTGGGTAGGGGAAAAACGGGGGGGGGGGAAGTATAACTCAAAATCTGGTGGAAATGAATGATGTAAAACAGAAGTTAATAAAGCATTTGTTTAATGAAAATGGAAAAAATTGTTATAATCACCCAGTAATTTATAATTTAAAAAAACCTTCAAAATGCAAAGACCTTGTGGAAGAAATAGCCAAAGGGCGAGGCACATGGAATCCTTGTCATGTCTCTAACTGCAGCTGTCCTGAAGAGGTATTCAGTAAGGCCACCAAAAATGAGTTTGCTTCCCAGTGCTTTCATTCAGTTAGAAGAACCAGCCATTTTAATAACTTGACCAATAATTCATAGCACAATAAATCTAAAATCAGTACCAAGATAGGAACTTGTTCTTGGACCATTTCTATATGTATTACACACAAAAACACACACAGACACAAACACACAGATAACAGTGATCATAATAATTATCAATAATAACATCATCTATTATAATTGGTATTATTGTGACTGTCAGTATTCATCAAAGAATTCCTTTTCTATTGCATGGAGGTAACCCTGAGTTACCAAAGACTGTTAAAGCTGAGCTTAAGTTCCAGTAGCTTCTACCATGCTGTGTATGGCCCTAGCAACAGAAAGAAAGAAGAGAAAGGAGGGAGGAGAGGAAGGAAGCAAGCAAGCAAGCATAATAACCCAAAAAGAAATGTTTCACAATTAAAACAACTTACCATGGAACTATTTAAACAAGTAATTGAAAATGGGGAATATAATAGATATGACTGACACCAACTATAATAATCTTATCCAGGTTTGACCAGTGTAAATTAATTGCCGCAACAAAGAGATGAATGAGAGAGCCCCAGAAAGCAACTCAATCAGCAAACATCGGACTGACTTGCCCAATGGAAAGTAATGACTGTCAAAGGCGAGGTTAGAATGTAAACCATTTCCTCAGAAGAGTTAGAAAAGAATACAGTATCACACACAGGGTAACAGAGAGGCACATGGTGCCTCCAGGTGAGCAGACTCCAACACAGTATCAATGAGAATCTCTGATGCAAAGCAGGGATAAAAGACATTATCCAGAGCTTTGGCAAAGAAAGAAAAGATTGGTGAGTCTGTGGCAGGAAAAAGGGGTAACAGATAGGTAGACAGCCAGAGTTCTCCACTGGGGGCCTCAAAATTTTCAGAGAAAATGAATACTAGGTCGATCCTTCCCCCTAGAATTTATGGAGGATGTGGACAAGGGTCCCACAGATAAGGAGGCATGAATGGATTTTTATCTATGTCATTGAAAGGAACTTCAAAATTGATTAGATCACAGAGTTGGCCATAAAAAGTCCCTGCCTTCAAGGAACTTCCATTCTAATAAGGAAGACACCTGCTTTGGAAGAGTAGGAGCCAGGGAGACTTACTTCGATTTGGAAATCACAAGAATGGTGAGCAGAGCCTTGCAGAGTAGACCAACACCTTTCCAAGCATACTGACACAATTGATTTATTATAGTTTAAGATCTGGAAAGAGGCAGTATGTGTGTTTGTGTGTGTGTGTGTGTGTGTGTGTGTGTGTGTATACATGTTGAGAGAGGGGGAAATGTGATGCCATGGTAACTGAAAGAAAGATGGCTGGAGAATGAAGTGTATATAGTTGAGGCCAGGCATGGATGTATTAAGTGACCATTGGAGTGACCAGTAATGCTTAAGGGTGGACACTTCTAGATGTCTAAGGGTCCAATCTTCCAAATCGCAGTTTCTAGTCCAGATGGTAAGGCAGCTGGTGAGATGTCCAGGGAGTGAAGTGTTTCAGTAATATAATTAATAACTCACATTTAAGATAGACAAGGTCCTTTCTTTACAATAGACATGTGAGGTAGAGAATTAGAATAAGCAGTATGATCTCCAATTTACACATAAGAAAATTCAGCCTGGGACAAGGTTAAATGACTTCAGAGACACCAAGCTCCTAATTGACAGAACCAGGGGTTGATCCTGAGCCCTGACTTCCAACTCTTACTGCAGGGTTCTTTCCTCTGCTTCTCATTCCTCTCATGCAGTCTCTCCAAGCTTCCACCGCTGCTGCATATTTACAATGTGGACAGGTATTAGCAGCTATGGTGATAGGGCAGCACACTAGTCCCAGAAGAAAGCATCAGCAGCATTTACCACCAAACGCAAATTCCCCTTCTAGCCGTCCCCTCTATTTCCTTCAGAGTGTCTGACTCCTTCGTAGCTGATTCACCAGACAGTGTTGATGATCTCAGGATCTACCTTTTGGCAAGTTGGACTTCCATCTCCTTTATTCCCCTGAAGGCTAATCTTTCTGCTAACCATCTCCGTCTAAATTCAGTCTAAGCTCAGCATACCCAGATGACCCCCCCCCCCCCATAGGCACCCAGGTACAGCTGTGCAGAAGACATCTGACCAAAGGGAAATCTTTTGCTTACTCTCTAATCTAGCAATGTGGCTTGCATGCTGAATCTCTAAAGCCCCAGGAATGGCTGATTCAGCACTTCCCCCAAAGTCCTGCCGGCTAACACAGTTGCTTTCCAGACACAGGTCTAGCTAGAGAACTTAGTACTTGAGGGTTCCTCCAAGGGGTAGCATCTGAAGACAAGACATACCTGTTCAGGCACCGGTTAGACTACACTGCCCCACCTTTAGTCAGTCCAATCAATCTCCCCCAGCAAAACTGAGGACTTGTCAGGATGCCTGACCTAAATAAGCTAATTTCTCAAACTCTACTTTCTATGCTCACCACCTAACACATGAAGTTGGGGTCTGTTCTATCAGAGCAGGTATCTAGAGAGGCGAGGTTTTTATGTGAAGAGAATCCCCTGCTGCATGAATTTGACTTCAGCTGGTTCACACAAGAAGACTCGAAGACCCCTCCCAAACTGTCAACCCATACATCCTGGGAGTAAAGGAGACATAAACAGCCCCCTTGGTTTCCTTATAAAGCCCAGTGTTTAGGGTACCACCAATCTTGATCTGAAGGAGTGTAGGAGGAAAATCAGGACCTAGACCTGCCTAACACTTTTAAGAGGAGGTGAGACAGCTGGGGTTGGAATGCCACCCCTAAGATAAGTAAGGTTGCAAAGATGTTAGGAAGAAAATACAAAAGAAAACCCAAAATACTAAGTACTCTGCATCAGCCCATAGGTGTAATGGCCCACCTCAGGACGTAGTAGGATTCCCCTAAGTGGGTGTCTTCTAGCAGAGGGTACATAAGCACTTAGTGGGTACATTATTTGTAGTGTGGGTTCCTTTTTAGGTATACCTTGAGCCACTCACATAACAGATATGAATCTTGTTATTTTCTACATTTCTTCTAGCTCTGTTTCAGGGGAAAAGCAGGTCTTAAGGCTCAGGGCAGGCTTGACTATAAGTGGTAGATTTAAAATACCGAGGCCAGACACTTGTGCTTCTGGGAAATAGCCCCACTCCACAGCTTTTACCTGCTGCCCTTTTTTTGGACCAAGAATCATAATTCATTTTGCACTTCTGAACAGCCCTCTTCTCCACGTTGTAAGTCAAGATATATTTCTCTTTGACCTTACATCTCTAGATGAATGCCCAGATTGCACACACCAACTACATATTGGAACAATATTTCCACTGCCACATTACCTGTCATCAAGATAATTGGCCCAACTGACTCCCCACTGCTAAAGCATGCTTCAACAGTTCTGTAAACATGTCTACTCAGAGCAAGCTATTTTTCTCCAAGCAACATTTTTCATTCTCAGATCTTCCCATTCCTCATGCCTTCTATCACCATCCTTGTGGTCAGCTCCCACCTAGAGGAAATAGAAACTTACCAACAAAACTGCCAATGTCATCTATAAGGGCTGCTGACAAGCACCATGATTTGATGTTCTGGTTGCAAGGTAGCTGTCTACTCAGAACCTTTACTTTGAATGTTGACTGTTCCCAATGTATCCTGTATACTGCTTGTTTGTACATAGTTTGGTTGTCTCCCCCATTAGACTGTGACCTTCTTAAGAGGGACCATCACGCTTCTCTTTATGTCCCCAGAGTAAGGCACTTAATAAATGTTTATTTGACTGCTCCTTCCAGAGGAAGACAGAGCCATTTCCATTAACACCAGTGGTGAGCCCAACGGCCTTTTTGCAGAATCTCAAAGACTGAATTTTAAAGCTATTGTCAGTGTATCCTATATTCCCTAGATCATTGCTCCCCCAATGAACTTTACATACCACACCCTACCCTGTGACCACCTCCAATTTTGATGGATGCTCAGGATAAATGAGCTATCAAGGAAGCAGGTTGTAAAGGGGGAATAAACTTGGGAGTCATAAGGCCTGGATTCAAGACCTAGCTTCACTTTCAATTCACTGAAACACCCAAAAATTGTTTTGTCCACTAACAGCCTCTTTCCTTTGGTGTCCTTGGAACTGGGCTCCCATTGTGAATCATTGAAGTTTTCTGCCTTAAGGGGTTCTCACATTTGTAAAATTAACAGATTGATGTATATAACCTCTAAGGTATCCTTCAGCTTAAAGAGTTCATTGAATGTTGATTTCTTGATGATAGTAGGGACAGTGGCTGTGCCCAGAGGACCTAGAGAGCTATGGACCAGATGACTTCATGTAGGAACCTATTGGGAATCTCTATGGTCCTAAGATGATCCATTCTTTACAGTAGCACTTGAGGTAAGATAGCTACTGGGCATTTACATGGATCCGGAAGGGCACTGGTGGTTGTTGTTGTAAAGTCATATCCAACTCTTCCTTACCCCATTCTTGCCAAATGTGGTTTGTCATTTTCTTCTCCAGCTCATTTTTTCGTTGAGGAAACTGAGGCAAAGTTAAGTGACTTATAGTTAGTGTCTGAGGTCAGATTTGAACTCAGGGAGTTGAGTCTTCCTGACTCCAGGTCCAGCACTGTACCACCTAGGTCCTGGGTGTTAGGATATGGATAAATGTTCTGTTCAGTGCAAAAATCAACACTCCTTACTAATGTGTCTTTCTCCATATCTTTGATTTAAGCTGCCCTGGTTGATGATTCTTGGCTGTCCCCTATCAGCCCTTCCTTGGTTTCTCCATTTCCTATCACTCCCTTACTGATGTCCTTGATAAGAATAACTCCAAACCCAATTCCTTCCCAAGGCACAGAGTTAAAATTGCCTGAGGCTCCTGACATTAGCTATGCTGTATCCCTGTCTCAGCCAGCATCCATCACAGCAGGTACTTTGCACCAATGAATGTTTGCTCAGCTCAGACACAGGGTATCCCTAGTACATTGGCATTAATGGAAATTGCTGTTGTTGTTATTGCCAATTACCCTAGAGCACTCTTTGATGTGTTTCACACAGCTCTGGGTCGAGTGATTCAACTTTGTCTAAAGTGTGTTCGTTTAGGCACAGGGTTCATATCAAAATCAGTTATAAAAGAAAAAATCATTAGCCCCAAGCATATCAATATACAGTGGCAATTTTCTAATGTGTCTAGATTAGCTCATCAGTTAATATGGTATCCAAGACTTGGCACATGGGGTCTCTTATTTGGAATTGTGCTGCTAACAAATACCTTCCTGCTGTGACTAATGGCAGGACCTGAGAACCAAAGTTTGACCATCTAATTGTGTATTTGAATTGGTGTTATTAGGTCTCAGGGTGCTCAGTGAGCCTGAACTGACTGGCCCACTTTAAAAAAACCAAAGCGCCTTTAATTCTTATTTGCTTGTATACAGACTATCCGAAATAGAGCTGTCACTAGCAATCTAGGTCAGGAAAATATGAATCTATTACCTTGGTACATGTAAAGCTCTCTGTTGAAATAGCTAAGTATTATCAACCCTCTTTCTTCCCTTACCTGCCTGTTGCTGAGTGAGGATTGAGGTTTCCCGTGATCCTTCTTTTTTCAAGTTAAATTTAATTTATATCAGATTTCTAGTGGTTATTGATATAAAGATTTCAATAAGGTACATGTGATTTCTCTAGCCTCATACCTCCCTGTCTCTTCATAATATCAATAGGAAATGAATCCCGAGTACTGAATGTGCATGTGTTTGGGGAGAAGGGAAAAATGTTTCTTATAGCCAATTATTCTATCAATTTTGTTCCCGCTGAGATACTTTCAATGGTGGATATGTCTATGAACAGAGAAAAGGACATATAAGAAAAAAGTAATATCTTGCTGGTTACTTCCTATGATTAGCAATATTTCTAAAATGTTTAAATAAGTGGGAATGGTCATTCAAACAAAAAGTAAACACCTACTATGTGTAGAACACTGTATTAGGTGGAGGGTAGAGATAAAAAGATGAAAACCAGTTGCTGACCAGAGGGACTCAGGTTATATTTTTCAGTAGAATTATTCCTTCTGATGTCATTTGGAAGTTTTCATTTGGTCTTGAATTTACCAAACACAGAATATTTATTTTTTCTCACATTCTAACTGTGTCCCAAAATATTTGTTAAATCCATGTTTACCTAACACCCTAAAGTTGAAGGAATGGATATACAGGTCAAATACACTGTTATTATAAATTCCATGAGACTTGCCACTTTCTTTATTCTTGAATTTTGTTCTTTAGAGTAAGTGGACCATGAGATGGGGATTTCTTATACATAGGTTTTTATTGCAATTATACTGGAATAGTGTCCAGAGAATTCCATTGTATTCTGCTCCCATGGATTTCCATACAACCAGTAGCTAAAAGACCAAACATAAAAAACATGTGGGAGAATACACATGTCTATGCATGTTACTGTCTCCAATCTGCCTTTGATGTTGTTTCTGTGTGGTGTCCCTGCAGAGCCATTGATGTCACCTAACTAGACTAGTGATGTCTCAGTCTGTGATCTGATGTACTTAATTGTTTTCTTTGCTGATTTGCCATCTTTCCATTGTCCTCCATGGTCAAGCTGCTCTCTACTGCCATCTGTTTGTCCTCCCCTCAATTGTTGTTATATTCCTCCACTCTCCTCCTCCTCCTCCTCCTCCTGCCCCCATCAGGGAGTGATCTTTAGCTTTTTTAGGACTTAGTTTCAGACCCTCATTGTGATTTAATCCCTAAATCATAGGCAAAAGGTGAAACAGCAGAATATCTCATTCTTAAATTAAATCTTTCTTTTGAATTACTTTTATTTATCTGAATTGCTACTGAGATCCTTATTTGACTTAGTGAGAAAATATCTTCTCAACTCTCCTCCATTCTCATAATGAGGTCATGATCCTCTCAGACCACCACCCCAAGAGTCCCTTGGAGACTAGAGAGACAATGAAAGCTAGTGAATGCTTTCCTGCCAGGAATAAAATTGCTGGTTTCTCCAAATCACCATCTTCCAACAGAGACTGGATAACCAATCGTTGGGAATTTTTAAGGGGGGGGTGGGTTTCCTGATTCAAGTATGGGTTGGATTGGATGACCTTTGGGGTCACTTTGAAGTTTGGGATCCTATAATTCTTATAGTTGGTAAAGAATAATTTGACATCTATTTATGTGGGTAGACAAAGTGATTTGAAAAATACACTTTAAGCATTTAGGTACAGAGCACATTTTAACAAGCCAGATACCAGCACTTCCAGTTGCATACATTTCCTTAGTCAAGCTTTCTATTCAATTTTGCTTCTATCAAATCTTTGCATTCCTCTTTATTTGAAAATAAGTGCTTTAAAGCTTATCTGGAAATAGCAGTTAGAAATATCCATACTTTTTAAAAATTAGTCTACAGAATGTTAATTATTCTGAGTCATTGTGCCCTAATATCACTTTTAACAGGTTCTTCTGACCTGCCTTTTCCTGTTTTGTAGAACTCTCTATGAATTCAGAGTAGCTGAGAAGAATTTTTGTTAATGAGGGATTTGAAGAAAAATTCCAATTTGTGGTGGACCACAAGCGAATGGCCAGGAAATTTAAGAATAAGTAAAAGATGTCATAAATGAAGGCATAAATGAGCAAGAGATTGGTCAAGAAGGGAGTGACATGAACAAGAGAGCAAGAGAAATGAATCAGGAAAGAAAAAAAAAACATTAAATTAGTTTAAAAACACAAGGGAAATGGTTTAAGAATTAAAGTTAACTAAATACTTATGAAGGAACAGATGCTTCATGATGACTTTGATAAACAGTCTGGATGAGGGGGATCATGTGGTGGAAAGAACACTGATTATAGACTCATGAAATCAATAATCATAGGAATTTAAAGGTGGAAGAGGCTTTTAAGATCATTTGGTCCAATCCCTTCATTTTATGGATGAGGAAAATGAAGTTAAAAGAGGTTAAATTGATTTGACCAAGATTAAACAGGAAAGAGGTAGTAAAGTTCAAACCCAGGCTTTCTCACTTCAGATCTAGGGCTTGCTGTGCTATGTGTAAAGTGAAATCAATTGGACAAGTGATCTTGAGATTTCTTACAGGCTAGCATTCTCTGATTCCTTAACCTTTAGGAAATTGTGTCTAAGCCTAGGTAATCAACCAAAAGGGTCTGTTGTCCTTAATGACCAAAAGGTCAAATATAGCTCTAGGTAAATTTAGATTAGAAGCAGGATATCATTAGGAAGAAAAATCATTCTTTTCAGGGCTCCAATCAGAAAATAAAAAGGATTAGATTCAATAAAAGGAATTCCTTAACCTCTTTTGTATCATTGACCCCTTTGTCAGTCTAGTGAAATCTAAGGACCTCTTCTCAGAATAATGTTTTAAATATATAAAATAAAATATATGCAATTAAAAAGAATATCAATTGTATTGAAATAGCCACAATTCAGTGGAGAAATAGCAGGTGACAGCACAACAGAGATCCCAAAGATGCCAATGGCATCTCTGTGGGGGAAATAAGTGGGAGCAACTATGAAGACAAAGCTGTTTTCCAGGTGAGATAAAACCCAGAAAGGGAGAATAGAGTAAAGCCCTCTCATTTAACCCAATGCTGCAGCCTGAAGAGACTCCTGAGTGATATCAGTGGAAGCATATAGACCTCTTTGGAGCATCTCTAGAGTTGCATCACAGAATCTATTTCCAAGTGCTATTGGACAACCAGTATCATGGCAACCTGCTTGGTCTATGCTACTTTTACTTGATTTTACCCTGACATCTAATCCAATAATTGTAGAAATAAATTAGAAAAAAAAGACTGGAAAAAAGGGTTCTAGATTCTCCTAATCTTAAGCCAGTATGTTTTCCATTGGCTCTCTGCTTATTTTTTTTAATAAAATGAAATATGAGTACACTTAGCAGTGTGTATTTAAAAGACCCTAACAGCTTTCATAGATGTTACAAATCTAACCCTAACTGTTTTCTGTCCCAAGAACCCCCTCATTGAGGGACAGAGGAACCAGCATTTTTGTCAGAATGATGTTGTGAAGTTTAACTTCTCCTTAAATGTCACACTTGATAGAACCACGTTTGTTTAAGTATCACAAAATTTGGAACACTATGTCAGTGTTTCTTGCCTTTTTCCAAGTCTCCTTGAAAACTGGGCAGGAACCTCAGAATTATACAAGTCATATATCTACTTTGTTTTCCTTACTTCCTCTTTCCCTCTACAATGACATAATCTAATGGTTGCCAAAGAAAATTTGGTAAAACTATTTTTTCTTAAATATAGACCAGATTCCCCTTTAGTAGGAGTCCATAAAAGCTATACTTAAGTTCAAGACACTCTCTTAGTCAACATTCAAAGTCATACTTCATGAGAGCCATATGTATTTTTATTGTCATTAAGCATACAAGTCCATAGGACAAATTATCTTAAAATAAAGACATTTAAATAATATGTCAAAGCAAATAAATTTAAAATTACGCAGCGTTCCACACCACAGGTGAAACAGATGACTGTTGCTCCTAGGACTTTATCACAGCTTGGGGGAAAAAGAAAACAAACAAGCAAACAAAACTTTGCTTCCAAAGCTGCTGCCTCTTATCTCCTCCATAGAATTGATGATGTCATCTTCATGAATGATGTCATCTCTTCTGTCAAAAGCTAGCCTCTTAGAATAAGAAGTTAGAACCTACCTGTTTTTTTACTGAATTGTGGTCACTAAGTGTTTGTCCCCCTACAGGGGAGGGACTATGCTCTTTTGTTCGATAGTTCATAGTTTCAAGGCTTTATTACCGTTTTTGTGAGTTAGATTCACATCTGTACCTAGCCATCATGGGCAAATCAGTCACTTGGGTCAAATTTGTCATTAATAAACAAAAACAAAAGTAATTTTACTTTCAATTCATCATAAACTCCCTAGGGCTTTTTGATACTTGTATTAGAATGAATAAATTCCTTTCAATTCTCATCATGCCTCCAGTTGCTAGTGCCAAAGCTAGGCTCTCCTCCTTACTCTGTAACTTTACTTAGGAACACTAAAGGAGCAAGAATGAGTTAATAACCTTTGGCTTACATTCCTGTAGTTTCATCCTGTAGTGTTCCTGCAAGTACAACCATATCACTGCTTTCCCTACATCTACAACATTAGGGATATATATATGTTTATTATTAATATTTTGGTCTCTAGTATGAAGATCCCAAATTAGTGATAAAGACTAAAGAAACATCAGAGATTAGCTCCCCCTGCTGCAACATTAAACGCCATATCTGAGAAACTTTACCTAACACCCAAAAGAACTCTAAAAAAAAAACCTCGTGTGGCGATTCATACATTTTCCAGACATAGTCACAGTAATATAATGTTAATTACAAATGATTAGACTTTGCCTTATAAAATACACAGGATCATTTCCCTGTAACTACTCTCGCCTGTCTTGGTTAATCCAAGTGACAATTAATTGGCCCAAAGGTGACAGTGAAGCCATTAAATGAATCATCTCAGTAAAGCAGAAAGCACTTGCCTTTTAGCATTATCAAATAGCAGTAAAGTATGAGTGCTGGTTAGGAGAATAATAATTCTAGGCAGCTGATTCGAAGCATCTGTTTTGACCTAATGAGCACTAAAATGAATTACCCAGTAATGGGAAAACAAGCTATGTACTTCTTATTGTTGATGTCATATGTCTCTTAGCCAACTGCAAAATTTTCCTATGTTGGGGGGGGGAGGGGACACTTTGTTCTGTCTTAGACCAATCGACAAAAATGAACATGACAGCCAGTATTTAGCACAAGGCTCAGCACAGGATGGGCATTCAATCAATCTCATTGACTAATAGGTAACAACATCTAAACCCCTAAAAGCTGATCATAAGTGGATTGATGTTTTCTTTGCAAAAATAAGCACTGTAATAGGAGGGAGGAAGTATATATGGAGAACAAATCCATGTTATTTACTACCATGTGTGCATAGAGCCAGGATGCTGGGACATCCCAGGGGAACATTCTCATGAGCCCTTCCCCTTCCCTTAGGGTAGTGGCCCATGTTTTGTGCATGCTTATGTTTGGAAGTGACTACTTTGCAGAATGCTACTGACATTCCCATTGGTGAATTTCAGAGAAAAAAAAAATTAAAAATCAGACATGGTGGCCTTACAACACAGAAATGTGAAAAAGCAGAATGATGGCAGTGCCAAGGGCGATGCCTGTGTTCTAAAAATAAATCTGCATGTTTCAGTTGAGAAGGAGGCACCATATATGAGTATGTAGGAGACCCTTTCCAATCCTCTTACCTGCTAGTACTTTCTTCTCTGAGGCTACCTTCCATGTACTCTGTAATTACTTTGTATGTGGTGATTAATGCAAATGTTGTCGTCTCTATTCACATGTAAGCTCCCTGAAAGCAACAGGATCTGTTTTTGTTTCATATTCCAGGCATTCATACAATGGCTAGAACACATTTGGGGACAGGAATCAGACCTGTGATTTCCTTTGTAAAGGGGACTTTGGGTAAGAAACTTACTTTAACCAGTGTAGGTTGGCACCCTCTCTGCAACTTCTGGTTTTAGGAGTTCTTAATCTTTTGTGTGTGTATGTGCCCTGGACCCATCTGATAGCATAGTGAAGCCGATGAATCTTTTCTCGGGATATTTTTAAATAAGCAAAATGAAATATATAATATTAACAGTGAAGCCAATTATTGAAGTTGGGACCTAGAGTCAAGAAGACTCATTTTCCTGAATTCAAATCTGGCCTTACACACTTAATAGCTATTTATCCCTGAGCAAAGCCCTTAACTGTGTTTGCCTCAATGCTCTCATCTGTAAAGTGAACTAGAGAAGAAAATGGCAAGCCACTTCAGTATCTTTGCCAAGAAAACCCTCAAATAGGGTCATGAAGAGTCCAACACGACTGTAAACAATTCAACAGCAACAACAACAAAGAGATGTTTGGGGATTAAGGGATGAAGGTCAGAGAAACAGCTGGAAAATTCCAAGGGCCCTTTGGGATCATCATTTCCAACATGCTCATTTTATATATGAAACCCAAAAAATTAAGTGACTTCCCCAGAGTCACACAGCTAGTAAGTGACAGAACCAGGATTTAAACCCAGCGCCAATGACTTTAAATCCAGGGTTTCTTTAAGATAATTCATTGTATGTAGGCAGGCAGATTGTGGAATTGAAAAAGAAAAAGCCCTTGTAACCTTCAAGCACTAAAAACATTTGTGTTCTCTGCCCTTCCTTCCTTTTTTACTCTTTATTATGCTTGGGCAGCCAGAGGCTTTCAGGTGTGTGTTTATAATCTGATAGAGAGACATCTGAAAATAGGTACAGCTTGCAGGGGCATAAGGCTAGGCTCTCTGGAGTGCCCTTCCCCTATCCCCTATGGGCCAGAGCCATAGAACCTTAGAGCTGAAAGGGGCCTCCAGTTTTACAGTTGAGTATAGTGACTTCCCCCAGATTAGTTAAAAATTTCATAACCAGAGACCTTGTCCAAGGTCACAGAACTGGTAAAAAGTAGAGCTTTGGGGTCAGGTGCCTCCTAAGATCCTAACAAATAAGGTTATGAGGAGCCCTCTGTCACAGATTATACCTTTAAGGTATAAATTTGCCCTTTCCCCTGTCCCTCTACCCACACAAAGGTCCTAAAAATTCTACCTTCTAACATCTTCCCTGTCATCCAACTTACAGTCATAAAATCGACGATTTCAGGATTTCCTTGAAAAAACAAAACCTTCCACCTTGTCCAATTTGGAGGCACAGCCGCTCTCCCTCCTAAAATGTCCAATGTCCACCTCCTAATTTTCACTTCATAAAACACTGGCTTAGCCCTTCTTTTCAGACAAAGCCACCTTACTGAATATTCCCAAGCTTGTTCTAAAGCTCTATAGACAAAATGAGAATGATGGAATTGGGCTAAAGGAGATTGCTGCTGTGGCAGTATTCTGGGCATAACATTTGAGCTGATTTCTCGGCAGTCCTCAATGCTGCAGGGATGTGTCTGCAGGAATGAGAAGCCATTGGCACCATTCTCTCTTACATAGCTGTATGGAGCTAGCAAACAGCTGCCTGGGCAGGATTCTTATCTTTTTGTGCTGATGATGAGGACATCAGCAATTACTTAGGGGAATAATTTTGAGGCGGGGGGAGTTATTTTTTCTGTTAGTTTACAGTTTCCTCTTACTTGTAGACAAAAGTGATTATTATAGTTAACATTTAATGTGACCCAGGCACAGTGAACTACCCCCTCCCCCTAAAAAAAGACAGTTTGGTGGCACAGTAAAGACACCCTGAGATTTGGAGCCTGAAAGTTCTGAGTTCTAATCCTGCCTTGGATATTTAACTAGCTGTGTAACTATGGGCAAGTCAGTTAATATCACTGTCTCAATTTCCTCATCTGTAAAAGAGGGATAAAATAGCACCTATCTCATGGGATTGTTATGAGAATCAAATGAATAAATATGTAAAATGCTTTGTAAACCTTATAAAGTTATATAAGTTTTAGTAATGATTATATTATTATTGATTTAAGAAGCCATTTTAGAAACAATTCCATCTATTCCTAAGAGGAAACATATATTTAGATAGTAGTACTGACTATTCAAGTCAAGTCAACAAGTACCTTCTTCATTCATCTTCCCCCTCTCCCATCCAGACCTGAGAGTCCACAGATATAGGGAACTCCAGATGCAGAAACTCCTTCTCCCCATATACATGAGCAATTTGTCTGTAGCTAATAGTCTTAGATCAGGAGTTCTTAACTTTCTTGTGTGTCACAGACCTGCTTAGCAATCTGGTGAACCTAGGGAACCCTTAGAAGAATATTTTAAATGCATATAATAAAATAGGATTGGCAAAGAAACCAGCAGCACACTTCATATGTGCTTAATTATTTTTCCACTCATTTATACATTTATTCATTCGTGTACAAATTACCTTGGACAAGAAGGCTGGGTTTAAGTTTTTCCTTTAATACATGCTGACTGAATGACCCTGGGCAAGTCACTTACAGTGTTAGTGTTTCAAGAAACTGTCTAAGACTTTAAAGTTACAAAGTAGGTAGTGATCCCCATTGGTAGAAGGAGTTTCCTCATCAGGAGTCCCCTATACCAGTGAAATCACTAGTTCAATTCAAATCAGCAAAACTTTATTAAGCATTACTATGTGTGAAAGAAAGAGAGAAGGGTAGAGGGAAGGGGGAAAGAAAGAAAAAAGAAAGGAAAGCAAGAAGGAAGGGAGGGAGGAGGAAGGAAGGGAGGAAGGAAGGAAGGAAGGAAGGAAGGAAGGAAGGAAGGAAGGAAGGAAGGAAGGAAGGAAGGAAGGAAGGAAGGAAAAGAGTAAACAGAGCCAGAGATAAAGACTTTATAAAGCATAGTAGAGGGGCTACGATGAGAAGAATACTATTAATTAAATGAAGTTTCTATTAAATGAAGCGTCATTGATTTATAGATATTCAAGTTTCCAAAACCAGGTTGTCTCAGTAGACATATCATTTGGTCACCATTTCAATTCCAGTATCCATTCCAGGAAAGCAGAAAGGATCTCTCAAGGCAGTTGTAAGAAGGGAATAGGAGATTCCATTTACGAGCTGAACACTTCACAATTAAGGGCTGAGTCAGATACTGTGGGATGTCTGTGGGCCTTAAGAATGAGCCAAGTAAGAACAGCTCTTAACAGAATGGGGCTCTGCAGGATGCTGAAATAATAGCTCCTTGGTTAGGATACTCAGTCCTTGGAAACTTGAAGATTTCTAAATCTGGAAGCAATAGAAAAATCAACTCCCCAGAGGAGTATTCCTTGAAAAAAAAAAGGTCCCAGAATTTCAAAGTCCACTTCACCTTGTTTAACTGGTTCCATGAAAACATAACCAGGGGAGATAATGATGTGAGGGTAGATGGTGTAGTCCCAGAGGAACAGTGTTGCATAGGAGAGAAGAAAAGACATCAATCACCAAGTATTTATTAAATGCTTACTACATTGCAGATGCTGGAAAGGGGGGATAAATAGGAATAGGAAGGAGGGATGGAAGGAGAGAAAGGATAAAGGAAACAAGGGTGAAGAGAGAAAAAGAAATACGTGGCAAGGGAAGGAAGGAGGAGAAAGAGAGTGTCAAGAAGAGGGAAATGAGAATGGGCAAGATATGGCAGGAGACTGACCTGCCATACATTAGGAAGAGTATGGATGGGAAGAAACTGGAGGAATGGAAAAAAGGAAAAGGATGGAGGAAACAGAGAGAAGGAGGAAGGGGATAGTGGGAAGAATGAGATAGTAGGGAGTGAAAAGAAGGGAGGAAAGGGAAGGCATGAGGACAAAGCAGAGTAGAAATGGGAAGAGAGATAGTCTTCACACAGAGTGACCTTCCAAGAGTGCTTGAATGATTTGTAACAACACTATCACAAAGTCACATTGGATGGGACAATATTATGAGGATATACCTATATTCACGGTGAAATATGGTTCTGTTATCTAGGTTCCACAAAGCATAGACAGGCAGACTGAATGAATGTTAATAGGTTGCAGAGATTTCCAGCTGTTTCATGGACAGTTTTAGCTGATCCAATTTTCATTCTTTCTGTATTGTTACATATGGCCGTCATGCTCCTTTTATCACTGGGAGGGGTATGCTTTGGAGAGACAGATACAGCCCTGCACGGCTCAGCTTCATAGACAGCATAAGAATTAGGCTCGCAAGGAGTCCGAGCCTGTGTTTGGGAATTGTGATGCCTCCCCTTTAACTCTGAGCTTGGTCCCCCAGTAGAACCATCATAGAGTGAACTTTTGTCATTTTAGTAAGTAATGGTCTCTGGGACCAGTTTATTCCATCTCCCATTCTCTATTGTTAGATCTAGGAACATCTTTGCCAAGAAAACCCATCACAAAGAATTGAACATGACTGAAAACAACAGGACATTAACAATAAAACTTAACTAAAATGATACCTGTGCTGACAACACAAATTCTCTCATTACAAGTTTAAACAAGTCTCATCCCTTCTCCAAATCTCACTTTCCTATTCTTGTATTAAGAAATCCTAAAGGACCTCCCAGTTGTAACAGTCTGTCCCTCTGGGGAGGCATGTGTGGGGCAGTACAATACGGACTGGATTTGGAATCCCAGGACCTATCTTTGAATCCCAGCTTGTTCGTGGGACATTGAGCAAATCATTTACCCTTTCTGGCCCTCAAACTCTTCATCTGTACATGATAAGGAGGAAGTTGGTACAGTGGGGAAGGGGAAATCTCAAAGGGCTTGAGTTCAAATCCCATCTCTGACAAGTAAGTGAGCTTAGATGAGTCACTCAACCAACCATGGGTCTCAATATATTGTCTGCAAAATGCAAAGTTGGACTAGACCTCTGAAGCCTTTGAAAATTCATTGGGCATTAGTTTCCTCATCTCTAAAATGAAGAGAAGAGACTAGGTAACCTCTGAGGTCATGAGTCCTCTCTATAATTCTATAACCAGTTGACCTCTAAGGTCCCAGTCCTAAGATTATGATCCTTGGATCAAAATGTGTGGTTTTTTCCCCCCTCATTTCAACGAAAAAGAAAAAGAGCTCAATATTGCTTCTTTGCCTACCCCTGTGGCACCACTAGCTGCCTCTTTCCTCCCACCCAGTAAGTGAGGAAGGGATGAAGCTCAGAATTTCCACTGGAACTGCTGCTTTAAATGTTCCTTTGTCCATACCGGTCCAGGGCCTCTCCCATGCAGAACCATTATTGTCCATCTTTCTAGAGGCAAGACCTTTGAAATATCAACAGAATATTTATCTCCAATAAACAGTCAACCTCTTCCTGGGGATTGATGAATGGCAGCGTCTTTGCCAATCCTCCCCTCTTCAGGACATTCTATAGTAACTATAGTCTATGAAGGTATTTATAAAGATGTCCTCAGGAGCTTATTTTTACATACAACAATACACTGAGTTGTGATTTAAGGCTCCAATATAATTGAATGTTTCTGTTGCCATTATAAACCACAAGAGCAAAATTTTGAGTGATTTGTACACATAACTGGAATTCCCCAGACCAAAATATTGACTTAGAATGCTACTTTGGTGTCTTTTATTTATTTAAATTTTACCTGGGTCCCCTAGAAAGCCCAAAAACATAACAAATAAGCATTTCTAAATGTGGAGTGATTTACATAACTTACCATATTAATGTTTGTGCATTTCATTGACCCTCACAATTTTTTCCCCATACTGTTTCCCGGTGAATAAATTTTAAAAAGCCAAGATGCTTGCAACAGAGCCATTGAATCTGAAATTTTACAAGAACTCTAAGCTATTCTCTTCTGTGACAAGCAATTAGTTTGCATCATTCTCTCCCTATCCTTATATCAGATGCCAGGTCACATTCCCCATTTTCTCATGACTTCCAAACCTGACTTGTCGTCTTCTCTTCATCTTAGTCTTCTACCATCATCCTCAAAGAGACTTCAATATAGACAATAATTATTACTATGATACTATTTTGGTAGCATTTATTTAGTACATACTATGTACCAGGTATTGTGCTAAATGTATATGTATAAATATATGGAGATATATGTGTGTATGTGTGCATGTATATATATGTACACATTTATACACACATAGATATATGTGTACATTCATGTTATTTTCCACAATCATATATAAAAATAAATTTTAATATTCATTTAAATAATTTTAGTTCCAAATTCTATCCTTCCCTTCTCCTTCCCCCTTCCAGACATAGTAAATAATCTGATATATGTTCTATATGTGCAATCATGCTTTTTACAAATATTATCTCATTTGATCAACCTAAGAGATAAATACAATTATTATTTCCATTTCACAGTTGAGAAAACTGAGGAAAACAGGTTAAGTGACTTGTCTAGTGTAACACAGCTAGTAAGTGCCTCAGGCCAGATTTGAACTCAAGTCTTCCTGACTTTAGTCCCCATGCTGTATGTACCACTTAGCTACATCAGATATACATCGAATTCCTCTAATAACCACACAGTTCCTCAACTTCCTCAACTACAAAAACTCTTCTCTGCCTTTCTTTAACCCCACAGTAACATGGTCACACTTTAAGCCTCACTGTTTCTTATTTACTCCCATATGTGAAATTTTCATAAGTGGAACCTCCTTATCTGCCAACAGATATGTTCAGTTCTCTATAATATCTGATTTCTGACCTCATCATTCAACTAGAACATCCCTCTCCAAAGTCACTATTCATTTCTTATATCACTCCACAAGATCTAGTGACCTTTTTCTCATTTTCTCAGTCATGAGCTTTCTTGACCTCCCCACCATCTTTGACCCTATCTATCACCCTCTTCTTGATCCTCTCTTCTTTTTGGTTTTCATGATGCTGCTTTCTCCTGTTATTCCCCCTTACCTACTAGTTCCTTTGTCTCCTGTAGACATCTCAAACCCAATAGAGCCCAAACAGAATTCATTATCTGTTCTCTAGAACCCTTCCCTCTTCCAAGTTTTCCTGCTTTCAAGGTCACCATTACTCTTCTAATGACACAGGCTCTCAACCTTGGTGTCATATTTGACCAACAGCTCCCATTGGCTTTATGTATCCAATCTGTGGTCAAATTATGTTGTTTTTACCTTCACATCTCTCACATGCATGCCCTTCTCTCTACTCACCTACTCACAATCTGGTTCAGGCCTTCTCTCTTAGACTATTGCAATAACCTTCTCATCAATCTTCCTGCCAATGTATCTCCCCACTTCAGTCCATACTCCACTCTGCATATTCTAGGTCAGTGGTTTTTCCAATGAGATATTTCTCATTGTCTTTTATGTTTTCATTTGTTTGGATCTGTTTAATAGCTATCTTAATTTCTCATAAAGTCATTAGCTTCCATTTGCTCCAATCTAATTCTGAAGGAATTATTCTCTTCAGTGAGCTTTTGAAATTCTTTTTCCATCAGACAAATTCAGCTTTTTAAGGCATTCTTCTCCTCATTGGCTTTTTGAGCCTCTTTTGCCATTTGAGTTAATCTATTTTTAAGGTGTTATTTTCTTCAGTCAGGTTGTTGACTCTCTTTTCATGATTTTCTTGCATCGTTCTCATTTCTCTTCCCAATTTTTCCTCCACTTCTCTTACTTGATTTTCAGAATCCTTCTTAAGCTCCTCTGTGGCCTGTAACAAGTTCATATTTTTCTTGGAAGCTCAGTGCAGGAGTTCTGACTTCATTGTCTTCCTCCTATTCCATGCTTTGATCCTTTTTTGTTCCCCAAAAAGGAATGTAAGGTTTGATTGCTCTGCTTGCTTTGCTTTCTTTGCTTGCTCATGTTGCCATTCAATTACTTGATTTTTGAGCTCTTTGCCACAATAGAACTCTGCTTCCAGAGAGGAGAGCTTTGTCCCAAATGGCTGGGGTTTTCACAGCCGCTGGAGCTATTAGGAGTATGCCATCGCTACAGCCCCCACAAGCTCTGGCTTACTGGTCACACATCCCAGGACCTCCACCCAAGAGAGCAATTCAGATCCAAGCAGGTTAAAGCAAGAGCAGTTACCCTCTGAATGGTTGCTTAGTCCCCCTACAATCTGCAAGCCAGGAGCTCTGAAGCAGCCACATGGAAGCGGCAGCATGGCCATAGTGCCTTGTGTAGCTTCTCACTCTGGGTGTAGAAGCCAAACCATGCTCCATCCCCTCTGACCCCCCAGTTCACAAACGGCTGGGCTTGGCTCCCAGCATGCTGTGATGGACCCTTCCTGTCTGACTTCTGGGCTGCCTTCAGCAGGAGATTTGTTTCTCTCTGTCACTTTGTGGGTTCTGTAGCTTTGAAGTTTGTTTAGTGTCATATTTTATAGGTATTTGAGGTGTTTATGGGGGAGCTTACAGAGTTTTCCTGCTTCTACTCCATCATCTTGGCTCTGCCCCCCTGACTATGATCCTTTTAAAAAAATATCCTTTTGCTTCTCTAATCTGCCTACCTACTGTCCTATCTCTCTTTCCTCTTTCCACAGCCAAACATCTTTAAAATATTATCTACTCTGTCTCCACTTCCTTACCATTCTTTCCTCAGTCCTTTCCAATATGAGTTCCACTCCCAACATTTTAATGGAACTACTCTTTCAAAAGTTGTCAGTAACTGACTACTCATCAAATTCAATGACATTTTCATATTATTTTCCTCTATGAACTATATTTGCTAGATAAACTCCTTTTTTCAAAGTATACCATGCATTTTCCCACCTTCTTGTATTTACCTCTCCTCAATATTGATTATTGAATTCCTTCTGACTATATGAAGCCCAACTGAAATTCCACCACCTCTGTAAAGCTTTGCCAGTCTCCCATAGATGTTCCAATAAGCTTTTGACACTTCTGTAATACATGAATTATTGTATGATATAGTTATATAATTATGTGTCTATTACTTCCTGCTACTAGTGCTTCTTTAAAGGTAGAGACCTAGGGTTGTTTCAACTTTTTATTCCTACTCATGCCTACCAAACTGAGTGTTCTGTATATAACAGGCACTTGATAAATATTTGAAGAGTTGAATGAAATGACTTTATTACTCCAGAATCCCTAAATAGATACTTTTTTCCAGCAATTCTATGCTGCAATTCAAATGTTCTCTCAAATAACTGCTAAAGCTCCAAAATGCTTATGTTCAGATGATTAAATTGAAGAATCAGAAGGAATCAGTGACTATTTTCATGCTATAATTTAGAATGGGTCTACAGGTTTAAGAGAAATGGGGGCCAGTAATCTATACAAAGAGCAGCTAGGTGGCGCCATAGTGGATAGAGTATTGGGCCTGGATTAAGGAAGATTCATCTTCCTGAGTTCAAATCTGGCCTCAGGTACTTAATACCTGCATGACCTTGGGCAAGTTACTTAATCCTATTTGCCTCAGTTTCCTTATCTGTAAAATAAACTGGAGAAGGAAATAACAAACCACTCCAATATCTTTGCCAAGAAAATCCCAAATGGGGGTCACAGAGAGTCACACACAAATGAAAAATGATTGAACAACAATCTGTACGTAAGGATCCTTTTGATTAGCCTGTTGACTTAGTATTAAAAATGTAATATTATCTATGTTTTTATTATGTCTTTATTTTGTTAAGTATTTCCTAATTACATTTTAATGTGATTCTGGAGCATAGTGTCTAGTATATAATATGAACTTAAATACTTGTTGACTGACTAACTGACATATTCCTTTTATATCAATTTTTTTTTCAATCTTTCAAGGCACAGTGCAGGTTGGTGCCTGCCCTGTGAAGCCTTCTCTCATCACCTCGCTCCAAGGATCTGTTAGAGCCATTGTCTGGGTCCCTGCTTTGCCCTTATCAGGTTTTACCATGTATTATACTCTTTGGTTCACATACCATGTCCACATTAGGAGCATAGATTTCAAACTGGAAGAGCCTCTTCATTTTCCAGATGAGGAAGTGGACCCTGTAGTATCTCCCATCTTCAGCCTTTACACAAGCTGTCCTTCAGACCTGGAATATATTTTTTCCTCATCACTACTTCTTTTAATCCTTAAATTCTTTTAAGATTCAGGTCAAGTAGAGAGCTACAGGAAACATATTAGTATTGCCCCAATTGCTAAGTCCCTGCTTCCTTCCCCCCATCTACCAAAAAGTTATTTTGTACTTGCTGTAGATATATTTTCTATTATTTCTCTGTGCATATGCAGTTATCCCTTCCACATCACAGGGATTGGAGTCTGCCCCCACAATCTGGAAAATCTGTATAAAATTTGTTGGCCCTCTCTTTGTACCAGAGAAGAAATTTGATTTTTTTTTCTTTTATGGAGTGTTTACAGTACTTTATTATAAAATTTTGGTCAAGTATTTGGTCATATTCGATATGTATGTCAAAAAATATTTTCTATGTCATTTGCTGGCCTTTGCATATCTTCTATGGTTTCCACAAAACTCCCCCAATATTCCCCATTATGCTGCCCTGTGATATATTAAAATCAGTATGGAAAAAGTCATGATGTGGAAGGGATAACTGTATACTGTTTCCTTTAATAGAATGTAAGCTCCTTGAGGGTAAGAATTGTTTCATTTTTATCTTTGTATTGTCAGCATGGAGCACAGTGCCTGAGATATAGTAGATGTTTAATAAATGCTAGGTGAATTGAAATCAGTTGAATTCAATTAAATGACTTGCCAAAGGTCACGCTATTCTTGTCACTAAAATCTAGTATCAGGTTAACTTACTTCTTATCCCATTGTTCTGTTGAATCTTATTTATCTTGTAGTCAACTATGACCCCTGAATATTCCTCTTTTTCCTTCCCCCTCCAAACTTTCCCTATCATAGAGAAAAAGATATTTGCATTCCTTTTATCCATATGTTTACTATCTTACTCCTATTAAATTTATACTGATTTTAGGACCATTTATCCAAATTATCAGCTAATTTAATGCCTGTCTTTTCTTTGATAGTGACAACAGTTCCATAAAATTTAACGTCATTCACAAATCCAAGCAGCATTTATGATTTATTTGTCTAAATTATCTACAAAGACTTGACCAGGAAAGCTTTTATAACCATGAGATAATAAGCAAAATTGACACAAAAAGGAATATGACAAACGATGGAGAGGTTGCAAGCAAACTGGCATGTTGATGTAATGTTGGTTGAGCTGTGAATTTGTACAGGTATTCTGGAAAGCAATTTATGCCAAAAAGTTACTAAACTTTTATTCTTCAGCTCAGTGATGCCATCACTAGCTCTATCAAAGACAGAGGGAAAAGGCCCTATAAAGTTAAAACATTAATTTTTGTAGTGGCAAAGAACTGGAAAACAAGGGAGTGCTTATCAATTGAGGAATGATGGAAAAATTATGGTATATAAATTATGGTACATAAAATAGGGTTAAGTTATTGCTTAATAAGAAATGATGAAAAAGAGAATTTCAGAGAAACCTGGAAAGACTTGTATGAACTGATATAGAGTAAAGTGAGGAAAACCAGAGAATATGTATAGTATAATAAAAACCTTGCAAAAAATAAACAATTTTGAAAGACTGAAGAGCTCTAATCAATGAAATGATTAATCATAATTCCTCAGGACAGATAATGAAGCATGTTATCTACCTCCTGACAAAGAATGGTGGACTTAGAATACATTTTGGGGCATGGTCAATACGGTAATTGTGTGTGTGTGCATAGTCATTATAAGATTTTGTTTTTTTCTCTTTTTTTCAGAAAGTAGGACAGAGAAAAAAATAAATGCTTGATATTTAATGTAAGCAAAATGCAATTTTAAAAAGTAATACACAATATTATGTAGATAGATAGAAATGGATTGAAAGATAGAGGAGACTGCCTCTATCAACATAGGATGCACTATCTCAGCAGCATAGAATCTCAGAGAGGAATCATATACAATATATGTGTTAAAGTGTTATAATGCTCTAGTAAATGAAGCAATTTAATAACATAATCATCACTATCATAATATTAAAATGTTTTAGTCTTTTAATATTTGGCATAGTATTAGGGGTAATGGCATTCTGTTAGGGTTAGATTAATATAATAATTGACATGATCCCATGAAGAGCTATTAAAGTGATTTTAACTATATTTACATAATGTCACAATAGAGACCAATGTCACTACAAATTTACTCTTAAAATAAATGAACATCGGAAAATCCCCCCTGGATGTCATGACTAAGGACACAAGGTCATTGCTATGATTTACAGCAAATGATCATAGACCTGGCTTGACTATAGAAACCAATGCCATAAAATTAGATTCTACAATCTCTCCTCCACTAAATGGCCTGCCATTTTTCATCTCTATATCCCCAGTGCCAACCACAGTGCCTTACAGAGCTAGCACTTCATAAATATTTATTGAGTCAAATTTAGCACTGGCCTGGGAGTTCAAAATTGGATTCTAGGCCCAATCCTTCTACTGACTTGTTATAGCTTTGTTATTCAGTCATGTCCAACTCTTTTGTGACCCCATTTGGGGTTTTCTTGGCAAAGATACTGGAGTATTTTGCCATTTCCTTCTCCAGCTCATTTTACAGATGAGGAAGCTGAGGCAAATAGGGTGAAGTGACTTGTCCAGTATCACACAACTAGTATGAGGCTGGATTTGAACTCAAGAAGATGAGACTTCCTGACTCCAGGCCCAGTGCTCTATGCACTACTCCACCTTGCTGCCCCAACTTGTAACATAACCTTAGGAACATCATTTATTCTTTTTAGGTCCAGTTCTTCCTCTCCAAAAACAAGGGAACTAGAATGGCATAGTAGAAAGAACCCTGGCTCCGTAACCAGAAGCCCCAGATTTAAATCTTGCTTATTCTCTGACTTAGTACTTGTGTGATGTTGACCAAGCCGCTCTATTTCCCTGACTCCCGTTTTCCTAATGTGTAAAATGAGAGAGTTAGGAAGTCCATGGCTGCTGAGGTCCATTCCATCTCTTTAATATCCTGAGCTACTGTGAATTTTAGAATCACACCATTTCAGAACTGGGAAGGAACTTTTCCAGATCTAAAAGTTTATATAAAGTGTATACTATTAAGTCTTTGCCAAGCTCATGCTAGAGGCAGCTGGTGCTGCACTGGACAAAGTGCTGGGCCGAGAGTCAAGAAGACTCGAGTTCAATTCTGACCTCAGACACTAGCAGTATGACCATAGGCAAGTCACTTAACCTCAGTCTGTGTCAGTTTCCCCAGCTGCAAAATGGGGATAATAATAGGCCCTAACTCCCAGGGCTGTTGAGAGTCTCAAATGGGATAATATCTCTAAAATGTGCTTAGTACAGTGTGGGGAAACATAGTAGGTGCTATATAAATGCTTATTGCCTCCTTTCCTTTTCCTTCCATTACCCCAATGCTAAGTGGTAGAATCAGAATTTGAACCTAGGTGATCTGAATGTAATGATGTTTCTGTTGTGACATGCTGCCTCCTATCCTTGCCAAGCACTCACCAAGTATCTCCAGGGGTCACTGGAGTTAGGCACTACCTGTCTACCCTGTGTACATTCCCACTTACCTGGGGATACAAACTGGCCATAGTACACAGGACCTCCCAGGATGAATCAGCTTTTGGTAAGCAGATGCAGGCTCTCTAGGAGTTCCTATTTGCCATTTTGACACTCTCACACAGTGACTTTTTTTGCCTAAGGCTGCCCTTAGAAAAACAGAACAAGCCCTGAAATCCTGTATGGTGCATCTCGTTAGGATGCCAGGCCGAGCGTCCTTCCAAAGGAAAAGTTGCTCAGCTATCAGAAAAGATTTCTGCTTCTGTGGGGGTGGTTCTTGCTCTCCCCAGGCTGTTCAGCTAACCTTGGCCTAGAAGATGGAATATCATGTTTGTGCCATGCACTGACAATATTTGAAAAGTATAATATCAAAAGAAATGAAGGAGGAAGAGTCCCCTGCTTTCCCTTCCTCAAAAAAAAAATACCCTTTGTAGCAACTATCTCTGCTAAGGGTCTAAATATGTGTCTCTTTAACCTTTATAAAGCACTATTATTAATGTTAATAATAATAGTAAACATTTATATAGAGTCTACCATATGCCAGGTATTGTGCTAAGCTCTATAATTATTCCCTCGTTTGATGTTCATAACAGCCATGGAATGTAGGTGCTATTATAATACCCATTACATATATGAGGAAAAAGCACAGAAAGATTAAGTGACTTGCCCAAGGTCACACAGCTAGTCCATTTAATTGTTCTCTCTCTCCAGAGCTAGAGCACTGGACATATAGTCAAGAAGACCTAAGCTGCCTTCAAAAGTCCAGTCGGTTCAGTGCCCAATGATGGCCTCAAAGACTCAAAGGGGAGGATGGCTTCCACTTCTTATCAGAGATATGAACTGAGATTTCTTCTCCAAATATTACACTCCTGGACCATTGGCCCTTTCTTTTCTTTGTCAGTAATTCTCTTTCCTACTTGTCTGCTGTAATCCACACACAATTTAAGTGGACAATCAGTTTTTACTTTACTCTTCTCCTTTTCACACTCCCTTTCCCTACCTACATTCACTAAGGTCTGAAGGGCAGGTAGTTTTAGTGTAACAACTTGCCACATGAGGAATGATGACTAGGCATCTCCTGACATCTGCCCTCTCTTTTCTTAGAACCTTCTCAAACACCCCCTTAGGGTCTTAAGACTTATAGCTCTGTTCTTTGTATCAAAAGTCCTTGTTGTTCAGTCATTTTCAATCATGTCCACCTTTCCATGACCTCATTTGGGGGTTCCTTGGCAAAGATACTAGAATATTTTGCCATTTCCTTTTCTAGCTCTTTTTACACATGGGGAAACTGAGGCAAATAGTGTCTTGCCCAGAGTCACCTATTCTGAATCCATATTTGAACCCAAGAAGATGAGTCTTCTTGACTCTAGAAGTCTCTCTATCCACTGCATTACCTAGCTGCCCATCATAAGTCCTAGTCTCAATTCAGTTTTCAACCTCTTCCATAGAGTGTGCCTTCTTTTCTTCTCTCCATGGATTCATTTCATTAAAGTAGACAGCAGGCTGTTAAAGATGACCAAAATGCCCAGAATTTTCTCTTCATATCTGTCTTTGACCTCCTGTGGGTGTATAACATTAAAAAAAACATCTTGGGATGCCAATTTCCATTTGGGTATATCAACTATCCCCTCAATCTACTGGTAACTTTGGTGGAGAGAAGAGTGGGCAGCCACATCCCAAGGCAACCTGTTTGCCTCCTTCTAGTTTATGAATCCATGCATAGCAGCATGTAGAAGAAAATTCTCTGTTGCAGACAGTGAGCATCTTAGTTGTTGAGAATCTGACTATCTCTCCCCCTCATTATTTTTCATAGCTCTCAAAAGCAAAAGGAAATAATTAGTACCTGGCTTCAGGCAATGTCTTTTTTTAGCTGATTAAAAACAAAATTGGCTGTCAGTGTTTTCTGATTATTTTTTTTCTTATAGAAATATTTAAAATGGAGAAAGTTTAAGTTAATTCCATTTATTTCCTCCTCATCTCTACTTTACTTTTTTTTTTCAATAGTGGGGCGTATAGGAACCCTGAATGTTAGTGCTAGTACAAAACATCTTGGAGAAGGGAACTCCTTGGGGAGTTAATGTTGAGGAGCTATGAAGGCCCCCCTAATCACATGTGCAAAACTTGGAGTGGGGAAGCAGTTCATAATGCACAGTGTGATTGGGGGAGAGGGTAACAGACTCTGGAGTAAAAAAATTTGGGTTCAGATTCCATCTCTGCTCCTTACTTTCTGTGTGACACTGGGAAAGTCCCTTATGTCCCTGGGCCTCAGTTTTCTTATTTATAAAATGAAATGGGTTGGACTAGACAGTCTCTGAGATTCCTTCCACCTTTAGATGTATGAGCCCTAGGAACTTTGGTCACATGTAGGCTGCCTTACATTGACTCCCTCTTTCACTAGTCCAGTTTTGACAGTAACAAGCCTAAAGCTAAATTTTCTGATTGTTTGAGAATCCTGATGTTTTCCAAGGTGGTAGTGGGCATTTTCCCATGCTTTGAACAAATAACATATTTTTCTAGCACTCTTTTTTTTGTTTGTTTTTAGAGGGCAATTGGGGTTAAGTGACTTGCCCAAAGTCACACAGCTAGTAATTGTGTCTAGTGTCTGAGGCCGGATTTGAACTCAGGTCCTCCTGACTCCAGGGCAGGTGCTCTATTTACTGCGCCACCTAGCCACACCATTTCTAGCACTCTTCAGATGCACTCCATTCTCTGGGTGGCACAGTGGCTGGAGCACTGGACTTGGAATCAGGAAGACTCAGTCACCTTCTTAAGTTCAAATCCAGCCTCAGACACTAACTAACCGTGTGATCCTGGGTAAGTCACTTAGCCTTAACACTTAAGCCTCAGTTCCTCATCTGTCAAATGAGCTGGAGAAGGAAATGGCAAACCACTCCAGTATCTTTGCCAAGAAACCCCCCAAAATTGGATTACAAAGAATCAGACACAACTAAGATGACTGAACAACAGCTCTCTGGCTAAGAGCCAATCATGCCTATATAATAAGTCCTAGAATTGAAATCCCAACCCTTTGTCCAAAATCACCTTTAATACGATACACTTCTTTACACGAGTATTTACTCCATTTTGTTCTTAAAGATATGTATATTTGTGTTTTAACAGAATTGCATAATTCAATTATTTTAGAGCTCTGATTTGATTACATTTATAGTGCATGACAATCAGTGAATTATTTAGAAATACAGGATAAAATGTTTCTAATTAGCAAACTACAGTGTAATTAAATACAACCTATTAGTAACCATAAATCTACAGAACATTCCATTGTCAGGAAATGATGGGAACCATTAAATCATCCAAGTTTTCTGGACCGCATACAATTTAATATGCTTTTAACAGTCTCTAGTGTGTGACAGTCTTCTGCAAATGAAATAGCTTTGATGCATACTTGCTTCCTAATTTAATTTCCCATACCTCATATCTGACTTGTTAGAACCAAAGTCATCCTTCTAATACACTTGGGCAAAAAATAGATGAGCTTGTACAGCCTCACAGATGTGGTCCTTTTGTTGTATGGCTCTAAATAGAATTCAAGGCGGGGGTGGGGAAGAGATTTTCAAAATGTATTCTTAATTGAGCTGAGGAAATAAGGAAGTATCCGGTGTCATGTTTCTGCTATTAAAGAACTGCAAAAGTACAGATCCCAATAATAACATCTGTACAAGGCTCCATGCTTTATCCAAGGGCTTCAAAATCATATCTTCACCATAGCTTGTAAATAGTCATTTCAATCCATCTCCTGTGTTACAGATGAGGATATTGAAGTGATTACCCAGCCTCGTTCAATATCAAAGATTAGTCATATCTGGAGATTTCTTAGTCTTGTATCTGAATATTAATAACAGGTACAACCACATTGGTAATAATAATAGCTAGCATTTACATAGCACTTTGAGGTCTACAAAGCACTTTATATATGTATTTCCTTTGGTCCTCAAAAGAACCCTTTTAGCTAAGTGCACTAATAAAATCCCCATTTTACAGATGAGGAAATTGAGTGATTTTTCCCAGGGTTTCACAATTAGTAAGTATCTGAGACAAGATTTGAACTCAGATCTTCCTGGCTACCAGTCTGGTATTCTATCCACTGTGCTACCTACAAGCTTTTCACTAGCAGCCAGATCCTTTTCTGCTTGACTCCTCAATTAGTCAAATTCTTCCCATTTTCCACTTTACTTTGTTGTTGATTATTTGTTTTCCAAGAGAACCAATGACATCATGGTTGGTGTCTTGACATGCTTGTGAATTGGTTTTAAGTCATGGAGAGGTATGTAAGCTCATCAGCCTCACTCTCTCTTCCAGAGTCGTTAAAGTTCAGTGGCAAGACATCCATTGGAGAAGGAAATGACAGACCACTCCATCTTATGTTATTCCCCAGCCTAAGTCAAAGGTTTCTCCCTTCATTCACCAAGGAAGAAAGGTCTTGTCTCTTCAGGAAGTGAACGTTTCTTTGTAGAAAGCACATTAAACTCTGGGAAGATCCAGGTTTGTGCCATGGCTGCCACTTCCTTGTGGCATAAACTTAGGTGATTCATCTAATTTCTCAAGGCCTCACTTTCCTAATCTGTAAAATTCGTGTTATACCTGCCTTGCTGACTTATAACTTTAAAATAATAGATATAAGAGGTGATTGTTATGATAATTATTAATATTACCTCATTGCATTTCAATCATTCCATTTATACCCCAATGTAGCACTCTCCATACTGCCTCTAGGAGCAATATGCTACTCTGTTTGGCATTCAAAGCCCTTCACAACCTAGCCTCAGCCTATCTTTCCTGCCTTGTGACACATGACTCCCCTTTACATATTCTATGGATCAGCTAACTGGGCTTTCTTACTGTTCTGCACACTTCTGTCTTCATGCCTTTTCCCTAAGCCTGAATAGACTCCCTTTTCAAATCTGTCTACTTAGAATCTCTTGTTTCCTTCAAAACTCAGCTCAAGCCCCACTTTCTACTAGAAATCTTTCCTGATTGCCTAACTCTCCAGCTGTTAGTGCCTTCTCCCTCCCCAAATTACTCTGTATATACTTTTTATATCACTTTATCAGTACATGTTATCTCCTCCAGGAGAATGTATGACAGGAAATTGATGACAGAAAATGTTTCATTTTTGTCTTTGTATTCCTACCCCCAAACACAGGGATGTGGAAGATAATAGGAACTTAATAAATGCTTGTTTCAGGCAGTTAGGTGATAAAATGAATAAAGTTCTAACCCCAGAGTAAGAAAGAACTGAAAACAAATTTGCTATCAGACACTTACTAGCTGTGTGACCCTGGGCAAGTCATCTAACATATATGATTCAATTTCCTCACCTGTACAATGGAGATAATAACAGCATCTACTACCCAGGATTGTTGTGAGAATGAAAGGACATAATATTCATAATGCACTTAGCAAACCATTAAGTATATATAATTTCTAGCTATTATTGTTGTTGACTGATCCGCATTACTTTCTCCACTTAGACAATTGCTGACTGAATTATTCTACAAACTGTTTCTCTCTATGATTATTATTTTTCTTCCCTCTTCCCACTATTTCCATATAATCTTCTTTTCTGATGTATTACTGGACTTATTTATTTTCAGATTGTTTATAAAATCTCTCCCATTGGTCTCAATCATTCTATGCTCCTCCACCACTCAGTTTTTTTTCTAAATCCCAGTACTTTTAAGACAGATATAGTCTGCATTCATAATATTTACAAATAATTTTTTTAAAAGATGAGAAAAAAACAAATAATTACAAAAGAGCTATTGTCATATGAGTAACAACTTTGCTAACATTTTTAAGACAAAATTTAATATGTGTACAGTTTTTTTGGGGGGGCTCTGCTTTTTTGGAGGGGGGAAGGCAAAGCAATTGGGGTTAAGTGACTTGCCCAAGGTCACACTGCTAATAAGTGTTAAGTGTCTGAGACCGGATTTGAATTCAGGTCCTCCTGACTCCAGGGCCGGTGCTCTACTCATTGTACAACCTAGCTGCCCCTGTACAATTTAAATATAATACAGCATCACATCATGTAGGACATTTGCTATTTTATACATTCAGATACTTTTGAAATACTTCTTAAGCTACAAAATAGAATATAGACAAATAAACAGGAATATACTGAACACTTACCCAAAAAAGGGATGTGATAAAGAATATGAAGTACCATTTTCCTTTCAACACTTAAAGATATATGTATACACATATTTGCATATATTATATACAGATATATTTCTCTACAAGAAGATCACAAAGGATCACATTTGTACATCCTTAAGGTATTATTTTTTCAGTATGGCTGTTATCACTTTTTCATACATATGAGTTTTTTCCTAGTTCTGTAATAATGCAATTTCCATTCCATTCAGGTATATCCAACTATAGGGTTGCTGTTGCCCCACAATAAGACATGTTCTTACCCCTCATCTATAATACTTAATAACTAGTATTTCTAAAAAATCTGTCTTTGGGAAAATGTCCCAATTAGTAAAAAATAAATGGCTGCTTCTACCTGGCAAAATCACGTAGTTCACTGAATTGACATATGGTACATCTATCACTGTAATTGAACCAAACATACACATAGTAGTATTTAGACAAAATCTAGAGTAAAACACAGTAAACAAAGATAATATAATACAGACAAATGCATACTTTCTTGACCTATCCTTGTTATGGACCTTATTTAGTATCCTAAGAGAAAGACAGAAAATTTACTTTACCAAAAACCAAAGGCAAACCAAAAATTATGCAGTAATAAATATTGTTAGTTTATAGGATGGCCGATCAAGTTTCTAAGCTAGAAAGGGTTAGAAAGGAACTTTTATTGCTCCAGTCTGATACAAGGTAGGACTTCATAGGTTTTTAATACAACCACCAAGTCACAAAGGAAGAAACTAACACCCTAGTAAGAAGGAGAAAAGGGAGCTTCAGCCACCTAGGCTCCATCACTGTTGTTAGGGTCTGGCAAACTCTGTAGTCCATAGCAAGCCACACACTTGGCTCTTCCATGCCAGATGAATCAGTGTGGAGGAGAAGAAGCAGTACATAGGATTCCTAAGACAGCAACAATATACTGGTTAGAAAAGAACTAGAATGGAAAATAATCCTCCCCAGGTCATGAAACTTGCTGAGGATACCAGAAAGCTCCATAAAACTAAAAGAAATGAAGGTGGGACAGGGGCGTGGAACCTGCAGCCTCAAGGCAACATGTGATCCTCTAGGTCCTCCAATATGGCCCTTTGACTGAATCTAAACTTCACAGAATCCCCTTAATAAAAGGATTTGTTTTTGTAAAACTTGGTTTCAGTCAAAAGGTCACAGGTTCTCCACCCCTGGGGTGGGAAATCGAGTCACAGAGACAATGCCTAACCTAACAAAAGCTAAAAGGTGAATGTTGATCACTGTGTCAATAGTTTCACTTTAAGATAAAGACTTCTTAGGTGTAAAGGATGATACTGTAAGCAATTTGGGAAAGCAAGGAATAGTTTACCTGACAGATTTGTGGAGAGGGGAAGACTTTAGGACCAAACAAGAATTAGAGAGCATTATAAAATGCAAAATGGATAATTTTGATTACATTAAATTGAAAAGCTTCTGTACAAACAAAGCCAATGTAACCAAGATCAAGAGGGAGGTGGGAAGTTGGGAAAGAATTTTTACAACTTGTGTCTCTGATAAAGGACTCATTTCTAAAATTTATAGAGAATTGAGCCAAATCTATATGAATACAAGTCATTCCCCAATTGAGAAATGGTCAAAGGATATGAATAGGAAGTTTTCAGAGAAAGAAATTAAAGATATCTATAAGCATATGAAGAAATGCTCTAAATCACTATTAATTAGAGAAATGCAAATCAAAACAACTCTGAGATACCACATCTCTCCAGTCAGATTGGCTAAGATGACAAAACAAGAAAGTGACAAATGCTGGAGAGGATGTGGACAAATTGGAACACTAATACATTGCTGGTGGAGTTGTGAACTTATCCAACCATTCTGGATAGCAATCTGGAATTATGCCCAAAGGATTATAAATAATTTCATACCTTTTGACCCAACAATACCACTTCTAGGGTTATATCCCAAAGAGATCATAGAAGTGGGAGAAAGACCCATATGTACAAAAATATTTATAGCAGCCCTTTTTGTGGTTGCAAAGAATGGGAAACTAAAACGGTGTACATCAATTGGGGGATGGCTAAACAAGTTGTGGTATATGAATGTAATGGAATATTATTGTGCTATAAGAAACGAGGAGATGATGGATTTCATAATTACCTGGAGAGACTTATACAAACTGATGCTGAGCGAGAAGAGTAGAATCAGAAGAAATTTGTATACAATCACAGACATACCATATCTGTGATGACCAATTATGACAGACTGGACTCTTTTCAGAAATGCAATGATATAAATCAATCATGAAAGACTCAAGAAAGAGAGAAATGCACCATCCAGAGATATAACTAGAAAGAACTGAGCCTGAATCCTGATGGAAGCAAACTAAATGATCTTTTCCTTTTCATTGTTTGGTTTTATTTCTTCTTTACCATCTTTCATCCCACCTAGTACAATACGCCTTTGTAATTGGAATAATGTCTAATATGAATGTATTTGCAGATCCTATACTGGACTATATGCTGTCATGGGGGGAGGGGAGAGGGAAGTAAAGGAAATTTGAAAATCAAGGAACTATGGAATTGAATCTTGTTAACTGAAACTAAACTAATAAATTAATTTTTAAAAAAGATAAAGACTTCTATAATATGCAAAAGTCCCATCATTTCCAACTATTATAGTATAAATGCATCCATTCTCCCATACAAGAACTTGCTCACTCAAGACCACTCTAACTTTATGCACTACAGAAACTTGTGTGTAGCTACTAGACAAAATAAGTTGAAATGAAAGGGAAGGAAGTTGAACACTTGACCCTAGTTTGACCTCAACTTAAGAAAAAAGTCCCTAAGTTAAAAAAAAATCCACATCTGTAAGGATCACTAAATAATAAAAGTATTTTTATTAAATCAGAATTTTTATTATTCCAGAGGTTACTGAGCAAAGTACTCTCTAAAAAAGTCTCTTTCAAAACTGTTTCAATTCTATACATTAAAAATGGGGCATGGGAAAAATTTCTGTGTTTGCTTCAGAAACTACAAACCTCTTCTATCCCTCATATGATTGTATAGAAAGCAGCAATATCCTTTTATAGCCAGTTTTTAAGCATTTGCAGGAGAAGACTAGATGAAAAACTACATTTCCTTACCTCCTGAGATAAAATATATTAGCTTTATTTAAACCTAATAATCTAAATGTATCTACAAATGTGGTTTTCATGAAGATTACCTGTAGGCAATTAAAAAGTGAGGGCTATAAAGGTATGATTTCTCTATTTTTAACTTTTCTTCCATAATTTTACCATCCACACTACACTAAAGGAAAAAGACTTAGCATTAGCTTCATTTTAACTAGCTAACATTTTAACTAGCAAACAATTTTATATCTTCTAGCTCATCTAATTGCCACAGTAGCCCTGGGAGTAGGTAATACAGCTATCATTATTCCCATTTTCCAGATGATGAAACTGAAGCATAAGGAAATCGTACCAAGCTTTAGGCTTTTTTTTTTCACACTACTGTTTTCAGAGCTAGTTCCAGGGCTTTAGGTATTTTTGGTGCTTCTTAGGTCATATGATCTGGGGGAAAGTGTGGTCTCTGCCCTTCTGGTTTGTACTCTGATTCTTAGCCAGGAAGGGCTCCAATCCCTTGCAGTCAAAATCAACACTGCTCCTCAGGACTCCTGTTGCTTTGTGATTTCAAGTGTTCTTCTCCACCCAGGAACTATGGCATAAAGGCAATGAAGCTGCTAACAGCACTTAGGATCTGCATCCCCTGTCACCTCTTTCTGACCAATTGCCCATTCCCTTTACTATCTCTGGCTTGAAAGTTCCCAAAGCTGCTCTTGCAGCCTCTTTCAAATGCCATGACTGGTGTTGCTATCACATGGGCTCCACTCCAGACCTCTCCTTCTGAACTCCTAAGTTGTCTTGGTCTGGAAAAATGTCTCATTCTGACCCTTTGATAGCTCTACTAACCAGAATTCAATTTGAGGTATTATTTTAAAGTTGTTTGGAAGAGAATGTTGTAAGAGCTCAGCTACTTTCTCTACTCTGCCATCTTGACTCCACCCTAGAAGTGTTCGTGACTTGCTTTCATCATGTATTTTCCATAGATTATTCAAGAAATCTAAGTAGGGATGAGATGAAATTGAATGGTCATGCAAATGTGTTAAAAAGGTTTGGGGAATTTAATGTCAGGATTCTTTGAGAGCCTCTTTCCTACCTAACAATTGCCATTTACCAAGGTATATGTTGACTTGGTTTGCAGTATCTGGTCAAACTCTTCATGAAGCTTGTCTTCTTTTTCAATCTCTTTCACAGAGTTTGGCACAAGCACTACAACCATCTTCATGTTAGTCACTTTGTTTATGTTCTTCATGAATACTTTAAGCCAGCTCATGGAATGATATTTCTTGTTGCACAATGAAACCAACTCTTTCACTTGCCTCTCTCTCTAAGGAGAACCTCTGAGCCATCTTTCCAGATATAACTTCTTTAGACTTTCCAGGTTTATTTATGGCATGGATGTGGTTGCTTTCCTATGGCAATGTATGAATTAGGTTGCTGGACAATCATCTCATATTAAGAGTACCACTGCAGAAACTGATAGATAACATTTAGGTTAACACATATGATCCCCAGTACCTTTCACATACTGTGCTGACATTCTGCCACTGTGCTATCCAGACCAAAAACCATTTTGTACATTTATCTGTTTAAATGGGTCACCATGTTCAAATAATTTCTCAGTCAGCGGTCACCATTCTGGTAATGAACCTTATTATACTAAATAAAAATGGTCTTTAGATCACAGACAAGACTTTCTCCAGAACTGTACTCAAAATTTACTTTTTGAGGCAACTAGGTGGTGCAATGAACTGGCCTTGGAGTCAGAAGGACCTGAGTTCAAATGTGACTTCAGACATTTACTAGCTATATGACTCTGGGCAAGTCACTTAACCTGATTGTCTCAAAAAATAATAAAATTCACTTTTTAGTGGGGTAGAATCCACCAGACCTTGTATTCTGCTGGCCTGGCCTTTGAGAAGTGACGTTACCCCCACACCATCATGAACCATTAGGGAATGACCTTACAGGAGGCCTCTGCACACTCTCAAAAAACAATCCAATAAGATAGCAGTATGCTGTTTTGTTTTTATTTTTCTAAACTAAGCTTCCACTTTGATACATAACATTATCTTTGACATAGGCTAAAACTTAAGGGCAGTGAGATAGTTTTAAGATAGGAAATATTCCAAATCAACATATTAAAATTCATTCTTGGCAGGAAAAAAAAGCTGGTTTTCACATTTCTTAGCCAAATTGTGCGGCATATGCTTTAGATTCATTAGTGATGTGCAATGTTGAACCAGTGTCTACTTTGCTAAGGAAAATCTGGCAAAAATCAGAATCAGGATAGAGCATGAAGCCAAAATTGATTTCTATAATGGGCAAAAAAAAAAACTACACTGATTCATTTCAGCAAGAACTTATTAAATGCCTACTAGTCATAAAGCACTGTTTTAAGTTCTGAAAATACAAAGATGAAAATCAGAGCCCTTCCCTCAAAGAGGTTACATTTGCTAGAGGATACCACATGCATACAGATAAGTAAATGTGAGATTCTTTGCAAAAATAGAAAACATTAAAAAGCTAATGAATAAGGAAAAGCTTATTATGATAGAGGGTAATAAATACCTAAGATGAGTCCTGAAGGATGGTAAAAATCCTAGGCAGTAGAGATGAGGAGGGCAAAATCATAGATAGAGCAGGAAATGCAATGCCAAGCTGAGTAGGAATGTTGACTAATATAATACTGGAAAGTTAGACTGTCACCTGCTTGTGAAAGGTTTTAAATATCAAATTAAGGAGTTTGCATTTTATCACAGAAATTATAGGGAGAAGGTTCTTGAGTTAGGGAAGAATACAGTCAGCTCTGTGCTTTAGGAAGTTAAGATTGGCAGCTGTACGGGGGGTCAATTGGAAATGAGTCTAAACGTAGGGAGACCAATTAGAAAGCTATTACTCTAGTACTGAAAAGAGTTGGAGTATCTAAATGAGGGTGGTGGCCATGTGAGTAGACTAAAGGAGACCAGCAGGAGAGATGTTGTTGAAATAGAATTGACAAGACTTGGAGATTGATTGGAAAAAGTAAAAGGTCAGCAGTCAGGGGTGAGTATGAGTTTATAAAACTGGGTGAACTGAGGGATGACTATGCGCTCAAAAAGAGACAGGTGTATCTACTGTTGGGCAGGAAGAAGGTATCTAATCATAATTTGCTGAATTGAGTAGAATTACATTCAAACCAGTCTACTAGACTGAGTTTCCAAAATCTTTAGGCCATTGCTCCCTTTGGTTTCCTTACCCACAAAGTAAAACACATCCTAGGAAACCAATTTGTAAATGTCCAATTAGATTCTGAGTTTGAACTACCAACAGAGAATGGATTAAGAGGTGTAAATAACCCAGTAGCAAACTTACTGCTCATGACACAAACAAGTCCATGCCATATATGTGCTACTGTCCTTGTCTTCTTATGAGGTAAGACTAATGAATAGGGAAAACATTCATCACCAGAAAAAGAGTTTTAGAAATGTGGTATTTTTAAATTATCCTTTTAAAAATTATCTTTTTGTGTTTAGGGTTGGACTTTGTTTTACTGAGTCAATGTTTGGGACTTTGACTAAAGAACAGTACTTCTGTTTTGGAAAAGGTCATCACACTTGACTGACCACGGAACAAAGAAGGAAAAGGACACAGCTGTTGTCAGTCAAATAGGTTGAATCATCCTTGCAGAGCAATAGGTGACTGAAATCCAAGTCCAAAAATATTCACATCCTAAATTTTGCAACTTATATAGCTACAGTTAACTGTTAGCGGTTACTGTTGCTGTTAGCAGTGAACTGTTAGCAGTGAATGAATGTATGAAGCATTTTTAGGTGTTAAGCTCTGGAGATACAAATGAAAAAGCAAGGCAGTCCCTGCCCTCAAGGAAGTCATATTCTTTTATTTTTATTTAAAGTTTTGAGTTCTAAATTCTATATCTCCCTCCCTTTCCCCTTCTTGAGACAGTAAGCAGATATAGGTTTATGCATGTGTAATTATGTAAAACATTTCTGCATTAGTCATTTTGCATAAGAAAACAAATAAAAGGAAAAAATGTAAAAAAGAAAGTGAAAAATACCACATTCAATCTGTATTCAGTCAATATCAGTTCTTTCTCTGGAGGCAGATAGTATGTTTCATCATTAGTGCTTTGGGATTGTCTTGGATCATTGTATTGCTGAGAATAGATAAGTCATTCAAAATTTTCATTGAACAATATTGCTGTTACTCTGTACAACCTTCTCCTGCTTCTGTTCACTTCACTATGTATCAGTTCATGTCCTTCCAGATTTTTCTGAAATCTTCCTACTTGTCATTTCTTATAGCACAATAATATTCCATTACAATCAAATACGACAGCATGTTCAGCCATTCCCCAATGGATAGGCATCCCTTTAATTTCCAGTTCTTAGCCACCATGAAAAGAGCTTCAATAAATACTTCTGTACAATAGGTTCTTTTCCTTTTGGGGGGATGTCTTTGGGATAGAGACCTAGCAGTGGTATCATATCAAAGGGTATGTGCAGTTTTATAGCCCTTTGGGTATAGTTCCATACTGAGGAGGTCACGTTCTAATGGGGAGAGACAACACATGGAAGGTTTGAGCTCCAAGTCAGATGTCAAGGTCCCATGGTGCTTAGGGTACAGGGACAAAACAGGTGACAATGCCTCTTCTTTAAATGTCATTTTCATTGATAAAATCATGTTAGTTTTTTATATTGAACCACTTGACAGCACTGAGGACTATTTTCTTCTGGGCCTTCAATAACTGTGGCTGCTGCTCCTGCAGGAGCAGTTCCCAGGGTGCATCTCCCCAAGGGTTGCTTCCCAGCATGATGGCTGCAGTTGTGACTTTAGGGTTTGATAAATCAGATCAAAAGAGTCCTAGGCCTTCTTTTCCTATCTGTAAAATAAGGTAGTTGGCCTAACTGGCTTCTTCCATCTCTAAATCTATAATGGTCTTTTCAGCTCAACTGTCTTAATGGCTTCTCAGTGCTTATCCACTCCTTTGCCTGGCATGTGAAGCCCACCATGTTTATTACTACCCAACTTTGCTAACTTAACCATCCATATTTAATGCTCTAGTCAAATTGGACTACTCTCTGTTTCCTAAATGTATCTTGTATTTTCCTGCCCATGGACTTTTGCTCATTTTGGAATATCCTGAAATTTTTAAACACTGAACAGTCCCATAGACATAGCATCACAGGTACTAAAGTTGGAGAGATCCTAAGAGATTCTTTTGTCCCATCTGGCCATTTTACAGGTGAGAATATTGAAGCCATAGAAGAAAAGCGATTTACCCAATGTTACACAGGTAACGTAGTTGGAATTCAAAGTCAAGCCCTCTTGTTCCAAAACCAGTAAGACATCTACCTGCTTCTTTCTCCTCTTTGTTGAACTACCACTCATCCTTTTAAAAATTCATCCAAGTTAAATGAGACTTCCTCAAGTTAAGCAGATCCTGACCCTCCTGTCAGTAACTACTTTCCTTTTAGGACCTCACATAGTGCTCTGTTTTTCATATTGATTCATTCAATACGTAATATTATAATTAAAGTGTTATCAGTATCATGATACACTGTGAGGTCTGTGAAGATAAAGGCTGAATCTTATCTACACGTTGCATCTTCCCCAGACAGGTACCTGCTCTGTACACAACAGGTGCTTAATAAAATTTTATTGCTAAGCCAACCACAAAAAGATTGTTGAAAGTGATTGACGTAGTAAAAATATTTAAAGATCTTATGTGGAGACAGAGCAACAGAGACAGAAACAAAGAGATAGAGACAGAGAGAGACAGAGAGAGAGACAGAGAGAGTGAGACAGAGAGAACTAACCTGCAATTTTGTTTGGAATAGCTCAAGCACTGTGATAGTTAGCCTTCTCTTGGGAAAGAATTCTCCTGCCAAAGGCCAGATCCACATTAATAAGCCAAACAATGAAAAGAAAATTCTCCAGAGTAAAATCTGCTTCTGTGGCCTCCATCTCCATAGCCAATGTTTGCTGTGGGTTTTGTCTGCTGGAAACTTTTCTCTATAGGGAGTTCTGTACTGCCCTACAGAGTTGGCCCTTTGATGTAAATGTATGTGCAGGAATGAAGGTTAAAGAATTCTCAGCTTTAAAACATGTCTGTGTTTGTATGCGTACATACACATTTTTACTTTATTTTTTACTTTAAAAGTAAAATTCTTACTCTTTCCTTTATGTAAGAATTTTAACGGTCCTTTTTTATGACTGCTTAAATCAAAGTATACAGTGAAATATTGGGTATTAGAGTCATTTGAATTGGTTTACTAGCTACCTACTTGATTATCCTCCATGATTTTGCTAGAGACAGTCTGATCACAACTTTATAGATCCTCTCAGTTCTTAGCACAGTGTTCTACACACAGTGGGTACTTTATGCACTGAATTTATAAAAAAAAATCTCAACCCATCTATACTGTGGTTGAAAATTCCCTACCAAATTCAACCTTGGCAGTGCAGGGGAATAGGGACCCAATATTAGAATGGGAGAAGATTCATGGAAAAGAGGAAGGAGGAGCTGTCCCAGTAAGTGAGTGTATCTCAGCCCCTAAGCACTGTAGAAAACAAAATCCTGGGAATATGTCTACTACTATAAGAGATCAGGTTAAAGGAGAAGATTAGGTGAACTTAGGGAGAAAGCAAGGATGAATATAGTGATAAAGGAGAGAGTACCAGCAACATTTACATAACTTGAAAATTTCCATGCACTATATATATATATATATATATATATATATATATATATATATATATATATATATATATATATATATCAGTGATTCTTATAACAAGCCTGTGTGTTGTGTCTATTATTATGCCCATTTTACAGATTAGAAAAAATGAGACTAACAGTGGTTAAGTGACTTGGCTAATTGAGTTATCTAAGGGAGTCCAGTATTCTATACACTATACTACCTACCTTCCTAAATGTTTGTAGGAAATAGTTATGGTATAAAGAAGGTGACAAACAGAAATTGCAGGGGCTGAGTCAATTGAGTAAATAGAAGAAGAAATAAAATGAACAGATTTTACTGGAGCCTTCTCAATCCTGAAATAATTCTGGTCTGGGGCATGTACATAAATTATTATAAATTTGTTGCTCATGAAATATCTGATCCTTCAAAATGTGTACAGAAACTATAATTACATTGACTGCCTCTTATCAGTTCTGGGTTTAAAGGGAAAAGGCAGAAGGTATATTAAGAAAATAGGAATATTTTTCTCTCTTTGTTCCCCAATTATCTACCTGTCAGTCATTTCCAGTTGAGGACACACCAATCTAAGGCTGCTTTGGTAATTAAAGGCTAGTACCATGGCAGAGTGAAGTCAGATGAATCATTCATTAAATGAAGTTGTTTTGCTTAGATGCAAAATTGTCCTGATATCAAGTCAAGGCTGAAGTTGCTCAGAGGGAATGACTTTGGGCACGTGTGCTTGCCTCTCATCTCAGTACCTCCTGGATGGTTTACCATTGTTCATTGCACTGCTTGCCTTTCTTTGTATTCCCAAGGCTTACCACCATGCCGGGTACATAATAATAAGAATAATAAGAAATGGTAATTGACTGAAGGACTGACTGAAAGGATGGTGTATGATTCACCTGTTGATATTCCCAGAATACTTCAGCAGGATCATGAGGTCATCAATTGAGAGCTAAAATGGACCCTCTTGAGCTCAGTTCTCTCATTTTATAGATGAGGAAACTGGGGTACAGAGAAAGTTAAGTTACCTGTGGTCACACAGCTGGTAAATGTTCAAAGCAGGAAATGAACTCAGTTCTTCCTCACTCTGAATCCAGGGATCTTACACCAGAAACGTCAAACTCAGGGCCCATGGTCTACAAGCAGCACTAATTAAAATAAAATGCAACACAGATAATGTTCATTTGTAGTTTTCTTAAGTCAACATATGACTCAACTTGGTTCCATTTCTATTTGAGTCTGACACCATTGAACTAGACCATGGTGTCTCTGTAAGAAGTTCAGCAATCATCAGGGACTTCTGTAGAACCATCTTAAATTTATTTTTTGGGAGGGAGGGGAGGAGGAATAATAGATCTATGGACAAATTCTGGCCTTCCCATAGCATTATCTGGAACATGCAGCTATAAACACAATGCCAAGCCCTGTGCAGTGGGTTACCAGAAAGGAGGTGACAAGTATTTGGACTCCAGGACAAAGTATATCTAAGAAGATTAAATTTCTTACAAAGGTTGTACCTTTTACCTGGATCTGAGATTTCAAGGAATTCTCTAACCTGTATATATCCATTTCCAGTACCTTCTGATGTTATTCTTGTTGTGTCATTTCAGTCATGTTCAACTTTCCATGAGCCCATTTGAGGTTTTCTTGGCAAAGATACTAGAGTGATTTGCCATTTCCTTCTCCAGATCATTTTCCAGATGAGGAAACTGAGGCACACAGGGTGAAGTGACTTGCCCAGGGTCACACAGCTAGTAAATGTCCAAGGCCAGATTTAAACTTATGAAGAAGAGTCTTCCTGACTTCAGACCTGGCAATCTGCACACTGAATCACCTGGTTACCCCTGGCTTAAGTCAATTAAAACACATCCTCAAATGAACTCATTATTTATTTTGTAAATGTCTACAGTAGTCCCTCTTCTAAACAAGGAGTTAACAAAGAAATACAAGACACAATGAACTTCCTTTGAAAAGCTTAAAACGGGACTAGATGTACAGACAAAAACCTCAGGGAACAATCTAATAGCCTACAACAGCAATCAAGTATTTGAAAGTCTGCATGTTACAAAATGCAGGCAGGATAGACTATAGAATATAGGCTGTTGGATAAGTGTCTTTCTGAAATTTGGGGGTGATAACTTGCCTCTAACACTTCATTGTAGTTGTTATTGAGTCTGACTCTTCATGTCTCCATTTGGGGTCTTCTTGGCAGAGATACTGGAGTGGTTTGCCATTTCCTTCTCCAGCTCATTTTACAAATGAGGAAACTGAGGCAAACAGGAGGAGGTGGCTTGCCCAGGGTCACACAGTCAGGAAGTGTCTGAGGCCAGATTTGAACTCAAGAAGATGAGTCTTCCTGATTCTAAGCTTAGTGCTCTATCCACAGCACCACCTAACTGCCCCACACTTTATTAGGATCATTCTAATAAGGATTAAACCACAAATAATGCAAGCTCTTCTGTATTCATGTGTTCACTCCAGCCAGGCATGTGATCACCTCCAGTAAATAATGGCAAAGAATTTGCACACTAGAATTCAAGAAGAATGTTGAAATGTTCAGTTCTTTTAACAGTCAATATGTTGCAGCATTGATCTCTGCCACAACACTGTGTCAATGCATTTAACATCCATTTTCCTAGCTTTTCATGTCTAAAAAAAAAACCTCCGCCCAGCCTGATGGATTGATGCTGCCCTTAATGTTATGCCAACATTAAAAGAATAAACATTTTAATACTGCACATGCTCAGAGATTTTTGAACCTGAAGCAAAACCCACAAACTTTCCATAGGGTAAATGGGGCAAATCCACCCCTTGATTGAGGAGAATCAGGGTGAGGGGGTGGTTGAAGACAGAGATCCCAGTGTGACATGTTTAGGGTCATTGAACTGGGTGGGGCAGAAGAGTAGCTCACCCCAACCCACCAACCGGGTAGGTTTCTATTGTACCTAAGTATTAATAACTAAACGCTAATCACTGTTATTTCCATGCTGCTGATGGTCCTCCAGCACTGAGTCATTTAGATCTAGGATCCTAGGTCAAGGACCCAGTTCCCCTGCTCTAGTTACAGCTCAACACTTGAAATCTTAAAGAATATGCAATTTTATTCATGTGGACTCTCCTCCACCAATGCAGAGTGCAATCCCTCCACTTTTTAGTAGACAATTTCATGAGTATCTGTGGGAAAGGAGTGGGGGGAGAGGGAGGAAGGAAGGACGAAAGGAGGGAGGGAGGGAGGAAAGGAAGGAAGGAAAGAAGGAAGGAAAGAAGGAAGGAAGGAAGGAAGGAAGGAAGGAAGGAAGGAAGGAAGGAAGGAAGGAAGGAAGGAAGGAAGGAAGGAAGGGAAGGAAGGAAGGAAGGAAGGAAGGAAGGAGGGAGGGAGGGAGGGAGGGAAGTAAGTTACCTAGTGGCCAATAAGTAACATAGGCTTTGGTAATGAGCCTCTCCAAGTCTTCCTAGCCCAGTGTATTACTTCTACTATGCTTCAAACCCTCCATCTTGCTAAAATTTACCTGTTTGTGCTATAGTGGCAACTGTTTCCCTTTTAGAATTTAACACAGCATTTCAGATATTATCTGAACAGGTTGGAGTATAATTGTATATCTATTAGCTTTCTCATTCCGCTTTCTGAAGCTCAAGCTCAAATTAGATTTTATTTTATTTTATTGGCAGTCATTCATGTTCTTCGCCCTGACTGACTTTTAGCTTGCAATCCAACAAAATTTCTCCTTATTTTTATATGAATGATTGATTAGTTATATCCCAGTCCTTGCAATTGTGCAACTGATATTTTGAACCCAAGTACTGGCTTTACATTTATACCAATTAGGTTTCATCCTGGAATGTTTTCAGATCCTGTTCAGGTCGCCCAGTATGGTCGCTATCCCTTCCAACTTCATTTTTACCCAAAATTTCATAAGACTACTCTTAGTACATTCATATAAATCAATGGTTTAAAAAATGCACAGAAAAGGATTAAAGATAGAGCCCTTGGTCACTCCAATAGCAACCTCTTCCAGGCTGGCATTGGTCCCTCTTGGTTACTCTCATTCAATTCATTACAAATCCACCTAACTGTCCTATTGCCTGTCTGCATTGTTACATCTCTTCAACAAAAATATTGTAGAAGAATTGTCAAAGGCCTCACAATGAATTTTTTAAAAGAGGAAGAAGATAGATTTTACATACTATAAACCAATGAATTTTACATTGATTACTGATCAAAAAAAATGTAGACCAGTTTATTAAAGAAGAGATTTGGGAGACCTAAGAAAGTAAAATGGGTGATCACTCTGAGCCAACATGGATTCTTTACCAATAAGAAAGAGTAAAATTAATCTTACTACCTTTTTTGAAAATATTATTACATTGGAAGATAAATGGAATGGCATAAGTATATCACATCTTGAAATAGGAATTGAATAATATGCTATTTTGCTTATTTTTTCATCTCAGTTCAACAAACATTTATTAAGCACTTTTTGTTTAAACTGTGAGCTCTTTGAGAGCAGGGACTGACTGCCTTTTGCCATATTTTTTTTATCCCCAGTGCTTAGCACAGTGGCTGGCACATAGTAGGCATTTAATAAATGCCTACTGACAGACTAGAAATGCAAACATAAGCAGAAAGTAAGATAGTTCCTGCCCTCAAGGAGTTTGTGTTCTAATGAGGGAAAACAGCACATAAAAGGGATCTGGAGTGCCTGGGGTGAGAAGCAAGGTGCTATGGTGGCCAGGTTCCAAGAAAGAAAGATGGATGCCTGGGCCAGGGGAACTTGCAGCCTCAAGGCCACATGTGGCTTCTAGGTCCTTGGGTGCAACCTTTTAAATGAGTCCAAGTTTTACAAAACAAATCCTTTTATTAAGGGGTTTTGTTCTGTAGAGTTTGGATTCAGTGAAAAAGTCACACTTGAGGACCTAGAGGGACACATGTGGCCTGGATGCCACAGGTTCCTCATCCCTGGCCCTTCCTTAAAATGGAGGTTCCAGAAGGAATTCACCAATGGGAGAAGGAAGTCAAATTATATTGGCAAAATCTGGAGACTGAAGTCTGGCTGGTTTGGGCCTGTCCTTAAAGTAGTAAGCCTATCTACTCTCCATTCTTCCTGCCCCCAGAATAATTTTAAAGTTCTTTTTTCTTTTAATTTGTTCCCACTCACCCCCTGAACTTCAGCATACCTTGGACTTTTCTACTCAGATTCTTACAAAACTGTTCCTGGCTTTCATATCCATCTCTACTTGCATGGTCTTGCATCTGTCTTTGAACTTATATCATTTATTATATTATATTATCAATTATTATATTATATTATCAATATTTTTACCTGGATGGATCTGTGATCTCATTGATGGGACTAGTCCTTCAAAAATACAAATCACAACCCATCCCTCTCCTTCTATCATATATGATTCTTATCCATGTTTCTCCACAGATTTTTTTCTTCACATTTTATGGGTCCAAATGCAGCGCTCACTCAGGCTGTTCATTTCATATTCCTCTCTTTTCATACCTGGACAATCCACTCCTTTTAAATGATCGCTTGATGATATGCATTTTGCCACTTTTGAATATGATCCATTAAAGGCTGAGCTCATCTCGAGCTCCTTGAACTGGCACAAAAGTCTTTCTCAGGGGCCTTGAGAACATCTGTGATTATGTTATCAGAATTACTTTCTTGAAAGCCTCAATCCCTCTTGGGTTTACTTCATGTATACAGTCCCAGACTATAAGATCCCTCTTGTCTTTTCTCTGTTTTTAAACCTACTTTGCTAAATTCTACGGTTGGTGTCTAGCTATGCTTAGAATTCCCCTTCTAATCCATCATGGTTTCGAAGGTAGCATTGTGGTTTTCTGACAAAGTTCCTATGTTTTTTCCTACAACACAAGAAATTTCCTCCTCTTCAGTTGGGTCACATCTAGCAGTCTACTTCCCCAGTTTCTCCTGCCTAATAAAAGATGAAATTATCAACAGAGCAAACCATGTGTTGATCAGCTATTCTCTTTTTTAATAGGAAACTTCAGGAGGTTTTCAAATAGGTGAAGGTTCTGTCTTAAGGGATGGCAGTGAATTGAATCAGAAAAGTTGAAAAGAATCTGAAAAGATAAGAGGAGTTAATAAAAGGAGTCTCTATTAAGCCCTTATTGTATGTGCTGGGGATACAAGAACAAAGAATGAAACAATCCTAGATCTTAGGGACCTTATATTCCAATGGAGGAGATAAGAAGTACATAGAAAATTATATGCAGTTAATTCAATTCAATAAACACTTATTAAGAATCTACAATGTGCCAGGCACTGTGCTACAAATAAGAAAAAGATAGTCCCTGGCCTCAAGGATTTTACAATCTCATGGGTGAAGACAACATGCAAAAGAAAGTTGAAAAGAATGAAGCAAATAAATATATAAATAAGCACATACATGCACATACACGCAATGTGTATATTTATGCAAGTGTGTGCATATACATATATACATACATACATACATATGATGCTTAGAGGGCAAAGAGGGATCATTTTTTTTTCCTTCTTTGAATCAATTATTCCTCACACAGTCAAATCAATAAGCATTTTAAATTACCTAATGTATGTGAGAAACTGTGCTGGACCCTGCAGATAGAAAGACAAAATCAGTCCCTGTACTCAAGAATTTGGAATGTTGGTAGATGTTCACAGAAAAATATGTGTGTATATATGTGTATGTATGTGTATATGTATTTGTATGTATATATGTATGTGTATTGTGTACATACATGTAGATAGGCATACACACATATAGTTGAGCTTAAAGAATTTGTTCCAAGAAAGACAAAGTTGTTTTGTTTATTGCATGTTTATTCCTCTCAAGGTGGGCATACATGCATATGGATGCATGGGAGTCATTGGAAATGAACTCAAAGAAAGGCCAGTTGAAGGAGACCATATACCCACTGAGCAAGGAAGTCCCCACCCCTTCCCTTCCTGACTCAGGATGCCTGTGTCAGCCAGAATGAGAGTTTCCATAGAAAAGAGGGTACCCCCAGGATGCCTGGGTTCTGCCAGCCATAAATGAGGAAATATAACAAGAAGACAATGTCATAACAGGATAGTGTGCATAAAACAATAATATAAGAAAAGTGCCCTTGATCAAGATAGTGCCTATAGTGTCCAGTTCAAGGTAGCTGGTCCTTATCAGTCATAAACAGAAGAATGCTCCTGGTCAGCTTCGTCCTGATGCTGACACAGCAAGGAAGATCTGGGGTTCACTCAGAAAGCATGCAAAGCATTATGGTATGCTAAATTAGAGTCAGCCAAAATGTATTTTTCTAATTGGCCAGTCCAGGTTTTCAGCCTTTTTCAGGTGATTGGGGGCTCAAACTGGTTCACAATATGTGTGTATATGTATATGTATATATACATGTACATGTACATATACATGTACATGTGCATGTGTATATGTATATGTATATATACATGTACATATACATGTACATGTGCATGTGTATCTACATAAGCACATACATACAAACACACACAAAGTAAATACTAAATAATATAGGAGGGGAGGTAAAAAAACTGGGGGAGTTGAGGAAAGGTCTCATGTAAGAGAAAACACCTGGGCTAAGCCTTGAATTTACTTAGGCATTGCAAGAGAAAGAGGTAAGAAAGGGGAGCATTTTGTGTATGTTAACAAACCAGTGAAAAAGCATGGAGGTAGGAAATGGGACATCATATACAGAACAGTAAATAGGCAAGTGAGCCCAGAAAGCAGAGTATGTAAGGGGAGATGACTATCTTTCCCATTTCTAGAATGAATCAAAAGGTATGATCTGGGCAAGTTTTAGAAACAAACATTTTCCCCTACAGTCTCAATTGGTAGGGTATAAAAAGTAATTTTAGTTTGCAGTACTGTATATCAGAAATAATAAAAAATCTCATGTAGTCCTTCACAATTCACTCGCAGAGCCTTTTCAGTCCCCAAAGAATTCTCTTCCTGGCACATTTCTCATTCTTTTAATTTAGTATCTATGAAATGCCTACACAAGTCAGCCAGTCTCAGAGGCCCCTTTGATAGACTATGTCCAGAATCCAAGGCTGTTGATGGTTTATATGGACCTAGCTCTCTGATCCTAAGGGAAAATGAATAGCACTAAGAGAAAAAAAAAAAAAGCTTGAGAGAGAGATTAAGAAGTTCTGTTTGTTTCTTTTTCTTTAGTGTTTAGTTAAGGTATGTTCTTGGGTACATTTTAATAATACCCATGGAAAGGAATAGATATTCAGACCTAGGCGAATCCTTTCCAGAAAGGACTCTAAGCCTTCCTTTTCTTGAGTATAAAAAAAAAATCGACAAATCTCTATTGAGTTCCTACTCTCTGGAGAATACAGTTGCTTGTTACAGAGGATGAAAAAAAAAGCACAAGATTCCTGCCCTCAGGGCAGGTCCAGTTCAGTAGATCAAACAGATATATGAAAAATTAACTTCCAACACAAGGCAGTATCTACCATGTGCCAGATAAATGACATGATAAAAAAAGTGCTAAAGAAATTAAAGGAAGGGGGGGGGGGGCGGCTAGGAGGCGCAGGAAGTAGAGTGTTGGCCCTGGAGTCAGAAGGACCTGAGTTCAGATCTGGCCTCAGCACTTAATGCACACACAAATAAATACCTAGCCATGTGACCTTGGGCAAGTTACTTAACCCCAATTGCCCTCCATAAAGGCAAAAAAAAATTAAGGGAAGAGAAAGAGCATTATTAGCTGGAGTAGGGAGGAAAAATTCTATAAAGGAAGATAGAACTTGAACTGGTCTTCAATTTATGTTGGCAGAAGAATTCAGGGCATCAACACAGGGCTGTGTGTAGGTCACCTCGAGAATCTTAGTCGAAACCTTCCCATACCATGAGTTATGGAAATCAAGGGAATTATTCCTGTGAGCTATTTATTTTCTTTGGGCTGTCTATATCTTCCTCTTTGAGTTACTCACTAACAATGAAAAAAGTTGATCTCTCTTTGCCTGGATAAGTGAAAAGCATTGGAAAACAACTTCGTGTTCTCAACTTAGTAAAAAGAACAAAGATTTTTTAGATGGGGAGGTGGTATAGTCTGGGTTGGGGACAGGGGGAAGAGCTAGCTTTAGAGTCAGGACCTGGATTCAAATCCCAACTGTCATTTACAACCTATAGGACTTTGGTCATATCATTTCACTCATCAGTCAGTTTTCTCCCCTGTAAAATAAAGGGGTTGGATGAGAGCCATATAAGGTCTCTTTCAGTTCTAAATGCTATAATCTAAAGATGGAAGAAATCATTCAAGCTTATCTAGGTTGAGCCTTGGAAGACAGAGACATAGTTCATAGCTGGGTCTTTTTACAGGGGAAAAATATTCAACTGAGTTCTTATAATAGGTATATCGTTGCACAATAATGCTATCACCACACAGGTTCCAGGGGTTAAAACTTAGGTTTTATAATGCTCAAGCAGAAGTTCAGAGCTTAGAAAAATAATAGAATCACAGAGATCTAATAAAGCTTATGTAATTTCCAACTATGTCAGAGAGACAGAGAAATAATTTTTGTTTTAAACCTTCACAAGACAGAGTATCACACATTAACCAGAGGAAGTAAAAAGATTTGTAGAGATAAACTTAAAAGAATTACTTTTCAAGGCTAGAGTGGTAAGATTTACGTTTTGAGCTTATATTTACAATGGGTTAATTGAGAAGGGAGATTTACATGCCAAAAGATAACTCCAGAGTCAGAGCCCCTTGGGATGTTTCCACAAATAAAGCAAGTTAAATTATTCTGGGAAGCCTGGTCTACCTTGTGGTTTCTTATATCAGGAATGTCTGAAGGCCTTCACTAAATTTTATCATCACATGGGACAGATTTCAGCCAGCCAACTAACCCCCTAAATAGGGCAGGCAGCTCCAAACCCCAAATAACAAATAAATAAAAGGAAATTAAAAATGTCTTATTACAACCTGTATTCAAAGCACCCCCAGCTTGGTAGACTTTCCAGAGTTGGTATTCTATTATCATAGCTGTTGCATGCCAAGCCAATAAGATAGGTCTTTACTAGAGGGATATGAGCCAAATAATTCAGAAAACACCTGAACAATTCTGAGAACAAATAATGTATTAGGGACAGTAAATGCTAGATTTAAATCATACCTACTCACATGAATTCCATTAGCATATGAATGGGAGTAAATACATTTGCTGACTGGCATCAGGCTTGGCAGTGGGTGTTATGAAATTTGATAGAATGGTGTATTGTGAATCTGAATACATGTCACCCTTTGTTCCCAAATCTTGAGTAATGAATATACTTGAGAGAAGTTAAGTACTTATATGATTGTGATGTTATGAGGAAGGTGACCTGGAATAATTTCCTCACTTAGGTGTGAGATCTTCATTTTCAAAGAGTCATTTTCTAGGGACAGCTAGGTGGTGCAGTGAATAAGGCACCAACCCTGAAGTCAGAAGGACCTGAGTTCAAATTCTACCTCAAAAACTTGACACTTAACTAGATGTGTGACCTTGGGCAAGTCACTTAATGCCAACTGCCTTGCCTTCCTCCCTCCAAAAAAGAGTTACTTTCTTTAACCTGTTAAAATAACAAAATCACTTACATTGTGCTACAAGGTTTGCAAAGTGCTTTACAAATATTTCATTTTACCCTCACAACAACCCTAGGAAGTAGGTGCTGTTGTCATATCCATTTTACAGGTCAGGAAACTGAGGCAAACAGAATCTGAGTGACTTTCTCATTCACAGAGCCAGTAACTGTCAGAGGCCACATTTGAATTCAGGTCTTTCTTGACTACAGGTCCAGCTTCTATAAGTTATTATTGAAGATAGGCAAAGCACTAGGAGTTTAGTTTCCCTCCTTATGTTGAATGCAACATCAACGGAAGCTTCACTTTCTTAACTACTGATCAATTTATATGTACAGGATATTAATCATGGAGGAATTCAGGTAAGTGCTTTGTTTAGTATCCTGGCTAAAAGTGAAGCAGACAAACTGGATAAAAAGGCTGGGTGGGAAGTGATGTCAAAGTCTAGTTCCCCTTTATTACCTCAAAACATCAAGAAATTTTAACTGAAGAGCTGTCTAGAAAAGGGTAACCAGGATCATGAAGGGCTTTGAATTCATGCCATATGAGGACCAGTTGAAGTGACAGGCAATGTTTAGCCTGGAAAAGAGATGATTTGATAAAAAATATGTTAATATCTTCAAATATTTTAAGGATTGCTACATGGAAAAGGAATCAAACTTAAGTTACAAAGAGATGAATTCATATTTATCTTAAGGTAAAATTCCTAACCATTAGACCTACTCTAAGATTGGGCTGGCTACCTTGAGAATCATTAGGGTTTTCCTGCTTGCATTTTTTAAGTTCATAGTGGATGACCATTTTGGAGATATATTAAACAGGATTCTTGTTTAGGCTATGGATTAGACTTAATGACTTCAGGTTCTTCCTAAGTCTGAGATTCCATGTTTTTCACCCAGATCTAGACAATTTAAGTATTCAGCTGATGCTATGACAATCCAAACCTGAATGCGTGGGGTTACCTAAAATCCTTCACCAAATCCTACTTTTGGGGCTATTCAGGGATGTTGATTAGTCTCTAACATAATCAAATTATGAGCAAACGCATAACTTATTTTACTCCTTTTATTACTCCTCATGGTCTTTTCCAAATATTTTGGGAAAATTAGTAAATCCATTTAGCATCTAAATAAAATTGGCCTAACATACATATATGTCTAAACAGAAAGTGAAGGTGTAGTCATATGAAGGTACTAGAACTAGAAATAATCCTGGGGTCACTGGAAAAAACTAAGATAAGCTCTCCAACTCCTAAATTCATTTCCAACACCACACTACTTCATAAAGTTCAAGAGTGACAGGGAAGAAGCCCATTTTAATGGTGAATTATTAGTGGAACTGCCTATGGTGTCACATGGCCAAAAATTAGTGAAAAGAAATGCAAGGGAAGGTGACCTAGCCGTACCAGACCTAAAACTATATTATAAGGCAGCAATCGTCAAAACTACTTGGTACTGGCTAAGAAAGAGTGGTGGATCAGTGGAATATATTAGGTACACAAGACACAGCAGTCAATGACTACAGTAATCTACTGTTTAATAAACCCAAAGACTCTAGCTTCTAGGATAAGAACTCACTATTTGACAAAAACTTCTGGGAAAACTAGAAAATAGTGTGGCAGAAACTAGGCATAGACCATATACCAAGATAAAGTCAAAATGGCTACATGATTTAGACATAAAGGGTGATAACTATAAGTAGATTAGGAGAGCAAGGAATAGTGTACCTGTCAGATCTATAGAGAAGGGAAGAATTTGTGATCAAATAAGAGATAGAGAATATTATGAAATGCAAAATGGATAATTTTTATTACATTAAATTAAAAAGGTTTTGTACAAACAAAGCCAATGCAACCAAGATTAGAAGGGAAGAAGAAAACTAGGAACCAATTTTTTGCAGCAAGTGTCTCTGATAAAGGTTTCATTTCTAAAATATATAAAGAATTGACTCAAATTTATAAGAATACAAATCATTCCCCAAATGATAAATTGTCAAAGGATATGAACAGGCAGTTTTCAAATGAAGAAATTAAAACCATCTATAGTCATATAAAAATGCTCTAAATCAGTATTGATTAGAGAAATGCAAATTAAAACAATTCTAAGATACCACATCACATCTGTCAGACTGACTAATAAAACAAAATAGGAAAATGATAAATGTTGGAGAAGATGTGGGAGAATTGGAATACTAATGCATTGCTGGTGAAGTTGTGAACTGATCCAACCATTCTGGAGAGCAATTTGGAACTATGCCCAAAAGGCTTTAAAACTGTGCATACCTTTTGATCCATCAGTACCACTACTAGGTCTATATTCCAAAGAGATTCCCAAAGGCAAAAGGATCCACATGTACACAAATATCTACAACAGCTCTTTCTGTGGTGGCCAAGAATGGGAAATTGAGGGGATGCTGATCAATTGGGGAATGACTGAACAAGTTGTGGTATATGAACACAGCAGAATACTATTATGCTATAAGAAATGATGAGTAGGCAGACTTCAGAAAAGCCTAGAAAGACTTACACAAACTGATGCTGAGTTAAGTGAGCAGAACCAGAAGAACCCTGTACACAGTAACAGCCACAGTGTGTGATGACCAACTTTGATAGACTTAGCCCCTCTCAGCAATGCAACAATTTAAGACAATTCCAGGGGACTCATGATGGAAAATGCTATCCACACCCAGAAAAAAAGAACTATGGAGTCTGAATACAGATCAAAACATACTATTTTGTCTTTTTTTTCTTTCTCATGGTTTTTTCCCTTTTGTTCTGATTCTTCTTTCACAACATAAGTAATGTGAAAATATGTTTAATATGATTGTATAACCAATATCAGATCACATGTCTTGGGGGGGAGGCAAGAAAGAGGGAAAAATATAGAACTCAAAATCTTAGAAAAGTGAATGTTGAAAAAATAAATAAATAAATAATTTTTTATAAAAGAAAAAATAGAGGGATCCCTATCCCTTTCTATGTCTAATCCTTCTACCCATGTTCTTCACTCCTTCTGGATAATCTTGCTGCTCTTTCTTATTCATTTTCACATTCTCTTCCTTTCCACAGACTCTTTCCCATCTGTCTCTAATTGAGAGAGAGAGAGAGAGACAGAAAGACAGAGAGAGACAGAGAGAGATTTCTGTCTATATGGATGTGTATATATACATGTGTTTACATGTCATAAATATATGCACATCGTGAACATATGTATGTATGTATATAACATGTATGCATTCACCTATGTGTGTGCACATCTGTGAATTATGTGCATAGAGATGATAAAGCCTTGAGGGCTAATGGGGTTGTCAAGAAAGTAAAAGCTAAGAAAAAACCTTGGAGAATACCACTATTAGAAGGCACGACATGGATGATGAACCAATAAAAGAGACTAAGATAGAGTTATCAAAGATGTAAAAAGGCTCAAGAGAAAGCTGTATTGTGAAAATCGAGAGAAAAGAGCTTGTCTAGGTGGTGGGGATGATGATGTCAACTTTTGCAGACAGGTTGAGAAGGATGAGTCCTGAGCAAAAGCCATCCGATCTGGCATTTAAAAGGTCCCTGCTAAGTAGAAAGAGAGCAGTTTCCATTGAGCAATAATGTCAGGTTGCAATGGATCAAGGCGTGAGTGAGCACAGAAAAACTGCAGGTCTCAAGTGGAGAGTTCAAGGAGTTAGGCTGAGAAAAGGAAGTGAGATCTAGAATGAAAGCTTGAGGATATGGTAGGGTCTGATGAGTTTCTTAAAGAATGGGGTAACTTATTTCTTAAATAAGAAAATAACACAGACCCATTGCTTCAGGAATATTAATCTGTTGCCATATAAAGGCTAGATTAGAGAAGGAAACTGAATGAAGGGAATTAATTGGGAGACTATTGCAATATTTCAAGCAAGAGGGGATGAGGGCCTGAATCAGGATAATTGTGTTATAAGGGGAAAGAAGTAGATGAATGTGAGAAATGTAGAGGAAGAATTAAGAAGACTTGGCATCCGATTAAATGTGGATGATTTTGAAGAGTGAAACAATGAGTATGAATCTGAGAATTACTTGAAATCTTGAAACCTGACAATGACTGGAAAAGTTGTAGTGCTCTCTCTCTACAGAAAAAGGAAAATTAGGAAGCGGGGAAAAATCTAAGGGCAAAGATAATGAGTTCACTTGTGGATAGATCATAGAGCTCCAGCTGGCTACTCTTCTTTCCTGAGGGAGGACTAAGAATAATGATTTTCTATTGATTAAACATACTCCACCTCACGTACTTGGCTCTACAATAATGAGTGAGTGACATTTGGAGTCAGGTAAAAATCTGGGAATTTGCAAAATGTGCTGAGTCCTGTTGTTGTTGTAACTGATCTACCTACTACTTCGTGGCTCTGCAAGCCATCTTGTGTCTTTGGCAACTGTCAGGGACATTCATCACAGAGTTGACCTGTTAAAAGGCACTTGCTGGATAGCCTAGCCTATTTCTCCTCATTAGGATGGAATACTTTTGCTAAACTTAGCTACAATGAGTTATAGCACTTATCTTTGCACTCCAGAACTGCTTCATTAGGTCCCCAGTGTCAAAATGTCCTCACTGTCATGAAAGTTTTTCTCTTTTCTAAACTGAATCATCACAGTCCTATATATTCTAAGACATTTACCTCCCTGTATATTTATGCCAAGGAAAGTGATCTTGGGAAATTAGCCTTTTGGGGGTATTTTTAATCTAAATCAAATTCCAATTGTTCCACAATCACTTAACCAAGTGAACCCTAGATCACAAGTACCTTTATAATTTAGCAATGGAAAGATTTCACTTTCACCTTCCAAAAAAGATTTTCTACTTCTGGTTCATTGAGATTATGCTGAAGAATTAGGGAAAGGGGCAATGATTTGACATGAGTCAGTTAGTGGGCCTACCTGCAGATCACCTCCTACAGAGGGATTTTCCTATCAGATTTTCCTAGAGAAAAGAAAAACTGTTTTGGACATCTGTAAATGTGGTACACAAAGAACATTTGTTTTTCAAATGCCCAAATGTTTCTTGAGTCCAGATGCTAGGTAATATTGTCAATCTGCGCATGTAAATGCTGTGGAAATTCAGTCGACATTAAACAAATTGTTATAGTATGTTTTATGAATGTAACAAAATTGTCTTTTTCAATGGGTTCCATGTTATCTCTGATGATATAGGCAGCTAGGTGGCCCAGTGGATAGAGTGCTAGAGTTGGAGTCAGGAAGAGCCGAGTTCAAATCTTGCCTCTGACACTTCCAAGATATGTGACCCTAAGCAAAGTACCCAACCTCTCTTCTTTGTTTCCTCATCTGTAAAATACAGCTAATATTAGTAACTACCTTATATATTTTCCATGAGAATCAAAGGAGATCCTATTTGCAAAGCGCTTTGCAAACCTTAAAGTACCATATAAATGCTAGCTATCGCTATCATTGTCACCTTTGTTATCATAATTATCACCAGATTATTTTTTCACTTGGGAGCTAAAAAAGTTTTATTAGGGGCACTGACAACCCCACAGTCTTTAATAGACTAAGTGTGGGAAGGCAGCAACAGAGACCAGGAAAAGAAGCCTGAGGGTACATGAATTTTGGCTTTGACCATCACTGACACCTCATCTAACTTTCCAGTGCTTTGTTTTCCAGATATGTGAGGGGGGCTCAGATCCACAGTCTGGCATATACTGTCTGACCCTGGGCAAGTCATTTAACTTTTTAGTGCTTCTCACAATTCTCTAAGATTACAAATAAGTTGCTGAACACTTGGGGATTTTGTTGGTAGAAGGTGTTTCATTACGAGGAGCACCACATGCTGAATAAATCACAGGTTCCAACACCCAAAAAAAAGCATTGCCAGGATTTTGAGCCACATCCCCTTTGTTGAGATTAATGTTTTTGAACAAATAATCTAAGTGGCTTTAAAAAAAAACTTCAATGTGTTATGCTTTCTGGGGCATACCTAGTTTTGTAATGGCTTGTATATCTTAATCCAGTCTCTGGATAAAGATATTTGGATTGTTTCTCTTACCCTAAGCAAATTATGTGATCTTCCAAGTATAGAGCTAGAAACTAAAATCAAGCCCCCAAATTATGTTTCTTCTCTACACTGAAATCACAAAATAAGGTAATTGAACAGGCCCCTGTACTTCCAGACTCTGGCCATTTTCCAGGAAGTTTCTGTTTAGTTTTTAAAACCCAATGCTTACCATGTCTTTAACTATTTTCATATATTCTCATATTCTTTCTCTCTCTCTCTTTCTCCCATCCTTCCATTTCTCTTTCTATGCCTCCCTCTCTCTTTCTTCCATCCTTCCCTTCTTCTATCTCCTCCTTCTCTTTCTTCCTCCCATGCTTTCTCTATTTTCCTCCATCCCTCACTCTTTACATCTTTCTTTCTCTATCTCTTTATATAATATACACACATTTCATTGATTGGCCACAATAGATCCCATGACAAACCCCATGGGGTTGTTGTTTGGGCCATGATTGACTTGAAGTGAATGAAATAGCAGTTGTTTCTGTTTGGGCCAGAAAACTTGAAGGTCTTCCCCCCACCCCGCCCCAGAATGCTATATACATGCCATATACAAGTATAAAACACACTTGTTGGCTAGGACTCTTTTACTTTTGTCATTGTATGCCTAGTATCCAGCACAAAAAGTGAGTGCTTCACAAATGCTCCCTGGCTTCTTGAAGACTGAGGTGATAATGGGATATCTGAGAAAGGTGGAAGGAAGGATCAGGCAGGTCCTTCTGTGCTGTGGCTGGAGGTTCTCATGTGCTCTTTTCTCTCTTTCCCCTCCAGTGAGATGAAACAAAAGCTGGATGAAGAAGGCAGCAAGTGCAGCATCCTGTCCAAGCACCGGCAGTTCACAGAGAACTGTTGCATGCGCTGCTGCGCCCCATTCACCTTTCTCCTCAACACCAAGCGGCAGTGCTGTGACTGCAAGTACAACATTTGCAAAAGCTGCAGTTCCTACCAAAAAAAGGAGAGAGTGTGGCTCTGCTGCGTCTGCCAGCAAACCAGGTAAGAGCAGAGGCCACCGCTGCACCTGGAGGTTCTGCCCTAGCCAGCCGCTGCTGCTGCTGCTTGGGGTACCCATTCAATGCTTCCTTCCACAGGGATGCCTATCAGCTTCTAGCTGCAAAAAGGTGTAGCAATGGGCAGTTTTAACTTAAATGTTATTTCAGGAAGCTTCTTAATTATATAATTTTTCTCCCTATTAATAAGCATTTATTTTCTCTTCTTACCTTCTCCCTCCCCACCTAGGAGTTTCTGCAGGATTTTTTTTTTCAGGCAGCTACTCTATACCTGTGTGTGGAGAAGGGGAGAAGGGGAGAAAAGGGAAGGAAAAGAAGAACGGTTGGCACCTGAAATTCTAGTCCCCATTCTTCAGCCTTCATTACTAATAGCTCTTCATTTTGGAGATAGGGACTCCTAATGTTCTTGGCCCAATTAATCTATGAAAACCTCAGAATAGGGAGGTTTTTTAAAACTGAGTCCCATTCCTTATGATGTTCTTAGGTGCTTCATGATGCAGTCTTCCCCACAAAATCCTCCTTTGGGGGAAGAAAAGAGGGCAAATAGAAATGGAAAACTTGGAAGAATTCACTATGTAAAACCCTTTAAAAATTGAATAAATCACAGGTTTCAAACTCACCATATTACAATGTAATTGGGAAATGTTTAACAAAATAGATCAAAATACAATACAACATAGATAATGTAAATTTGTGATTTCCTAAGTCAGTATGTGGCTAGCAGGAATCCCTTTCTGTTTGAGTTAGACTCTACTGATGTAAATCATTCCTTGGATTCCATTATGCCTAATGAGCTTCAAAGGGCTAGACTAGATAATCTCTGAGGATCCTTGCAACTCTGAAATTCTGCTGTCACAAGAATATTGACCATGGGACATGTAAGAGTGAACAGGCAGGAAACTTTAAATCAAGACTTAAGAATTCATGCATAAAAGATAGTCAGTTATTAGGCCATGTGATGGCAGTGTTTGTTCTCTCCTGCCAAGGTCACCTAAATGTCACAATGAAGCCTTGGGTAAGACTTGAGGAGCACTGCATGATCAATTAAAAAAAAAAGAGAGAGAGCAGAGCATACAATGTGTCCCTGAGGGATGTATTTGTTTTTTCTCTAGGGCTTGCCTTTGGAATGCAGTATTATTGGGGCTTAATTTGTCATTTGAGATTATTTTAGTCACAAGAAGATGAAGATTCTTTCCATTTTTCTCATGGTACAAGAAATGGTTGAAGTCCCATGAGAGAGTTCACTTGGGTACTATTGTGAGAAATATGGCATATCTCCTGGTAACCAAAGTTGGCTTGGCACATAGACAAGGCAGGTGGGGATCTATGTGGGGTATCATTCAAAGCTGATATGAAGTATCACTCATATGGAATGGAATGATCACTGGGCTCTGTTAAGAGTCCCATGCTCTGGTACTAACTGCTACTAGCAAGAGATGTGTCCTTTGGGGAAAGTCATCTAATTTCTCTGAACCTTGAATATGTCCTCAGATGCAATACTGTCTGAAGTCATTTCTAACTTTCTATGCTTCTGTAAGCACCTCTCCCTTCCAACAGTCAAACTCTTCTCCATTGGTCTGGTTGTAAAGTATGAAATGACCACATAGATCCTTTAGTTTAAAACAGTAAAGCCCCTAATGAAAATGTAAATGTTATTATAAATTAAAATTAAATTCCAAATAAATTGATCAGATTAGCTAGTCAAGTTGCTGATGGAATGGGAAACAGCATGGGTAAATTTTTGTTTCAGGAAGATTCAGGGAAATTTAGGAGCATAAGGAATTGCCTAGGAGGAGAAGTAGAGGTGGCATCCCAGGGTAATCAGTAGGTGGTACCTTGGATGAGAAGAGAACACATGGAGATGGGGACAGGGAAGGGGAGGAAGGCAGGCAGGCAGGCTTCCTCAGTATTACAGTATTAGGCCCAGTCTATTGGTACCTCTAAAACAAGTAACACCCAGTTGAGTCTCTCCCAAGATGTAGATGCTCTGATGGCCCAGAGGACTTAATCCATGTGAAGCAGACATTAATTCCAAAAGCAAACACAATGCTTCTCAATTGGTTCTGAGGATTTACATAGTCAATCCACTTGATATGGCATCCCTCACAAGCAGTACCAAAAAAATACACACCCTTTTGTAGCACTCTTCATCCCCCACTATTCACTTTTTCTACCTTAAAGACTGTCATGTAGTAGAAAGAGCCTTGGGCTTATAAGAAACAGTGGTTTAGTCTTTGCTTACAGACACTTATTTTATAGAATCGCAGTATCTGTGAGTTGGAAGGGACCTTGGTATCTATTTTATCCAAAAGCGGTCTAAAAATTAGTCTTCTCTATGCCATATGTAAAGCCATGCATAAGCAGCTTTCCAGAGGGCTACTGCTATGAACAGCTTTCAAGATTCTGATTACATAGTATAATGAGCTATTTATGTAATAACAAATCAGAGCAAAACATTCATAGGAAATCAAAGTACAGCATTCACAATGTTACAACTTATCACAGAAAATCAAAATACAGTATTCACCATGTCACAACTCAACAACTTAGCACTAAAATGGCCACATAGTTTTCACCAAAGTGGTCACATAGTTTTCAACAAAGTATATTCATTTAATCAATCACAAACTCCTTAATTCGATCATAAAGTACAAAAGTCAAAGTTCTCCACTCCTAGGTCACAGTAAATCATAATCTTCTCAGTCAGTACACAGTATCCAAGTCTTCTTTCAACTTGACTCGAGGCTGGCTCTTAGCTTCCATGGTTCCTCTTCCATGGTCCTAGCTCCAACTGTCACCTGGGTTCAAAGGCAGGCAGCTCCCAGTTCCTTGTCCAGCTCCTTCTCCTGTTCTTCGTTCAGTTCCCATTCCATATTGAAGTTCCCAGTGTCCAGTCCACCTCAAATCCTTCACAGTTCCTGTTTCTAGGAAGACAAAGCTTGACAGAGCCACAATAATATTCATTCACATTGTCAGCACCATCATCAATTCACTCTCTGCCTGTGAAATCAACTCAGACCCACCAACAAGGTCTGAGAACTCAACACAAATCATCAACATAGAAATCAACACAGACTCACAAACAAGGGCTTCTGTACAAAGTATCACAAACAAACATCAACACAGACAGAGCAGACAAACAGAGTACCTGGATATCACAAGTTTTCTCCTTCTTGACTCTGCCACCACAAGAGTCCTCTTCTCAGTTCTGCTGTCTCTAGCCTGGGCCTCTCCTCATGGTCATTAGTTCCTCACCTTCCTGTTTCAGGAGTTCATGAGTTCTAGGACTCACATATTGTGGGGTTCATATGTTCCTTTTCTTAACAGAGTTGATACAAGGCCCAAAAGAAACTTGAACTGAAACAAGGTGTTAATTCAATAGCTTAAACAAGGTGTGAACTACTTCTGTGCTTGCCATTACACCATTCCAGACAAATGGTCACCCACCTCTAGTGAGGAGGAACCTGCCACCTCCTGGGGAAGTCAATTCTACCTTTGAATAGCTATCATTGCTAGGCATCAAGCCTAAGTTTGCCTATATGGATTTCTATCCATCCATTCATTATTCCACATTGTGCCCTCCAGAGACAAACAGAATAAAGCTAACCCTTGTTTAATATGCTAACCTTTCATATACTTGAAGACAGCTACTCTTCCACTTCTCATGTCTCCTCTTTTCCAGGTTTTTGCTGTTACTGAGTTATTTCAGTCATGACCACTTGGTAACCACTTTGGGGGTTTTCTTGGCAATGACACTGGAATGGTTTGCTATGTCCTTCTCTAGCTCAATGTGAGACTATTTTCATGAATTTCTGTGCCTGAAAGAAATTCATTCCCTGATGGCATCTCCATATTCATCTAGTTGGAACCTTGAACAATATTCATAACAACATAACTTTGAAGCTAGGAGGGGCCTTAGACATCATTGGATTAATTTTACTGATGAAGAAAGCTGATGAGGTCCATATAGAATAAAACTTGCCCAAGTTTATCCAACTAGTAAACAGCAGAGCTGAGATTTACTCTTTCATCTCCTGACCCCATATATAGTGTTCTTTCTCCCGTCCCAACAGGTTCTTCCTCATAAGAAGACATCAAAGCAAAATAAGGATGATCTTCCTTCATGGATCTTATAGGAGGTCTTCTTTGGTTGGGGTTGAACTCAATAACTTCTGAGGTCTCTTTCCACTGTGAGATTCATTCCATTCCATTCTATTCTATTCCACTCATTATCTCTTGATCTCCACAACAAACTTAAGAGGTGGTTATTTATGGGTGGGAATATTGTCCCCATTTTATAGATGAGGAAACTAAGGCTAGGAGGTTCAGTGATTTGCCCATGATCTCCCAGCTCCTAAGTGTCAGGGGTGGGGTTGGAGTACATTTGGCTTCCAACCTAGTATTCTTTAAAAGACAAGCTGCCTTCAAGGAGCTTACCATCTTGTTGGTTAGAGAAAGACATAAAACTTGTTTAATGTCAAAACCATTGTTGTCATCTGATTTTGAGCACAGAGAAGCCAACACCACCCTCCTTCAGCTTTTCTGACCAATGTCTTCCTTTAATTCATCACCACAATGAAACTTACCTGACTAAAATCTTGTCTTCCTATCTCTGAACTTAGAGGAGCTAAAAGGGGAGTAAGGGAGAGCTAGATGATGCCATAGTACAGACCTCAGATACTTACTAGATGTGTGACCCTCAGCAAGCCTCCCTGTTTGCCTCAGGTTTCTCATTCTGTCTTTGCCAAGAAAACTCCACATGAAGAGTTGGACATGACTTAAGAACAGCTAAAAAGGACTATTATCTTCATTCTTTTAGGGGGTCCTACCATCTTGTGTTGTTATGCTCATTTTTTGTTCCGTCATGTCTGACTCTTCATGACCCCATTTGGGGTTTTCTTGGCAAAGATACTTAAGTAGTTTGCCATTTCCTTCTCCAGATCATTTTACAGATGAGGAAACTGAGGCCCAACTTTTGTACATTGACTTGGAATTTGAACATTCTGGAATGACAATGTCTTCCTTTTTCTCATTATCCTTCTCACCTAATTGCATCAATAAAAAAAATTCAGGTTTTCCAAATTGTTGATAACAGCATGGTGCCTTATGTGTGTGTGCTTTAAAAACCTAATTTACATAGGGATCTGTAAATCCTGTGTTGCTTAGAAACACTGTAAAGAAAAAAATAGTTTAATGGCTCCATTTCTAGTGTCTAGTTAGTTTTTTTTTTAATATTTGATTTATTTATACAATGTACAAATCAGAGGTATGTTCATATTATCTATGGGGTTAGATTTAATTCTTATGTACTAGGGATCATTGACTTTTATTAATGCAAATGTTTGAAGACAGGTAGAAAAAATAGGTCTTTTCTTGGGAGGAGAAGCTATTAAGAAGTTCAATTAGCTGACTCTCATAGACTAATGTGTAATTTTTGCAGATGACAATGGCAAAAAGGTCTTGATCTTTGACAATTTCAAATTTTACTGTTTATGATGCCATTTGTTTTTTGGAATCTCGTTGTATACTACTATGCCTTCATTTGGTTATACATTTGTTGTAAAGATCAAATAAATACATTAAGTTCACATTTGCTTTGATTTCCCATTGAGTGGTCAGATGTCAGAATCCACTTTCTGGTAGAAGACTAGCCAAAGCAGGCTAGGACATACAACTTGTTGCCTGCTTTGATCAAATATAAGTTCCTTGAGGGCAATGTTTCATTTTTTTTGTCTTTGTATCCCTTTGTACAGACAAAGCTGTGATTAGAACTATAAATTTTAAAAAATTGTATGCTAAAACAAAGGTTTAGTATACTCAATGGAATGACTATAAATGTAGATATATAAATATATAGAGAGAGACATATAACTATTAGGATATACATCTATATATAAATATATAACTAGATATATAACTATTAGAATATACATTTCAAGATTAATTTTTTTAATATTTTGGAGATAGACAAGTCTACAAATCATCTGCTCAACTGACTTATAGATTTACTCTGGATAATGGCCTTACCTTGTCCTTTCTTTGAGAAATGGATGCTTTTCTTTCATGGTCTTTTTGTGGGCTTTAGCTTATTATCCCAATGTCGCCATGATGTTTCTGGAAGGCAGACTAGAGAGTAATAGGAATTAGGTTCATTTTTCATTCATTCTCTGATCCAGGTAGTCTTAGTCACTCACTGATATCCTATATAGCAGTCTTCTAATCCTCATTAACCGTGAGAAGATTTATCTCATTCCCTTCCCTAGCCAAATTCCACGTTTGTGCTTGGCATGGAATAGGGGCAATTGGCTTTTGAAGTTTGACTCCCTCTGAGACAGCAGCAGTTTTCTCATTTCTGATCTGTTCTGGAAGGAGAAATGCTGCCCTGGCTGTTATTTGGGTTGCTGGGACACCTCAGTTCTCTATGTCAGTTCACTCTCATAAATCCGAGTTTAAAAAGTTCCATATGTGATCTTACTTATCTGTCATCTTACTAAATTATTAATAGCTTTATTAAAAAATCACCTCAGTTAAACCTTTATCAGACACAAAAATATAAGCCACTAAATAAGAATGCTCAAATAACCACCAAATTCATGTGGAAATATGTTATTTCCTGCTGCTAGCATGGCAATGAGCAAGTGACTCCTTTATTTGTCATGCCTGCCTTACTGTATCATGCATTTGCATACCCGACTTTCTTGAAAGGATAGCTAAGTGCCACTTTTGGAAGGATTTTTCCGATCTAACAAAAGATAACTTAAAAATAGAAGATGGACTTTTTCCCTTTCCCACCATGAACTAGAATATTAATTGACTGACATGGATTTAATGTTGTTGTTCAGTAATTTCAGTCTTCCTAGACCCTATTTGAGGTTTTCTTGGCAAAGATACTGGAGTGTTTTGCAATCTCCTTCTACAGCTCATTTTACAGATGAGAAAACTGAGGTAAACAGGGTTAAGTGACTTGCCCAGTGTCATGCAACTAGTAAGGGAGGGAGATTTGAACTCTGGGTTCCCCTAACTCCAGGACCAGTACTCTGTCCACTGTACCATCTAGTTGCCCTATAAATCTAGTACCTCCAGCATTTGTAACTATGGCAGAGGAAACAAAGTTGCCCTGGAGTCAGAAAGACCTGGGTTCAAGTTCTACCTCAGACATGCACCTACTATGTGACTAACCCATAGCAAGTTACTTAATGTCTTAGAGCCCCAGACAACTCTCAAGCGAGTCAGCTTGCAGTGAAAGACACTGTTCCAGGGACACAAAGAAAATCAAAAACAAAGTTCTTGGCATCAAAAGAGTTCATATTTTAACAGAGGGAGAAGATAAGATATATAGATAGATAGATAGATAGATAGATAGATATACATATATATATATATGGTATAAATAGAAGGTAATTTCAGAGGGAAGGTACTAGGGAGGAAAGGTGGGAAGAGGGTGTTAGATATCTCTATGGAATGTAGGACTACCTTCATGACATATAAAGCATGCTCTTCAAGAATGAAATTATTGATGTAAGTGAGGGGTTACAGGTTTTTGAAACTACTTTTCCAAATATACCTGAAAAGTAGCCTTGATTTCCCACATTGGTATAGGGCTAGAGTTTAGCCATCTTTTGAGATATATGAATATAAAAGTTGGATTTTATTTATATAGTCTAGAGTTGTTCACTTTCCCAAACTTATATAACTCGGTCACAGCCAAACTCATTATGCTTAACTTTTAAGAACAAGTTTGTCTTGGATCCAGTATGGAATATTTCAGACAAATAGGATTATTTTTTACCCACTCAGTTTTTGGCAACTGAGAAAAGCATTTATATTATAACATGATGTTTTGACTTTAATTATAGATCTTACTGCAGTAGAAGCTATAATGCAACGGCTTTAAGTTATGGATATTGGGGGCATGAAGCATATTGCTTCATAATCCTCACTGTCTCTTAAGCTTTTTGGCTGCTATCCAGGGAATTGATTTTAATCTAAAATGTCCTACGTGGTTTGGAATTGGGTTATCTAAACCATCACTCATTGGGGCATTCTTCCAACATACTTGACTAATTGCCTTTGGGGCAGTTTTAAGAGATGCCTTGTTTGTTAATTTCTACCTAAATCCAGTTCTAGTTAAGCACAATAAGATAGTTCATATCAACTCTGTAAATATAGTTCATATCAACTATGTAAATATACATTACAATATAATTTAAATATAAATTTTCAGGCATTGTAGACTGCCTTGGAAATACTGAGCCACAGTATGCAAAAATCGCTACCAACAGAAATATATATATTCTCTAGCAGTCATTTGGTATCTTTCTGAATGAGACACAAAAGCAACTTTTATAGGCATTGTATCATGCTAAGATAGACTCCACAACCATTCTCATCTGGTTGGGTCAATATACTGGAAGCCAGGAATAGAAAAAAAAATGTATAAAAAGGGGGAAAAAACCCACTAGTAAGTCACAAAGAAACAAATTTCAACTAGATATGAGGGAAAACTTCCTCACTAGAGTTATCCAAATATGGAGCAAACTGCTTAGAAATCGGTAGGGTTTTAGGGGTCTTCCATCACTAGGGGTCTTCCATCAGAAGCCACAGGACCACTTTGCAGGGATGTTGCAATGATCTCTGAGGTCCAGTCAGACTCAGAGAGTCTTTGTTAAATGGACCTGATCCCTTTCACAGAAAGCTATTACATTTCTGTGTATCTGCATAGAGGCAAACAGTTTAGTTTTCTGTTGTTTAATCCACTGATCCAGGTAGTCTTAGTCAATCACCAATACCCTACAGAATAGTCTTTTAATCCTCACACTGATGTTCTTTGCCTCAGAATCTGGTGTGAGTACATGTAACACAACATACATGGGAAAAGTCCTAGTGACCAATTGGGGTTTTATCAAGACAGAGCAAACTGAAATGCTCATATTTTTTCATCGTATCACTATTGCTTATTAGCTACTGACTAAGAATTGATTTTATTCTTATTGGGAACTTTTTGCAGTCCAAACTGCTCAAGGGATTGATATATTTCAAAGATTTCAAAGAAAGTGTTGTTCATGCATGTGTGTTTATGCACAGAAAATGTTCTGATGTGATAATCTTAGGGAATGAGTTAGAATCATAGAATTTTAGAGGTTATCTAGTCTAATTCCTAATTTTATAGATAACCTATTGAGCCCCAGAGAGATCAAGTGCTTGTCATAATACATTTAGCAAAACAGACAATTATTCAACTAACCATTTAGATGAAAGAAAATAAAGAGAGAGAGAGAGAGAGAGAGAGAGAGAGAGAGAGAGAGAGAAAGGAAGGAAGGAAGGAAGGAAGGAAGGAAGGAAGGAAGGAAGGAAGGAAGGAGGAAGGAAGGAAGGAAGGAAGGAAGGAAGGAAGGAAGGAAGGAAGGAAGGAAGGAAGGAAAAAGGAAGAAGGAAGAAGGGGTGGGGAAGGAAAGAAAAAAGGGAGGGAGAGAGGAAGGGAAGGAGGGACGAAGGAAAGAAAGTAAGAAAATGAGAAAAAAGAGGGAGGGAGGAATGGAGGGAGGAAGAAGAAAGAAAGAGAAAGAGAGGGAGGAAGGAAGGAAGGAAGGAAGGAAGGAAGGAAGGAAGGAAGGAAGGAAGGAAGGAAGGAAAGAAGGAAGGAAGATCGGGAGGGTCTTGACCTGCCAAAGGAGGATTTGTCTTTTGCTCTTGGAGACAATGGGGGCCAGTGGAGTTAGGTAAGAGTTCTGAAGTCTCATCCTTCAGCAGCTCTGCCTGATTTCAGTACCAGAGAACACCCTGCCTTCTTCTAGGGTAAGCTGATAGTTTCATCTTCATGCTGATTGACTCAGTTTTCAATACCCAAAACCTGGGCAACTCCTTCAGTTGCTTCTGCACTCAGATTGGAGAGCTGGAGGGTAGTGAAGTCAAGGAATCTCAAAACCTTTTGTAGAGGGATCAGGAATTTGTCATAGTTCTCTGTTTTCCTTCAGCAGCTCTGGTTGGTTCCAGTCCCCAGATTCAGACCCACATCTTCCCTGATTCTCATTTGACTCCAGAGCTCTTTACATCTTGTCTTTCTCAAAAAAATCTTTATGTGTTCATAAGATCATAGGTTTAGAGCTAGGAAGGACTTCAAAGTCCATCAACTCCAATCTCCTTATTTTACAGTTAAGGAAATTTGGGGGCAGCTAGGTTGCTCAGTGGATAGAGAACCAGGCCTGCAGTCAGGAAGACTCAAATCTGGCCTCAGACACTTACTAGCTGTGTGACCCTGGGCAAGCCACTTAATCCTGTTTGCCTCAATTTCCTCACCTGTAAAATGAGCTGCAGAAGGAAATGACAAACCACCCTGGTATCTTTGCCAAGAAAACCCCAAAATGGGGTCATGAAAAGTGAGACTCAACTGAAAAATGACAAAACAACTACAAAGAGATAAGATGATTTGCCTAGGGTCACACAGGTAGAGAACTCGGGAAGACAGTATTTGAACTCAGGATTTGATTTGGATTCCACATCTACTACACCTCTCTACCTCTCAGTCAATCCATCAATCAATCAGTATTTATTAAGTACCTACTACATACCAGGCACTATGCTAAGCACTGTGAATACAAAAGAATAATAACAGGTAATGTCACGCATACAAGTATTGGAATTCTGCAGTCTGAGTTCACTCACTTCAGCTATTTTTAATATCGGTTTTTCTCACTGGGGAAAAATGAGATTCTAAGTCCTAAGGAATTCAGGTTTGCAGAAATGTTTTGGCAACTTCAGATGAAAGGCTCCAGGAAAAGGTTTTTCCTTTAATTATCCTATGGTTAGGGCTTTTTCATCAGTTATCATGGCCAGTAGGATATGTATGAAAATGGATTTCTGTTGTTATCTTTGGCCTCAAATCTCATTTTCCTCTGAACAGATTATGAAATATTACATGAAACTATTGCCCAAAGAAGAATGGTTTATTTCTTAAGAAGGAATATCTTTATATCAAATGGGGTAATGAATTATACAATTTGCCATCTTTCATCATGCATAAAATTGTTCATTTTGACAAGTTATCGTGCACATTATTTTAGACTTTGTAAACAACAGCATATTAAAAAATCTCCATAGGAGACAAGACTCTAAAATCTGTCCCCTACCAGTACATAAGTAATACACTTTAGCAATTGGAATAAAGCTGTGTTCTGAGCTAAGACTTTCCTTCTAGGCTTGGTGTAAACATGCTTCTTATTCCTAAAGTTTATTATAAAATTCCTGGTGGATAGAGGATTGAACCTGGAGTTGGAAGGCATGAGTTCAAATCTTGCCACGGACACTAGCTGTGAGATTGTAGGCAAGTCACTTAACGTCTGCTCGCCTTATTTTCCTCATCTATAAAATGGGAATAATAATTGTACCTATTTCCTAATTGTGATGATAGATAATGTGATGATGAATGTGCCTGATACATAGGAAGCAGAATTTAAATGTTATCTATTATTATTATCTCTAACATTGATGATAATAATAGCACCTGCTTCCAATGGCCATGGTAAGGATTAAATGACGTGATATTTGCCATGTACTATGAAAATCCTAAAACCATGATAGAAATGCTAGCTGTCTTCACATTCTTGTCAGTATCAGCACCATTGTCTCTTACAGGTCAGTCTTGCAACCTGTTTATAAGGAAACAGGAACCACCAACCCTATTCAAACTGAAAACAGAATATATATCTTCATTTCTCCTGGGAAGTATACTCTTTCTTTGTTGTTTCAGATACATCGGTTTTTTTTCTTAGAAAACTTCAAGTCTCATTCCATTTTCACTTGGAGTCTAGCATCCTTTGCCTTCATGTGATTGCTCTCCTGTTACTTAGCATTCACAGAACACATGGGATTCACAAAATAACTTATTGTTATTTCCATGAAAAGCCCTTCAAGATCTTTTTGATGTAGCTTAAAAAACAGTATAATGTTTTAGTGTGAAATCGACTGAGTAGAGAGCTCCCCTCTCAGCCTTCTCCTCAGAACCACTCCTAGCTGGTCCCACCTACGCTCTCACATGGATATAGAAAACTTTGTGCCTTGTATTTTTCCTGTCTTATTCCTTTCAGAACTACTGCCTCCCATACCAAAGCTAAAAATTTTTAGCCCTACCATGAATAGCAAACAAGTCCCAATATTGTGACCTTTAGATAGTCCTCTTAAATTCTTTTCAATCCCCCCATATTTACCTGATAGAAGCTTGGGACCAGTAGCTGATGCTAATAATATGGGTGCTCTTTCAAGCTGTAATGCCTCCTACTAGAAATTGGGCAGCCATTGTTATGATTTGTCCTTTGTTTTCAAAGAGGACCAATGACATCACAGGATGATGTCTTAACTCATGTGCAAATTGCATTTATAGTGAGTCATGGTAGCACAAAGTTGTCAGCCTCGCTCTTTCTTCCAGATCATTGAAGATCCATGGTGGACTTTCATACTCAAAAAAATGACCATTTTACTTTTTAATTTGTGTCTCCTTCACCAAGTCCAGTGCCTGGCACAGAATGAATTCACTTAGTGAATCCTTATTGATTGTTTTATTAATTTGTTGTTATTCTTTCTGTTTATATTGTTGTAATCATTGTATACATCATTTTCTTGGTTCCGTCAATATGTATCAGTTTATATGTGCTTTTCCATTCTTCTCTGAATTCTTATGGTAGAGTGTTATTCCATTACACTCAAGTATCACAATCTGTTAAGTCATTTTCCAGCTGGTGGCAAACATTCCTCATAAAAATATGGTGCCCAGAACTAAACACAGTGCTCCAAATGTGGCCTGAGCAGGCCCTAATAGTATAGAACAATCACTTCCAATAACTGAGAAATCAAAATCATGTGGAAACAGCAGGAAGCACATACATATCTCCCATGTCATCCTGTCCACTCCTAGGATTGTCCTGATGAGGCTTTTCATGAGCCTGCAGGACTGTGAAATACATTCATTTTATGTGCTTGTATAACAGTCTGCTTAACATTAAACATAAACAAAATGATAGTGGTATAGTAACTTCTCCCCTAACACTGAACAGTTTCTAGATGAAATGCATTGATTTACATTCTCATAAAATAAGAAAAATCAGGCTAATATTAATAATGGCTGACATTTATATAGAACTTTGAGGTTTACAAAGCAGCTTCCTCATTCTAGACACAATGGTTCTGGTGATTCAATGAGAAATGATCTGTATTAGCTTTTTTGGTTGCCATGTAACATTTTTGTCTTTTATTCCAGAGGCCTGGAAAGACTTTATAGACTTTACAAATCTATATAAGAGGGACTTGGGTCCCTTTCATCACTCATCACTTTTATAAAAACCAGTCTTTGGGGTTGGGAAGTGTATTCTCTCACTTTTCATTTATATTCTTTTCCCTTTAGGTCCTTGGGAAATACCTATTGGAGAACTCTAGCCTAACAGAGATTTAGTGCTTATAAGTATTGATTTGTAGGGAAATAAAGACTTTCTATAATGCACACATTAAGTATGTTGATAATATCTTTGAGGTCTTTGATAAGCTATTGGCCTCTCACCCCAATCTGCTATTGACTAAAAGCCTAAAAGTAAGACAGTGTAACAGAAAAATCGAGATCCAGTTGGGCCAAATGGAAGGAATAAGGGTTAAGTGAAGATAGTAAATGCTTTAAAATATGACTTAAGAATCTAGATGTTAGTAAGATATAAAGCAGTTTAACCTCAAGATTACCTTCTTTAGAAACAAATTAGCGGTTTTATTCATTAATTTAATATTGATCCCTGTGCAGTAAAGGTTTTTGGAAATTCCAAGCCTTTTACTTTTTGCTCATACTAGTTAAAAACAGCTTGAAGCCTTAAATCATGAGCATCCATGAAACATTGATCACAGACTAATTTAGATGGTCCATGGGTGAGCTTTCTTGCTTCTGAGATGTTTGGAATTTCATACATATTGATCCATTTTACTTCAAAAACTTCCAAGCTCCATAATTGACCTGCTGTATGCAGTCCCTCTCCACTGATCCTTCACCCCTCTTCTCCATCCCCATCCCCAGCAGAACTTCAACTCCTTGAAGGGAGCGACTCTTTCATTTTTGTCTTCTCATCCTCAGAGCCCAACACTATACTTGGCATATAATAAACTCTTAATAGTACTCACTGAATTGAATTGAATTAAAAAAGACCTATAATTAGAATCCCTTGCTTTTTTGATGCTAGCAGGATTTCAGGGAGAAAAATTGTAGTTGGAGTAGATTTAAAAGGTTGCTTCAAAACTCCTACAGCTTCAGTGATGTTACAACATATGGGATGCATACAAATCCAGTGGTAAAGTTGGCTTTCTGGCTCACTGCTCTCACCTAATGTCCCCTACATTGGTTTGCTGTGAGTGTCCTATACCAACCAGTCACCCAATGTTTTATGCTTGCCAAGGAGAGCCTCCCTGGGTCACCAAAATAACCCCTCACTTACATGATAGGTGGGTAGGAGAGGTATCATTATTTCTCATGTTACAGATTAAGAGACTGGAGTACAGAGAGTCTGGGATTTGGCTAAAGTCACACAGCTGGCATAATGGGAAATTTGGGAAAAGAGTCAGACAGAGTTCAGGGCCCTTTCTCTGATATTTTTAAACTAGAGGTCCTTAACCATTTCTTAGGTCATGGATCTCTTTGGTGATCTGGAGAAAATCTATGGACTCTTCAGAATCTTATATTTAAATACATAAAGTAAAATGCATGGTATTACACAGAGGAAATAAAAGGTTAATAAAAATAATGATGTATATTTTTCCCATCCAAGTTCATGGATTCCCCCCTGAAATATATTCACAGACCCTAAAGAATCCCTGCTTTAAAATAATTTGAACTAAACTGTTTGAGACAGCTAAGAGGGGAATGTTTTACTAGTTCCCAATAATATTTACATTTCAACAGGCAGCTAGGTGGCATAGTGAATGGAGCACCAGTCCTGGAGTCAGGAGGACCTGAGTTCAAATCCAACCTCAGACACTTAACACTAGCTGTGTGACCTTGGGCAAGTCACTTAATCCCAACTGCTTTTCCTTCCCCCCTCCAATATATATATATATATATATATATATATATATATATATTTACATTTCAACAGTGACCTCCAATTCCTTCACTGAAAAGAGTAAGTGATGTGGGAAGTTCAGGTTATGTGCAGGCCAGGTTAGTAGAAGGGAGACATTTGGGTGGGGGAGGGGGGACTTTCTAATAACCCCCCAATCAATGTGATACAGTAGAAAGAGTACTGAATTTGGAGTCAGATGAGCTGAGCTTAAGTCCCAACTGGGCTATTTACTGCCTACAAGGCCTTGAGCGAACTCTTTAGGGCCCCATTTCCTCATCTATATAATGAGAGGATTGAACTAGATGCTATCTAAGGATGCTTCTGGTTTGGCACCCTTTGATCCACACCCACACAGGGCTAACTCTTCTCCTTCCATGTAAGAGCATTCCTGAATTATATGAGTCCATGACAAAAGTCTTGCTATCCAACAGCAGGGAACTCCTCAAATATGGTTGACTTAGGAAGAGCCCGGCCCCCTGATAGGAGAATCAACTTTAGAAGAAAAGAATTGTAGATGTGCCTGAGACTAGTGGTTTTCTGGAAGGCCCTCAAGAGTCACTTTGCCAGCTAGAAGAGCCCGATGGAGAAGAAGGAAAAATGTGCTAGGTCCTGTTGGAAGAATGTGGGAGTAAAAAAATTCCACACAGGGCTCAAGAGACTCAGTTTGGTTAAATATGAAATGCTTGAGGCAGCTAGGTGGTGAAGTGGATAGAGCGCTGGACCTGAGTTCAAATCCAGCCTCACACACTTACTGGTGATGTGACCCTGGGCAAGTCACTTAACCCTGATGGCTTCCATACAAAACAAAACAAATTTTAAAAATGAAACACCTGCTTGGTGCCTTTTACTGTGCTTGCTGCCAGGATTACAAAGACAAAAATGAAAAAATCCCCTCCCACGCCCCATACACATTTCTCTAGGAGTGTGGCAGGAGGAAGGATGAAATATATCAAGTACACAGACAAGTAAATACAAGATGATTTGAGGCAGGAGAAAATGTTAAAAATATGGGAGAATAAAAATCAAGAAGGACTTCAAGGAGGAGATGGCAGATAAGCTGATTCATGAGGTATGGCAATAAGAGTGAGTGCATTCCAGGTATGGGGGATGCAACATGCCTGAAGGTTCAGAGATGGGAGAAGGAATACTGAATCTGAGAAACAGATAGCAGGCTACTTTGGGAAGAATGTAGAGTTCATAAAAGGGAGATATATGAAGTAAAGATTGGAGTCAATTGTTTTTAAATGCTGGGTTGGAGAGTTTGCATTCTCTTCTAGAAGCTTTAAGGAGGCTACTGATTTTGAGTTGGGTGACATGGTGGTGACATGGTCAAACCTATGTGTTAGGCATCACCTCCCTGATGTCAGGCTCCTCTTTGAGAATGAAGGACAAACAACAACAGTATTTTAGGAAGGTTATTTTTCCAGCTGTGTGGAAGATTGGATTGGGATGAACAGAGATTAGAAGCAGGGAGAGAAATAAACACAACATAAAAAATAATATTTCTCCCCAGATGGCTTCTAAACATTGAGATTTTACATTGGAGATGTTTTTTTTTTATAAAGCATGGTTCTAGGAACTTGCCTCCATTCCAAAGATCCTTCCTTATATTTCAGCTTCTGAGTTTAAATGTAACCAAAAGAAGTAGTACTGACTTCACATTCTAGTGTCAGTCTTTTTTAAAATCAATTTTATTGATATCTTTTATTTTTACGTAGCCTAAATATTTCCCTGTATCTTTCCTGACGTCCTTCCAGAGAAGCATCCTTTATAACAAAGAATTTGTGTCATTCTATTTTTGTATTAAGATCATATACTCAGTTTAGAGGTAGGCATTAAGTCAAGAATTGTAATCAGCTCCTAACTTAGACCATGAAGAAAACAGCTGGAGCTCAACTGGATAACTCAGATGTGACCAATTCAAAAATAAATCAAATATCTCCTGAGAGCTGTATTCAGCATTTCTGGCTGAAGAAAAAATATGACACCTTGTAATTTTTATCATGGAAGAAGAAGAGGACTTGCTCCAGCTCCAGAGAAAAATCAAGAAATCTTAAGCATCATATAGCTTCTTTTAACCAAATGATCATTTTGTTGTTGAGTCATTCAATTGGGTCTTCATGATCCTGTGGACCACAGCACACTAGCTCCTTCTATTCTCCACTATGTCTCAGAATCTGTCCAAGTTTTTATTCATTGTTTCCGTGACACTATCTATCCATTTTATACTCTCATGATCCATTTTCATTTTGCCTTCAATCTTTCCCAGAATCAGAGTCTCTTCCAATAAGTCCTGTCTTTTCGTCGTGTGGCCAAAGTATTTAAGTTTCATTGTTTGGCATTAATTATTTTCTTTAAGTACTGACTGATTTAATCTCCTTGCTGTCCAAGGGACTCTCAAAAGTTTTCAGCACCACAACTCGAAAGCATCAATTCTGCAGTAAATTATCATATTTACTACTTTTATTCCTTAGTCATAAAAGTCAATTCTTTTTTTTTTTTTTTTTTTGCTTTTTGGAGGGTGATTGGGGTTAAGTAACTTGCCCAAGGTCACACAGCTAGGTTTTTTGTTTGTGTGGGTTAAGTGTCTGAGGCCGGATCAGAACTCAGGTCCTTCTGACTCCAGGGCCGGTGCTCTACTCACTGCGCCACCTAGCTGCCCCTATAAAAGTCAATTCTGTGGCAGGTAGCCTAAATAAATGCATATTGAAAGTTGGTTTTATTGTTGTTCAGTCATTTTTAGTCATGCCCTTTGTGACTCCACTTGGGGTTTTCTTGGCAGCAATACTAAAGTTCTTTGTCATTTCCTTCTCCAGTCCATTTTACAGATGAGGAAACTGAGATAGACAGGATTAAGTGACTTGCCCAGGGTCATACGTCTAGTAAGTGTCTAAGTACAGATTGGAGCTCAAGTCTTCCTGACTCCAGGATAGAGCCCAGCACTCTATACACTGTACCACCTAATTGCCCCAGAATTAAAGTTATTTAAAGTTAATTTAAGTTTAATTTGGAATTGTCAGGTACCGTTTTTAATGCCAAATGTTTGCCATCAATTAGAGGCAATGGAGAAGCAAATCACGGTACCTGAATGTAACAGATTATTACTGAGCCATAAGAAAAGATATACATATATATATATATATATATATATATATATATATATATATATAAAGAATTCAGAGAAATGTAGGAAGATATAAAAAAATTGATGCTAAGTCAATTAAGCAAAGTTAGGAAAACATACCCAATGACTATAATACTATAAATGGAAAGAACAACAACAACAAAAAGAAGTCAATCAACCAGTATTCATGATGTGCCTACTCTGCATTCCATGCTAGGTGGTAGGAATTCATAAATACAAAGACCAAAGCAATCTCTATTCTCAAAACTTCATATTCTGCTGAGGAAACAATCTGCACATATATGTACATGGTTGGTTGGTTGGTTGTCATCCTTTGTTCTTGAAGAGGACCAAAATGGCATCACAATGTCAGGGTCAAGGTAAAGTGTGTATGACTGTAGCTGATCAAACCAGTATGAGCCCAGAAGGCTCTACCACAAGTCAGGCACGATATATGTGTGTTCATATACATATATATATATATGTATTATATATCACATATATACACACATGTGTATGTCATGTGTGTGCACATACATATATACACTGAATAAACAATTGTAGAAAATGCAAATTTAGGGAGGGATAGTACTACTAATTGGAGGATCAGGGCAGGCTCTTGGTAGAAGGTGGTGCCTGAGCTGTGCCTTGATGGACTAAAGCTATGTTATGTTCTCTGAGGCAGAGTTGAAGGAGGAGTGCATTCCAGGAACAGGGCATAGCCAGAAGGAACAGATATGGGCTAGGGTATGTTGTGTGTGATGAATTGCAAGAAGGCCAATTCGGCTGAATTATAGAGTACATGAAAAGGAAAGAAATATGAACCTGGAAAGGTAGGTTGGGGCTAAATTATGAAGGACTTTAAAAGCCAAACAGAAAAGTCTATATTTTATCCTAGAGGTAAAAAAGAGATATTAGAGTTTAATGAGTTGGACACTGATGTGGTCAGGCCTGTATGAAAGGACTACCACTTTGGCAGCTGTGTAGGGCATGGGATTGTATTGGGGAGAGCCCTGAGGTGTAGAGACCAGTGGATGTAAGTGAGGCAGAGCTGCACAGTTGTCAGCCTCACTGTCTCCCTGAGTCACAGAAATCTAGGTAAGAAGTGATGAAGGTATGAAATAAGATGGCATTTATGTGTGTAGATTGAAGGTAGAAATGTAAGGGATGAAAGAAAGAAACTGAACACCACTGGATTAAGATGATCAGTCTTGGCTCCTGGGAAAATTTGACTATATGGATATACCACTCCTTTTTGCAGAGATGGAAGACTGTGTTGTGGAATACTGCATATCCTTTGACTGGTGTTAAAGCAGTTCTTGGGGGTTAATCATATCCTTACAATCATATATCAACAATATAAAAAAGAGAGAGGTTTAATGAACTGGATAAGCATTTTAAAAATTAGAAAATCAGTAGATAAACCTCAAAAGATGTGATTTGCATGTTTGTAAGTATTGCTGAACTATATTTTTCATCTCCATCTTTTAGTCTTTGTTATAAGTAAAAGGTAAATGCGTAGGTAGAAGGAAAAGTTACATATCTGTAAATGAAGGTAATGTAAAAACAAAAGATATCAACAGGAATAAAAAATAAAGGTGATGATTGATAAGATCGTTGTCATAAGATGTTTTCTTTCACTGGCACACACTGGCAAATCATTTAGCTTTCCTCCAAGATGCTGTAGAAGCACAAACTCTGCATATCTTTATTTTGAAATAATGGTTGCATTAACACTCAACAAAATATCCTACAGACCAGCAGCTTAGCCACTGGATTTGCATTCATTTAAGCCTGGAACTTGATGGATTGCAAGCTTAGGAAATGAAACGTATCATAGATAGTGTTGTTCTGCTTGAATCTATCATTGTCCAATGATTAAGGAGATAATGGATTCTTTACCACCATTTGGTCTAAAAATCCACCACATGTCCAACAGACATAATCACCAAGATTTCACATTGACAATAAGTGAAAATAACTGCTTTTATTTTCTTTCTATAATTTGCTATTCACTTTGGTCCAATGTCTGGGACATTGCATTCCTTCTTTTTCCATATATTTTCCCAGACTTCAATCAGATATATGGAAACTGGAAGGAGGGAGGAGAAAGGGAGAAAGGAAGAGAGAGGAGAGGAAAGGAGAGGAAAGGAGAGGAGAGGAGAGGAGAGGAGAGGAGAGGAGAGGAGAGGAGAGGAGAGGAGAGGAGAGGAGAGGAGAGGAGAGGAGAGGAGAGGGCAGGGGAGGAGGAAGGGGAGAGGGAGAGAGAGAGAGACAGAGAGAAAAATGAATGCCTGGGTTTTTTTCAAGTTAAAAGCCTATTAAACCATAGCCAATAGAAACTAGCTTTCTCCTTAAGTGTATTATTTAACCAGTTTGATTTTTATAGAAATGCAAAACTCTTGGTCATAATTGGAATCAGAACTCATATGTTCAAATCCTGATTCTATCACTTAGCTCTTGTCTAAATGGCTTAATCTTTAAGGCATCCATTTTATCACCTATAAAATAGGCGGGGGGGGGGGGGGCATGTCTTGATGGCCACTAATGTCCTTTCTAGTTCTGAAGCTGATACACTGAGCCTACAAACTTTAAAAAAAAAAAGATGAAATACAAAACACACTGTTATCTACAATCATTTTCCTTCACAATCCCTGATTAACACTGTTTTCTTTTTGAAAGTCACAGCATTGAAAATGTTCTGTTCAAAAGAGCAGAGTTGCTACTATAATATGTAACTTTTATTCAAAGAAAAATATTTTGGGGGAAAGGAGAACATTCATCCATCAGAACAAGTCTTGGTCTCGGTGACCAGAAAGAATCCAGAGACATTGTCTATCCTTTCTCCTAGAAAAAACTTTTAAAACTTCAAAATATGAGAATGCATCCCCTTTTAAAGAAGTGGCCATATAATATGTACACAGTTTTCAGAATAATTGCAAACAATCAACAACTCTCTGAAAGATTACTTCATTCACTAGTAACAAAAGAACAATTAAAACAATTCTGAAGTTTCACCTCACATTCAGTAAGTTGATCAAAATGACAAAAAAGAAAAATAACCAGTGTTGGAGGAATGCAAAAAGTCAGACACACTCCTACACTGCCAGTAGATCTATGAATTGGTCCAGTCATGGTAAAAGATAATTTGGAATTATCTGAGAAGTCATTGAACTTTTCATATTGTTTGATCCACAGATCTCACTGCTGGGCAAATTAGGATCATAGATAGAAAACTGGAAGAGACCACAGAGCCCATCCCATCTAATGCCCTAATTTGACAGAAGAGGAAACACAGATCAAGTGACTCTCCTAATAGGTGGTAAATGTCAGCCACATTTTGAACCCAAGTCCTCTGATGCCAAATCCAGGGCTAATTCAGTAACATGTTGTCTCCATATACCCCAAGGGGGTCAAAAGTAGAAACATTCAATCCTCCCATCTTCCTCCCTCTCCCACCAGACCTCAGCCTCCACCCCCAGGACCTTGATCTCCCATAGATGAGCTTTGACTTTATGTTACTCAGAACCAGGCCACCATGTCTCTTCCCAACCAGTTCCAAACCATGCCACTTTGGCCAACATCTCCACACCTCCTTTTACATTCTACCTCACTTTTATGTGTTATCTTCCCCAATTAAAATAAAAGAACCTAGGGAGCAAATTATGGTGCTTGCTTATATCTGTATCCCCAGGGCATGGTACATAGTAACCATTTAATAAGTGCCTTTTCATTCAATCATTCATTCATTCATACCAATGGTAGGAAAGAACTAGAAAAAATGCCTTTCAATAAGAAACTGTTTAATAATTTGTGCCAGATGAATGTATTAAAAAATTGTTGTTCCATAAAAAAAAACAAGAAATATAAGGAAATCAGAGAAACATAGGAAGACTTCTAGGAGATAATGACAAGTAAAATGAGCAAAACTAGAAAAACAAGATACATAGTAACTACCAAAAAGAAATTTAAAAGAAGACTTAAACAAAGATGTGTAATTAGAATGACCCATCTTGACCCTAGAAAAGAGATTTGGAATACACACACACACACACACACACACACACACACATCCTTTCATTTGATAAGTGAGGGATTGGGTGGAGAACATTCTGTATGCTATTCGAAATGGTTGTTGTGTCAATTGGTTTTACAAAAATGTTATTTGTTAAATAGAAAAGTAAGGCTTACTGGGCAGGCCTTGGGAGATGAAACCAAGAATTGACTGTGATATAAAAACAAAAGGCATTAATACATATTTTGTGAATAGATGAATAACTAAGTAAACAGTAGTGAATAAAACATGGGGGATCATGAGGAAAAGTTGCTACTCCTCCCTTCTTGAGATTAAGTTTACTTCAGATGCATCATGAAGCCACACATAATTTATGAAATGCGATAAATATAGCCATCTTGACTGAAAATGAAAGTAAAAGTATCTCTACCTTCTACATTCTTCTTTTCCTGAGACATTTCTATTAAACTGTTTAATTACATTTTGAGTTTTCTTGAACTGTTTTTCTCTTTTTTATTCTTTGTTATAAAGGTTGGTTCTCTGGGAAAGAAAAGAATTTATTGAAAAATGAAACTGATATAAAAATGAAAGATCAATAAAATATATCAATAGACATGATAATATAATTATGTGATATCAATATTAATAATATCAATAAAATCAGGAAACATAACTTTGAATTGGGGGGAATTAATGCCATCCATTAATTGGGGGGGGGGATTAATGTCATCCATTAATCTATCCAAGGGTAGATGACCTACCCAGATATTTTTTGGACCATAATGCAAAGTGTTCCCTAGGTGGGCACATGCTAGTTCCCAGGTCCGCTCTTTCATCAATGAGTGTGACATCTTGCCTGGTGATGAAGTGGTCCTTTCCTAAAATTAACAAGAGAGAGAAAGTCTGATAATTCTTTGTTAGTGTCTAGTGTCTTTATGCTCTTGGAAAGTAACAAAGCAATCTCTTGCAAGCTCATCACCTTGTGCTCCCTGGTGAATCATCTTTCATGGGCTTCCTTCAGGGTAGCAGAAAAACAAGCATTGACTAGAAGAACAAATTGGGGAAAAATAACAATGATTTCCCAGGAACAGCTTTTGATGACCTCAAGAAATTCAAATCCCTGAATTAGAACTGTTTTCATTACCTCATCAGAACTGAGACACACTCAGATTGATGGGAAATCCTGGAGGAGGGGAGAGGCTATTTCCTTTTGCATGTTCTAATAAGAGTTGGTATTGAGGTGATATGGACATGAATGTGGGTGCTAATTTCTTTAAGGTCTCACCTCTTGCTATAGAATGATCACATCATTCCATAGTGCTCTACCAGAATCCATAGTAGCTGATAAGGGAGAGAACCCCCCTCAGTCATGGCAGAAGAATGTCCTATAAAGTGAGTCTGTGCTTTCAGAAGAGGTTCCAAACATGGGTTAGTGTCAAGGTGGCAAGAAACTTTATTGTAGTATCTAGGACTCTCTCTACCACAAACATCATAAAAGTTACATATGATTTTATGATTCGCCATATTGAAGATAGAAAGACCCAACTTCAGATCTGAACTCAGACATTTACTAGCTGTGTGATCATGGGCAAGTCGCTTAATCCCTGTCTGCCTCAGTTTCCTCATCTGTAAAATGGGGGTGATAATAATAACATCTACCTCACAAGGTTGTTGTGAGAAGGATCAAATAAGATAATATTCGTAAAATGCTTAGTATAGTACCCGGCACATAGTAGGCACTTTATCAATGTTTGTATCCACCCACCATCTTTTTCCCTTCTAAGCTTTCCATCATTCCTCAGTATGGTACACAGTTATTTCTAGATATAATTCTTCCATACCAATTGGGATTATAGGAAATGGTTTCTGGACATCCCCTCTTGGTTAGAAGAGGGCAAGGGGAGCTATTAGTGGGGCCATCTTTAAGCAAAGAAACTCTGACTCTTCTAGATACAATTCTACCTTTGTGCAGTCTGTGGAATAGCTGATATATTTTATTATTATACAGTAGTAGCTGCTGCTTGGTAGAGTTGGTATAATTGTAATAGCTTTCCTTATTGTTCAGATTAACAGTCTTTAAATCCCACACTAGTTCTTTTCAAACCAATCCCTTTAGAATCTTTCAGTCTCTCCTTAGTCAGCAACATTTTCTGAGTGCCCACATAGGCAGTGTGAGATTGTCAAACTTAGTAAAGCCTGGAACGAATTTCTTTTAAAATATGCCAGTCAAGAAATCTTCAAATTGCTAGAGATAACCTCAGATGTTTAAATAACATATATTTTGCACATTTCCTCATGCTTTAAAAAAATCACTCTGGGGGAGGCTAGGTGGCGCAGTGAGTAGAGTGTCGGCCCTGGAGTCAGAAGGACCTGAGTTCGGATCCGGCCTCAGACACTTAATGCACACACAAATAAAAATGTAGCTGTGTGACCTTGGGCAAGTTACTTAACCCCAACTGCCCTCCAGAAAGCAAAAAAAGAAAAAAAAGAAAATTCTGATTATACAAAAAGGAGAAATAAAAATGTATTTTTTAAAAAATCACTCTGCATTTTCTACTTTGCAAACATGCTAGAATGCTGGAATTTCCAATGGCAAGAGAAGGCTTGATGAACCCTTCAATAAACATTTGGTATAATCACAGCCCACACTGACATAGGGATTTATGACTTACTAAGTGCTTTTCTCACAATAATCCTGAAAAGTGTGCCAGGCAGCAATGTTATTCCCATTTCATAGATAAAGTCATTGAGACTCATAATAGTAAAGTGATTTGCTTTCAGTCATACAGTCTTCTTCCTATTATCACCTGACCTAACAATGACCTCTTCACTGGTCTTCCTGCTTCAAATCTTTCCCCATTCCAATCTATGCTCCACATACTTAGCAAAGTGATTAAATGAAGGTCTGACCATGTTGTTCCCCACTCACTAAACCCCAGTGAGTTGCCTCTACTTGTCTCTTGCCTCTAGGATAAGACAGATGGTTTAAGGTCCTTCACAATCTGGACCCTTCCTACCTTTCCAGCCTAATCATCAATTACACCCCCTCTTGCACGCTGCTCTAGCCACACTAGAAATATTTCTGTTGCTCACATAGACACCTCAATCCCCCATCTCTGTACCTTTGCATTGGTCATTCCACCATGGCTATTCTGTACTCTGTCCTCACCACTGCCTCATAGTAGCTCTTAACTTCCTTCAGGATTCAGCTCAAACACCTCCTGAATGAAGTCTTTCCTGTTTACTTTTCCATGCTCCCTTCCCTGAAGTACTTCTGTATAGCACCACATCTGACGTACTCTTACAATATCAATATACATTTGTGGGCTGGATCCCATAGAGGATAACTGCTCTCAGGACTCAGTGGTATAACCTGCACCACTGTACCCCAATAACATAAAAAATAAACAGAGCAAACTACATAATTCATGAGCCCCCACCAGTGTGTATCCAATTGACAGCCAAATGGTAGATTGAATTCGCTTTTAAGAAAGGTATTTACTCAAAAGGCACAGCAGGAACATTAGTAAAGCATCCCCTCAACAACAACAACAACAACTGAGCCATATTCTCCCACAAATATATAATCTGCCAGAGGGGAGGGTGGGGACAGATTTCAAGAAAAATAATAGTGAGATACATTTTAGGATAGATAACAACTCAACACCTAGTACTACAGGTCATAGAAGTCCTTTCTCTCTTATTAGAATCCTCATATGGTATCCCACTGGGCATGGCATCTATGCCATAAAGAATTCTCTTAGCTTACTTTTCACAGTCATGGCATTTCTTCTGAGCAGATTACTCTGCTACCGGACTGGGTTTACTACTTGGAGGTCCTGATATATTTCCTAGATGGGTCGCTCAGTTGGAATCCCTAGGATTTCTCATAGCAGGGCAACTATACCCTCCACTCTTTAACTCAGCTTCAATCCTCAGCTAGGATACTACTTTCCCCTTTCAGAAATCAGAGACCTTTAGCTTAGGACTGGTAGCTGCCTTTCCAAGCTTATGAAGAAATCAGATAACAAAAGATTAATCTATTATGCATTGCCATAAAAGTATCCAAATGTGATACCTTTCCTTGCAAGGATTATGATGTATTTAGATAGCTGTCATTCCTTTTACCTTCTCCTTTCCTCTCCTCCCCCTTCTTTTATTTATTGGATACTTACCAGGAACAACAAAATACCTTTCACCAAGGAGAAAATCCAGAGAAAAGAAGGAATAAGAGGAAAAATACAGAAATTGTTATTTGAAAATCCTTGGTTATCTCTAATAATATTGAGATTCCCTGGCTGGTATTTATCTCCCAAATGAAATCTATGCTGTATTGCCTTTGACAGCCTGGTACTGATGATCTTTGCTGAAGGATTAATTGTTCTCTAAGTTTATTCTAGTATAATAACCTTAGAGAAAAAATTTATTCAATGTTATCTACCTGAGTTTTTTTTAAATCGAAATGTAGCCACCATTACTATTGGTTCCATTTTCATCTTTGCTTTTTAATTCACTAATCCCCAACCCCAGTCCCTTAGAGCAAACTGGTGCCATAGTATCACAGACGAACAAAATATTTGATTTAGAAGGGATCTTGGAGGGCATGTAGCTCATCATCCCACTCGAATCAAAACTCCCCTTCACACCATTACTCACAAAGTGTTCTTTCCAGCTTCCACTTGAATGGTTCCAGGGAGAGGAACTCATTAACTGTAAGAATGTTCTTTTTATTGAGCCAAGGCCTGTTCTTCTTCTACGCCCACCCCTCAGTACTAGCTTCTGAAGTTATGTAGAACATCTCTTCCTCATGAAAATCTTTAAAAGAATCGAGACAACTACTATATTTGTTGAAAATAGTGATAATGCCCTGAGTCCCAATGCTCTGACGGGTGAACTTCTGCCATATCTTGGGCACCAAGCCTCCACACCACTGCCCAGCTATCTCCACACTATGCCATCTGTCTCTGGCCACCTTCCTGATCTCTGGTCATAATCCTCATCTCTCTTCCTCTGGAAGCTTCAAGTTCACCAATGAGTCTCTCACTGATGGGTGGATTTTTGCTGTATCTTGTAGGGATCCAGATCTTCATTCCCTCCTTCCAGTCGCTTTATGTATGATCTACCCTGGTTAGAGTATGAGCTATTTAAAGGCAGACTTACTTCTTCAAGTTTTGCTTGCTCGTATACATACTTAGTACATGCTTAATAAACAGCTGTTATGTCTTTTTTTTTAAGTTTCCCCAGTTCTGCCAACCCATCATATAGAATATGGTTTCCAGAACCCATCCCAACCTCCAGGACAAATTTTATCTACACTCTCCCCAAACTTCTTCCCTAAAATATCCCCAGAAAGCCCACAACATTATCAAGAACCAGAGCACTACTTGAGGTGATAACCCATCCAGGCCACCATATTTTCCACCCCTCCCATGCCATTTCTTCTTCAAAAACAATCCTGCAAGTTCTACCACACTTTCAAGGACCAGAAGCCCCCTCAACTCTCAGAATTCTCAATGTTTCCACTATTGATCTCAGAACCTTTGCTGAGATATAGTCCCGTAGCTGTTCTCAATTTCTCTCCCTTGACCATAGCCCTTTTCCTTATGAAGCTGGGGAGTGTGAAAGGGTAACAAAACCTATTTTCTTTGTTTTGTCACAAGTTAATTTGAGAGAAAGTGTAATCTTACCGAAAAAGGAGTTTTGAGGAGCAAAATTGCTTCCCATCGTGCTCAAGTTAGCCCTCAGGCACCTGGATGCCAGTAATTTGTAACAGACCCCTCTATTATTGCCAGGAAGATGTGGGACCAGAAGATGTCCTCTGGAACCTCAGCTTCTCCAGCGTTTCTTTTAGAGGAGAGTTTAGTAGAGAAACATAGCTTCTTGTCCATTAACATAGCAAAAAGTTGTTTGTGTGTCTCAGATTTAAAAGGCACACTGTGGGCTTAAGAGTAAATATAGAAAAAATCCCCCATGTCCACTGAGGGGAGATGGTGTGGTAGAAAGGATGGAGCAATGAGAGTAGAGTCAGAGGATCTGGGTTTGAATCATGCCTCATTCACTTATTATGTCACCTTAGAAAACTAGGTAGCACAGTGGATAGAGGGTTGAACTAAGAGTCACCAAGACCTGAGTTCAAATCCTGTCTCAGATACTAGCCATGTGATGCTAGTCAAATTACTTGACCTTTCTGAATCTCAGTTTTCTCAACTGCAAAATGGGGGCATTGAACTTAACGACCTCTAAAGCTGCTTCCAATCCTAGACCTATGATCCTGTGATAAGTCACTTGTGCTCCCTGTGCCTCAGTCTCCCCATCTATAATAATAATAATAATAATAAACAGTAATAGCATTTTATAAATATCTCATGTAATCCTCATAACAACCCTGGGAGGTTATCCCTATTTTACAAATGAGGAAACTGAGGGAGAAAGACATTAAATGACTTGCCCAGGGTCACACAGCTAGTAAATGTCTTAAGCAGGATTTGTACTCAGGTCTTCCTGACTCCACTGCACCACCTGCAAGGGCTGGACTCAACAGTCTCCAAGGTTCCTTCCATTTCCAGACCTAGAATCCTAAGTTCACTAGTCTTATCTACCACACATTGCATGCATCTCACCAGTGTTAGCAAGAGTCCATGTTTCAGAGCATCAGAAAAGGAATATATTGCTAGAAACAATCATTCACATTTATGTGGCACTTTACCATAACAAATTGTGGATGCCCAAATTTCTCCTTACAGGTTTATGAAAGGAATGAGGTCAATGTTATCCCTGTTTTACAGATGATGAGACTGGGGCTTAAAGAGGTTGGTGGATTTGCCTGAGATCACACAGTGAGCTCATGAGGGATTGAAACTGGGACCCAAGTTTTCTGTCTGCAAGTGTGGGCATTTTCTACATTACCACACTATCCCCCTTGGGCCTCAACGCACAAATCAGTAATTAGAATTTTAAAAACTAGGCTAAAAGCATCACTGCTACTAGACCAACACATGGGGAAAGTGAGGCACAAGCAGAGAGATTTCCCAGAATCACTCAAGCAGTTAATAAGTATAACCAGGGATTTGAACCCTGTTCTCTCAACTTGGCATCCCTCCTTGACTCGGCAATAACTAACTTACTATTCAGGACACCCAAGGAACATGGACTATACCAATTAACAAAAATCTGATTTGAAAATCAAGTGTGTTTTTACACTTGGTTATGCTAGAGGATGTGAGTGGGCGGCCGCCCCTTCTTTGGTAACCAAGTGGTGCAGTGGAGCTCTGGTCTGTCGTTAGGAAGACTGGAGTTCAAATCCAGCCTCGAGGACTTAGTAACTATATAATGCTGAGCAATGTCACTTAACTTGGGCCTCCTTGGAGGGACTGGGGGGATAATAAAAGAACCTACCTCCCAACATCGTTGTGGGGATCAAATGAGATAATATTTGTAAATGAAGTTATGCATGTAGTTGTTCGGTTGTTTTTCAATTATGTCCAACTCTCCATGACCCCATTTGGGATTTTCTTATTAGAGATACTGCAGTGGTTTGCCATTTCCTTCTCCAACTCCTGTTACAGATGAGGAAACTGAGGCAAATCGGGTATAGTGACTTACCCACGGTCACACAGCTAAGAAGTGTCTGAGGCCAGATTTGAACTCATGAAGATGAGTCTTCCTGATTCTAGGCCTGGTGCTTGATACTCTATGGCACCACCTAGCTGCCCTTAGGCACATAACAAGTGCTTAATAAATGCTTGTTCTTCCCCTCTTCTTAGGACAAAACCTGATTGTTATAATCATGCAGCATTCATAACCCATGCAGTTTTGTAGTTGAATAAAGTAATATGAACTGTGATTTATGCATCTCTTGGCAGGAGTGGGGTTTGGGAGGTTTCTTGTGGGATTCGTGAACTACAAAGAAAAGAAAGTCATCATTGGGCAATTTTCTTATTTTCACATTTTCATATTTTCAGGAAGCCATGTGCTTCTTCCGTTCCCCTGTAGGTGGTCCCAAATCTACAGGGCATGCATTAAATTTGCCTGTGAGAGGGAAGATCAGAAGCATTTACCTTTGGAAATTCCTCCCTTTTCCCCTAGACGTCCTACCACAACCTTTGTGCCTTGCTTTCCGTGTGAGCTTATCCCTCCCCACACATAGATATTGCCTGAATTGAAGGCAAAATATTTTACTAGTCACTTAAAACAATGACTAGTCACCTAAACATTCTACTTGTTTATCCTAAAAGCCAAGTTCTATAGGCTACAACAATATATTTAAGAAGAGAGGAAATGGGCTGACTAGCTGACAAACAGTGCCAGGGATGTATATTTATGGCATATACTTTATTCATACAACATATGTCCCTTGGTAACTATATTAATTGGCTCATTTGTCCAATGTCTACTTACTAGAGCCATGTCTGCCTGATTGCTGGTATTTCTGCTTAATTCAGGACTATTTGGCAAGCTGAGGTTTTTTTCTTCTTATCAGAAATTCTGTTGTGCTTTGGAGTATCATATCTAAAAAGAACCTCTTCTGTGTATTTCCCACCTCTCCCCTCTTCACGATAAACTATTTTAACTGACGGATAATCAGATTTGTAAATTAGAAGAGAAAAAAGGCTACAACCACATTAGTCCTTTGGAAGTATCAAATGAGATCGCTTTGCAACCCTAAAATGTTCTATAAATATTATTTATCGTTGTTATTATTGTTTTGGACAGTAGTTAGACATTAAAAATAGGGCATCTGGTCAAATTAGTCTTTAAATGCTTTTCAGTTTGTAAACAGTGCAGCTTAGACCCAGATTCTCTCTGAGAGAGAACAAGTTAAGGATGTAGATAAATATTTTGTATTCCTGTTCCTGTATTTGAGGAAAAAGAACAATTTGACTGTCCTCATCACTTTAATCAGAATAGGATAGAGAAGTGTTGGTGGGTTTTGCAGGGGACAGGGGTCTTGGAGAAAGGAATAAACTACCCCCCTCAAAAGGGGGAGGGCGAGACAGTCAAGACCCCATCATTGTGTTGAGATTCTTTTTTTTAAAAAAGAAAAAGATCCTTTAGTTTGCTTCCATCAGGATTCAGGCTCAGTTCTTTCTAGTTATATCTCTGGATGGCGCATTTCTCACTTTCTTGAATCTTTCGGGATTGACTTATATCACTGCATTGCTGAAAAGAGCCCAGTCTGTCATAGTTGGTCATCACAGATATGGTATGTCTGTGATTGTATACAAATTTCTTCTGATTCTACTCTTCTCGCTCAGCATCAGTTTGTATAAGTCTCTCCAGGTAATTATGAAATCCGTCACCTCCTCGTTTCTTATAGCACAATAAAATTCCATTACATTCATATACCACAACTTGTTTAGCCATTCCCCAATTGATGGGCACCCCTTTAGTTTCCAATTCTTTGCAACCACAAAAAGGGCTGCTAAAAATATTTTTGTACAAATGGGTCTTCCTCCCACTTCTATGATCTCTTTGGGATATAACCCTAGAAGTGGTATCGTTGGGTCAAAGGGTATGAAATTATTTATAATCCTTTGGGCATAATTCCAGATTGCTCTCCAGAATGGTTGGATAAGTTCACAACTCCACCAGCAATGTATTAGTGTTCCAATTTGTCCATATCCTCTCCAGCATTTGTCACTTTCTTGTTTTGTCATCTTAGCCAATCTGACTGGAGAGATGTGTTGAGATTCTTGCCAGTATTTTCTATAGGTGAATGATTTTTATATAAGAAACAATAGGATCTCTGAACTATATTATCTGAAACAGAATAAATTCTTCCTCTGCATCTAGTGTTGGGGAGAGGGTTATTTTACTTTTTTTCAGAGAACACTAATAAGTCATATTTTACACAGGTGAAAATGCTCCCTAAGGAAAAAGTTGAATTATAAAGTCTAAATGAGGGGATGATTCCTCCCTTTGCCAAAGGAGTCTTTGCTTTATAAAAGGCATCTACTTCCACCTCCCATTCACCCTTGAACATTGATTTATTGATTGTGCCTGACAGAGAGACCAGAAGGTCACAAGTCCTTTCTTAAAGTGTTAGGAGATTGCTATTCTGAGATAAATAAGAAGGGATGGGGAAGCATCTCTGAAATAGTAATAGTTGCTATTTTTAATAGCATTTAGATGCTTTGCAAGTTGTGTAGGTTATCTCACAACAGCCCTCATGAGATAGGCTGTTCTTAATACTTAAAAGCTTAAAGAAAAGGTTCGGTAACTTGTCTGAGGTCACATGACTAATTAATGGCAAAGCCCAAACCATAACTTGTGACTCTATAAGACCAGGCTTAGGATTTGCTTTACATGCCATATAGTAAACCTATTTCTTTTACCTCCCTTTCCTCCCCACCCCTCAACCAAAGACAGACACATATGTAAGATGGTCAGCTGACATTAAGGGATATTTTTGTGGTGGGAAAAAAAAGTCAAATAAAGTGTGTGGCTATCAGCTGGGGAATGAATGGATAAATTCTGTTATATGGATGTAATGGAATACAGTTGCATTGTATGATAGTGATTGTGAGGAATTCAGAGAAACATTAGATGATTTGAATGAAATGATAAAATATTAAATGAGAAGAACCAGTAAATAAAAATTAGTCACAGACAAACATGGAATAATATATTATAATTAATAATATAACAATTGATATTTACTATAATATACTTACATTAATTAAAATTACCATAACTTATTGCATTTTATAAATTTGTATATTACTTATAATCTAATGTATTAATATATCACCTGTTTATTACAATATTATATTAAAATTATCTTGGAAATTTAGCCAGTCAAGGCCCCAGAGAATGGACAATGAAAAATACCTCTCTGTTTTCAGTCCAGAAGTGCGAGATTACATATCTGGAAAGTCACCTACATTGTCAGGTGTTAGGGGACACCTTGTCAGTTCATCTTGTTTAGCTTTTTTTTCTTTATTACAGGATGGCCTTCAGCAAAGGAGGGGGAAGCAAATCACACTTTGTTTAAACTCTAAAAACAAAAACATCAATACAATTTTTGTGTGAAAAATTAAAAGAAATCATAAGTGCTATTCATTATTGTGGGACTGAACAAAACCACAAACTTGTTCTCTTTCATCAACTAATGGCTGTTAACCTGATGAAGCTATATGAGGTTCATTATCACCAATAAGATTAATGATATCCCAGATAACTCCCAAATATAATTTTAACAGTGAACACCAATAGCTCTGTAACCTCAGACAAATTAATTCATGTCTCTGGGTGTGGGAGTAGATGATCTCTCAAGGTCCCCTCCTGCCTTGTGAATCAGGCTTTTGGAATCAACACGTACCTGATACAGCTACTTATAAGCAGGAGGTTTGACTGGCTTGAGCTTCCAGTTTCCCTTTCTCTTGCCCTCACTTTTGAGGAGGTTTTAATAAGCACCAAAAGGGCTCAAAGGCAGCCAGCCTGATGGAGAATGAGAAGAAGCCAACTCTTTCTTGGCCAATGAACAGGTACATCATCTTCACTTCTCACTATATTTCTTTCTTTCTTTTTGGAGGGGGAAGGGCAGGGCAATTGGGTTAAGTGACTTGCCCAATGTCACATGGCTAGTTTTGTGTTAAGTGTCTGAGGCCGAATTTGAACTCGGGTCCTCCTGACTCCAGGGCCAGTGCTCTATTTACTGCACCCCCTAGCCACCCCACTATATTTCTTTTAAAAGACAGGGGGATCAGGTAATTTTGTATTTTCAAAGGCACAGAAATATGCATCTACAAGTGACTCATCACAGAGGTTGTGTCTACACAACCAGAAAATGTTCAGTTTGGTATATTTGATCATCTTAATCTGATCTTAAGGGTAACAGCAGTACTCAACAAAGATTTATTAAGCAGTCTCTGGCTACATAGTACCAAGTGTGTATTGTAGACAGAGAGATAGACTGCTCAACCAATCAACAAGCATTTATTAGGCGTTTATATTCCTAGGTACTAAACTAGGTGTAAGGGATACAAAATACACAAATAAGAGAGTCCCTGCCTTCGCAGTTACATTCTAAAAGGGAGATAGAACAAAGTCACAGGTAAGGTCACATTATATGGAAATATCACTTGGGGAATGGCTGAACAACCTGTGATATGTGGATGTAATGGAATACTATTGTGCCCCTAAGAAAAGAGGAAATAAATGATTTCAAAAAGACATGGAAAGATTTCTATAAACTGATGCAGAGTGAAGTTAGCAGAACCAGAGAAACAATTTATATTGTAACATTAATATTATAAAACCAATTTTGAAGACATTTATAAGCAATGAAGAATGAAGTAAACAGAATCAGGAAAACAATTTATACAATAATAACTTTGTAAAGACAAGCATCTTTGAAATGTGTAAGAACTCTGATCAATGCAATAATCCTCTGTAATTGCAGCGGGGCTGATGTAACATACTCTGACAAAGAGATAATAGATTTAAGGTGAACAAGATACATATATATATGTATATATCATATTATATATATATATGTATGTATGTATGTATGTGTGTATGTATGTATGTATGTATGTATAGCCAAGGAGCGAATTTGTTTTGCTTAACTATGCATATTTATTATGAGGAATTTGTTTTTATATTTTCTTTTTTAATGGGTTGGGAGAGATAGGAGAAAAAGTTTCTATTAATTAGAAAAAATTTAATAGATGGTGGGGGCTATGGATGTGGAATGTTGCATGTACTTTCAGATGAGGTAAATATTGGTTAGCTTTGGGGTTTTTTAGGTGAGGTAGCTACTATTTATTTTTAAAATTGTTTTACTTTATTACAAGAGAATTCTCAAAAATGGGAGTAATCTATAAATATTCTAATGTTAATACAAAACACATCTATAAAATTGTTTATCAAAAGGATAAAATTAAAACACTATGTTTGGGGGGAGGAACACTAAAAACTAAGGGTATCATGAAAGGCCTTTGGAAGGCGTCAGTACTTGAGATGAGTGTTGAAAGGAAATTGGGTTTTCACATGGTAAAGGGAAAAGGGGAAAGTGTTTCAGGTGTGGGGACCAAGCTGGGCAAAGTCACAGAGGTGAGAGATTGGATATTGTGTGCAAATGCCCACAAGTAGAGCAGTTTGGCTAGAACATAAACACATGGTGAAAAGTAAAGTGTCCTGGAAAGATAGCTTAGAACCTGATTGTGAAAGGCTTTAAAAACCACATAGAGAATTTGAATTTTATTCTAAGGGCGATATTTAGCCGCTAAAGTTTTTCCATGAAGAGGGTAGGATAGGAGTGACCTGATTAGACAAATACAACACAATATTCCTTGCCTTCAGTTTAATTGGAGACACAAGACAGATGCACATTATACATTTGATTATAAAGAAGTGAGGTAGAGTTACAAGGCAGCAATTCAAAGGATATCACAAAGCAGTTTATGAATATTGCTAAGTGAGGAGTACAGTTGAAAGGCATGGCCAATCCAAGTGAACCTGCAGAAATTGGTCAAAGAGACATTAAACATTATCTACCTGAAAAAGGAATGATTCAGTGACCTCATACTGGGGATAAGACTCCTAGCAGTATTTGGAAAATGAAGGACCAGTCTTCCCTCTGTCCTTTCATCAGTGCTCCTTCTATATGCCTTCTATATTTGTGTCCTAGAACATTTTTCATACCCCTTTACTACCGCAGAATAACAAAACAAACCCAAACAAAATAAAGCTAGGATGGTGTTTTATTCATTCATTTTATTCTGTATCTCCAAGGATCTAGTTTCAAGGCTAGGCCATAATAGACTTATTTGATGAGTTGAATTAAGGTTGGCTAACCCTGGATTCCTCAATACTCAATATTATGGGGTGTTTGTTTATTTTGTATGCTGAGGTTAATGTATTTTATTCAACACTGGTCATTCCTAAGAGATCAGACAATTAATAACTTATGCTTATATTGACATTACTGTTCCCAATTGAGAATTATAAATTCTCTGAAGGTTTAAAAACTGTAGTGAATTTAAAACATAGTGCAAATGCGTCTTTATGAGTCATTTTAACTGGTGCAGAGAATTTTTTTAAATGTTAATGAAATATGTTAGGTATCAATTTGTAACTTTTTGAAAAACATTTCTTGGCCCAAGGGAGTGATGGTAACTTAGGCTAAATGCATTGCACATGATTATTTCACAAACGGTAAACCTAAAAATATCCCCAAGGAGGACAGACAGAAAGTTCCCACATATCACAAAATATTCATATTAACCCTTTTCTGTGGTTGCCCATTAATCAGGTAATGACTGAACAAATTGTGATATGTAAATGTAATAGAATATTTTTGAGCCATAGGAATTTGAGGAATTCAGAAAAACATGGCTTTCTTCAAGTCCCAGATAAATTCCTACCTTCTCCAAAAAGCCTCTCCTGATCCCCCTTAATTCTAGCACCTTCCTCCTATGGTTTATCCTGCACCTTATTCATTTGTTTGGACATGGTTGTTTACATATTGTCTCCTCCATTAGACCAAGAGATCCTTGAGGGCAGGGGATGGTTTTACCTTTCTTTGTATACATAGCACTTGGTGCAGTGTTGGAACACAGTAAGCATTTAATATATGTAATGACTAACTGACCTACACAGATTAAAGTAAGCAGAACTAGGGAAAACAATATGCAACGTGGCTACAAAAATATAAGTGAAAAGAACACAAAAGCAAAGCTGAATGCCATGTAATTGTAAGAACTAATTTCAACTGTAAATAAGAGATGAAAATGCATTTTGGAATATAAGTATATATCAAATCATTGGAAACAAAGTAGGTGTCCATTGATCCAGGAATGGCTAAAAAAATTATGGAACATGGATGTAACAGAATATTCATGTGTTGTAAGAAACAGCAGATATGACTAATATGAGAAACATGAGAAGACCAACATTAACTGATACAGAGTATTGTGGGCAGAGCCAAGGAAATAATGTACATAATGTCTACAACAATGTCAATGGAAAGAAAAAACTCAAAAATTAATATTGTAAATTTCCAAAAAAAATGAGCATTGGTCCACAGAAGAGATACAAGAAAATATACCCACCCTACTACTCCTTCAGAAGTGGAAGGTCCATAAGTATGATATATTAGACTTATTTTCCTACTTTTTTATATATTGATACATATCAATATATACATTTATATATTGATTTTTTCCTCTTTTTTCTCTCTTTTTTTGGTCCTTAAAAATATTATTTCTTAAATGGGATGCCCTCCATGAGGGAGAGAAGAGATATTAGGAAAATAATGTTAATATCATAGAAATAAAAGATGTCAACAAAAACGTACTTTATAATTGCAAAGAAATGGCTTTGCTTACTGTTTTTTTCACTGGGTGGGTAGGTAGGTGGTAGACCTAAAAATTACCATCACTTAAAAACAAATAGCATCAATAAAACTTGATTTTTACAAAATAATATTCAACCTAGTATTTGCTTAGTCTTACCATAATTGGGGAAATGTTAACTTAAAAAATGAATGTACTAGTAGAATTGCATTAAATAACAATAGCTTACATTTGTTTTCTGCCAATCCTAGACTCTGACACTTATTAGCTATGTACGAATTTAGGCAAGCTACGTAAACCCGCTAAATCTCAATTTCCTTGTGTGTTGTTCAGTTATTTCAGTCATGTCCAATTCTTTGTGACCCTATCTGGGGTTTTCTTGTCAAAGATACTGGAATGGTTTGCCATTTCCTTTTCCATCTTATTTTATTGATGAGGAAACTGAGGCAAACAGGGAGATACCTCTACTACTGACTTCACAACAACAACAACAATAATAATTGCATTTATACATTGCTTTAAAGTTTGCAAAATGCTTTACAAATATTTTGTCATTTGACCCTCACAGCAACCCTGCGACCATTTCACTGATGAGGAAACTGAAACAGAGATTGAGTGAATTGCCTGAGGTCAAGGTTGTTGTGAGAAAAATGTTTTGCAAGACTTGAGCTATACCAAAGAATCGCCATATCACAGAATCTCATAGTTGGGAAGAGATCTCTGAAACCATATTTTTAGTGCAACCCATAGTAGAATAAGAATTCCCTCTACAACAAACTTGTCAAGTAGCTGTCTAGCTTTTGCTTAACGCCTCCAGGGATAGTGACCCCAGCCTTTAACCTCCAAAGCACAGTTTTGGATAAACAGATAGCTAATTAGTAGTAAGCTTTTACTAACAATTTCCTCCTTGATATGTCTACATATTGTTCCTGTTGAGGAACATTCAGAACCATTTGGCAGAGTGGATAATAGAATGCTGGGCCTGGAGTCAGGAAGGCCTGAGTTCAAATCTAGCCTCACCCTTATCCACTTACCTTTTTTTTGGCTTGTTGGAGGGCAATTGGGGTTAAGTGACTTACCCAAAGTCACATGGCTAGTAAGTGTGTCAAGTGTCTGAGGCTGGATTTGAACTCAGGTCCTCCTGACTCCAGGGCCGGTGTTCTATTCACTGTGCCACCTAGCTTCCCCATTTATCCACTTACTAGTGGTGAGAAGTTATGAGACATCCTCCACACTCCATGATCCTAAGTTGTACACTCAGGAAAGTAAGGACTAGGGTAATGACTGTGGTTATTCTAAGCTTCTGAGAGCAGAAATCATGCTATTTAATTCATCTGTATATATCACCTAGGCCTGGAGTTCATCACCTTGGTTCTATAAATTTAAAAAAAATGATAACTTGATTTCAGTATAATTGATTTATTTTATGATCCTTTTTATTTTATTTTATGTATTCTTCTGAGAAGGGAACCCCTAGGCTTCTCCACACATTCCCAAAGGGGACCATGACACATAAAAAAGTTAAGAACTCCCTACTTGCTTCATAACTTTAGAGCTAAATGTAACCTCAGAGGCCATCAAATACAACCCCCTTTTACAAATGAGGAAACCAAGGTCCAGCAGGGTTATAACTTGCCCAGAGATATACAGTGAGTGACTGAGGTAGAATGTGGCCTCAAGTCTTCCTGACACAAATATCATTCTTTCTCCACTGTAGCACATTGCACACAAGAGCTTTTTAATAAGCATCTGGTGAAGGTTGCTGAATGAGAAAGAGGGGAATAGAGAGTATTTTTAGGATGAGATCAATCACTTCATCATGGCTGGCCACGAGAGAACCTTTGATGTTCTCCTGTCTTTCTCATTGAGTACCACAGGATGCTCAAGGATAATCTATTTAGAGAGACACCCTCCCTGGAATGCCAAGCCCTTTAGCCAGCCCTTCAAGATTCAATGCCAGCTATGAAACTTCATTTATTTCTCCTGGCATTGCTGCTCTTGCCTGAAGGACAGCTGCTCCCTTCCTCGAAGAGTTTCAGCATCATTAACTTGGAAAAGACAACCTGGGCTTCATGGAAGTACTGCTTTCAGCACCCAGGGTATAAATTTTAATTCTATTTTTAAAAAACCCACACAATGAGACTTAAAATTGTGATTCCCTTGAGACTGTACTACCAACCTGAAAGGGTGTCATATTTCTAACTCATGCGTTCTCCTGGGGGTTTGTGTGAGTGTGTGTGTGTGTGTGTGTGTGTGTGTGTGTGTGTGTTTATTAAATTAAAGAAGCTGATAAAATCCTGTTTGGTGCTTATGTTCCGTATATACTACCTCTATCCCTAATTCCCCAACCCCTTTTTGGCAGGATATTATTCGAGTTAGCAGGCAGAAGGAAGGGAGGAAGGAAGGAAGGAAGGAAGGAAGGAAGGAAGGAAGGAAGGAAGGAAGGAAGGAAGGAAGGAAGGAGGGAGGGAAGGAGGAAGGAAGGGAGAGAGAGAGAGAAGGAGGAAAGGGAGAGAGGGAGAAATGGACAGAGGGAGGGAGGAAGCAAGGATGCACATTTTCTTAAGTGCCTACTCTGTGCTAGGCACAAATATTATCTCCTCATTTGAACTTCACAACCCCTCTAGGAAGTAGGTTATGTTATTATCCCCATTTTACATTTGAGGAAATCAAAGTTGTAGCTAGAAAGTGTCTGAGGCCACATTTGAACTCAGATCTTCCAGACCCAGCACTCTTCCCACCTGATCCCCAGCTGCCTCTGAGGGTGGGGGTGTGGGTGGGGGTGCAGGGAGGAGTTACAGATCTACATCCAATGAGATAATATTTGTAAAGCACTTAGCATAGTACCTGGCATATAGTAGGTATATAATAAGGAAGGAATAAATAAGCATTTATGCTTATTTCCTTCCTTTCCTCCCTAAGTGAATTACAATTAATAGAACCTAACTGCTTATACATTCATATGAAATGATGAAAAAGCTACAGAAGATGAAAAAAAATCACCAATAGTGGATCAAGGACTGGACTTGAAGTCAAAGAGATCTGAGTTCAAATCTAGCCTCAGACATTTTCCCAGGAAGTCACTTAACCACTCTCAATCTTAGTTTCCTTATCATAAAATTAGGATAATAGTGCCTGCCTCAAACAATTGCTGGGGCTAGGGTGGAAATGTTGTGTTGTTGAGTGATTTTAGTCATGTCTGACTCTTCAGGATCTCATTTGGTGTTTTCTTGGCAAAAATACTAGAGTGGTTTGCCATTTCCTTCTTCAGCTCATTTTACAGATGAGGAAACTGAGGCAAATTGGATTTAATGACTTGCCCAGGGTCACATAGCTAGCAAATGTCTGAGGCTGGCTTTGAACTCATGAAAATGAGTCTTCCTAATTCCAAGACCAGTGCTCTATCCACTGCACAATCTAGCTATCCTCCAAAATGGGAATAGCATAATATATGTAATAGGCTTCACAAACCTTAACACACTATAGAAATGGTAGTTATTATTGCCATTGTTATTATTGTAGTTATTATTAATATGCCCGAGGTCTGTTTGGGGTAGACATCAGTACTAGCTTATCAAATCCTCCCTTAAGTGATGGTGAAACCCTTACTTTTCTTTCTTCCATGTTTGTCCACATCAAAGTAGAATTTGATTTTAGAAAACTCTTCCTGATGACCAGGGCAGAAATAAAAATGAATTATTTTTATTTTCTTGTGTTGGCTCATGTAGGAAGGGGAGAGAGAAGAAACAAATATTTATTAAGTGCTAGCTTTGTGTCAGGCACTGTAATTTGCAAATATCCCCCTGTTTGATACTCACCACAACCCTGGTGTACGCTATTATTCTGCCCCCTCCCCATTTTATAATAGAGGAAAATGAGGCAGACAGAAATTACTTGTCCAGGGTGACACAGATTGTAAGTATATGAAACCAGATTTGATTTCAGGTCTTCCTGACTCTAGTATGTTAGCCATTGAACCACCTAGTTTAGTATTATTAATAATAACATTGGGGTAGCTAGGTAATGCAGTGAGTGAAGCACCGGCCCTGGTATCAGCAGGACCTGAGTTCAAATCTGGATTCAGACACTTAACAGTTACTAGCTATGTGACCTTGGGCAAGTCACTTAACCCCAATTGCCCTGCTTCCCCCTCCAAAAAGAAAGAAGAAGAAGAAGAAGAAGAAGAAGAAGGAGAAGGAGAAGGAGAAGGAGAAGGAGAAGGAGAAGGAGAAGGAGAAGGAGAGGACTAATTTAAGAATTGTAAAAGAAAAGTGAACATTGAACTGGCCTCTGTTTGCAGTTCAAGAATGATATAAAAGTAGCTGACATTTCTATACCTTTTAAGTATTCAAATCAGAAACATAATCTACTCTTATAGACTGGGTCATGGCTGAGGAAGGACTAGTAGATCAATATTCCATGATGATGGACATTTCGTGGGAGCAAGACGGGGAATAAGTGGGGACTCATGCAGAGAGAAAGACATAGTTTTGTCATTAAGAATAGCCACTCTCTTCTTCCTTCTAATAAAGGAAGTCCAGCCCACAAGGCTTTGTCACATTTGCCTGATTGGTTTCCTGCTGATTGAGATTCATTAGGCCTTTGTTTCTTCAGAAACTGGGAAGGAGTAGATTAGTCATTCCTCACCCACAGCTTTAAATGATTCCTGATTAGTTCCATCCGATTGGCTTTCCTAAATGTTCCTTTTCTTGTTGACAGACTTTATTTTGTTTGTAAATCCCCACTCTAGAAATCAAAATTATCTATAGTCATATTTTTATAACGCTCTAAATCACTATTGATTAGAGGAATGCAATTTATTTTATTTTATTTATTTTTGGTTACATTTTAAGTTCCAAAATGTCTCCCACCCTCCCCACCTCCCCACCTCATACTAGAGAAAGCTACCATTTGACACAGATATAAAAATATATACAAAACCATACTGTGCATACTTCTATTTATCAGTACTTTCTGGGAGTGGGAGTGAATAGCATCTTCCTTCATAGGTCCTTTGTAATTCATTTGAATAGCTATAATACTCAGAAAAGCCATGTTCAGTTGCTTTAAAAAAAAGTGATTTTAGACTATTATTTTCTGATTTGCATCAGCTTATTATTTCTGGCTTAGATTAGATAAACTGATGTTTGTTTATAAATTTCCATTCAATATAGAACATTGCCCTTCTGCAATTCATTGTCCATAATTGACAGGGCAGTTATCATGCAAAGAGCCCTGGATTTGGAGTAACAAGCAATAAATGCCTGTATTGGATATTACAGCATTTAATTACAGAAGGCAGAATGCTGGGGAAATAACACTTTTTCCAACCTTATCTCGTTAAAAAAAAAATACAAACAGATTTAAAAGCAAACTTGCCCCATAAGTAAATTGGCTGCTCTAATAGAAAGTAACAATGAGTAAAAAGTAGTACTTAATTTAAAAAAAACAACAACTCAGAATTGATGACTTATCTGGGCAGATGAACAGGGGAAGATGGAAATTCAAGGAGGTACCGTCTAGTTAGATTTTTTTTTTATTAGCTTAGGTTTGGTTGTGGTTTGCTATATTTCAGGGACAAAACAGGAAAATAGTGGGTTAGAACATGTTATTCTCTACCTGTATTTTTTGAGAGATTGTTATCCAAGACTGATAGGCAGTTTGGGGTCACAGATTGAAAGTTGGCCTCAGAATCAAGAAGACCCAGGTTCAAGTCCCATGTTTGAGACATAAGTGACTGTTTAACCTTGGGCAAGGCATTGATCAATTTCTCAGTGCCCCCAGGAAGTTCCCTTTGGCTATAAGACACAGAACAGGTGATAATCTGCATTATTTCTTCATGTGAAGTTCCTTATACCAATTAAATTTAAAATTTATTTTAAAAATGAAAAAATGGATGTTATCTAAGTAAAATTTCAGAAACATTGTCCTTAAATGTCCTCGGTTTCAGCTTTGCCTCTCCAATGCAGCAATTTCCTTAGCTTTCTTCCACGTTGACTTCCTGAGATTGGGTTGCTTGCTACACTCTCCAATTACAACTAATGCTTTGAAATTGCAAGGTAGGTAGGAAAACAGTACCAAACTACATCAAGGGGTCAGAGGGAGGAAGCATGTTTAGCTAAGGTGCTCATGGTTAAACCAGTAACCATTGGCTAGCACTTCAGGTTTTGATTTCTGGTATAGGTCTTGTTTCTTTTGTTGTTTTGTTTTGTTTTGTTTTCAGTCTAGATACCCTTTCTTTTTGTCCTAATAGGAAACTCATCTGATTCCCTTTTATCAGCAGTTGAGAATTCCATCTTTAATAACTCAGGGTTTCTGAATGATGCATCCTGGTAGCCCTTATCCATGGAATTTACCAAAGTTCCGAAGTAGGAAAAATCTGTGGCAGGAGAAAAGTTCCATGGTTTTCCAAGAGGGCCTTGGACTAAGTTTTACCCTAGTGAAAACTCTTGTTTTGAAGGATTTCAATTACTTCTGGCAGATGAACCACATCCTTTAATTGAAATGTTTTGTTGTTGTTTTGGTAAATCATCTCCAGCTTTCTTAAAGTTTTTTTTTTTCTAATAGCAGTTTGAGAACCTCATAACAGGGCAGTTGCTATCAGTGGTGGGCTGTGAATGGGTGCTTCCAAATCCCTTCCTCCAGTCTATCCAGCATATCTCTGTCAAAATCATCTTTCTTAACCATGACTCTAGTCTTATCACTGCTCAAAAATCATTAATGACTTCCTACTGTCTACTGAGCAAAGTATAATTTCTTTGGCTTACATTCCAGCCAAAATACTACCTTTTTGCACACCTCCTTCCCAAATATGTCTGTTGCTTTCACACCTCCAAACCTTTGTTTATCTTATTTTTGGTGTCCCTCTTGCTCTGCAACTATTTCATCCACCTTTAGTCCTATTCTTTAAAAGCCAGCTACCAACTTCAGGAAGTCTTCCCTGACACCTCTAATTGGCAAAGATCCCTTTACTCATCTTTACTAAGCACTTTACTTTATAGTTCTCTGACGCATTTAGAAGTAATATGGGCATTGTTGATATATATCTACACTAAACTATTGCCCCTTATTCCTCAAGGACAGGGACAGCTATTTATTTAAACTTTGTTCCTCTCTGTTGATAAGCGCTTGATAAATGTTTCCTTGTATGCTATGTACAGTTCTTAGCCTATGCTACATTGTATCATTATCTGTAATAACACAAGTGCCTTGCAAAGAGGAGAGTTGTTTCAATATGTAAGTTTTAGAAGAGAGAGAGAACTCAATCAACAAAAATGTTTAAGATGCCTACTCTGCCCCAGGCACTAAGCTAGGTTTGGGGGATTTAGATACCCTAAAATAATTCACAAATTCCCCTATCTGTGCCTGTATTAGAGAATTCTAAAGCGAGAAATACTCAATGGCAAACTCCCCTTAAGGGGAATTTCCCATTGTCCATGTGCCTAACAAAGATATTTTAAAGAAGGTCCATTAGGGTTGGGTTGGGTTGGGTTGGGTTGTTTGATTATTTTGTTGATTTGGTTTTGGGCTTTGGTTTTTTATGGGGAGGAAGGTTTGGGTTTTTTGTTTGTTTACTACTAATGATGAAACTGAGAATCTATAACAGGGTTAGATGGCACAATACTCTCAGCAAATGAAATGCCAGTCTAGCTTTCCGGCTAAAATATGAGTGGTTATGTCAGTAACCCTGGATTTCTTTTCCTATTATTTCCTCAAATGGTCTTATCCTGACAGCCTGGCTATTGAATCATGGAATCTGGAACACAGAAGGAATCCTAGACATTGATCTAATCCTCCCTTTGTTTTGCAGGTGAGGAAGTGGAGGCTGAGAGAGATAAATGAAGGTAGCTCTTTACTAACTGATCAGTCTTCAAAACATCTCCTTGTGGCACTAACCAGCTGTGTATTTGAGGAAGTTGCTTCATATGTGTAAAGTAGCCCCACTATGATGCTGAAATCATTCTAGTGGCCCATTCTAGAACTCTAAGGGGCTTTCTTTCAGCAAAAAGATGCTTGATTTTCAATATTAAATCACCTTTGTGCCAACTGCCATATTCCTTAAACCCTTCTTCACCTTGGGAAGATTTAAGAGCTAGGATCAAATGCATATTGATCAAGGAAATGGCTTCAAAGTGCAGTGTTTATTATTCACGGCCAGATGAGAAGGAACAGCTTCCAATTTCTAGCTACTTTCCACACTGCTTTGGAGAGCAATTCACCACAAAGAGTCAATAGGCAGAGCAAAGTGTATTACCTTAGTTAAACCTTAATTCCAAATCTTATTGTTGTTTTTCATCCATTTCAGTGGGAGGCATATGGTCTTGCTACCTTCAGGAAAGGATCATTATGCTGAAAGGCAATGAAAATCATAGAATCAGGCTTTACAGTTCAGTCCTGCACCAAATGTAGGGCTCTATGGAGGATGCTTGAATATGAAGTATTGTTTTCTACACAAGCTGCAGCAAATCTAAGGGAAAGACACTTTTAAAAATTGACTGTGTGTGTAACAGTGGCAAAGCTCTGTCTTTCTGAATGAGGTGCTTTAAAAAGAGTAAGTATTTATATTCTTTGAATCATTATGAGGGAGTGACAGAGGGCAGCAATCTACAGGGGGAGGAAAAAGGGAAAAAAACTGCCCCCTCACTAAAATAGAGAACCCCCCCCCAGCCCTGAATGTTGGAGGCAACATAAGTCTCTCAAAGGGATAAAATAAGGAACATAGAAACATAGAGCTAGAAGGGCCCTGAGACAGCAGCTAGTCCAATCCATCATTTTATAGGTGAGAAAACTGAGGTCCAGAGAAGTCAAAGGATTTGCCCCTCCCAGATCTGGGAAGGGGAAAGAGCTGCATTTCTTACCTGACTCCAGGGCAGTCCGCTCTTCTTCTTCCCTATAGGTCAGTAATGACCACAGAGAGAATGCCTTCCATAGGGAGAAGGGCATTGAGCCCAGAGTCAGGAGAAAGGGCTTAGAACTTTGTCATGGCTACTCATGAGCTTAGGGGACTCTTGCAGATCCCTCAGCCTTTTGGGAACTCAACTTCCTTAGCTAGTAAATGAGGCCCTGAACCAGATGATTTCCTAATTATGGTCCCTTCAAACTTTAAATAATATGATCCTGAATCCCATGACCCTCATTAGAGGAGTCACAAAAATCCAGCTATTGTTCCTAAGCTGTAAACCAAGAGTAAGACAACTTGTATTACCTGCTGTGTTTTGTAAGACTAAGGACTATGGGAAATAAGAGTTGTTACTGCTACTGCTGCTTCTGCTACTACTACCATTACTATTACCACTACCACTATCACTACTATTAGTATTACTACCATCATCATCACCACCACAACTACTACTACTATTACCACCACCATCATCACCACCACCACAACTACTACCACTATTACTATTATTATTTCAACTAATACTATTACCATTACTACTAGTGCTACCACCACCATTACTACTCTTACTGCCACCATTGTGACCACTATTATTTCTACTATTTCATAAATAAATCCTGCTTATGCTGCTAGGATTAATATCAATTGCTACTGATAGTATTGCTATTATTATTACTAAGTCTTCTTACCATGACTAGCTACTAGTATTATCACAACCATCACTCCCACTATCACAACCATGGTTCCTCCTCCTCTTCTTTCTCCTCCAGAAAACTAAAGAGACAGATTGAAATGTATCGTAACCTACTTCTCCAGTGATACTTGTTTCAGGCATTTGGGGCCCTTTGTTTGCATATTTGGTCCAAGTATTGATTTCACAATATCTACATATACCAGCTCTTAAAAAAAGGTTCAAATCCCGGTAAGATCAGTTCACCCTTTTGCCATGACAGTCACTGATGATGTTATTACAGGGATCTTGATGAGAAATGCATTCAACAATTCGACTCAGTTCAATCAACAGAAACTTCTCAAGCATCTATACTGTGTTGACTGTTGTGTATACAACAAAACAACATCACCCAGAACAAAAAATAAAACCATCCCTAATTCCAAGGATCTTACATTCTATTGGTGAGCCACAATATATAAAAACAAAACCTAGTATTTACATAGTGCTTTAGGATTTGTAAACAACTATACATATGTTATCCAATTCAATCCTCACAACCTCAGGAGATAGGTGCTGTTATTATCTCAGTTTTATAGATAAAGAAACAAACTCAGAAAGATTAAATGACTCCCTCTGCTCCAACTGACTTCCTTAAATAGAAGAATGGCCAAAGAAAATGTTCTCCTGGAGTTTTCTAGAAGACAGGGATACTCAGCTAGAAAGTATCTGAAACAGGATTTGAATTCAAGTCTTCCTGCATTCAAGTTCAGCACACCTCACTACCTAAGACTAAAGTAACTTAAGAGGTAGAAAATATTAGTGACTGATAGAATCTAGAGAAGGTAACATGTGAACTGGGCTTTGACAGAAGCTCAGGAAAATTTGCCACTCTATCCCTCCAGAGTCAGCATGCCAGTAGATACCCTTGAGTTGATCTGATTTGATTTAACTCTGGTTTTGGAGATCCTGTCCTTCCCATCCTCCCTCAGAAGTAAGAGGGAACACTCCTTCCTTGGTTTGGGATTTGTCTTGTACCAGAACTGTGGATAGGGACAGAGACTGGACCATTAAACAGACACCAGGAAGAGAAGAGTCAGACATGGCTACAGTAATCCTGCCCAAGAGTTAGAAGAGGGAAGAAGGTAAGAGACCAGATGGGCAAGACCAAGATCTCACCAGAAGTCAGAAGAAGCAAAAAAATCAAAGATCAAGAGTGGTGAAGCCAGCATATGTGAAGATTGTTAATGGATGTCAAACAAAGTAGGAGAGACAAATACAGTCAACTCTGTGCTTTGGGAATCAGAATACCATTGGATGGATCAAAGATAGGGACAAAAGTTCTCTCTTAGGCAGCACCATCTTTGTACTTTCTGCCAGGGTAGGGGCAGTTTTAAACCCAAGAGTATAGGTAAATAAGTATGCCTGGATGGAAAGAGGAATGCAGAGTAGTGGATTCTGACAGCTTGGATGTTCCTGGTAGCCTTGGGACATGGGGTGAACACATGAGGTGAGCAGTCACATTATTATCCATTAGATGCTGACAGAACTTGGCAAAATCAGACCTTGTATTTTGATGAAACTGGCAATTTCTTTAAGATGGGCTTTTTGGTGCTTCCTGCTCTGACAGGCCGGAAATAGCTAGAGCAGCTTTTCCTCACTCAGTTGTTCTTGGCACTTTCACCTTCCAGTCAGAGCCAAGAGTTTCAGCTCTATATACATATGCAGAGAAGAACAACCAAGAGATGCCATTTGAGTCCTTGGAATGTGTCTTTTCTGGAGTTTCTGGTCCCTTCTTTAGTTTGAAAAAGTTAATTGGCAAGTGAAATTGTCATCATTCCTGTCATTCCCGGACTTCTTGCCCATAGAACTTCAAAACCAGAATGGATCTTTGTTCATTTAGTTCATTTAGTATATAGGTAAGTCTCAGAGTAGAATGATTCCGAGTCCAAAGATACTGTGTTTATATATTTCAAGTGTGTTTGTATATTTGCACATATATGTATGTATGTGTGTGTATGTGTACACACCTATGTTGTTGTTCAGTCATTTAGTCATGTTTGACTCTTTGTGACCCCATGGACCATAGCACACCAGACTCTTCCAATCCTCTGCTATCTCTTGAAGTCTGTCCAAGTTCATTTTCATCATTTCTATGAGACTATCTATCCATGTCATCCTCTGCCATCTTTTCCCTTTGTCTTCAATCTTTCCCAACATCAAGATCTTTTCCAATGGATCCTGTCTTCTCATTATGTGGCCAAAGTATTTAAACTCCAGCTTCAGTTTTTGACCATCCAATGAATAGTCTAAATTCATTTCTTTAAGTGTTGACTTATTTGATCTCCTTGCCATCCAGGAGACTCTCAAAAGTCTTCTCAAGTACCACAATTTAAAATTGTCAATTTAATGGCTTTCCTTATGGTCCAACTCTCAAAGCCACATATTGCTACTGGAAAAACTATAATTTTAACTATACAGAGCTTTGTCAGCAAAATAATGTCTCTGCTTTTTAGTATGCTATCCAGATTTGCCATACCTTTACTTCCAAGGAGGAAGGGTCTTTTAATTTCATGGTTATAGTCACCATCTGAGTAACCTTTGAGCCAAGGGAAATACAATTTGAAATCTTATACTGCCTTCATTTCATCCCTCTCTGTTTGTCAGGAAGTGTTGGGACCAGTTTCTGAGATCTTAGTTTCTTAGATGTTAAATACATGTAAACTAAATAATTGTCACAGTAAGATGTTAATGATGACTTCCTGTGTCATTTAACTGGGAGGGAGGGATTGTTTGCTTATTTAGGGGAAATGCTTAGAGAAAAAGCAATACTTGACCCCAAACATTGGAACTTGCCTGTGACACCCAGATAGGTGAGATGTTTGAGAGCAGACAGCCCTCCCTAAATCCCTTAAATCACACTCTGCCCATGTGTAAGATGTGCTAAGATTACACTTCTGTCCATCTTCAAAGGCAATAAAACACTGAACAAAGGAAAAAGGGATATAGATACTGAGAGGTTTGGTGATTGGGAACATATTCTCTTTATGGTACAATTTTGCACAGAGCCAAACATTGGGATCTAGACAAAGTTTTGTAATAGGCAAAATTTGTTTTTAGCTATAAAACTTCCCACTATGTATGACTACTTAAAGGGGAAAAAATGGATTCTAAAGTATTTTTCTAATTTTTTAATCTCACCCCTTAAGTTAAAAGCAAGACTATTTTCACTTATCTGAGAATTATCATTATTTTGTTCAGGTTTATTTATTTTATAGAGTTTAGCAACTTTATTTATAGGAAAGTACAACTAAATTTTTTTCAAATGAAAATAATTTAAGCTGTTGTGACCCATCGCAGCAAGACTGAACCTTATTACATAATATGAAAGAACAGGGAAGACTCTCTATATAAAGGTTTTTATGAAAACATCTCAATTTTCTCTGATGGGTAACTAAAGCTGACACTGTCTTCACAGAATAATTAAACCTAAAGGCAGGCTATTCACTTGCAGAGGTCATGCTTGATGAATTTGTTTCAAGTTTCTGGCTTGAATTAATCTCCAAAAAAACCTGATTTACAGACAGGCTCTGAAAGGTTTATAGGAGAAGAATTACTCTTCACACCTGGCAAGCTGAAAAAAAACGCAGTCATGCAAGATTCCCAAATAGAGAGAAGAAAGTGACATTTTCAGATTTGTAGGCTTAAAACCAATAACCTGTTCATTCACGGTGTGGTTTTCTTTCAGGAAATCAGTTGCTTATTGGTATTTGACTATTTTCGTTTTCTCATCTTAGAAGCAAATGGGGACTTTCCTTCTGTGCATCATTCTGAAGTAGAGGGTACATTAAGGGGAGCTGTGTGACTGGGGAGGGGGGGCAGAAGGACAAGCCTTATGGAATGACTCATGCCTCCACTTCCCTTTGCCACACCTCTGATGCCCCACCATTACTGCTCATAGCTTTCTCTTACAATCAAACAATTTATATTTATAGAGTGTCTACTAGGTTCTCATTACTGAGCTAGACACACTGACCATTTGAAAACAGATCAACAAGAGTAATTTTCTTGTAGTGTGGATGCAAGGACATCATCAAGGATAGCTGACATCAGATATCCAAAGGTCTAGGCTGATTTTTTTCATAGAAGACACCAGAAGAACATTTTATTTGGTCCTTCTCCTATTTAAGGAAGTCAGTTGAAGCAGAAGGAGATCAATTAATCAATAATCAATCAATATTTACTAAGCATCTACCATGTGCCAAGCACTTGGCTAAGAACTGAGGATGTAAAAAATAGACAAAAGATAGTCCCTGCCTTTGAGGAGCTTACAATCCATTGGAGGAGACGATATACAAATAAATATATACACAGCAAGATATATACAGAGTGAATAAAAAATAATTAACAGACGGAAGGCACTGGAATTAAGAGGGGTTGGGAAAGGCTTCCTGTAGAAGGTAGGATTTTAGTTGAAACTTAAAGGAAACCAGTGAAGTTAGTAGTTGGAGCAAAGGATAGAGAGCATTCCAGGCATAGGGAATTGCCAAAAAGAATGCCCAGAACCAAGAAATGGAGTGTCTTATTTGTGGAATAGCCAGAAGGCCAGTGTTACTGGATCAAAGATTACATGTTAGGGAGTAAGGTATAAGAAAACTGGAAAGGTAGGAGAGAGCTGGGTTATAAAGGGCTTTGAATGCCAAACAGAGCATTTTGCATTTGCTTCTGGAGGCAGCAAGTAGTCACTAGAGTCCATTGAGAAGGAGGGGGATCCATAGGAAGTATGAGGATGGATGAAAAAGTTTAGAAGAGCTGCTGTGGGGAATAGAAGAATGAGTTGATAAGAGAGGTATAGAAGAATTTTCCAGGAGTAATGAGGAACTAGTTGAGTTAGGTAATATATCTATAGTGGACCCAGTCAGAATGACTGTGTGATTTTTTTCTACCTTTGTTCAATAGCATATGTATAGGCATAAAGCTAACCAATGGTGGAAACAACCCAAGGCTGAGGCTTGGCTAATTGGTGATATGATATGAGGGCTAGGAATTCAGGAGAAGAGGACAGTGTAGAGTTGATCCAATGAGAATATTCCCCCAGGGTATGCAAGAACATCTGACCCAGATTCTATCCCAATTCTATCTATGTAGGCTTTTAATATGCTTTGAATATTTTCTAATTTGATCACAGCAATCTTGAAAATGAATGAAATGTTTTCATTGTCTCCCTTATACAGATGAGGAAACTGAAGCTTAGAGAAATTAAGTGACTTTTCCAGAGTCATACAGCTTAGTGTCTGTGAAGAATTTGAACCCGGGTCTTCCTGACACCAAGTCTGGAGCACTGTGCGGTTCCACAATGTAATTGGGGAAAGTGAAGCAAAAATACATAAAAATGTATCTAATGATCCAAGTCTGTAAGTGACATGTACCAATTAAATGTTGCAGAGATTAAGTGCCTTCTACTGGGGTCCCTTCCAACTCTGACATTCTTTGCTTCTATGAATAATGATAGATTACTGTGGACTGGAAAGGCCAGGGAAAGTTACTTTAAGAAATAAAGAAATGGAATGGCTAGGTGGCACAGTGAATAGAGCACTGGCCCTGGAGTCAGGAGGACCTGAGTTTAAATCCGACCTCAGACACTTAACACTTACTGGCCATGTGACCTTTGGCAAGTCACTTAACCCCAATTTCCCTGCTTTCCTCCCACCAAAAAGAAAAAAACAAAAAATAAAAAATAAAGAAATGGGGTGGGTTTTTTCAATTAATAAACATTTATTTTCTCTCTCTCCCAAACCCCACTGGCAGGGTGAGGGGGAAGAGAAAACCCTTATAATAAATATTGCATATTCAATCAAAACAAATTCCCCATCTTGGCCATGTGCAGAAATGTGTGTTTCATTCTACACATTCAGTCCTTTACCTTTACTGGGGCATGGGTAGCAGTCTTTCTTCATCATTATTCCTCTGGAAACATGATTGATCATTGAGCTCATCAGAATTCTCAAATCTCTCAAAGTTGTTCATTTATACATAGTTCTTATATAGATATCCTTATAATATAAAATTTTTCCTGGTTCTATTTATTTCATTTCCATTAGTGCAAGACTTCCTGGATTCTCTGAAAACCAGGGAAAGTTTCATGAAAGTCGATTCTAATGGCCTGAGCTAGGAAGGGAATGGAAAAAGAAGGAAGTGAAATATCCCTGCTGCATTTGGCACTGATGACCATCTCCTCCTGGATACATTTTTCTTTCTGGGTTTTTATAACCTACTTTCTCCTGGTTCTTTTCCTACTTTTCTGACCATTAATTCCCATTCTTCTTTGCTGGATCTTCATCAATGTCTTACTCAGTAACTACAGATATATCCCCTAAGACTCTTGAGTCTCTTTCTCTTCTCTTTCTACAAGCTCTTTCTCAGTTATTTCATCATCAGTCCAGTGAGTTTAATTATCATTTCTATGCAGATGACTCAGAGGTCATTAGATTGAAAGATCCTTGAGTACTATCTTTTACCTCTTTTTATAGCCCCAGAGCTTAGCACAGTGCCTGTAGCACAGGCTTAATAAATTTGTGTATACTCCCTAAGCTTTGGTCCCATATCATTGATTGCCTATTAGACTTTTCAAACTAGATGTCCTTGGAACATCTCAAATATATCTGCAACAGAACTCATTATCCTTCCCACCAGCTACAGCCCTCTTCTAAACTTCACTCTTTCTATCACCATTCCTCTAGTCTCCCATATTCATAATCTCCAGCATTACCCTTTATTCTTTACTCTCTTATTCTATACATCCAAACAATTGCTAGATCTTATTCCTATCTCCACTTCTCTAGCATCTAACATCATCTTTCTACTAAAAAAAACCTTCCACCTTATTTCAAATCCTCATCCCTTCTTGCTGAGATTATTTCAATGGTTTCCAAAATGGTCTTCCTGCCTCACATCTTTTCCCACTGCAGATCATCCTCCGCATTGCTGCCAAAGTGATTTTCCTGAGGCACAGATTTGACTATTTACTCCCCTGATCATTAAACACCTATTGCATCAATGCAAAATCTAAACTCCTCTGTTCAGCTTTCTGAGCCTTTACAACCTCACCTTAACTCATCTTTCCAGTCCCATTAAACTTTACTTCCCTTCTCACACTCCTAGATTCATCCAATCTGGTTGTTTCTTTGTTCATCATATATGATACTCTTCCCATCTCTGGCCATCCCTCATGCTTGTAGCACACTTTGTCCTCACCTCCACCTCATAAAATCCCTTTCTTCCTTCAAGATGCAGCTCAAGTGTTGTATTCTATGTGATCCCCCCAAATGTTAGTGCCTTTCCCTCCCAAACTTTGGTTGTTGTTCAATCATTTCACTTTTCTCTGACTCTTTGTGACCTCATTTGGGGTTTCTTGGAGAATATATGGAATGGTTTGCCATTTTGTTCTCCAGCTCATTTTACAAATGAAGAACTTTATTCTCTTTACATTTGTTCATTATATATTTATACATGTATTTACTGTTCCCCTCCATTAGAATATAAGCTCCCTAAGAGTCAAATTTATCTTATTCTAAGTGCTCATAATCCCAGAAGCTAGCACAGTGTCTGGCTTCTCATTGGTGCTTAATATATGTGTTTTGATTGGTTGGTTAAGAACATAGTAACTGAGTGGATATGTTGGGAGGGAAGGGAGAAAAATCAAATTAACTGAGTCTATGTCACTGAGAAAGTAGTGGTTCCCTTAAGAGGAAGGTGATGGGAAATCCATGAAGGGCAACCAGCTTTGGGGAAAGAGATGGGTAAGTGGACAGTTAGAGATATAGTCACGGAAGTAAATTATGCACGTAGATGTGAGTAGAGACACAGCTGCATGGAGGTATTATTTAAAGCTATTACAATAGGCAAAATCTTTGAGGTAGATGTTATATAGAAAGGAATGCAAAGGTCTAAGGACTAAACCTGTACCTACCCAATACCGCCTTCAAAGAGAGTCGTGGGAGGAGTCAAATGTGACATAAAGATAATATAGTGTCCTATCAAAGTTTCACTTGGAAGCCATTAAATGGCACCATTGCCTGCCTTGCATTCCAAAATAGGGAGTAATAAGGATTGTATGGGCCTGGAAAAGAAAATCTATTTTCTCTTGCACTAGAGTCATCATGGACATGGATATGTTGCAGATTAGGAGATGGTTCCAGAAATAGGCAAAACATTTTAATATATGCAGTGTCAGAAAGCTTTCAATATGTTGTTGAGGGAGCTTAGGCTATTGCATGGGCCAATCAACAATTCAGTTCTAAGTTCAAGATAAATTCTCGCTATCTGAATAATCTATGTGATTTGAGTGAAAAAAAATATAGGAATATAGACTTTCACCAACCCAAGACATTTAAAGGTGGCTTGTGAATAAGTCTATATGTTGTTTTGGCAAATGTGATTATTTACATTTGTGTAACAGAAATCCCAGAAACTTTCATCTAAAGACTTGATTATATGTCCATCTAAATGACTTTTTAAATATCTAAGATGTAATAAACTAAAGGAAAATAAAATATGGGTATTTGGTTCAAAGATAGGATGAAACATTTTTCTCATTAACAGAACAGATGAAAATAATCTCTGCCAAAAGGTTTTAAGTTATCATATCACCCTCAACAAATTAGCAAAGATGATAAAAGATGGGCAGAATTCGATGTTGGAGACACTGTGGGAAGACAGTTACACTCATTTAACACTGGTAGAATTGTAAATTGGTTCAACTATTCTGAGAGGGAAAATTGGGAATTATTCAAGAAGTGGTACTAAATAATTCATAATAAATGTTTGTTGAATCAAATTGAATTCATACCCTTTGGCCCAGAGATGATGCTACTGGGATTACTCCCAAAGGAGGTTAATAGCAGCAACAAAAGACCCATGTGAACGGAAATATTCAGAGCAGCATAATTTGTGATTAAAAGCTTAAAATGTGTGCCCAGTTGAGAATGGTTGAACAAACAGCCAATATTGTATTCTTTTATGCATGTAATAGTATATTACTGCACTGTAAGTAATAACAAATATGAAGAATTCAGACACATAGGAAGACTTGTATGAAGTGAATACAGAGTGAAGAAAATAGGCAAAAGAAGAGTAGAAATGATGACCATGGCAATATAAAGACAATAAAATAGTTCAAATGGAATAAATAATGTTGGCATTATACTATCAAAGCAAAAGCATTTATCCTTGTGTTAAAAAATATCAATAAACAGAAGTGGGTAGCAATATGAACTATCATAGGATATTAGATTTAGGACTGGAAGAGATCATGGACATTATTGAGGCTAACCTCCTAATTTTATGGTTAAGGAAACTGAGGTCCAGAAAGGCTGAGACTTGTTGTTCAGTCATTTTAGTCTTGTCCAACTCTTCATGACCCCATCTGAGTTGGGTTGGGTTTGATTTTTTGACAAAGATACTTAAGTGGTTTGCTATTTCCTTCTGCAACTCATTTTACAGATGAGGAAACCAAGGCAAACAGGGTTAAATGACAGGGTCACACTGCTAGGAAGTATATGAGGCCAGATTTTAACTCACAAAGATGAGTCCTAGTATGCTATCCACTATGTCATCTAGATATGTTGAGTCTTACCAAAGGTCAATCAATTAGTGTGTGTTTATTAAGCACCTACTATGTGTCAAACACTAGAGATACAAATGTAATAAATATAATCATCCCTACTCACATTCTGACAGGGGAGACAAAAAAGACATATTTAATGATGTATACATACATATAGAGAGAATAAATATAAAGCAATTAAATTCAAGTTGCTGTGAGGCAACTCATAAAATGTTCTATAAATGCTAGCTGTTGTTATTTCAAAAGAAAATACGATCATAAAAAATGGGGCTATGTGTTGATTCCTAGAGCCAGAGCAAATGAAGAAAAAAGAATCTGTTTCCTCCCCTCCAGGCTAAGCTAGGAAGTAGGGAAATCCAGAAAATAAAGATGGTTGCTACAAAATGTCAGGTATGATATATGCAAAGCCTTGGGAACCTCTTTATGAAGGGGGAGAGAAAGAGAGGGGAGGAGGAAGGGAGGCAGGGAGGGAGGGAGGAAGGGAAATGTTGACAGTGTTTGACACTGTTGACAGTTGACAGTCTTTCTGTGTTGTCCCACTTTACTTTCCCCACCTCAGTACCAGAAGTTAGTCAACCAGCATTTATTGAGCACCTACTATATGCCAGCTGCTGTGCTAAGCACCTCTTTGCTGTTCTTGAAGCTTATCGTTTTAGCTGAATGATCCTGTCAGTCAGCTCTTGTAGGCTCTTTTGAAGGAGAAAGTGCTCAATTAAATAATACCTCATCTCTTTGTCAGGAGGGAGAGAGGAGAAGAAACATTTATTGAGAACCTACTAGGTGCTAGATACTCTTCTCAGTGCTTTATAAATGTTATCTCATCTGATCCTCACAACAATTCTGCTATTATTATCCCCATTTTACAGGTGGGGAAATTGAGGCAGACAGAGGTTCCCTGATGTCCCCAGGATCACACAGCTCTTAAGTGACCAAAGCTGGATTTGAGCTCATGTCTTCTTGACTCCAAGTCAACAGTTCTATATAGGGCTTCCATCTTCTATCCCATGATCCCTCTAACTGACCTAAAATCAAGTAAGGTGACACAGTACAGTGAAGAGTGCTGGACAGCTAGGTTAAAATCTCATTTCTGTTGCTTATTACTCATGTGACCTTGGCCATATCACTTCACCCAGTTTCCTCATCTGTAAGATGAGGGGATTAGAATAGATGCTCTTTAAGATCTCTCATAGCTATAGATATAAAAATAACTAACATTTTATGGTACTTAAAGTTTGCAAAATGTCATATTTGTTGTCATATTTGATCCGTACAACAACCTGGTGGAGTGGGTACCATATCTATATACATTTTACAGTTGGGGGAACTGAGGCTGAGAGAGATTAGTCATTCACTAGCTATGGGCCAAGGATCACACAGCTAATAAGTGTCTGAAGCAGCATTTGAACTCAGATTTGCTTATAGCCACCGAACCACCCAGCTGCAGGTCCCATAACCTGGGTTTTAATCCCAGTTCTGCCATTTTGGATATGACCTTTCCCTTCTTTGGGTATAATTTTTTTTTATTTTCTAAATATTTTGTTGATGATTTTACCACTACTCACCAATAGCCCCTACTTCCATTGAATTCTTCCCATAACAAAGAAAAATACACACACACACACACACACACACACACACACACACCCCTACACAGTAACAACAAATACAACATTCCGTGCCCATAATCTACCACTTCTCCATTGAAGAGGGTCATATGTTTCCCCATTGGCCTTTTGGAACCAAGACTGATCATCATATTTAGTCTAATTTTAGAGTGGAGCTTAATTAGGCAAATTGTTCTTAAATGTATACTTAGAAATCCTGCCTCAGCTCATACTCCAAGAACTTTCCTGGATAATGATATCTCAAGAGTCTTGCCTTCCGATCTCTTCATGCCACCTGCACCATCTCCAGATCCCTTTGCAACTAGCAGTCCCTTCTTTCCCAGTTAATATTGGTGCCTCTTGCCCAGCATGGATGGCACCTCTAAGTAATTATTTTAAAGGGAGGGGAGAAAACATAGTGACTCCGACACCAGGCAAATGAAGGCAGATTTTGCATAGGAAATTCCAAATGCCCTGACATGTGTGCCTCTTTAGCACCTTCCCATTGCTTTGAAAGAAGGAGCAGTTGGTTGTTTCTTGAGAATGGCCAGACAAATGCACAGATCATGAAATGGGAAATTTAACTGACACTCCCAACAGCGTGAATTCATGTCAAGACAACTGTCTGTGTTGACATTCAAGGTTGCGGATCATATGGTAAATATGCGTGCAAATACCATCCCGACTTTATTTGGCCAGTGTCACAACATAAGCAAAGAAAATCCTCGGAGAAAGAAGTTAAAAGTCTAAAGCAAAACTACCAATCTTTTGAAAAGTGCTCTTTGGTCCCTGATTTTCAAATCCAGTTTGGAAGGGGAGTGAAGAGAAGCAATCACATTATCCAGCTGGTGTCTCTGAAGACTGAGTAAAGCTTGCCCCTTTTCCCCTCAGGATTATATATAGGTATCTTCTGCAGGGCTCCTGTGCTGTTGGGGAGGAAGGTTTCTGCAGTGTTTGCTGCCTTCCTCCCCCTCTCCTCTCCCAGATTAGTACTTGTGAAGTCTTTTATTATTCTGCCACTGGCAGGCTGCTCCAGGGAGACTTTGCCTGTTTGCTACAAAGAGGAGATGTTGAAATGGAGCAGCACATTCAGTTCATTTCAAGGAAATTTGGTGCATCCCAGTGACTTCCATTTTTAAAGAAATCGTTAGGAGTTCTTTTGGGAAGTTGACTCCATTTCTGAGGGCTTCGAATGCCGCTTCCCTCCTCTCTCTTCTTTCACCTCTCGATCCCCCAGCTTCCATTCTTCCATGCATATTTGGGAACTCTTGGGTGCTACAGAAGTCATGCAATGTAATATAAAAGGAGAAAGTGGGGCCTAATTTAGCAATGATTATCCTGAAAAGGATAGAAGACAGACCCTGGATAGCATATTCATGCCATCAGGTAAAGCTTATTCCATCATTACTTAGTACTAGAGGGGAAAGGATTTGAATGGTATGTCGTCACTGAAAAAAAAAGGTCTGATCCCACTGCCCTGGGCTTTGTACAGATCATACGTCATGATGGTCACAAGTCTGGTCTCCAAACTTTTCCACTGATAATAGGGGTAGAGGCTTTGCTTAAGGAACCCTGAATCCCTTGTAACGAGAGTATGCCCAGGAAAAATTATGAAATATATTTAAATGTGTCTATAAGTAGAATAGTTGAGAGTGATTCTGAGAGAGGATTCCATTGACTGCCTATAGAAATGACTAAAAAAAGAAATGCATGAAAATAATATTAATATCAACTTTTTGAAGTTTGCCTTTAATTTTGGGGAAAAATGTATTTGCTGGGTCATCCCACCTGTGTGCCAGGAATATAGAGAATCCCATATTCCTGCTAGGCTACAGTATCTTTCAGTCTTGAATGCTATGTGACCCTATGACTTTGGCTAAGCCACATGTCAAATTGAATTTGGAGCATAAATTCACACAAATTATATGGGTTTGAAAATGGACTTCAGAGTTACAAGTGAGTTTTAGGTACAGGTTCTCTGTGGTAGGGGATAATTTGAGCAGATCCATGTCAGCATGGTGTAATGGGGAAAGCACCTGTCTAGGAGATGGGAATTCTAGTCTTGGCCCTGCCTCTTCCTAACTCCATCAGAGTCAAATTGGACATTTTCTATACCTGCCATCAAATCAGATTTTTAAAGACAAAATCAGGGGGGCGGAGCCAAGATGGCAGAGTAGAAACAGCTCTTCCAAGCCTCTCTGCCCCCAGATTCCCCACAAACTATGTAAAAAAGGACTGTGAACAACTTCTGGAGCCCCAGCACCCACAGAACGACACAGAGAAGCTAACCTCCCGCTGAAGACAGCCCAGCAGCCCTGCAGGAAGGACCAGCGCAGCGGTCTGGGAGCCGGCAGCACGCAGAGTGCAGAGCGCAGGAGCCGAGCGGAGCCCAGGTCCGCGTGAGCCGAGGTTTTAGCTCCAGGGCGGCAGGGCCAGCAGCCGGCTGGAGGAACCCCAGAACACCAGGAGCTGTGGCGATTCCAGAATTATCAACATAGACATGCCTAGGACAAAGTAAGAGGTTAGTGTCCTATGGACTTTGGGACCTGTATTTGGGGAATGCGTCAGCTCCCTCCCCTGGGGGCTAGAAGCCACTGAGGAGACACGCCATTTTGTAGTTTTCAGAGGCATTTCCGGCTCCCAGCCTACAAATCGTGGGGAGATCCAGCTATCAGTCTTGGGGGGTAATCGCTCTTGCTTTAACCTCCCTGGATCTGGATTGTGATCTAGGGTGGAAGTTGTGGGTGGGTTTACAGCTTGCCAGAAACGGAAGTTGCCCCCCACACGTTCGGGACGAAAATTCCTCTATCTGGCCTTAAAGCCATAGTATGGCAACAAGCCCAAAAGTCAAGCAATTAAGTGGCAACATGCCAAGGCAAAGGAAACAGAAAAATGCAACCCTAGACTCCTATTTTGGGGGCATAGAGTGGGAAAAGGACTGTGAGGTCAGAAGTCCTGCTCCAAAAGCCCCAGGGGAAAACATGAGCGGGTTGCAGGCCATAGAGGACCTTAAGAAGGACTTTAAAAATCAAATAAGAGAAGTGGAGGAAAAATTGGAAAGAGAAATGAGAAGGATGCAGGAAAAGTATGAAATGAGGGTCAACAGCCTGACTGAGGAAAACAACACCTTAAAAAATAGACTAGCTCAAATGGCAAAGGAGGCCCAAAAGGGCAATGAGGAGAAGAATGCCTTAAAAAGTCGAATTTGCCAGATGGAAAAAGAATCTCAAAAGTTCACTGAGGAGATTCATTCCTTCAGAGTTAGACTGGAGCAAATGGAAGCTAGTGACTTTATGAGAAATCAAGATGCTGTTAAGCAGATCCAAACAAACGAAAGATTAGAAGGCAATGTGAAATATCTCATGGGAAAAACCACTGACCTGGAGAATAGATCCAGGAGAGACAATTTAAAAATTATTGGACTACCTGAAAGCCATGATCAAGGAAAGAACCTAGAAATCACCCTTCAAGAAATTCTCAAGGAAAACTGCCCTGATGTTTTAGATCCAGAGGGCAAAATAGAGGTTGAAAGAATCCACCGATCACCTCCTGAAAAAGATCCCAAAAAGAAAACTCCCAGGAATATTATAGCCAGGTTCCAGAATCCCCAGATCAAGGAGAAAATACTACAAGCAGCCAGGAAGAAACAATTTCAATATTGTGGAAACACAATCAGAATAGCCCAGGACCTGGCAGCTTCTACACTGAGGGATCGAAGGGCATGGAATATGATATTCCAGAGGGCAAAAGAACTGGGAATGAACCCAAGGGTCACCTACCCAGCAAAACTGAGTATTTTGTTTCAGGGGAAAATATGGTCATTCAGTGGAATAGAGGACTTTCAAGCATTCTTGAGGAAAAAACCAGAATTGAATAGAAAATTTGACACCCAGACACAAGAAGGAAGAGATGCCTGAGAAGGTAATCAGGGAAAAGAAATCAAAAGGAACTTATCAAAGTTGAACTATTTACATTCCTATATGGAAAAGCAATAACTGTGACTGATGATATCTTTCTCACTATGAAAATAATGGAAGAAGGGGGTGTGGTCATATGAATACATATGTGAATGTGTGTGTATATGGTTACAGTTATATGGATAGAGGGCATAGGTTGAATTTGTTGGGAAGGGAGAATACTCAAGGGATGAAATTATGAGGTGAGAGAGGATAGTGGCAAGAGGAGATGGGGAGAGACAGGGTAGGGTAAACTATCCCATGTAGAAGAAGCAAGGGGAAGTGGTTGCAAAGGAGGGGGAGAATAAGGAAGGCTAAAAAGGCAAAACCACATTCACATTGAATTTGGTTCAGGGAGAAAATGACATACATACTAAATGGGATATCTCAACCTGCAGCAGGATAGGGGGAAGGGGGATGAGAGGAGGGATGATGGATGGGAGGGCATCCTTGGGGGGAGGGGAGGTTGGAAGTACCCACTATAGAAGAGGGACAGGATCATGTAGGGAATGGACCAGGTGGGGGTGGGATGAGTGGGAGGGAATTATAAGCAGCCTTGTACAATATATCTACTATGATAATGTTTTGCATAGCTAGACATGTACAACATATACTGAATTGCTTATCTCCCAAGAAGGAATGGGTGACAAGGGAGGAAGGAAATGGATCTGAAATTCGAGGTCGTAACATTAAATGTTTCAAATATATATAAATACTATTAGTAATACTCTTTCGCTTGTAATAGGGAGATAAGATGTGCAGGCATTGGGACACAAAGATTCACCTTCCTCTAATGGAAAAGTCGATGGGGGTATGGGAGAAGGTATGGGAGAGAGCAGATTGGAGGAAGTGATATCTTGTGGGACTACTATTCTGGGAGGTTGGGTAGGGGAATAATGGGGGGAAAATGATTGTAACTCAAAATCTGGCGGAAATGAATGATGTAAAACAGAAGTTAATAAAGCATTTGTTTAAAAAAAAAATAAAAAATAAATAAATAAATAAATAAATAAAGACAAAATCAGTTGAGGCAGAGAGATAAGCCCTGAATACTAACCCCCATAAGAAGAAACCCTGGGAGACAGACAGGCTACATTAGACATTGGACAGAAGGCTACATTGTCCCATTGGACAGAAATGAATTTACCTGGAGCATATCTTACTGAGCAAGAAAGCATGCCAAATATTAGCTTCCTCTCTTAAATAATTGCTCTTGATAACTATGTGTATTTCTCAATGATTTATATGCCACTGAAGGAATATGTCCTCCTCATACTCTTTAAATTTTGGTACCCTGATACAGAGAGTCCCAGTCAGCCCACACGAGTTATGGCTCTGAATTCTATGATCTTGTATGACCTTGTGAAAGTCACAACCCGTCTGAACTAGAAACTCAAGCTTCCTTATTATTCTTAACACAATTATTAAAAACTGCTACAAAGAAGGGCTGTTTAAATGGAACCACATATTCAATTCATTTCAAGGAAAATTATTAAAAGGATAATAATAATTAACATTCATATGGTACTTTAAGGTAGACGAAGTACCATACATATTTATAGTCACCTATATGGTTATATATAAGTACATTAACAAATCATATATGTATCTATTTTTATAGATAAATATATGTGTTCTATATGTGCACATAAGATATGTTTGTATGAGTATGCATGTGTAGATATGTGTAGATATATAAATATGTGTGTATATACATATATATATATATATATATATATATGACATCTCATTTGATACAAAGCAGGGATAATTATACCTACCCTGATGCTATTGTAATAATCAGATAAGGTCAGGGTTTGTTCGGGGTTTTTTTGCTTTTTCAGAAGGGGGAAGGCAGGGCAATTGGGTTTAAGTGACTTGCCCAAGGTCACATGGCTAGTAAGTGTTAAGTGTCTGAAGCCAGATTTGAACTCAGATCCTCCTAACTCCAAGGCTGGTGCTCTATTCACTAGGCCACCAACCCCCCCCCCCCAAGGTCATGTTTTTAAGTATTCTTTGAAAACTAGAAACATTTAAATACATGTAAAGTTGAATGATCAGTCCAAACCAAATTTGACTCAAGGGGACATCTTTGGGAAATTGAATATGGACAAGCTGGTATTATCATTAACAGTCTCCTGTCACTTGCCAAATTGTGCTTGAGGTTTAAATTCATACAAGTCATCCACATTCAAGTCGTACATTAGATATTATGTGCAATGAGATTGTAACTACTCAGGAAGGGACTGCATACCCCTGATAGCATCTAACATGGCCTTAAACACAACACAAGAGTTCAGTAAACAATGTGAGTTCAATCTGATACCAAAACACTAAAGAGTCATGAAAGGCCTATGTTATATAAAGTCCTGGCCTGTTTTCTTCCTGGGCAGGCTCTGTCTCTTGTTTGCTCAATGTATGGTTGATCAATGGAAAGTTAAGTGACTGGGCTGTAAAGCATCTCATATTTCTGTAGTGCTTTTCCTGCAGTACTTCTTGGGATATTTTTACTGACTAAACAGTCAGTAAACAGACATAGTATTGTATTAAATAATATTTGATATTGAAAAATGCTTTCTTACAGACATAATGCATGTTCATTTCTTACAACCTGCTGGACTGTAATGTTATTCCAGTTTGCAGGAGTAGGGGAAGGTTGAAGTACTCAAAGTTTAAATAACCAGCCCAAGGTCATTCAAATGAAAGGAAGAAATGAAAATGTAATTCAGGACACTAATATTTTCCAGCCCCTGCATAACATGCTGGTCAAATTACCTCTCTAAATAAAATATGTGGTCATTAGAAAGTGGGTTTGGCAAAAAGACATTTCCCTTTGGTGTCCTTATTATAAGGAAATGGATTTCTAAGGTGTGTTTTATTATGCTTAAGCGTTAACCTTCTGTTTAGTATTGTCTGCCCACCCTGGGCCAGTGGAAGAAATTGTCTCAGAACCATCAAAGTGCAGACCTAGGGAGATCAATACTTTACCTGCTGTATATCTGCTAGAGAAGGACAATTGAAGGAAAGGATGCAGTTAATTCAGGGATCCCTCCAATGATTGCTGAAAAGGAGAGAAGAAAGAGAGGGGGAGGCAATTGTATAAAACAGCAAAGGGTCAGGAAGTAACTACTAGTGTATGCCTTACATCCAGACTCTCAAATATCTTGCTTTGCTGTATTATAACACTTGTATCAGGGGATCCCTCCTGACATGAAGAGTCGGGGTATACTTTGGAGACCTCCTAGTTTTCTGAGTCATTGCCACCACCCATATGGGGCCTGAGAATGTTAATATCTTGTACATTCCTAAGGGTAAATCCCCTAAATAAGTACTTGGTTTCATAAGGCTCAGAATATAGCATAGTTTTATGTCAATGGATACTGAAAGGAACTATGTTAATAATCCCACCTACTCTCTGTGACTTTCAGTACTTCCCTGTAAGGGACTTCTACAAAAGGAAGCCTGGGTTTGTTCTGACTCGTCACCTCCTACTCCCTACCTCCTGTAACACCCTCAGTTTCTAAACAAATAGTGGTGGCCACACCATACTGCTATCCTTCATAATTCTATCTCTTGTAATTCATTTGCCAGCTACATTTTGTACTTTGCCTCCTATGACTCAGATCACAGAACCACTGTCCTTAATAGCTCAGATCTCACCTCTGCTGACACTTTATCTTGTATAGTCAAATTCCTTTCACTGGCTTCTTCAATTGTTACTCTCCAGTGGTGACTGGTCACTTTCTGAAAGGAGTCTACCCTTTGCAAACTGGCCTATCTAAAGATATGATTCTTGGGTTCTAGTCTCTCTCAGATGTGTTTAGAGTGCAAAACACAGCTCTCAAACTAGAAAACTTCTACTCTTCTGAAATCCTATGTTACACACTTAAATTCCACAGCTCTATCCTCCCACACAAAAAGTCTATGGGAATTGGTAATACTGATATGGATCATTTTCCACTCCTGGCTGGCTCATATAGTTTGCTTCCTCATTCCCTCCCCTAGTGCTTGGGCACTTATGCAAGGATCTCCTTCTGAATATTGGGGTTTGATGAGGGACAATCTCATCCCCTGTTTATCTTTATTTCTCCCTTCTTCCTCAAAGGCAGCCAGGTTGGGTTATTCAAATTCTGGGGAGTCTGCTTCCAAAGGAGAGCAAGGAAAAGTAGCATGAAGGCCATTTTTACTCCCAACCTAGGAGGCTGCCTTGTGGGAGAAGGAGATTAATGTCTCCAATGATTATTTATTTTATTTCTCTTTCCCAATTCATCTGTCCCTGATCTTAGACCAGCAAAAAGTTACCAAGACCCACTTGTATCTCCAGTGATGGATCTGAAGCAGGAAGATTGAATTGCTTTTCTTGTACCCAAGGGATGGCTAGGTCATCTCTTGTCTAGGATGTTATAGATTTTTATTCAAGTACTGGTTGAACTGGATGCCCCTATGAGATTCTCTTTTAGCTCTGGCATTCCTTTATTCTGTGAGGTAAAAGTCTTTGGTTTTGGAGCCCCCAAAACCTAAAGCATAGAGTCCAAGTAACTCAATTAAAAATAACCCCAGTGATTGGCCAAGAAAACAGTGAAACCTAGGAAGGTATAGGTAGAGCCTGGTTATTTCATCTAAGAAAAATTGACCAGGAAACCTGAAACCTGGAGTTTTGACATTTAACACAAAGCCAAAGTTTTGAATGTGCATCTTGCTTACATGGAATACATGGGCTAACAAGTAGATATAAATTATAGAAATTACCGTAACAAGTTACCTTTCATAAGTTCCTTAAGAATTGTAATTCATTATTAAGTTATTATTTGAAGTGGCAAACATAAAAGAGATTTGCTCTTTGCATCATGGTACCTTTCACCCCACCCCAATTTAGACTATGAATGGAAATATTTTGTTGATCCATTTCTCTTTATTTAAATTTAAATTCAAATCACATTAATATATTTTAACAATAACAGCAACATGTACTGAAAGGGAGCAATCTACTCAGATTTTTAGGATGCCATTACTAGCAATTTTTAAAAAAGGACTGGAAGCAACCTAAATGGCTGACAATAGGCAGATAGTTAAATAAATCATGGCATGTTATTATAATGAAATAATATGATGCCATTAAGACTGACAGATATGAAGAAAATAAAAACTGTGGAAAGAGTTTTTGAAAATAATGCAAACTAAAAATAACAAAGGCAAAAGGATTTACTATGACCATATATGCAGAAAAGTGAACGCAAATAAAGAATCTTGATGAGGCCATCGATGGCATGGATAGCAAAAGAGTATTTATGATACTTTATGTGTTAAAATTAAGTAAATATATGGGGTGGCTAGATGGCACAGTGAATAGAGCACTGGCCCTGAAGTCAGAAGGACCTGAGTTCAAATCCAGCCTCGGACACTTAACTCTTTTATTTTTTTTTTTGCTTTTTTTTTTTTTTTGGAGGGCAATTGGGGTTAAGTAACTTGCCCAAGGTCACACGGCTAGGTTTTTGTTTGTGTTTGTTAAGTGTCTGAGGCCGGAACTGAACTCAGGTCCTTCTGACTCCAGGGCCAGCGCTCTACTCACTATGCCACCTAGCCACCCCCACTTAACTCTTACTAGCTGTGTGACCTTGGGCAAGTCACTTAATTCCAATTGCCCTACCTTCTCCCCTCCAAAAAAAAAGAGCAAAAAAAATTAAGTAAATATCTTTAGTTGCCAAGCAAGTTTAATGCTTTGATGTTAAATAGGCAGTTTTTAATAAAATGTTTCATAAAAATATTGCAAACTACTGAAATGTTCATCTTGAAGGCTCTCACAGAATGTCCTAGCAATCTCCTGCATCCATATCCAAATATATCTTCTTCAGCCCATTTTCCAGGATATGTTGTTTTTCCATTCATTCCTTCATTCACCAATGTGTGTTCAGCATCTTCTGTGTACAGAGTGCTTTGACAGATAATGGGATAGTTGTGAAGTGTAACTAAGCCATAGCCTTTGCCACTGTTATGGATCAATAGATGGATAAGACAGAAACCCAGGTGCACATGAAAAATACAGTTGAGATCCCCAAACAAGTCCTCTTTGAGGTCTCATTAGATGGCAGCTACTTCCTAAGAGGAATTAGGAGTCCAAGAAATAGCAGTTGAAATTGACCCTAGAGAATGGCTAGCAATTCATCAGATGAAGAGAGAAGATAAAGAGCTTTCAAGATATTTGAAACCACATGAGCAAGGCATGGGGTCTGAAGACTGTAGGGTATGTGTGGAAGTAAAGTTGTCCAGTTTCTTTATTGTGTCAATTGCATGGAGGAGCACAATAACCCAAGGGAAGGAGACTCCAGTTTGTCATGAGTTCTACTTATAAACCCCATTTTCAGAACCTTGGAGAAGGCAGTTGAGAGTATCTTGTGCAAAAAAAATTAAATTAAATGCAAGCTCTTCAATGACAACAACAGTGTTGTTTATTTCTTTTCATTCCTAAAATCTGCCTCCAGAAAACTAAAAATATCATCTCATAGAGGGCAGTGGAAAGGAATATGTTGGTGTAAGAATGGTGTAGCATATAACCAGTGATAGACTAGGGATTCCAAAGAACAAGAATAAAGAATGCTATCAACGAATTGTATGAGGAAAAGAGTACTTAGGCTAGTTGCAAAGCACAGATGGACAGCCAGAGTATTCTATGGACAACTTCAGGATTTGGGGGAAAAAGAATGGTCTCTGGTACATTGGGTGGACCCTTTGTAGCAAATTTGGGGGCAAATATGCAGAGCAATCTTATGTTACAGACAGGCATGGATGGTTTATGATCTGCAAGATTGGAAAGAAATCCCAAATCAATGAGAACCCAGTTCTAATAGAATATTTGAGAGTATTCTCAGTACCTAAGTCTGCCATGGAGTAGACACTTAATAAGTATGTAATGAATTGAATGGGAAAGGTGTTCCCATCTGACCATTTCAGTGGTTTCTTGCAAGGATGGTTCCATTTCCTGATGTGGGGTTGAATGACTGGCTTACATATTAGGGTTTCTAAAAGATTGCCAGCCTGTGAGCTTCATAAGGGTAGAAGCCAGTCTAATTAACTTTATTGCTCTCCTTATGACTTCTCACTGTGTTTTAAGTGTTTCTCAGTAAATAATTTTTAAATACCTAAATGTCACAGAACTCAGTGGTTATTTACACTAAAGAGTCTTCATTGGAGGATATAATTCCATTTGGAATAAAAAAATCAAGAGCGGAAAAAATTCTGTTTAAGACTTTCTGTGGTGTAGACTAGAAATGATGCAGTCTGCTTTAAAAACCAACTGTCATGAAGTCAGTCAAAGACTCAACCCCTTTTCAGGGTATCTTTGTAGACCTTTTATAAGCTTTAGGATACACTTACCCCAATTTCTACCCTAAAAGATTATTTGGGATATTTATTACAAAGCTATAGCAATAAGAAAAATATAAACATTTTCCCCAAAGGCCGAGGGACACAGTTTCCTCAAAACCACCTCAATTCCTGAGGAGAATGGGTTCAAACTTGAAGCAATTTTTACATAGCAATTGCCCCACCAAGTTTATATCCAAACTTAAACTAACTGATAAATCAGTTGCTTTTTCTGTCTCTTATCTGCCATCCCTCCCTGCTAAATCAAACAAGTTTGCTTGGGACTTTGCTCCTTACTATCTGCTTTTCAGGAAATTTCAACATAGACTCCAGTTCGCAAACTTCTGATCTTTTCTTTCCTAACCTTTTGAGCTTGAAAGGTCATAGCCATCTCCAAAACTCTGTGTGACCTTGGGCAAGTCAACCTCTGTTTGCCTTGGTTTCTTTCTCAAGCTATGAATTGGCACAAAATTTTCATTTCTAAATTTGACCAAATTAAAAATATTTGTTTAAAATTAAGAATTTGGAATACTTTTATTCCAAATGTGACTCTTTGTAAGAGTTCAGTAATCACTTTAATTTATTTGAATATAGGGGACTAAGACTAGTTTAGATTTATATTGATTGCAAAATGGGGGTAATAATAACACAACTCTCAGGGTTGAGATGAGAATTCAATGAGATAATATTTGTAAAAATGCTTAGCATAGTATCTAGCATGTAGTAGGTAAGAATGTAGAAAAGAATGGACACGAGACAGAAATGGAACAGTAGCATATGTCCATTGATCACATGGCGTGTCATATCTTCAGGTAGGGCCATGATGGCTCAAAGCAACTCTACCTATTTTGAGACTTAACCAGCCTCCCTTGCTTCTTCGCTCACACATAGCTGGGCAGAAAATAGTCAGTTTACTTTTGCCTTAATGTCTTTTGAACGTGCTCCATTTCTAGCTTGGCAACCAATCAAAACTTTGTCTCTTCGCTACAAAACCATACCAGGGCCCTTCCATCATACATCATTATGCCTTTAAGGAAGCAAGCTCCCCAGTATTTTATACGTGGTAATTACATCATCAGAGCACACTGTGCATGCTTACCAGCACTTCTCCCTCCCTACATCTTTAGATGTTTTCTCAACATGACCTATTCCTTATTAAATATTGAAATTCATTACTAAGTTACATTTAAAGTGACAAGGTAATTATAAGAAATATACTCCTTCTATAGAGGGCTTTTCATTTCCCCAATTTGGACTCCCAATGGAAATATTTTCTTGAGTCTTTCCCTGTAACTCTACTTTTTTCCAATTGTATGTTTAAGGTGGTAGAAAAGGGGAAACAAGTCATTTCATCTCTCTAGCCTTTTTCCCCCTCGTCTATATATTGGGGGACAGGAAAATAGGTTTATTTTTTTTCATCTAAGGTCCCTTCTTGCTCCTCCAGCCTCTAATACTAAAATTTTATGTCTCATATCCAGACTCCCATTTCCACTCTCTGTGCTCTTTACCCTTTTTTTCCTGTTCTTTCTCACTTCCATTAATTTTTTTTTCTTTTAAGCAAGTTCATTGACTTTGTGCACTGACCTTGGAGATTGGAATGAAGATAAAGGACCAGAGGGAAGGAAATAGAGTATATTAGAAGAAAACACTATCAGGGTTCTCTCTAGCTATGAGTTGCCCAAAATCTTATTTTCTAAATTTGACCAAACTAAAAATGTTTGTTTAAATTTAAGATAGCTTGCCTTTATTTCAGATGTGAGTTTTTATAACAGAACATGAATCACTTGAATTTATTTAATCAGAAAGGCTACTTTAGATTTAGATTGAGCTCATGTAAATATAAATATTTCATATTGGAAAGAATGTTATGACCCATCAATTAAAGGCATTTGCATAAGAAATCAGTAGGATAACTTATTGTGTGTCAAAATTCCCATATATATGTAATTTTTATTTTTTAAACTATCTTTGGGCTTTCGGTATTTCTTCCTGAGTAAAGCCAAGTAAGGAGTATAGCATTTTACATTTTGGGGGATGAACTATCATAAATGATGATGAGAAGATTTGTAGTTTTAAATGAAATTATTACTAGGACCTAATTAAAAACATAGAGTTCTAAAAATCCTACCTAATGATCAGAGAAGTCTGCAAAGCATTAAATGCTAGGAAGATGAATTGTTTGTTGCTGGCCCAGAAAATAAATAACCTTGAAGTCTGTCAGTTTGGGTAATTGAATAGAAATTGACTAAGCTATAAATGAAAAAAAAAGTATGCTGGGCTCATGAGTATCTGAAATTATGAATGTGCTCAAAGCAGTCAGGGACAGATTAAACACAGCCCTCAGGGCATCAAAAAGTATGGGTCATAGTCACTGGAACCTTACTGTTTACTTTGCTAGGGATGTGTTGGGAAGTGCCAGATGCATCTAAAAGAAAATTCTAATGGGGCAATTCACTGAGCTTTCTGAAAGAGTGCCATCAATTTATTTATCAGTTGATGGGCTAGAGAAAATAGTGATATGTCCTTCTTCTATAAATGGTTTTTGTTTTGTGCCTGGCACATTGTAGGTGCTATATAAATTCTAGCTGATAGTAGTGTAGTAGGGGTGGTGATGATGGTGGGAGGAGGAGGAGGAGGAGGAGGAGGAAGAATAAAAATAGTAGACATAGTAGTGGTAATAGTAGTAGAATTAATAATAGTAAAAGTAGTAGTAATAGTGACAGTAGTAATAGTAGAAGTAGTAGTAGTAGTAAAAGTAGTAGAAGTAGTAATAGTTGCATTAGAATTGGTAATAGTAGAAGTAGTAGTGGTAGTTATGGTAGTAGTATTAGAAGAAGAAGAAGTAGTAGTAGTAGTAGTAGTAGTAGTAGTAGTAGTAGTAGTAGTAGTGGTGGTGGTGGTGGTGGTGGTAATACCAATAGTGTTAAAGCCCTGGAAATTTCCTGTCTTCAATGTAGAACTACTAAAAGCTCTATATGAGATATTTTAAGCTTCTTACTCTATCAGCCAACATCTTAGCTCTCATTCCCAGTTTCATACCATCTGCAAATTTAACAAGTATTCCATTGGCAATGATGTCCAACAGCATATAGTCAAAGCTAGATTCCTAAGGCATTCCATTCAAAACATTCCTCTGGCAGACATTCTTAACCTAGGGGAGGGCAATTGAGATCCATAAACTTTTGTAAGTATTTTGATATCTATATTTCAATAAAATTGGTGTTTGGGGTGATCACAGACATTTTATTTAGTTTCTTTAAAAAATTATTCTGAGAAGAAGCCCATGGGCTTCAACAGAATACCAAAAGAGTCCATGACACACACACAAAAATTAAAAACTCCTATTCTAAGTAAGCACTAAGCTGTCAGTAGGTCATTATACCTATTTGTATTATCATCTAGCCAATCTGATTCAAAAGAATAAATGAGACTCCAAAAGTACCTAGATTTCATAAAGGTACTTGAAAAAATATATTTCTCTGTTCAACCAAGTCTAATAATTCTGCCTGTCCTTGATGAAACCATACTTGCCCTTAGTGGTGACTGCTTCCATTTCTAAATGTTTATAAATCATCACTTTAATGTAGAATTTTTTTAGGTATAAAAGTCAAGCTCGGGGCGGCTAGGTGGCGCAGTGAATAGAGCGCCGGCCCTGGAATCAGAAGGACCTGAGTTCGGAGCCGGCCTCAGACACTTAATCCTCACAAACAAAAACCTAGCCGTGTAACCTTGGGCAAGTTACTTAACCCCGATTGCCCTAAAGGGGCGACTAGGTGGAGCAGTGAGTAAGAGCGCCGGCGTCGGAGTTTGGATGACCCGAGATCAGATCTGGCCTCAGAAAATGAGCACCCACGCATAAATAATGACTAGCCGTGTAACCTTGAGCAAGTTACTTAACCCCAATTGCTTTAAAAAAAAAGTCAAGCTCAATAGCTTACTTATAGTTTGAAGAATTTATCCTTTTCCCTGTGGAATCTCTCTTCTTCCCATCATATTTCAAAGATCACTAACCAGAGTTCAGAAATCAATCAACCAATTCACATTTTTTAATCTAAAACTAGAGATACAAGGAAAGACAAAAATATTGTCCTGGTTCTTAAGGAATTCAGTCTACTAAAGGAAACAACATGCAAACAAATTATATACAAACAAGAAATACAATGGCATAAAATTAGAGATAATATCAGAGGAAAAGCTTTTGGTGGAAGGTGGGATTTTGGCTGAAACTTGAAGAAAGCCAGGCAAGTGAAGGGGCAGAGATGAGGAGGGAGAGTGTTCCAACTCTTTCAGTATCTAAGGATATAATTTGTCTGAATCTGATGACTTTAACTCACTGATAGGAGCTAGGTGCCCTCTCACCTCCTGACTTCTCTTCTTCCCTTCAGTTCTCCAAATGAAGGCATCATGGTATGGAATAAATATATCAACACAATATTATCATCACTATTAGGGGGGAAATATAAGAAAATACTCTGCCCATGGTGGATCAAGTCAAAGCCTGAAGAACAAAATTATAATGCAAATTGGGTCAGTCAACTGTCATTTTTAAAGTTTTTCTCTTTTCCCCTTTCCATCTTTCAGTTTCTTCTTGTCTTTTCCTTTTCTTCTTTTTTAAAATTCCACTTACCCTTTTTCCTCTCTGTCTTCCCTATGTGCTACTCAATGGCACCAGCTTTGGCAAGCCTAGCTAGTAGCAATCAAAGAGAAAGAAACCAACGACTCTTACACTAGATGGTTATTGGGATTAATCTGAAATGATGTATAGAAATGACCTGGAGGACTTTTAGGAGTTTTCTGGGACTCTTTTTTTTTCCTCCCTCAGATCTAGTCTAAAGCTTCCTTTTGTTTGAGTGATTTTACCATTCTAAACTTCTCTCAATACTGTTCACTGTTACATACGCAATGATATTTTTTCTCTATCCTAACTCAATGTAATCATATTCAGCCATTTGCAAAGGAAAAGAAGAGTAATATAGAATCACAGTGTTGTACAGATTCTCAGAAATTCATGGTGCTCATTCCCTTTCCCTTGCAAGAAGCAAAGAGATAGAGATTGGATCTATGATTGCAGTGATATAGGATATTCTCTAATAATGCAGTACTTATACTCTTACAGTATTGTCTGAGGCACCTAACCAGGGTCACATAGCCAGTATGCATTACAGGGACAACTCAAACACAGTTCCTCTTAATTCCAAGGTCAGTTTAGTATCCACCACACCAAGAGAACTACATTCAAATAGTCACCCAAAGAATGACATCTATCTTCTTAAAATCTATATCCTTTTTTCATGAATCATCATACTGAGTATGTATTAATAATAGCTACCTTTATACAATATACATTATATTGTATTATGTGATGTATTATATCATATATTATAAAAATAAATATGTGTAATAGAATAGAATAAACTATTATAATAGTGCATAATCAGAATATTCTTTTCTATTGCATCCTATTATAATTTATACTAAATATAACATCATGAAATATAATATGAATGCTAGATATTAATACTCAGTATATTTTGTAATATATGGTGGTTATGTTATATATGTGTGCATGTATATATATATATGTCTGCAAAGTTCTTTACAAGTATTATGTCATTTTATCCTTTCAAAAACCCTCATAGCTAGTTGCTATTATTATCCCCATTTTATAAATGAGGAAATTCAGGCAGATAGAGGTTGAACTACTTGCCTAGTGTCAAACATCAAATGAGTGTCTGAGACCAGGTCCAGTGCTCTATCCACTGTACCATCTAGCTTCTTCAAGTGGTGTTTGTCTTTATCATTTACATTCAAAAGCACATATTTAATTTACACACACAGACAAATATGTTGGTACTCTAATGTAGATACAGTAATGCTCTTGGTATACTGGGTGCTAGATAACATGACCACTTTGAGCTTCTATAGATCAGACAGCATTTGGTGACTAATATAAATGAGTTTGATTTTTTCAATAATTTCTATTTTTTTCATTGGAAAAGTTAATCCTAAATTAATCTTTACACAGAACACTATAAAAAAAAAGTCATCACAAATAACTATGGGGTAGACTTCATCTCCAGTGTCTTAAATACGAAATTACTTTGTCTACTCATCTTTTGGGACCCAGCCTTCAATAAATGTGTGTCAGTTGGGGATCATGGGGATCATAGGGAGAGATACTTAATTGAGCATAGGGGAACAAATAGAAACCAGAGGAAATTGAACCTTGTGAATATCACCATCCACTCTTGGTACCCTTCCATTAGCTCAGAAGTATCATCTCTCTCCATGGCATTGGAGTAAACTAGCTATTGATAATTCTAAGTGGTGAAATTGATCACATTACTGGCAGCATTTCTATGGGGAAGGATGGATTTGTATTTGGTTCAGTGATTAGAATGCTATTAAAATAGCTAATAACATTAACTAGCCTTAAGCACCAATCACTGTACTCAAGAAACCATTCCTATATTCCCTCTGGGAAGTTCTGGCTTAAAGTTAGAGGATAGAAGAGGAGATGCTTTTAAGAGAGATTTTAGGATTCCCATTCTCCAGGGCAGGAAACCGGATAATCAGAAAATTCAATTGGTTTCTCTCTGGTTTTTCTTCTCAGTAGCTAAATGTCAGTCATTTAAAATCTGGGGTTTTAATTCCCCCAGGCATGGGGCATCTGTTCTCTGCTATAGTAGTATCCTCCTTCTTTGTTTGCCTAGCTCCAAGCAATCTGAAGAAGGTCATTAGTGAGCCTACTTAGCAAATCAGAGGTAATTTTGTTTTGTTTTGGTTTAGTTTTGTCTACAGTAAACAAAGGTGTCATAAAGGAACCATTAAGCAGAGGGGCAAAGTCAGTTCTAAGAAAAATCCAATAGAATCCCTTTGTTTCCCTAAAATTGTGTCTGAAATTTAATAAACCATGTGTCAATCACCCTCATTTCCATTTTTTTAATTAAAGAAAGGTCTGCTTCATATTGATGGATGATTTAAACTCTTCATAAAACCTAGAAATGAAAGTAACTCTTAATGCCTTATTAGTGGAGAGATGCTACCTGTTGAGTTGATTGTGGGCTGCTGATTTTTGCCAATATCCAAGACTTGCTGACACTGTTAGAGACTGTCAATTTTTCAAATTAACTTTATCTTACTAAAATGAGTCAAAAATCACCTCTTTTACTTAGGAGTGACTGACAAATGAACCTATTGACCTCAAAGCATAATGCTAGATCTGCCTTTTTAAGTAAAAGAAGACAGTGACATTCCAATTTTATATACCATTCTAACAGAAATATTGATTTCCCAACAGTGATTTAACTGGCAGAGGTTTGAGTGAAATGTATTTGGGGCTTTTTTTTCAATGATACTATACCTCTAGCCTAATTATTTAAATTTTCATGTGTAATTTAAGATCAGTTGATATATGATATAGATATGAAATGTCTAATAGAGAAATTAAATAAGCTACTTAATTGAAACCATTTAAAGATACATTATGCCTCCTCTTCAGGCAGGCCAACATATTTTAAATTTCAATATATATAAAAAATTGTCTTATGTCAGATTACTATTTTCAATGGAATTAAAATAATGAAACATCATTCCTATCATCAGGAGATAAAAAATAAGATCATCAACCAAATAAGTATCCATATATAATCAGAGCACAAAAAGGGGGGGGGGAGTAGTCATGTACACTGCATCTGATATCATCCAAGTGAAGCATAGTTGAAAATAGACCATCCTCCCACCATCCTTCAAACTCCAGGATGTAGAATAATTGTCTTCGCGAATCATTGTCCAGATACATTTAAAAGATGATTTTAATCTGGCTTGAAATTTAGGGTGATACATTTTAGCAGCAGTCAGATTTATTGCCCCATCTCAAATTGTTGAAAGAACATGGTCCAATCATGGATCCCAAAGAAAGCAAAGAAATTAGCACCTCGGGGAAGGACATATTCGACTCTATCTATGTATGGTTGGATGCCTCTTGTCAGAAAGGAAATAACTCACTTGAACTGAAAACTCACATTCAAATCTCCAACATCCATGGCCTATTTTTTGCAGGTCTTCCTATCTCCTGCTTTCTTTTCAGTAACAGAGAAATTTAAACTCTTTACACTGGTGTTTCAATGCAGGAAGGGCAAAGATGCATTATAGACATCGGGAGTATGCACTGCTTAGTTGGGTTGTGGTGACCTAATTTTTGCTAGGGTAGCTTTTTGAGAACAGGTATAATTAAACTTACTCTAACAAGGACACTTCTAGCAGGAAGCATTAATTTGGAAATAGTATCTAGATAAAGGTAGTTAATTTATTTTTAGGAGCAAAAATGTAGAAGTCCTCATATCCATACTAGTTGTTTCTTAGAGAATTTCAGTTGAGAACCCAAGGAATTTGTAATGAGATAATGACTGGGAAAGAAAATAAATCTCTAGAAGATAATCATCATCCCAACAATGCCTGATAGTATATGTTAATAATAGCACATTTCCCTTTTTTCAGACTGGTGGAACATATCCTCCATACCATTTTAGGAATCAAAGGTAGTGTGTGAATTGCTTTTGGAGTCATCAAAATGTCACACACATCCTTACAAATGAGCTATTTAGGAAGGATTAAAACACAAAGGCTTGTAAGTTACTTCTGTACAGGTGAGAACATTGAAAGGAAAAGGAAAAAGACTTGGACATTTCCCAAGCATTTTTCTAGGGATTCACTGATTTCGGGGTAGATGTGGCCATAAAGCATGGTTTTGGCACAAATAATATGCCACCAATGTCTTTCCAAAGAGAACTAGAAACACAAACATTTCCATAGACTGAGGGATAGTCTTAATTAGATTAGATGACTGTTTCAGTCCACCAAGAAAAGCAGGCAAATATCCATTTCTAAGTGACATAAATTGACATTTATAAAATGAGAAAAAGAAAGAAGCTCAATGAAGAAGCTATAAATCATCCTTTAAGCAACTGAAATACAATTAATGATGAATGAATAAAATGATTTCATAGAGTCTTTTAAATGTTTATTTTGTATAATTTTCATTTTCTCATAATAAACTTAACTTAAGAAAAAGAATAATTATTATTAATTACTAAAAGATAAATATTAGTAACTAAAGGCACTAAATAATTTCTAATTTATTTTTTGTTTGTGTGCCTTTTATTATTGTTGTTCAGTCATCTCAATTGTGTCTGACTCTCCATGACCCTTTATGGGGTTTTCTTGGCAAAGATGCTGGAGTGGTTTACATTTCCTTCTCCAGCTCATTGTACAGGTGAGGAATGAGGCAAACAGGGTTAAATGACTTGCCTGGGGTCACACAGCTATTAAGTGTCTAAGACCAGATTTGAACTCATGAAGATAAGTCTTCCTGATTCCCAGCCCAGTGTTCTATCCACTGTGCCACTTAGCTGCCCCTACCTTTTATTATCATATATAAATCATTTAGCATGATTTGCTTTTTATTCCTTTGGAACTATGCCTGTCACATTTAAAAAAAAACTTTTTTATTATTAAATTTTCCAGAGGATGTAAGTATATATAATTACATCTTATGTAATATATGTATATGCACATCTCAAATTAAAGTCTGCTCTGCTGCCTTATCATGGTATAGATATGGTCTTGGATTCTCAAAGGTTATGGAAAAGTCTTCCACTTGGTCCATAGACTGCCACTCACATACAAAATATTAAAATAAATATAAGGTAATGTTTTTTTCAGAGGGGAGACAGAAAACACTAGCAACTGGGAGGGGGGGGGTGTTGTATATTGGGAAAAGTTTCATAAAGAAGACATTTTATTTGGATTAAAGGAAACTTGGGAGATCAAAGAAGTGGAGGTGAGGAGGGAATGCATTCCAGGAATGAGGAACAGCCTATGCGCAAGTAAGGAGAAGAAAGATAGGCAGGAACAGTAACAGGACCTATTTGGCTAGAATATAAAGTATGTGAAGAGGAGTCATGTAAAATATATCTTGAAAGGTAGGTTGGAGCCAGGTCATAAATGATTTTTTCTGTGTCCAAATGATCAGCCTCAGCTAAATTCAGAGAGGTTATCATTGGAAGGTATGTCATAGCAAACTCGTGAAGACAACATACTAAGATGTATAGTTCTGAGGTATCTAAAACTCAAAATGTCCAAAATGCAATTTATTATCTTTCCCCCAAATCTCCTCCTCTTTCTAGTTTCCCTCTATGAAATACCAACATTCTATTCATCACTGAGGTTCACAGCCTCAGAGTTATCCTTAACTCATTAATCTCTCCCCCTTGAATCTAATCAGTTGATAAGTCTTGTCATTCTCTACCTCTAAAGAACTTTTGAATCTGTCCTTTTTGACTCACATGGCAACTGTGCTAGCTCAAGCCTCACCATCTCTTGTGTGGACCATTCCAATAGCTTTCTAAGGGGCATTCTTGCATCTAATACTCTCTCCAACCCATTCTACATATAGCTACCAAATTGAAATTCCTGAGACACATATCTGACCATGTCATTTCTCTGCCCAAAAACTTCAGTCAATCCCATTGCCTCTAGACTAAAATGCAAAAAGATCTATTTGACATTTAAAGCCCTTCTCATTTTGATTCCAACCTATCTAGCTAGACTGGTTTCATATTGTTCCATCTCCATCACTCTCTGCTCCAGCAAACTGACTGATTTGTTGTTCCTCATTTATAATATTCCATCTGTGACCACTATGCCTTTGAATAATGGAAAGGGCACTGGACTTGATGATGGAGTACCTGACTTTAAATCTAGACTCTATTGCTACCTATGAGACTTTCGGCAAACTGTTTCAACTTTCTGAACCTCATCCTTAAAATAAAGATGTCAGATTAGATGGTCCCTTCAAACTCTAAGGCTTATGAATGAATCTTATGAATGCTCTGCCTCTTATGATCCCTAGATCACTTTAATACTTACTTCAAGAATCGCTTCCTTAAAAAAAAAAAAAACAGTCCTTTCCTCATGTTCCCAGTTATTAGTGTCCTCCTCCAATACCCTCCACAAAACCACTTTTATTTCCTTTATTTATGTTTTCTATTTGCTTATCTCTATTCACATCATTGCTCTCAGTAAAGTGCAAGATCATCAGATCATCAAGGTCAGGGACTGTATTGTTTTTTCCTGTGTCCCCAGTGCCTAACATAGGTGCTTAATATATGCTTGTTGATTTAAACTCAATTGAATTATGGTATGCATCAATGGAACTGAAAAAAAAAAAAAGAACATCAAAACAAGGGCAGCTAGGTGGCACAGTGAATAGAGCACTGACCCTGGAGTCAGGAAGACCTAAGTTCAAATCCAGCCTTAGTTTAATGGGTCAACAGTCCTTTTTAATTACATTCACTAGTTCAGGGGAAAAGTCAGCACCCTGAACTTTAGAGAAAATACAAAGAAATTCTAGATAAAATACAAACAGAGAAATGAAGACCAGCAGAAAGGGCTTCTGTCTGAGAAATTGGCACAGATCAACAGACAGATCCAAGTGTTTGATCAAGGCAATACATACATAGTTACCAGAGAGAGAAGCATCAGCATCTGGTTTTTTCAAAGCCGGGGTGAGGGGATTCCTTAATATCTACCCAGAGTCTCTTCTGGTCAAATCAAAGGAACATTCTTCCAATGAGTGAGCCCCAAAAGCAAAATGCTAACCTTTTATATATACACCCTTTTAGAGCCTTTTTACAACCCTCTGACTTAGTGCCTAATTGGAAATTAACAAAAGGTGTGAAAGCCTTATTACAAGTGAGCCTCTCCTATGGACTCCATGTGAGGCCTATTAATGGTCAGGAAAGATCTTACATCTCATTAACATTACACCCAGGTAGATCACATGCTAGTGAAGAAGAGAACATGTAAATAAGTAAGAGCATAGAAGGTAGTCTGGGAGGAGAAGGCACTAGCAGCGTGGGGGACTGGAAAAAGCCTCCTAGAGAAGTTGCCAAAAAATGGCAAGGCAGAGATGAAGAGAGTGAAAGCATTCTATGTTCTATGATGGTCATCGGCATGGCAAGAAGGAATGAAGCATCATATTCAAAGGACAGCCACTGGGCTAGTGTAGCTGAACCAATGAGTACATTGAAAGGAACTGGAAAGGAAAGAAGGGGCCAGATTAGGAAGAGCTTTTAGTGCCAAACAGGACTTTCTATTTGATCCTGGGGGTAATAAGGAGCCAGTGGAGATCCCTGAAAAGGAAAGCAACATGATCAGACCTACACTTTAGAAAAAATCACCTTGGCAAATGATAGGGGATAGATTAGAATGGAAAGAGACTTGAGTTGGGGAGACCAGTTGGAAAGCTATTTGGGTCCCTGAAATAAACTGTGTGAGTGGAGAAAGAGGATGAGAGATGTCGTGAAGGTAGACATGGCATGATTTGGCAAAGGATATGTGGTGTGAGGGACATTCATATCACTACTTACACAGCTCATAAAATGCTTCAACTATAATTTTTTTATTAAATATGGGATTTTCCAAAAATGAATAGAAGAAATGTGAACTGGTGGATAAGGCTTGAGGATATAATTCAAGGGAAATTGAAATCACATTTACTAGTTATTTTGGAAGGGGGAAAATGCTCATTGAAACTGAGTATTTTCTTCTAGTTTCCTCCTAGGAAAATGTCATTTATTAAATATTTCCTATGTGTCAGGCATCTGGGCTAGATATTAAGGATATTTACATGGATTTTAATCTCATCAATTCCTGATGAGATTTCTGATTGACATTCCTGATGACAAACTATTCAAATTGAAGCCCATCTTTTCCCTTACTTTGTGACTCTTGTCTGTATCTTCCTACCACAGGACATCTACCCAATTCCCTAGAGACCTTCTTTGCTTTCTCTAAACATTAAAAGTATACTATTAGAGTAGTCTGTCTGTACATTTGCCATCCCTTGCCTTTTCCATATGACTAGTTCATCTTTTCTTTCTGTAATACAAATCCTTAATGATATGCTTTCATTTTCTTTTCAAGTTCCATATTGTTTATATGTTGCAGTCTATTCATATCATCATGTGCTTTTCCACTGCCCTTAGAATAATGTTCATGTTTAGTTCTTCAAAGGCAATGATATTTCAGGTTTCAATGCCATATACCAATACTAGTAAAATGTTTGCATTGAAAAGATGAGCCTTTGCTATTATGGAAAGTTTCAGTTCAATAAAAGTATTTTGCAGTTTCCCAAAAAGTGATATATTCACTCTCTTCCCCCTTTTTCAACTCTGGGTGCAGCACATGATCCATAAATATTGTCTGCTTCAGATATGAATAAAATTGAACAAGTTCTTCATCCATTTGGTCTTTCCTGTGTGGATGGAGAGATCACATACCTTTGAGTGATTCTGGTCCGTTGCAAAGGTCTCTGCAATCAGTTAAATGTCATCCACAAAGAGAAGCTTTTAGAAGGCCTTGCTATCTACAGGGAATTCCTCCTTGACCTAGATCATGGACTGCAGGTCTGCCATCATGGTGTCAAATACATTTTGTGATACACCTGGCTTTATGCCTTATCTGATGTTTCTTACCAGAGAATCATTACACAGGGTATTATAGCTTCCAAGTAATCTTCAATGAGCTTGTCATATTGATGGGAAAGTCTTTAAAGAAGCATTTTGTTTTACTAAGTCAAATGCTTTTTCCATAATTAAGAAACAATAGGCATAATGGAATTTTATATGTTCTCTATATTTCAGTACATTGTGAGGTTGTAAAGATCAGGACCTTTGTTAAATATTGATTGTGAAAACTTGCTTGTTCCCTTCTAATATCCCCATTAAGGATGCCCTCAATTCATCTTGTGAAGATTTTCTCTAAATGGGAGAATAGGGATATAGGTTCAGAATAGTTGGTATTCTCTTAACTTTTTTTGATACCATTTAAGTCTTTTTTTTCTGCTTTTGTTGCATCCCTTTTAAACCAGACCCTCGGTGTCCTTACAATTATATACCTTCAAGTAAGGATCACCTTGCATGCTTGATTCAATCTCATTGCCTTTCTTTTATCTTTATTTTCTTTAATGCCTTTTCTATTTCCTCTGTAAGCACCTGAAGGGCTAAGTTGTTATGGTCCAAGTATGGTGGTTACAGTATCATTTTTGGAGAAAATTGAAAAAGTACTTGTTTTGTCTTATTTTCAAATCTTTTCCCTTTTTCTGTTAGTACTCTGCTTCTACCATTCATCCTCACATGTTCTTGGGATGACTTTGCTTAGTCTGGTATCTTGCCAAGCTTTCTTTAGACTGATTCTGCCTTATGCTGCTTGTCTCTGCTGTATGAGATGAAACTGCTCATAATTCTTCATCATCCTTCTTTGTAATATTTTACAGACAAGCTGATATTTTAAACCACTTGCATTTGGCAGCCATCCCTCTCATTTAGTAAGTGAGCAAAATGTATGCTGAGTAAGATGATTTTTGGACTCATTTGGTCTCCCTATTATAAGACTTAATTTATTGGTTAAACTTCAGGATGAAATGATTAGTCAGTGTCCGTGTCTGTTTTGTTATCCCTTTCTTATTTTTTATTATACAAGAGCTCCTTAAATAGTTTAAGATTGTCTTCTTAATTGTAACCCATGTCAATTTTTCAATATGATACTTATTGTTTATTATAAACTCTGGTCTTAGTTCTGATGAAGAGTAGGTCTGGGTCCCTTCCCATAAGTTAAAATGTAGTCAAATTTCATTTTTTGTGATGTCATTTGTTTTGTTTCCTTATCTTGTTGAGACTGCCAATTCTTTTTTAAAGAAAGCATTCATTATATAGAGGCATTAGGCTTTAGTCTAATCTACAACTCTTTGATTTCTCTTTTCTTTTTCCTGAACAATACTTTCCCATATATTTCTCCCCATCCTCACTTTTTTTTGCTTTTTTTTTTTTGGAGGGCAATGGGGTTAAGTAACTTGCCCAAGGTCACACGGCTAGGTTTTTATTTGTGTGTGCGTTAAGTGTCTGAGGCCGGATCCGAACTCAGGTCCTTCTGACTCCAGGGCCGGTGCTCTACTCACTGCGCCACCTGGCTGCCCCAATCCTCACTTTTTTCTATCCTTGAAATCACCAAGTATCAGAATATATGCTGTTTTGGTCCCTAGGTACTGGGAATGCAAAAACAAAAACAAGACATTATTTGTTTTCAAGGAGTTTATATTCTACTGTAGGGTGAGGGATTATGACAGGAGGTAGCACATGTTTACAAAATATATACAGAATAAATACAAATTAATTTTAGGGTGAGATTTCACGATTTGGGGAACCATCTGTAATATGGAGAAATGAACATATAGAATCATATATCTAGGGATAGAAGGAATCTCATAGGCTATCTTGTCCTCATGTCACAAATGAGGAAACTGAGGCCCAAGGAGGTTGAAAGACTTGCTCAAAGTGATTTGGGTGTAAGCATCAGAAGCAGGATTTGAACCTAGAGTCCTCTGTTATCTGATATAATGCTCTTTCTACTGTACAATATATTCTAATACTTTTTAAAACCAAATAACTTCAGCTTTCTAGACAATATATGGTTTCCCTGATTGCATCCTTCATTGAGTTACTAGTTAAGAGTTCTTAATCACCATCTTTAGTTGTAAAGGAAGTGATGAGTTGAATTGTCTAATGCAGTACAATGCACCTAATTTTATTTTGGCAGAACAAGTTCCTGATTATAAAACTGATTGCTCATTATATTTTCTGCCTTATTGATTATGACACCTAACTGGAGCATGTACTAAATGTCAGTGGGCTGTGTTTACTGGGACATGAAATAGCCATTTATTTCTAGTTCTCCCAGAAAGACTCATATTTAGGAATCAATTTAAGAAACAGTTTCCACCTTGACATCTTCAAGCTATGTTAGAAAAAATTCAGTAATGACTACTAAATTAATGATTGCTAGGACTAAGACTTGGTTTTCTCATCTGTGAAATAAAAGGGTTGTTTTAGGTCACTGATTTTGAATCTCAAGTCATAGCCCAAATTAGAGTCAATAAAGTTCTATGAAGAGTTGAAAAGGACCATGGGATACTTTCCTTCTCCCTTCTCTTCTCTGCTTCCTGATTTCCCAGGCTTCCTTCAAGCCTCAGCTAAAATCCCACCTTCTGCAAAAAGTTGTTCTTGATTCCCTATAATGCTAGCACCTTCCCTCTAAATTTTCTCCAAGTTTTCCTGCATATATCTTGTTCGTACATAGTTGCTTGCATATTGTCTCCCCTCATAGGAGGGGAATTGTTTTTGCCTTTCTTTGTATCCCCAGCACATATCGTGTGTTGAATAAATGCCTGTTGACTTGGTACAGGTCCATTATTACCATACAGGGTGCATGTGTGGTATAGAGGCACCATAATAGCTCTGATGTTCGGTGTGATCCTGAGCAAGTAATTTAACCAACTTAGACCTTAGTTTTCTAAACAGTAAAGGGGTCTGGGGGATGAGGGCAGGGAAAGGGTTAGACTAGATGGTCTCAGGGTCCCTTCTAGCTCTAGGTCCATGATCCTATAAACCTTTCTAGGCCCTAGTCTCCCCATTTTATGAAAATAAATTGTTTTCCATAATTTTGAAAGTCATTTTCAGCCTGAACAGTCAGTGATTCTAGTGACAACTAGGTACTCTAGTGGATAGTGCATGAACCTGGAATCAGGAAAACCTGAGTTCAAATCCAGCCTCAGACACTTACTAGTTGTGTGACCCTAGGCAAATCACTTAACCTCTGACTGCCTCATTTTCCTCATTGGTAAAATAGTTCAGGCAGTTGAGATAATATTTATAAAACACTTAGCAAACCTTAAAGCACTACTTAAGCGTTATTGTTATTGTTATTATAACCAAAAGAATAGAGTAATGTGGCATCAAGTTGATATCAAATTAACATTGTGATTTTTTTCTCCCCCTTTAATTTTAGTAACTGTTCTCCTAAGTTTTTTGGGTTTTTTTTTTTGCTTTTTTTGGGGGGAGGGCAATTGGGGTTAAGTAACTTGCCCAAGGTCACACAGCTATGTTTTTTTGTTTGTGTGGATTAAGTGTCTGAGGCCAGATCCGAACTCAGGTCCTTCTGACTCCAGGGCCAGCGCTCTATTCACTGCGCCACCTAGCCACCCCTCGTTCTCCTAAGTTTTAAGAAATTGACCTTCCTATAACTTTCAATATACAAAAAAGAGCTTCTAAAACCATTGCCTTTATCTTTCTCAGTTAATTACCACCACCACCCAACTTGGTGACGAGTCACTCAATGGGAATGATATCTAATAGATTCTGGGGTTATTATAATCATGGGAGTCATCTCGGGCCACAAGCTTTTTTTCCCCTTTTTCTAATGTTCAGAGAGTTACAGATTACTAGGAAAATCCAGCAATTTGCCCGTAGAAACAGCTTTGCTTTCACCAAGGCTGGGTCCATATCAGACCTTGGCTCTTACAGGATTTGGGGCCTGGGCACTGCTCTCCTTGCCTTCTGTTGCTTAGCAACAAGTTCCAAAAAATGTTTTGCTAATATCTTTAATGATGCCAAAGCAAAATAAGAAGTAAACAAAAATAGATGTTAATTTCAAGCCCAATTAAAATACACACACCAGCTCAGTGTTTGTCAAAAGTGGAGGAGGCAAGGATTCTCCAGACATCAGAAAACAAAATAATATTTTAAATTAATAAATGCGATCAAAAAAATCTTTCAGTGTTCTTTCATTGTCTCGGTCTTTTTTAATGTCCCTTATTTCACAACTAAGAGTGACGATGTGCATTAACACAGTGGAAAGCTTTCAGGACAAACAATGTCATTTAGGGCCTCTACTTTTAAAAAAATGATGGAAATTATTTTGTCATCTAAGCATTTGAGGAAACTGGCATATGGTAACCAGGAAATGGAATGTCATTTTCTGGTGGGCCCTGAAGAATTTTTTCAAAGTCAGATTTTATAGATTCTTTGTCCCAAATGACTATGGTGTTTCAGGATACCTAGTAAAGAATTTGTCTAAAGATTTTAATAACCCTAAGCCCTGTTTCCCACAAAATCAATGACAGTACCTATCAAACAAATTTGTGAGATCATATCGCCATAGTTCTAGAAATATAAAGGATTGTTGGGGTTACATTTGAGGATATTGAGACCCAAAGAGGTTGACATTTGCCCAAGATCACACAGGATCATTGAATAATAGATTCAGCTCTCCAAGAGACTGTAAAGGTGACCTGATTAAACCTCTTCATCTTCCACAGCTAATAAGAGAATGAGTCAACATTCATACCAAACCTTTGACTCTTAATCCAGCACAGTCAGGACTTCAGTCCAGGGATCTAACAGCAAATCTAGCACTTCCCCATGGTCCCATTGCTGTCCCTATGTTCTTGTTGGCTACAAATTTGTTTATGGTAGAAATTAATCAGTAAATCAGCCAGTGCCATTCAGACACTATTGAAATCTGCTTAAAATCCAGTAACCTACTAGCACAGGATTTCATAAACTGCTGCTGTTTTAACACTTTCCCCCAGTAAGAGCCACTGGTCAAACACTGCCATAATCATGTTGGAAAGAAGCCTTTCCAAGAACCCTCTCCCAATCCCAACAAAGCTGAGGGTTCCACAGTTGATCAGAAATAAAGAATTTATCTTCCAAACTAGGCTTGGTTAGCCATTTTCAAATGGCTAAAAGATAGATAGATAGATAGATAGATAGATAGATAGATAGATAGACAGACAGAAAGACAGACATAGATATATACACACATACAGGTATAGGTGTGTTTTATATATTATCATATACCATAATAATATCATGTTCTATTCTATTATTAAATATTATTCATACATTTTGCATACATGTGCTATGTACATATATATAATAAACATATATATGTGTGCATAATTGGCAGTTGAAAATATCTTTTTTAATAAAATAATTTTTTATAAATCAACTTGGAAGGTATAGATGTAAAGTCATGATATTCTATAATTTATTTTTTCCTTTTTAAAATTTAAATTTTTATTTATGTCTTTAATTTTTATGTTATCTTTATTTCCAGATACATCCCCCCCTTCATTCCTAGAATGATATCCCCTGTAATAAGGAACGAAAAGGGGTTTTTTGAGCCATTGAATAAAAGTTAGCTTGACATTTGTTAGCTTGTTTAATCTAGTTTAATTTTCAAAGAACAATGAGTTTGGTATACTGTCAGAGACTATGTTTTCTACATGTTCTAAACTATAATAAACATGCTGTAATGGTTTATACTTTCATACTCCGAGGAATACCAAGAAATCACACAATGGGCATAGTGGGTATGAGAAGGCTACAGTATATTACCAGCAAAGAACTCCATAAGTAATAAAACATAAAAACATTAATAAATCAGTGAAAAAATAATTAATAAGTACCTATTACTTTCCAGACAGTGTGCTTGATAAAAAGGAAAAGCCCCAACTACCTCTCAGAAATCCCAAACCAGATGTCATGGAGTCATCTTGAACTCAACATGCCCAAAATGGAACTCATTACCTTTTCTCTAAATACTATCCCCTTCCAAACATTCTGATTATGGTTGAGAGTTCCATCATTCGCCCAGGCTCACAGCCTCTCCATTCATCACTAAATATAGCCAGCCTGATGCTATCACTGCTTTGTGAATTCTGTTCCCCTCTTTTTGGATCCCCTAAATACCCTGGCTCCTCGTAGCCCCTGGCATAAGTGCCAGGGCAAAGCCCTTCTCAAACCAGCTGCTCCCCACAGCCTCAATGTGGTGATTTCATTAGAGCACCCTTAGAGAATATGAACTGTCTTTTAAATATATAATAAATGTATTGTGTAACTTTCTTTTTTCCCTTCCATCCCTGCCCTCAAAGCCCTAATCTCTAGAGAAGACTACAATAGACACAAATAAGTATATATGTAAAATTACTCTATACGTACTTCTATTTATCAGTTCTTTCTCTGGATGCAGATAGCAGCATCTTTCTTCATAGGTTCTTTGTAGTTAACTTGGGTATGTATAATAATCAAAATGACTTAGTCACTCAAAGTTGTTCTTAAGAGTCATCAATGCTATGATTGAAAAGCAGCATGGTGCAGTAGATAGGTAGCCCACTGCATTTAGCATCAGGGAGATCTGAGTCGGAATCCAGGCCCAGAAGCTGACCAGCTGTGTGACCCTGATTAAATCAACAATTCTTTCTGAACCTCAGCTTTCTTATCTATAAAACAAGAATTGACCTTACAAAATATGAAAACTAAATGAGATAATGCATGTAAAGGGCTTTGCAAATTATAAAGCATTATATCAATATAAACTATAAACATATGGTTCTTTCTGTGGCCTGATTTTCAGACTTGGAAAAAAATAAAACGAATTTTCTCTTCTCCAAAGAATCTATGTATCAAGGAAAAGAAACTGTGCCTTTACTGACTGTCAGCTCCATTACTATCCTTACCATAAACAGTGAGGAAGATAGTTCACGCCTTTGGGGAATGAATCAGTTAGTGACAAAAATTCCTCTTGTGGCACACTTAAGCTGTGGAACCAGTACGTTGCTTGCAAAAGCCAAAGAGGAACCAGAAAAATCATCTACTGGTTATTTGTAGCCCAGAAGTAGCTTAGTATCAGTCCTTCCTTGTCTTCTCTAATTATATATTCAAATAGTGATAGATCATCTTTCTTTAATGCTTAAAAGTTTACAAAACATTTTCCTTACAACAACCCTGTAAATTAAAGATGACAAGTAACACCTCTTTCTTATAGATGAAGAAACAAGCTCTGAGATTTTGATGAGACATGTCCTGGGTCACACAGCTAAGAAATATTTGAATCGGTGCACTGACCACTACATTACACTGCCTCTCAGGATGCTGTTGTGAACCAATTAAGACAATGGGGTGGAAGTGATTCTAAGAGGAAAAAAAAATAGTGATCAATCAGTCTGCCAGTTGAGAGCTACTGAGCATTTCCTACACAGAAAACATTGTACTTGTTGCCTGGAACATGGAGTATCTAAAGAACAACAGAGGAAAACTAGGACACTCTTTGGACTGCTACAGAGAGGCTTAGAAATATGAATAGAGATATATTAGAGATATAGAGATGTAGCTTGGTTTCTGTAGCCCAAGAATTATCTTATGTCTGGAATCTCTTGAGTGACCAGAGTTTTACCAGGTCCACCATAGTTTCAACTTGAATCTTTTTTATTTGTTTGTTTCTTTGTTTTGCAAGGTAATTGGGATTGACTTTCCCAGCTAGTAAGTGTCAAGCTTCTGAGACCAGGTCACCCTGACTCCAGGGGCAGATGTCTATCCATTGTGTCACTTAGATGCCCCTTTAAATATTTTTTAAAAATTGTTTTGGTTCATTGTTTTATTGATTCTCTCTTTTCCTTAATATCACATATCAATGTGACTTACTCATGACTCCCCCCAAAACCCACAATATATATCCTTCCCTTATAGCAAATTATCATCAGGTGAAACAGATCAACATATTAGCTGAAAACACATGACTCAATCTGCATCTGTTGTCTAATACTTCTTTGCCAGTAGACAGGAGGCATGTCATTTTCAGGGCTCTAAGGAAATGATTCATCTCTGCATTGATCAGAGTTCTGAAATCTTCCAGTGCTGTTTTCTTTCCCATTATTGTGATCATTATATAAATTCTTCTTCTACTACTTATTTTATGCTTATTAATAAGTTCATCCAAGTCTTCCCATATTACTGAATGCTTAATTTTCCTAATTTCATCACTACAGTTTCCAGGGTCTTATGTTTGTATCAGAAGCTTCATCCTTCCTAAATCTTCCACTAAGAGATATAAACAAAAACAGATGACCTCACTCATGCTAGGAAAAAAGAAATTGATCCAAAGTGGAGCATGGCAGCCACTCCACAGAGCCAAGATCAAGTGGGACCAATTCAGACCTGAAGTAAAGAATGAAGACACCAAAAGCTTTGAATATGAATCCAAGCTCCGGCACTTGGCAGCTGTGTGGCCATGGGCAAATTATTTAATTGCAGAACTCACAGAATCATAGATTTAGAGTTGGGAGTGACTTTAGAGGCTATATGGTACAATACTCCCATTTTACAGATGGAGAAACTGAGACTAAGAAGCCTAAATTATTTGCTCAGTGTCACATAGGGAGTAAACACCATAGATAAGATGTGATCCTGTCTCTTGACAACAAAGCTAATAATCTTTCTACCTTATACTGACTTTATAGAATTATTGGGAAGAAAGCTTTTTGTGAGTTTTAAAATGTTCCATCATTGGAAGCTTACATCACTACCAGGGTAATTGACACTGAATGTAGTTTTCCAGAGAAGTGAACCTGGGCAGCAAAAGAATACTGTGGTTTCTGGTAAGCTTGGTCATCTGTTCTGGCTCTGTCACTGACCATTGACCTGGGACTAATGTCCTCATTTGCCCAATGACCTCAGACCTGCTTCACCTTCTGATGACCACCTTTGTACCTGCTTGATGGTAACAGTGACACCACCTCCCAGGGTTTTCTTCAGCTTGGAGAGAGACAGGTAATATGTGAATCTGGCTGGCTGGCTTTAGTTGAAGCCAGGCCACCCCTAAACAGACATCTGTTTATCCTTATTGGTAACCAGAACTGCCTTATCTGACTTTTTCTATGGATTCCTTATTCCCATTATACTAAAAAGGATCAACTTTACTTCACCATCTGGATTTCATTTTGGAGATAAAGAATCACAAATCAGCTGATGTACTCTTTCTGAACTTTTTGGTTATAATGTTTGCTGTTGTCCATCTAAATTCATGGGCTGATTTATTGCCCCACGCCTGGCCAAGTTAAAAAAATGTGTCCTCAGAGATAAAAGGCTTTCAGCTGACCATTTTGAGAATTTTCTGGGACTTTCCTTTCTGAATAATAGGAAGGAGGAGGAAGAGTTGACAGGATGTGTACCAAGTGCCAATTTCTTTGACCTGAGTTCCCAGACTTACCTGAGGGAACCTTCACTGCCTGGTCAGACTGTGATCAGCAAAATTCCTTTCATGTGGGAGATCAGAAGAAAAGAAAAGATGAAGGTGACACCAACTTGACCATATTTACCAAGACCCATAATCCAACGTCATTGTGGCACATTAGAAAGGGTACTAGGCAGAGTCAGAGTGCTGGCTCACTGTCCTGCCTGTGTCCTAACTTTCTATGTGATCTCAGTTGAGTAAATCACTCATCTGGGTGCCAGTCCTCTTATTTGTAAAATAAAGGTATTAGATTGGATGATCTCTAAGGTCTGTAGTCAATCAAACAACAAGCATTTATTATGTGCCCACTATATGCCAGTGCTAAGCACTGGGAATACAAATAAGAAAAAGAAATACAGTAACTCCCCTCAAGGAATTTATAATCAAAGGAAGGCCACACAAAAGGAAGCTAGAAGGGGGTGGGGGTAGAAACCAGAGGACCTGGCATGTTAGGGGGCATCTCATTCCATAGATTTGAACCCAAGCAGAGGTTGTAAAAGACCATGAGTTATAAGGTCTTCTGATGCTATGATATTCCCAGTGCCAAGATCTTACATCTGCTAATAAGAAATTTGAATAAACCAGGGCAAGTGATCGCTCTCATGGCCTCAGAGCTACTGGGGCCCCCTGCTTCCTCCATTTTCTTTTCCATGAATTCCTAACAGTTCAACATTTTCAGGCAGAAGTTTGTGATTAATGAGTTCCCAATAAAGGAAGCCTCATTTGACCCTTGTAAATCTGAGGCACAGGCATATATTAAATAATCTCAAGTCAAATGGAAAAACAATGGCAATCCCACTCCCATTTTCCTATTTCCACCAAGCTATAGCAGTGGCCCCAACTCTTATCAATTCTAAGCAGCAATTTGAACAGATGACTGCAAAATGTATATTCTTTTGCTCTTTAATTTCATTCTGGGCTAATAGACAAGGTTGATCTTAATAAGGATTAGCAGTCTTACATGCAGATTTTTGCCTGTCACTTTACTTTGGGGCATTTAATTAAAGACTCTTGCTTTTCAAATTAATTAGCCCAAAACATTCTCATCTTGGTGTTTATAAGCCTAAGGCTATGAATAAGGAAGTCACTTATGGTACCAGCTCTACTAATAACCAGTATCTGGTCTTGGTCATGTTTCAGTTCTGCCAGTAGCTTATTATGTGACCTTGAATGAGTGATTGCATCTCCTGGGGCTCTGGTTTTCACTAAAATTATGGGTTTAGAATAAATGATAGTTGAAAGAATCCTGAATTTTGAGTCAGAAAAACTGGGTTCCAGTTCCAGCTTTCATTGTCTTCTTGGCTGTCTGGTCAGTCATCTGGATAGTTCTTCATCCATGTCATACCCAATAACAATCTTCCCCTTCAAACTACACCTTCATAATGGGATCCTTTTAATATCTAGAAACTAAACTCCTAGTCCTACTGACCTTAAGCTACATATATTATGCTTCTGAGTGAAGAGAAAGAGAAAAGACCACAGTCCTAGTCTCTCTCCTGAGCTGCAGGCTGAATTATCAGCAACCTGTTATCCCATAGACATCTCAAACTTATCATGTCCAAAAGAGTACTCACTATCTTCCCCTTCAAATTGCACCTTCATAATGGGTTCCCTTTAATATCTGGAAACTAAACTCCTAGTCATACTGACCTTAAGCTACATATATTATCTTTCTGAGTGAAAAGAAAGAGAAAAGACCAGAGAGTATTTTTAGCTGGCAGTGGAGTGAAAAATAATTGAAATCTTCACCTTTCTATTTATTGATATCCTTAGCTTTTTCTCTGAGCCTCAGTTTCCTCATTTGGAAAAACAGTTCACATGGTTATTATGAGGATCAAATGAGATGATATATGGAAAACATTTTGTAAACCATAAAATGCTATATAAATGTTAGCTATTATTAGCTACCTTGAATGCTCAACTAGGTGTCTCCTGTGAGAATCCCTTCCTGATGGAATGAGATGTGATGGAAAAGTATTTAGTAAGCCCTTTCTATTCGCCAAGTGTTGGAGACAAAAACAGAAAAGTAAGACAGTCCCTGCCCCCTACGAGCTCACAATTTAATTAAGAAAGACAAAACATAAAGAAGGATTCAACTTCGTGGGTGATGGAAAGGTAAGGTGGTAAGGTAAGGTAAGGTGGTAAGGTAAGGTAAGGCAAGGTGGTAAGGTAAGGTCCAGTGGGCAAAGGAACAGGGCAGATGGCAAAGCCCTGTAGATGTTGGAGAGCAATGGCAAGACATATCCCAATGATCTTGGGGAAAAGGATACTGGGCCCAAAGTTGGAATGGAGTAAGGAACTGGGTGAATTCCTAAGAAATGTATATATGGCTGAGGGTGATAGTCACCCTCCAGCTGAAAGTGAGCATCTACTACCTGGAGGGACTGGGTAATGGGGTTTGGGGTAGGGAAGAGGAAAAGTCCAGTTCATCATTTTGTTTCTGTGCTCCTAGTTATTGGTATCTAGTAGGGCTTCATAATTGCTCATTTGAATAAATCACAGTGAATTTATTTATCTGATAAGGTCAGTTCCATGCAAAATGACCCAGTCTACTGGTAGAGTTCATATTATGTAAAGGACTATTATGGTTAATAAATAGTCTTCCACTCTGGCTGTCAATGCACATTCTGATTTCCTTCCTACCTCTTCACTTCTCAGGATCAGATTGATAGCCTTACAGCAAAAGTGATTCCTGTTGGTTTTTCCCAGTGGATCAATCCTTCTTCCTGACCCTTGATTCCATTGTGTGGTCTCAGTGGTTCACACATAGTAGGAAGTAAGTAAAGGTAAAAGAATTGGTGTTTTGAAAAATAGTAGATTATCATTCTGCATTATAATCTTTCCAAAATATTTAAAATTAGCTCTGATTCAAGGGTACATGAGGCTGTAGCAGCAAGCACCCCAAACTTCAGAGTTACAGAACTTACAGATCAAACAGACAGGCTTCCAAACTGTCCAACCATTATATCAATACCAAATCACAATTACCAGAGAGGGAAGCATCAACATCTGGGTTTTCAAAGCCGGGGGGCTCTCAACAACGGCTTCCCAGAGTCTCATCTGGTCAAATCACACAACACTTCTCAAAGTGAGCCCCAAAGCAAAGCCTCTCATCAGAGTTTATAAAGCCTTCTCCTAGCTCAAAGAATGTAACAACCTCCTTGACCCACTGCCCAATCACAAAGTATCAAGGTGTGGGCTTTCCTGAAAAACAAGCCTCCCACCACAGGCTCCAGGTGCACTTAAGCTAGGGGCAGGGAAGATCTTTAAATCTGCATTTCCATTACAGAGGCACATGTATGTATTCGTGTGTGTATATACATACATATATGTATGTATATATTCACTTATGTGTATGTTTTTATGAAATATGAACTTAGATTTGGATCCTCATTTGTTAGGCAGCCAGGATTAAAATCTCCTGTGAGTAATTAGCAAAACCTTCTGCCAGTTCTCCCCTTGACGTCATCTGTAGGCTGGCATCTGGGTCTGTGTCAGGCACTTGGGTAGCTTCCACAGTCCAGCTTTCTTCTTGTCTAGGTATCTGCCTGGAAAATGTCTTATCCAGATACCTAGGGAAATACCACCTGACAAGGATGTGCACTGAAAGTGGCACATTTCAAGTTAGTGAGTGAAGTTATAAAAAGGGGCAAAGGGACTCATCTGGATCTGCTCTGCCAGCATGAGAGGAGATGGCAAAATCCCTATTTAATAGTGACAATCACACAAGTACAGCTGTATGGAATTTGTACCCTCAGATAACATGTATGCAGCTAAATTGCACGTGTATATGAAGTAATACATCTACGGGGTTTTAGTGTTCTACCTAGAGGTGGCATAATTTCATGTTTAGAATCTTTAAGAAACAAAATAACATCAAGGCAGGGTTTTAACAAGGAGAGGTAGGACGAGACTAGGAAGAAATCTTGTTTCTCTTTTCATGCATAACTAACTAAATGTGCCCTACAATTATCCTTACCTGTCCCCATTGAAAGCAGTAATGGATTGGTACTCTCCTCAGAGATCTCTCTCCCCATAATGTGAACTCCCTCAGGATCCTTCTTCCCCCACCCAGGTCTGTTTGTGCTGCTTTTGAACATTTAGCCAAGGAAATTTGATAATCTGGAACTGACAAGAAAGGACAGGAAGAAAATGTATTCTTTAAGTCAAAATCATATTTGCATTGCAAGAGCTACACTTTGGAGAGAAAGAATTTTTTTCTTTTAAAAATCAAATCTTAGAATCCAGGTAAAATATGAGGATTTGAGTAAGTTTTCCCCCAAGAGAAGTTTTGCTGAATAAGACAGCTTTAAATGAGTTTGGGTCCTTCTCCTTCGCTTTTTATGTTATGTGTTGATGGGTTTTCTCATCTCAGTTGTCTGGGATTTCACAGCTCTTTGTTAGTATCATTCTGCTGAAACTGGGAAGAGGAGCAAACATTACACATGGCTGGTGAGCTTTCCTTCCTGTCTGCCTCATTCTTTGGCTCATCATGGGAAGCTGAACATATTTTCCAAGCCAGGACGACCCAGTTAATTTGCATGGTTTACCTTCTGCATTTTTATAAGAACAAAGATGACTTGTGAGCATTGCCTGACTTCTCCACTGGCATATTGGTGTTTAATCCAAGATTCTTTTTGGGAAACCAAGGCTGGAAATGAATTTGGGAAGAGAAGAATCTTTGACTCAGGTAATCTAAATGAGTTGATCAGTTTCATGAGAGCTGTGATGCTTCTTTAGGTAATAATAGTTTAATGCAAAAGCTCTTCAAGTATTCTTTGAATATTCTTGTAGTTATTTTTCAGTGGTACTCACTTTTCATTCCGAGATGGGGAAAGGAGCAATGTTTTTAGCATTGTGGATATAGGCAAGGGTGGGTGTGGATGTATATGATGCAGATATTAAGATGAATTTTGAGGTGAAAAGAGAAAACTCTGAAATCATCTTATTTCAGTATGTGAGACAAATTCAAAAGATATAATTCTTGGGGGAAAACTTCTATGTTACCAATATCTTTTATTTAAAACTGGAAATCCTGCAATACAATCTCATTATTTTCTTTTGGAAGTGACAAAACAGGAACTGAAGTATGAATTGTAGAGAGAAATGTCCTGATAGTATCTGTCTTTGCTGTTGACTGTTCTATTTTAAGTCCCAGTTTATAAGCTTAGAATAATATCTGAATATTGGGAAATTCACAACCAGCACGGTTGGATTAAGTACCCAACCTGAGGACCCTGAAAGAGACCTGAGATCTCTAACTTTGGGATGGGATAATAGCCTCATCAATAAAGACCTGTTTTGGAGTTTGGGGAGGGGAGAGGCATAGGATGATAATATAGCATAGATTTAGAACTGGAAGAGACCTTATAGGTTATGAAGCCCAGCCTCTTTGATTTATGCATGAAAAAACTAAGGACCAGAGATGTAAAGTAACTCAACACAATTAGAAATTATCTAAGGCAGGATTTGAATCCAAGGTCTTTCTGACTACAAATCCTAGAATCTATCCACTGGACCTTGCATCCAGTGAAGATACAAGGCAGGAAAGGATCAGACCAAAGAGAAGATCTTTTTTATTACAACCTAGAAAGCAGGAAGCTCCTCAAGTGTGGCTTCCTTTTTAAATTGATTATTCTTTGTAGTTACTAGCAATGTGATGTAGTGGATAGAGGGTTGGAATTGAAGTCAAAAACCCTGGGTGTGATTCCTGCCTCTGAAACATACTGGTGGTGTGACTCTAAGCTAGTTACTTAAAGGCTTAATGCCTCCAGGAACCTCTCTAAGACTATAATCTATAGAGAGGATGCTGATCTAATACATGTAGAAACTTTCTGTGTTAGAAGTTGCCATATGACGAAATTACATACCCTGAACCAACACTTATCCCCCCCAAAAAATTTCTTACTAAAAAGATGCTAATCTCAGTTTTTTCTACAGGCTAAAGAAGTACAAGTACTTCTGGCAGCCTATAAGTTTCAGAAACCTGTGGCTCTAATGTTAGGGAAGGCATAACAGAGGGTGTGGAACTTGAGTAAGACCCCAAAAGATAGATACCCTGGACAAGCAGAGAGAGAAGAGAGGGGAAATACACATGAGAGAACAAAGCAGTCGAAAAGAAAGTGGCGCAAATATGTCATGTTCAAGTTGGGTAGAACTTTATCCCTTACAAAAAAAATTGAAGGATAAGCAATTTTGAGTATTTTACAGTAACATATTTTATATTACCATATGACCTAAAGAAAATGAGGAGAAAGGTTATTATTTAGTTCATAATGATTAATTATTTAATCCTGGTTAAAACATAAAAACAAATGAATCTCCAACCTTATAGTAGTAACATTGTAACATCATGGAATTCAAACTCTGTTAGAGAGTAGGGAGGGAACAAAAGAGAAATTTTATAACAAGGTCAAGAGGAAGAGAAACCCAGACTGAACTTAATGAAGCACACATTTCTTTCACATTCATTTTACTTCATACTCAATTTTAGCCCCAAGGTCTAAGAATGTTATGCACTGGCAAATATTCATCTTTTGACAAGCCTACTGACATGTAACAATTGTTTGCTGCTTACCAGCTGGTAGGAGAAAAAATCACTGAGAGATTAATCTGGAAAGAGAAGAGGATTCACATTGGGGGATAATGAGAGATAAGGTCATTTCCCATTAGCCTGCCCTTCCCTGGACTTCAATTCAGCCCAATAATTTATCCTCAAAAGTACCCTCTGCCCTAGGTCCCTCCCTCTGATTGAATACCTCTTCCCACAACTTCCATTTAATATGTCATGCAATCTTTTTCCACAAGACCGCACTCCTCCATGCTGTTCCGTTATGCCTCCAAGCTCTGTACCTTGTCCTAACCCACCTTTTATATGTTATCTTCTCCATTAGAATGTAAACTCCTAGAAGGCAGGGGCTGTCTTCCTTTTTCACATGCAATTTGTTTTCCAAGTGCTTAATATAGTGCCTGACACCTAGTAAGTAAGCTCTTAATAAATGCTTGTTGATCGACAGTTTGAAATATGTTGAGGCCAGAGTATGGAACAGTCTTGAATTTCATTCTAAGAAATTTGGACTTTACTCTGTTGCCAGTAAGGAACTAATGATCTTTTGTTTCTTTGGGTTTCTTTGTTTTGGTCCAAAACATTATTTTAAGACCTTCCTAAGAGTTTCTGATCATTCCATGGAAGTCAAACAGAAACCCAATCATTTAATCACTTTATCTCCCTCTTGGAAGTTATAGGATTATTAATTCTGAGCTAGAAAGGATCTCAGAAACCATTGAGTCCTACCCCTTATTTTATAGATAAGGATACTGAGTCGTCAGAGACAGGAAATTGTCCAATCACACAGATTTCATTTGACAGAGCTATTATTTACAGTCTTTTGACTCTAAATTTAGCACACAGACTGTTGCACAATGCCAAAGGGAAGCAGCATCATTCACTATGGTCTAAATGTTATTCACTTGTTAGTACCCTTTTTTTCTGAGAGCCATACTGCTGATATGCCACCATTGGTTCTAATCTATTCTCTTTTTTATATATGGAAATTCTGAAATTTGACTATGACATTTCTGGGAGTAACCCTATTGGGTTTTCTTTCAGGGGGTAATAAGTAGATTCATTCTAGCTTCACTTTACCCTCTGTACAATTTAAATGTATGATTTCTTGAAATAGAGTATCCAAGCTTCTTCTTGTTTTGTTTTTTTAATCATGGTTTTCCCAGTCATCTTTGACTCTTAAATTATCTCTCCTTAACCTATTTTCTAAGTCAATTGTTTTTGACATGTTATCTTACATTTTCTGCTTCTAAACCTTTTTATGTTCTTCAAATATTTCTTTTTGTCTCATGGAGTCATTGATTTCTTTTTGGCCCATTCTAGTTTTTCGGGAGTCCATAACTTGGGTCAGGTTTACCACTTTCTCTTATAAGCTATATATTCTTCTTTGAATGCCAAATGTATGCTTGCATAAAGGACTGTTTTACAATGAACTCACACAAGTCAGGCACTCACATGGAAGGCAGAAGGAGCAATACAAAGATACTCTCGAGGTCTCTCTGAAAAACTATGGAATCAATTTGAGACATGGGAAGCACTGGAATAGGAATGCCCACCATGGCATGCCTGCATCAAAGAAGGTGTTATACTTTGTGAACAAAGCAGAATTTCAGTAGCTCAAAGGAAATATGAAATGTGCAAATTTAGAGACATCCCCACTCCAAATGTTCATATGAACTATTTGTGCCTGATCTGTTGGTAGAGCCTTCCAAGCTCTTATTGGTCTGATCAGCTACAGTCAGACACACTGTACCTTGACACCAATATCCTCTTCAAGGATGAAGGACAGCAACCAATGAACCATTTATTCTCCTTCCAATCCTTTTCTCTAAAGAAAAAGATTTTTTTAAATTGTTACTTCATTTCTTCTAGGTATTCATATATACTTTGTGGAAAATCCATTTTTCCTTTGAGTCTCTGCTTATAGTTGGTACATTCCCTGTCTCCTAGGCTAGATTTGGGAGCAGTCAATATAGATCTAGACCTATAGTAATTTTTAAAAACTTGTCTATGTCTTCTTTGGTTTACTAAATTTCTCCAGCTTTAGTTCTTGAATGAAAGCTTTGTGCCAGGGTCAGGTTCTGCCTACTGTTCTGCCCTGTTTGGTCTTCACTTTGATCAGCTAGGTTAGGTCACTGATGTCAAACTCCCAGGGTTAGGCCTCCCTGGATCTTCCAAATTCTCATTCTTCAGGACAGAATGCCAGTGACATTGGAGCCCTTGAGCATCTAGGCACCATACTAGTCATTGCCACTTCCCAGAGCTTTCATGGTGTTCTCCAACTCCCCTAACCCATTCTAAATACCCTGATGATTTCTCATGGGAACCTTCTACTCTTGCTACCTCTAAAAATAGTCCTACATGTTACATATGCCTTTGCTAATCTCTGGTTGTGTTAGGTGGCTTCTGGTTTGCTTCCCTGTGTTGATACAAGCTTTACTCTTGGCCCCCTTTGCTATTGCCCATGGGCAACTGGCCAGCTTTTTATACAGTTCTAAGGTAAAATTCATTGTAGTTTCTCATTGGATTTCTTTATCATTATTCTGTCTGGTGAAAATTTCAGGGGTTTGCTGGAGTAGAGATGTGGGAACTGGATGATCTTCCTCCATTCAGATAGCTGTCTTGGCCAGAAGACTATATTCCTTTTTATTGAAAGCTTTGATAGGACTTTCCTCTACTAAGATAGATAGTCAATTGCATGTGTTTGTGTTAACACATGAAGTGGAGAGGTTTATCTGAGGAAATTTCTCCTAATTTAAGTGAATATTTATTGAATACTCAACCACAAAAGACATTATTTTTACTTATCAATTCAAAGAAACTATAACTTAACTATTCCTTTAATACAACTAATTTTTACTTTTAAAATATACATTTAAGTCAAAACCAGGAATAAAATACCAAATTCTTTTTGGTGTTCCTGGTCACATCTAGCATATTTATACACCCCTATGGTCAACAGTGATTATCCTGAGATTGTGATTCAAAGGAAGTTCATATTCACTTTAGGAAAAGAAAAAAAAACAGTTACTAAGATTGGAACTAATGGCCTGACTCCACTGGTGGTGACAGTGATGGAGCAACTGTCCTCAATCCCAACCACAAATCAGTCTTGAATATATTTATCTCCCTCCAATAAGGCCTGTATTTTTATTCTGCCAGCCAAAAGAGATGGCTGTAGTGAGGAGGCTACAGGAAAGATGTAAATAAAGGAGAGTCTACAGCATGTACAAGCATCTAAGAGGCTGAAATGGATTAGATATTATATTTCTAGATGTCTGCAGTGATGCCTTTGATGAAATGTTTACTGAAGTTTATTTGCATCTATCTATATACCATTATGTCCGGGAATGGAGAAGACAGGACCTTGATTGTCATGTTGACAGAATAGCAATCTTCAGAGAAAGAAATGAGGGCCACAGTAAATAGTAGGTCCTAAATGTACTTAATAATGAATAAATGTATGTCAAATTGATTTGAGGACTCACTATTTAACAAAATTTGCTGGGAAAATTGGAAATTAGTTTGGTAGAAGCTGGGTGTAAACCAACATCTCATACCATATTCCAAGATAAGGTCAAAATGGATACTTGATTTAGACATAAGGGGTAATACAATAAGCAAATTAGGGGAGCTTAGAATAAGTTATATGTCATATCTGTTGATAAGGGAAGAATTTATGACCAAAAAGGAGATGGAGAGCATTACTAGATATAAAATGGATAATTTTATTAAAATAAGTTAAAAGGGTTTTATGCAAACAAAATCAATGTAGCCAAGATTAGAAGGAAAACTGGGGAGAAATTTTTAAAGCAATTTTCTCTGATAAAGACCTCATTTCTCAAACATAGAAAACGGAGTCAAATTTATAAGAATACAAGTCATTCCCCAGTTGATAAATGGTCTAAGGATATGAACAGGCAGTTTTCAGATAAAGAAATCAAATATATCTATAGTAATATGTAAAAAATGCTCTAAATAATTGTTGATTAGAGAAATGCACATTAAAATAACTCTGAGGTACCACATCATACCTCTCAGATCAACTAATATGAAAGAAGAGTAAAATGACAAATGTTAGAGGGAATGTGGGAAAATTGAGACACTGATGCACTCTTAGTAGATTTGTGAACTGATTCAACCATTCTAGAGAGTAATTTGGAAGTATGTGAAGGGCTATAAAATTGTGCATACACTTTGACCCACAAATACCACTACTAGGTCCAAAAATATATCCCAAAGAGATAAAAAGGAAAAGGATTTGTATGTACAAAAATATTTAGAACAGCTTTTTCGTAGGTGGCAAAGAATTGGAAACAGAGGGGATGTCCATCAATTGGGGAATGGCTGACCAAGTTTTGGTATATGATTATGATGGAATGCTATTGTGCTATAAAAAATGACAAGCAGAATACTTTCAGAAAAACCTGTAAAGATTTACATGAACTGATGCAAAGCGAATATAAGCAAAGCCAGAAGAACATTGTACACAGAAGCAGTATTATTGGGTGATCGACTGTGAATGACTTAGCTATACTCAGTAATACAATTATCTAAGACAGTTCTGAAGAACTCATGATGGAAAATATTATCCACATCCAGAAAAAGAGCTAATAGAACCTGAGTGAAGATTAAAGCATTTTTTTTGCTTTATTTTTTTCTTTGTTGGGGGGAGAACAGTCTATATTTTCTTGCATAACATGACTAGTATTTATTTCAGGACAGATCAACTTGAACAAAATAGCAGAAATTTAAGGAAGAGGCATTGTAGTACACTGGACAAGTATTGAATCTGGAAAAGTTGGCATGCTATTACTAGCTGTGTCATCTTGGGCAAGTCATTTAACTTCTGGTCCTCAATTTCTTCCACCATTCAATGATGGGATTGGACTAGAACAGAGATAATTAACTTTATTTGTGTCATAGACCCTACAGACAGTCTGGTAAAACCTATGGATCCTTTTTTAGCTTGATATTTTAAATACATAAAAGAAATTCATAGGACTACTGAGGAAAGAAACTGTATAGAAATATAGTTACCATATTTCATATGCATGGAAACTACATTAGGAACCCCTAGACTAGATGATCTTGAAGGTCCCTTTTAGTGTTCCTATGGAGAGGAAATTATTCTGAATTTGAATATGTGTTTTTATATAGGCATGTACACATTTATTCCCATCAAAAAGGCATTCCTATCATTCAGGTTGTTTTTGTTTGTTTTCTCCCTTACTGGTTTCTCAACAAGGGTAAATATATTGAACTAAGCTAAAAACATAGAAAATGTTTCTTCTTAACTCTTGAGAATCACAGAATTTGGGCTCAGTCTATTTCTAAGAAGTGCTTTTTTATGCTTTTGGGCTTTTGAAAGTTCGACTGGCATCAGCACCTTTGAGAATCACCTCATCATCACTTAGTCAAACTAGTTACACTGAGAAGAAAAGATGGAAGTTGTTTGCCAACTGTGCAACCCACTCAATAATTTGGGGGGGGGGGAGAAAGAGAGAGAGAGAGAGAGAGAGAGAGAGAGAGAGAGAGAATTCAGTTTGTACCCCATACACTCTGAGCATAAGGTAATTCACCTGCAGTAGAATGTGATCTATTTATTTTTTCATGACAGATGACTTTAGTGAAACTCATGCAAAAAGGTTCCAAAAAAGCACAAAGCTCACAAGAAACTTTAGTTGAAATGAATAAAAGGCATGTGCTTTTTTTCATAAATTATCCAAACTCTAGTTTTTTTCAACCCTTTATAGTTTTTAGTTAATCAATGCAAATTTTATGGAAAGAGTGGAAGACGACACTCAAATTCAATACTGCTCTGATTGGCCTGTCCCTAAAGTATGTTTCTGTTTTGCTTCCTCAATAACACCCCTTCTGTGGTATTATTTTTATACGATTATTACACATTACAGTACTCTCTGTGCGCCTGTTTTTTTTTATAAAACTGGCTTACATAAACTAAGAGCTACAATTTTTATTTGATGCAGAGTTCTTTTTAAGGCTGTATTTAAAATGGCAAGCATTTGTTTTTATGAAGGCCTCAGCATATTTCCTGGAGCACATATTTTCCTCCAAATTTCACCAATTAAATTGTATTCATTTCTGTACTCCAAATATCTTAGCACCAGAAGTCATTCCAGCTGCCTTAACTTCATCTTAATCTTCAAAATTCAAGCCTGAGGACATTCTCCTTTAGAGTTGCTGTTTAGAGTTTGTGATTGTCTGGTGTGTGTGTGTGTGTGTGTGTGTGTGTGTGTGTGTGTGTGTGTGTGTGTGTGTGTGTGTGTGTGAGACAGAGACACAGAGACAGAGAAAGAGAGAGAGACACCCAGAGACAAAGAGACAGAGACAGAGAGGGGAGAGAGAGAGAGAAAGAGATGCAACAATAACCCTATTAGCAACCAATAACATGGGGCAAGTAAGAGGGACATGACCTATGAGTAGTTGGTCAATCATCCAGCACTCTGTCCCTTCCCTGTTACCTCAGGCTCAGTCCAAGACTACTGGCCAGTCATTACTTGTCTTGCCTGGTTTCTTTCTCCAACCTGCTGACCATACCTGTTCCTTCAAGATCCAGTATTTTTTTCAGTTAAATAAACCTTGAAATCATAGTTAAGTGATATAATTAGATTGGGGGAAAGCATAGTAAAATCAAAGAGCATTAAGTACATGAAATGTAAGATGCGAAGTCCCAGTGACTCCCTAATTTTAACATCCATTTTATTTCCATTCTCTTCAGTCTCTTAAGCTATAAAAGGTTGACATCCTAGAAAATCATTATCTTATAATAAGCTTCACATCTCTAAGGAAAGCAGGAATAGGACACAGAAAGACTAAATTCATAGTAGGCTGTGGAACGGGGACCCAGAATAATAACAGGACACCTGGGATTCCCTTGCTGTTTTCCACTTTGTCTACACTGAATGTTTGTTAGATATAATGAATGAACGAGAGAGTGCACTGAGGAAGCTAACAAATGGGCAAAGGACTCTGTAAGTAACATGAGGTTTGCATGTAATTGGGTGCTTCTAAATTGCTCAAAAACAGGTCACTTTGAGATAATAAAAATTCCCCCTGTAGTCTTGTTCAGATAATCCTCAGATAATGCCAATCTTTTAAAAATCACAGGTAGTAAAATAAGTTTCAGCTATTATTCCTCTGAAGTTTTATAAGTTGTGGTTTGTCCTTCATTTTCTTTTTTCTTTTTTTTTAAGCAATTGGGGTTAAGTAACTTGCTCAAGGTTACACGGCTAGTCATTATTTATGTGTGGGTGCTCATTTTCTGAGGCCAGTTTTGATCCCGAGTCATCCCAAATTCAAGGCCGGCGCTCTTATTCACTGCGCCACCTAGGTGCCCCTCAATCTGAATTTCTACAAGACACCTTTCCCAATCCTTGATTTTAGCACTTTCCCTCTGTGATTATCTCCAGTTAATCCTATGTGTATCTTGTTGGTGCATAATTGTTTCATGTTGTCTCCTAAGAGCTCCTTGACAGCAGAAACTGTTTGCCTTTCTTTGTGTCTCCAAAATACAGTAGACATTTAATAAATGCTTGTAGACTTGTTGATAACACATTTCTCTAGCATTTAGGTTAACGTGGGAGGATACTATATATTAACAAAGCTGATGATCATTATTCCAATTAAGGGGGACCCAAACTATTTAATTTCCCTTTTTGTTCCTTCCATTCTAAATGGAAGGAACACAGTCCTGTACAGGTCACCATGCCTTTAACTTGGTGCTAGTTCCATAGTTCTTTGCCAACAGTAATTCAGCACACAGAAGCCTTTTGTGTGTTCTAGAATTCAAAGCTGTTATTTTGTAGTCTCAAAAACTAAATGTACTGCCTGCTGATAATGAATGTTTAGGGAAATTTAAATAATGGATTAATGTGTAGTTTACCCTCTACCCAAATTTTAAGCATGGAGGGCCTGGGTAGATGTAGACTATGTGGATGCAGAGTCATCATAAAACTCAAGTTAGTACCTACAAATTAAGAATAAAACTGAAAGCCTGAAACTTTAAACTTGGGGCTTCATCCCAGAATATCACAGAATACCTCTATTGAGCCTATTCTCTATATGTGAATTAAAATTGAATCAATCAAGTATTTATCACCCAATATTTCCTTGAATTTCCTTTGACAAGATTGTTTTCACATTCACATGTGTTAAATTATATTTTTCCAAATTGAAACACGTTTTATTGTCTACTCATATCTCCAGTTTCCTCAGACAATTTGGCCATGATGCCTGCCCTCAGCACCTTCAAACATAGTCCTGTTTGCCAGTTTCATTAAAATGTTGTTTACTCTCCTCTCCAGATTTACAATGTAGAAAAATGAAATTGTAATAATGGGCCTTAATAGGCAATTTCGGTACCACCCCCAGATTTAGGCATTTTACCATTTGTTACTGATTTCGACTTGCCAGTATTCAACTGGCATTTTCTTAGTATAGTAAAATTCATGTCTTTTTACATTTGGATTGATTTTATATAACCATAGAGTTTGGGGTTATATGAGATAGATAGATGGGTGGATAGATAGATAGATAGATAGATAGATAGATAGATAGATAGATATGCACATATAATATTATATTGTGTTTTATATATTTATATGCATATATGTATGTGTGTGCATGTATGTGTATATATACATATGCATACACATATATATTCTATAAATAAAGTCCAGATTTGGCTAACATCAGTCTTTGCAAAAAAATCTAAAGGATGACTAGAACAATCAAATTTTGCAGGAGAAATACCCACCATCTCTTGAAGGAGGCCCATTTTACTTTTACATAAGCAAATTTGTAGGATTTTTCCCCCCTAACATCAAGCTTAATTTAGCATCTTTGTAACTAGCCCTGAAGACTCCCAAAGGGCAACTGGGGAAGAAAGGAGCTCTCTCACCCCTTGCCAACTCTGTCCTATCCCTCACCTGGGACACAGCATTCACCAATAAGGAGAGAGTTCCATCCAATTGGGTTTGGAGGACAAGGGTTACATTAGTTTAAGTGTTTTCTCAGTAAGTGTGTGACAATGGATTAAAGTATAGTATGGCTGTTTGAATCTGGGACAATTTTGCTTACTTAAATGCTAGCAGTAAGATTGGGCACTAAAAGAGGCTATAACTCCAAGACAGATGCTGATTTAAAGTCTAGGGTTTTATAAACACCAAGTTGTATTTTTCATGCAGACTGGCTAAGGGTTCAAGCAGCACATTTCACAGAGAGTATAGTACATTGGACATTGGACATTGTCCAGTATACATTGGAGCAGGGATTCTTAACCTGGGGTCTGTGAACATTTTTAAAAGATATTTTGATAATAGAAAGTATTTCTTTTATAATCTTATGTAGTTTACTTTATGCATTTAAAAACATTGTTCTGAGATGGGGACTGTATTCATCAAACTACCAGAGGAGTTCATGGAATTGAAAGGGTTAAGAATACCTGCATTCAAGGGAGAAAGAGAATGTGATATATAAAGACTCTTCTTGACATGTGAGCTGTAAATATAATCGGAAAAAGCTTGTTTGTGTGTAAGTGTGTGCATGTCTGTATGTATGTGTGTGTATATATGTATACACACAAATATATACATATATATGTAAATTTGCAGAGAAGCAAAATGTATGTTTACTTGTATATGTGCATATATGTACATGTATATGTTTGTATGTAATATATACTCGTATATAACATATATTCACATATAAAAATTGCCATGAAGTAAAGGGTCTTTGTACACACATATGTGTACATATACATATTCATATGGAATAAGTTTTCTCATCACCTATGCCTATTAGAATCCTTAACTTCAAGACCATAGAATTCCTGAAGGTAGTAATATAGATATAGATGTTGATGATATAGATATAGATATAGATCATATAGATATAGATATATAATGGGAATCCCAAAGCCAATTGGTATGGGACTTTCTCCTCATTAGTGTGGGGTTTAATGCCCCATGCCTGAATGGAGGGCTTGGAGCTGGGAAGTACTGAGCATATACATACACACATATATACATACATACGTATAGTTGTACATGCATAGTACTTCTCCCTGTTATCAAAATTTTCCTCACTTCTGCCAGGGCCAACTGAAGATGACATTTACAGCTCTCTGTCCCTGACAGAGCACAGGTGACATCTGGCATAATCATTAACCCCCTCCCCACCCTGCCTTATTCCCAGGAGGACTGTTCCCTCCCATCACTCCTTCTCCCTGTTCAGTCTTCTCTCATTTTCAATAACAATTTCTCTATTTTAGAAAACTAGTCTCTGTCTTCAGTCAGTGGGGAGAACTGGATTTCTGGAAAAGGGGATATGGTCATATTCTGGGTTTTTTTTCCCCATCACTTTTGAATAACAAGCACTTTCCAAAGGGTCTACGTGACCTGACAAGTGTCTGGACTCTCTAGTTTTTTCGAGTTAGATAAAATGTTTTCAATAGAAGTAACTAAGTTGCTGTCCTTGGTGATTTCCTGCACTTCCCACGGTTTTTTGGTTTGGTTTTGTTCTTTTCTGTCTCTTTATTTTAGCTTTTTTGTGCCTTAGCTCCCCCAGGAGGGCACTCAGTCAGTACTAGCAGAAACTGTTCTCCCATTTTGCAGTCACCATTTTTATTTCCTTCCAGCATCCTCTAATTTGTAAATTCTGATGCTTCTTCCTCTCCTCTTCACATTCCTCTCACCATCAATGCTAATCTGCTCTGGAAGATATGGTCGTAGAGAGTAATTTCATCTCCCAAACACCCAGACCACTGTGTGATATTCCTGATAGGGACAATTAATGAATAAAAAGTTATTAACTGACTACCATGTGCCAAAAAGTAGGTAGAGATAAAAAGACAAAAGTGATAATGCTTTCCCTCAAGGAGTTTACATTCCATCTAAAAAATTAACATATACATACCTAAAAACAAAATTATATGCAAATTTCATCATTAGCAACTCTCTAGGAAACTAAGGATTCTAAGAGGCAGGAGTGAGGAGGAAGCTTATTCCAAGCATTGGAGGAAGTGTATGCAAATGCATGGAGACAGGAGGATGGCATGTCATATGAAAGAGGTAGCAAGTAAAGCCCGATGGTATGGGACTCTCTCCTCATTGGTGGAGATTGGTGCCCCATGCCTATATCAGGGGCAGAGTGGATGAGAGCATGAGAGAGAAGAGTTCTTGAGTCTCTTGAATTTCTTTCTTTGAGTCTCTTTGGATTCTTTAGTCTCTTTGGAATTTGGATGCTTCTGGCTTCCAGTTCTGAGAGAGAAGGTGGATGATACCAGGCCTGCTTCAGGTTGCTGAAGGGAAAATAAGCTGTGGGAAGAAGCCACATGAATGGAGCTGGCAGCCTCCAGCATGTCCCTCTCCCCAGACTACAGACTTGGGGAGAATTTCCTTTGGGGTGAGATCTGGGACTCTCTTGGTGCAGCTGAGTTATATCACTCCCAATGGGAGAGTTCCTTCATTCTATATTATCTGACACATATTATTTCATGTATACTTTCTCTGACTTCTATCTTACTTAGATAAATGAGTTTCTTTCCTAATTGCTATCTGTGTTCATTGTGGAAGTAGTATTTGGTGGGAAGGAAGTCAAGCTTTGGATGTAGAACTTGGGGTCCTCTTTTCCCCATTAAGGAACAGTGATCAAAAGTTTAACTTGAACTTTAACTTGAAAACGAATTCCCTTAGACTAACTATATTTAAGGGAGCAAGTAGATTATCATTTTATCCTGGTACCCCATCTCTTTGAGGAGGGGAGAGAAGCCAAGCTTCTGGCCCCAACTTCCTGCTTCCCTTGCTGGAAGAAATTCAAGACTCCTTTAACAAGAGTGCAGGGAGAAGAGACTGGAAGTATCTGCCCTGCTTCCCTTCAAGCCACACAATGATACCTCCATTTTGCCTGGAAGAGATGACTGTTACATATGTAATAAGCTTAGACATATAGATAGCTGCATTATGAGTAGGCCACTGGCAAGTGTGTGAACAACTCATCCTGTCTCATATCACCTTCATTCCCACATTTATCCTGCTAATGTTTGGGCATTGCCTTATTTTGGGTGGTTCCTGCTTTTTTATTCTTCTCTTTTCAACAAATTCCAGGCTAACTGAATTAAAATTATTGTGCTATTCATAAGTGCTGTTGCTCAAGGAATTCCATTGCTGTTCTCAAATTGAATTATATTGAATTGAATTATTTCAATCATGTTCTCATAGGAATACACTGCATCTACAAATTCATTTATTACAATAGAAGAAAAATGTTTTTAAAGGGCATGCATAATTAGCAACTTAAAGTTATTAATATTCAGAACATTATTATAATTCTCTGCTAAAGTTCTTTTCTCATGCCTAGTTGTAGTATGGAAGTGAACCTGGGTTTTCAAAGGCTAAACAAGTGGAGTCTAAGCTGGGTCAGGTCCTACCATATTGGAAAGGTTCAGGACTGGATCGCACAATGGAGATGACTGTGTAGATGCTGTCAGAGAGTCTGCCTAACTAAATGCAGAGAAATTCATTGCTAGACTGTCCACCAAATGATGAATTCTTTTTCTTTTTCTTTAATCTCAGAAACTCATGAAGATGTCCTACTAAGGTGTTAAAGGGATTGAAATCTTTGTTAAAGTGTATCCCCTATATTAGGGGCATGGCAGAGTGGATTAGAGCATGAGAGAGAAGAGTTCTTGAGTCTCTTGAGTATCCAAATTTTTAAAATGTGCTTTAAATGAAATAATGTAACAGCTTGAGCTCATCAGAAGAAAGATGGCTATGAAGTTTTATCATAGTTATTGCTAAGTTATTATTATCATGTAAAAGATAGAGAACTAGCCCCACAGTTCAGATGATTTGGGTTCAGATCCTACCTCAGACAGCATTTGAATGACCCTGAACATATCACTTAACCTTTCAGTGTCCCCCCACCCCACTTCCCAAATTCCTGGCAATTCTCTAAAAGTTGAAGAGGATGTGCTGATCTGCATTGGTAAATAGAGTTCCATCATTAAGGATCTCCATGTACCAATGAAATCACAGGTCCAGAAAAAAAAAAAGATACTAATTTTAATATTTTAACTTCATCATTATGGAGATGAAGATGATGATGATGATGGTGATGATGATGATGGTGGTGGTGATGATGGTGATGGTGGTGGTGGTGGTGGTGGTGGTGGTGATGGTAACAATTATATAGTGCATTACAAATATCATCTCATTTGATGCTAACAACAAGCCTGGGAGGTAGATACTGTTATTATCCCCATTTTACAGAAGAGTTCCTAGCACAGTGCCTGGTACATAGTAGGTGCTTAATAAATGTTTATTAAATGACTGATTAAGGCAGATAGTATATAAGTGACTTGCCTAGGGTTACCCAGTTAATAAGTGTCTGAGACCCAATTTAAACACAAATCTTCCTGTTTCCTCTAGTAGACCTAGATGGAATATAATCTATACAGCTGTCAGGGTAAGATCACAGATCCATTAAAGTCCTAGAGTCCTATTTTGATTATTGTATTTGAAATCTTCAAATGGAAGTCAGATAGTGTAGTAGCTGAAAATTGGGAATGGAGTCCTGAAGATCTGTGTTCAGGTCCTGCCTTTGACACATCTTGGCTGTGTGACCCTGGTCAAATTGCTTAGCAACCCAGACTGTAAATTATAGAGCAGATATCTATGTTCCTTGGTAGAGGAGTTTCCTAGTTGGGAGTCTCCTGTAATGAAGAAATCCCAGATCCAATCAAAAACCAAAAATAAAAAGTCTTCAAAAACATTTTTCCATCAAAATTTTTGATTATCCCAAACATACCATTCCCAATTTTTCTACATTACTGTATTATAGTATAGTATAGTATAGCATAGTATAGTATAGTGTAACATAGCATAGCATGGTATAATAATAATATTATATATTATATTCTGCTATTCTATGGCTTCTTTTTTTTAATAATCCATGTGACCTTCCTTCCCCACCTACCCTATTTACTGCCTTCTGCTACTGAGAAGAATGTTTATCAAATCCCAAACGGTTCATACATACATTAGATATGCATTAGAAAAACAAACAGGGGCAGCTAGGTGGAGAAGTGAATAGAGCACCAGCCCTGGACTCAGTTGGACCTGAGTTCAAATCTGGCCTTAGCCACGTGACCTTGGGCAAGTCACTTAATCCCAATTGCCCTGCCTTCCCCCTCCAAAAAAAAAAAAAAAACAGCCAAAAAAACCAAACCATTAGCTTATAGTAAAGTTTAAAAAATAGATTTTTAAAGGAAATTTAATAAAACATGTAAAGAGAATTGAGATTCATTGCTTACCTGCAGCATTCCTGGGGCACTCATTGTCCCACTTGGGTAAGGGAGAGGTGTAACTCAATCTTAATTGCCTTTTGTTTTATTTATTTCCTTTTGTGAAAGCTTGAGAGATCCAGCATTACTCCAACCAAATAAGCATATCAGTACCTCCCTTTCAAGGCAGATTTCTCTTACACTGAATAATTCTCATCTTTTGAAGCTTCCTCTTTTTTCAGAGAGTTGTATTCAATTAATTTGTAATCCCAGTGATGGAGAAATAAACATATGCTTAAATAAAAGTATCTTCTTAGAAAAGGCCTGAACTCCCCAAAGGGTGCTCTTCTTAATGTAATTAGTTCTTCTATATTTGTTATAGATATTTTCAAGAGCCAATGTCCTAAAAAAAAAAAAAAAGCTGACTCCAATTCACTAATACATCCTCAAGTATATCTCAAAATTGCTTTCACCAGTGCTGTAATATTTATGCTACTCTAGAAGAATGTAAGCTCTCTGGTGGGGGGAGATCTTGGTGAATATTGCCTTTGTACCCCTGGTGACTTGCACACAGTAGAGCCTGTCTCTCCCTCTCTCTCCCTCTCTCTCTCTCTCTCTCTCTCTCTCTCTCTCTCTCTCTCTCTACCCCCCTTCCTCCTTTCCCCATTCCCTCCCCATATAAATGTCATGGAATATTATGTATAGTATCATAAAATTATGACAAACATGAAAAATGCAAAACCTTTGCACAAGACTGAGGTATCAGAATAGCACTTAATGCAAAGATTACCTTTCATAATGTAGGGTCTGACAAATCTAGACTTCCTTTTGTCCAGAGCCTTTACTACATTTTTCATAACTGATAAGATGCATTACTTTGATAATAAGTATTTGGGAGCTACTGTCACTTCACTGGGGGGAGGGGGAGCTGCTATTTTATTTTCTGAGGTACAAGACATTCTCTTAGACAAGGCCCCATTTAAAAGAGAGGCCAACATGAAAAGAAACGCAACAAAAAATGTTTTTATTCTCTTTGAATATTCTCTTTTAATCAATGTCTATAGAACAGATACTTTTTCCCAAATGCTTTCTCTGCAGCAGGGAATCAGCAGAGTCATTGTGACTTATCTGAGCATTAGCAACTGGGGGAAAAAGCATTAGAAAATTCATTGTCATCATTGTGTGAATGCAGTAGGAAGAGGAGTTCATTTTCCGGTTATTAGGATTTGGCATCAGAGGAGAACCTGAGTAGCCTAAAGTCTCTGCTTGGTTTCAAGTACCAGAAACTTCCAAACAAAATGCTAATCACAATTCCCTCTATTTCTGAAACAGGCACAATTGTCCAGGCAGTCACAGAATGGGAAGTGATTTCCTAGGGATAATGGGCTCATGTGCTTTTCTTCACCCTTTTCCATTCTGATTGAGTCCCCACCATTCTTGGGGAGAGGCATTTTATAGGATTCCATTTAATAATCCATGAGCTATTTCAGCAAATCATCTTCCCCCCAGAAATGTGTGTATATATTTATGTCTCATATTTTCTCTTTCTTTCCCATTAAATTCCATGTGATCCTCTCTATAACTGTGATGGACTACATAGGGACATCAACTTGACACATTCTGAGGAGGTCGATGTCCTTTCAGGGATGGAATTATTTACTCAATAAGCCAAGCCCCATCTAGCCCAGTGCGTTAGACCAACAGAATTCAGAAGACACCAAAATAAATTAAGATTAGTGCTAGGGTTACATGAATTTTTATTGACACCATACTTCTTGTATTTAATCATGGTGGAAATGAGCAAAAAAAAAAAATAGGGGGGCGGAGTCAAGATGGCAGAGTAGAAACAGGACTTTGCCATGGCTCCAGCTTCTACTTTCACCAATCCATGTAAAAGAGGACTCTGAACAAACTTTGGAGCTATAGAACCCACAAAATGACACAGAGAACCTAACCTCCCACTGAGGACAGCCCGGCAGCCCAGCAGGGAGTGGCAAGTACAGTGCTCTGGGAGCCGAGCCCAGCCCAAAGTGAGCCAGAGGTTTTAGCCCTAGGGTGGCCTGACCAGCAGCCAGCTGGAGGGACTCCAGAACACCAGCAGCTGTGGCCATTTCCAGAATTATCAACACATAGATGCTTAGGACAAAGTGAGGGGTCAGTGCACTGTGGACTTTGGGACCAGTAGCGAGGAGAGAGTTGCTTTTGCCCCCAAGGTGAGAAGCCACTGAGACGCTTAGGCACAGCCTGCACCACATTGCAGCTTCAGCTCCTGGCCTGCAGACTGTCGGGGGACTGGTCGACCATCTAGAGAATAATCACTCTTGCTTTAACCTTCTTGGATCTGGATTGTGGTCTGGGGTAGAGGTCCTGGGGTGTGTGTGACCAGCTTGCCAGAGCGTGTGGAGGCTTCAGAGAGGGCACCCAACTAATACCTCCAGCAGCTGAGAAAACCCCATCATTTGGGACAGAAGCTCCCTGTCTGGTGGCAGTCCTACTGTGGCAACAAGCCCAAAAGTCAAGTAATTGAATGGCAATATGCCTAGGCAAAGGAAACAAAATAAACAGAAAAATTCAACGTTAGACTCCTATTTTGGGGGCAAAGATGATCAAAGCATGGAACAGGAGGAGGACTAGGAGGTCAGAACTCCTGCACCAAAAGCTTCAAAGGAAAATACAATCTGGTTACAGGCCATAGAGAACCTTAAGAAGCAGATAAAAGAAGTGGAGGAAAAATTGAGAAGAGAAATGAAAATGATGCAAGAAAATTATGAAAGGAGAGTCAACAGTCTGACTGAGGAAAATAACGCCCTATAAAATAGACTAACTCAAATGGCAAAAGAAGTTGAAAAAGGCAATGAGGAGAAGAATACCTTAAAAAGCTGAATTTGCCAGATGGAAAAAGAATCTCAAAGGCTCACTGAGGAGAATCTTTCCTTCAGATTTAGAATGGACCCAAGAGAAGCTAGTGACTTTGTGAGAAATCAAGATGCTGTTAAACAGATCCAAACAAATGAAAGAATAAAAGGCAATTTAAATATCTCGTGGGAAAACCCACTGACCTGGAAAATGGATCCAGGAGAGATAATTTAAAATTTATTGGACTACCTGAAAGCCATGATCAAAGAAAGAACTTAGAAATTATCCTTCAAGAAATTCTCAAGGAAAACTGCCCTGTTGTTTTAGAACCAGAAGGCAAAATAGAGGTTGAAAGAATCCACCAATCACCTCCCAAAAAAGATCCCCAAAAGAAAACTCCTAGGAATATTATAGCCAGGTTCCAGAATTCCCAGATCAAGGAGAGAATATTACAAGCAGCCAGGAAGAAACAATTTGAATATTGTGGAAATACAATCAGAATAACGTGGGATCTGGCAGCTTCTATACTGAGGGCCTAGAATATGATATTCCACAGGTCAAAGGACCTGGGATTAAAACCAAGATTCACCTACCCAGCAAAACTGAGTATCATGTTTCAGGGGAAAATATCGTCATTCAGTGGATTAGAGGATTTTCAAGCATTCTTGAGGAAAAAAATACAGACTTGTAGCGGCAAGCACCCCAAGATCCCCAGGGTGACTGCCAACACAGGTTCTTAGATCTGCTTTTCAAAAGGAAAGCAACTCAAAATGGGTTAACAAGCTTACTTTAATCAAACAAACATACATTACCTAGTTCAGGGGAAAAAGGTCAGCACCCCGAACTTCAGAGTTACAGAACTTACAGATCAAATTGACAGGCTTCCAAACTGTCCAACCATTACATCAATACCAAATCACAGTTACCAGAGAGGGTGAGCTGCCTACATGGAGACCTGTGGAGAAGCCTGGAGCTGTTGCCTTCTGCTGGAGGAGAAGGAACCCAGTAGTTTGGAGTTCAGCCACAGGACAAGATAAGGACTGTGAGACAAAGCAGGGGCACTGAATGTGTTTCCTTGCTGCATCCCACAGTTTGGGACCCAGGGAGAGGATGGACTTGTGACTGGTGGGTGGGGTGAAGTGCCATGGACCCCAAGGACCCCACTTTGGTTTTGTTGCCTAGTTCCCCCTCTGGATTTGGAAGCAGGGGCTGGAGCAGTGTTATGGGAAGGACACCCCCCTCCTCCCAAGAGAACTTTATATGATATATACTTTGTATTTTGTGAATTGATGTGAAAATGCAATGTACTTTGTTTAAGGCCCAGTGGCCACTTTGGTAACTTTAGATGTACCTAGAAAATATGACTTAAGAAATGGTTAGTGGCTAATTGAAATGTAAATTGTCTATGCTATGGGCATACTTAGTAAGACTTTACTGAATAAGTGACTAATTGTACTTTGAGATATTGTTACAGATAAGAGACTAATTGAGCTAATCAAGACTTTGCCCCATGAGTGGAAGACTTGTACTTTGAAAACTGATGTAACTGACTGAGTTAACTTAAGAGTGATTATTTTTTTATTTTACTGATAAGTGACTGAGTTAACATTTGCCCCATGAGTGGAAGACTTGGACTATTGTATTTTGAGGTTATATTGTGATTTTCTTATGTACTTGGAAAATGTGACCTTAAGAGATGTTTTAGTGCTAATTCAAATGTAAATTGTGTATGCTATGGGCTTGAAAGATCTTGGGGCCGAATGTAATGGAAATGCAAATTTAAAGATCTTCCCTGCCCCTAGCTTAAGTGCACCTGGAACCTGTGGTGGGAGGCTTGTTTTTCAGGGAAGCCCCCACCTTGATACTTTGTGATTGGGCAGTGGGTCTAGGAGGTTGTTACATTCTCTGAGCCAAGAGAAGGCTATATAAACTCTTGATGAGAGGCTTTGCTTTGGGGCTCACTTTGAGAAGTGTTGTGTGATTTGACCAGATGAGACTCTGGGAAGCCATTGTTGAGAGCCCCCCGGCTTTGAAAACCCAGATGTTGATGCTTCCCTCTCTGGTAACTGTGATTTGGTATTGATATAATGGTTGGACAGTTTGGAAGCCTGTCAATTTGATCTGTAAGTTCTGTAACTCTGAAGTTCGGGTGCTGACCTTTTTCCCCTGAACTAGGTAATGTGTGTTTGTTTGATTAAAGTAAGCTTGTTAACCCATTTTGAGTTGCTTTCCTTTTGAAAAGCAGATCTAAGAACCTGTGTTGGAAGTCACCCTGGGGATCTTGGGGTGCTTGCCACTACAAGACTTGAGTAGAAAGTTTGACATTCAGACACAAGAAGCAAGAGAAGCATGAGAAGGTAAACAGGGAAAAGAAATCATAAGGAACTTATCAAAGTTGAACTACTTACATTCCTACATGGAAAAACAATAATTGTAACTGAGGAAACTTTTCTCAGTATGAAAATAGTTTGAGGGAATAGAAATATATGTGTGTGTATGTGTGTGTGTGTGTGTGTGTGTATATATATATATATATATATATATATATATATATATATATATATATATATAGTCTTTATTGCAGGGTATATAGGCATAAGAATACATATATGAATGTGTATATATATATATACATATATATATGTTTACAGGTATACATAGAAATCATAGGACCAATTTAATAGGAAGGGATAACACTTAAGAGGTGAAATCAAGAGGTGAGAGAGAGGAATATAATGAGAGGAGATAGGGAGAGACAGAATGGGGCAAACTATCTCATATAGAAGAAGCAAAGGAAAATGGTACAATGGAGGGGAAGAACAGGAAGGCATAAGGGAATAGGTCAACCTTATAATCATTAAATTTGGCTCAGGGAGGGAATGACATACACACACACAAAATAGGGTATCTTATTCTACAGGGGAGTATGGGGGAGGGGGATGAGAGGGGAGATGATGGAGGGGAGGGCAGGCTAGATGGGAGGGAAGTGGGAAGCACACACTTTAGAAGAGGGGCAGGACCAGGGTGGAGAGTGGAACAAGTGGGAGGTGGGATAGGAGGGAGGGAAATATAGTCAGTCTTCTACAATATATCTACTATGGTAACGTTTTGCATTGGCTACACATGTACAACCTATATTGGGTTGCTTATCTTCCCAGTAGGGGTGGGTGACAAAGGAGGAAGGGAATGAGTTTGGAATTCAAAGTTTTAAAACCAAATGTTTAAATATATATACTATTATTAATATTATTATACATGTAATTGGGAAATAAGAAGAAGGGATATCCTGGGGGTCTGCTATTTTGGGGAGGTGGGTAGGGGAAAAACAGGGAGAAAATTTGTAACACAAAAACTGGCGGAAATGAATGAAGTAAAACAGAAGTTAATGAAGCATTTGAAAAAAATTTAAAAATATTTAGCAAGCTTTAAGTGAGCAGTACTTAACACAGTACTGGGTGCATAATAAATATTAAATGTTTATTGACTGACCTACTGAGCAGGATCCATACTAGATACTAGTGGTAAGGCAGGGTTAGATTCAAAATATAAAAGATAGATTGTCTCCTATGAGGAAGCTAGTTGGTGTAGAGGATAGAGTGGTAGACTTGGAGTTAGGAAGGCAAACCTAAATTTGAATTATGAGTTTGATGCTTACTGGCCAAACCATTTATTGTCTCTTAGCCTCCATTTTTTCATCTGTACAACGGTGACAATAATAAAATAAATCCTTCTTTACAGAGTTGTCTTGAGCATCAATTAGATGATGAATATAAGATACCTTGCAATCCTTATATTAATTAATTAATTAAACACTCTACATGTTAGTCATTATTATTAGTTCTAAAGGCGTTTGTAATCTAGTTGAAAAGAGAAGTCTTGTGTCCCCAGTCGGCTCTAAGAGCATCAAGGGTAGAATCATACTTTTTTCCTGTCTTTTGTAGTTCCTCTAGAATAAAGTGCAAGGCATATAACAAACGATAAATATATGTTAATTGAACTATCTATGTCTGTGAATTTTGGAAAGAACCACTGAGGGGGTGGGGCTATGACGATTTTATGGGTAGACTAAAATGGGCAGGGGATCTATTTTCTGAAACCATTGATAAAGTGCCCGCCTATTTTACATTTTGGCATCACACACACACCCACACAAGCCCACAAACACACACTGGCATAGAGGAAAGTGGTATAGCATGGTAGAAAGAGCACTGGGTTTAGGGACAGAAGTCCTCTGTCTTACTCCTGAGCAACTGTGACTTTAGGCACATCACTTACCACCTCTGGACTTCTGTTTCCTTCTCCATAAAAAGAGCAGATTGGGTTGATTTTTTTCCAAATTCTCTTCTCTTCTAAATCCTAGTAATCATAGCCTTGCTATGACTGCTGTTTTCAGTGTCCGTGACCTGAGATTCTTTACAATTGGACCTTTTGTTGTTGTTCAGTCATGTCCAAATCTTCATGACTCCATTTGGGATTTTCTTGGCAAAGATGCTGGAGTGGTTTTACATTTCCTTCTCCAGTTCATGAAGAAACTGAGGCACACAGGGTTAAGTGACTTGCCCAAGGTCACACAGCTAGTAAGTATCTGAGGTCAGATTTGAATTCAGGAAGATGAGTCTTTCTGACTCCAGACCCAGTGTACTTTGGTACCACCTAACTGCCCCACAGCTGGGCCTATATTATATCAAAGTTTTGATATTTCAATAGCCTAAATTCCCTGAATCAATGAATGAAGAAAGGATTAATTAATTAATTTTAAAATAATTTATATTCCTGTCATTCTGATAAGGATTAGAGTTACAAATATTTTTTTAAAAAATTACATCATACTGGGGTGACAATGCGTTTAGTGAAGTTGTAGCCAAGGAAGGGAATTTGGTCTGGAGTCACAAGAAATGGTGAATTGGTCCACAGAGAAGACAGTTGACATGCCCATTTCAAAAGCAATGGTGATGTTGATTTTATTACTATGCCAAGAGCAAGAGGTGTCAAGGGGGAAGAGGACCTAAATCAATATGAGATTCAAGAAAGGATCCACTCGGTAATGAATTCTGATTTATGAGCAAATAGGATTCTAAGGATCGTTTCTAAATACTGCACTAGCTCCTAGTTTGTTCTAATACAGGCTTCTTAAGTGCATCATAGGACAGAGCATTCATTCACTGATTTTAATAGAAAATGTCTATTTCAAGTGCAGCAGTATTTGAGTGGCAAGCTCCTAAAACTCTTCACATGCCAGCTTAGAGCTTATTGGAAATATTTAGTGAATTGCTGAGCCACAATTAGGCTGGACTACAATCCTTTGGGGAATGTCTGTCAACTTCATACAGCTGTATCCCAAGATGCTTTGGCTCTTGTCGAACAGGGCATTTGAGGAAAGCTGGAGATTGTATTTCGACTAAGGACTAACAGGAAGAGAGCCCCTGGAAGTCTTTGGAAGGGCTTACCACATCACTGCTTTTGTTTGACATTTCTGATTTATTTCATGCATTTATTTTTAAATTGTTGTTTTAGAATAAGCCCAACAGAATCCTGAGTGATTAGTAGCAAAGAAATGTGCTGGAGGAGTCATCTGGATCCACCTAGTACCTGGGAAAACCTGCCCTTTATGGAAGCTGGCTAGCCAGCTAATTATGCCATAGGGACCACCAAGCAAAGATCCCACAGGGTAGGATGCGGTGGATCCTTCTATCTTCCTAATTGGAGATTATTCAGTAAAGAGGCAAAGAAAGAAACCTTTCCTGATTCCCTCAGCTACTATATCTTGTAGGTACCTAGTTATTTACATGGTGCCTACTCCGATTAGAATGTAAGTTCTTGTAGGGCAGGAACTGTTTTTACCTCCCTTTGTATCCCTAGCACTTGGCACAGTGCTGAATAAATCCTTCTTGACTGACTGACAGGGTGTCAGCTGAAATAAGTTATAAGAGGGAAATGCAACCTGCCAGAGCATACCAGTTGTATCAACTAAGACAGGAAAACATGGTATAGTAGAAAGAACACTGGCTCTGGAGTCAGAAGTTTTAAGTTCTAAGCTTACCTCTTGATGCTTACTACCTATATGAACATGAATGAATGAATGAGTGAATGAAATATATATATATTAAGCCCTTACTGTGTTCCAAGCACTGTTTTAAGCAGTAAAAATAAAAATAGAAAAGACAGTTCCTGCTCTCAAGAACCTTACTTTTTAATATGGGGAGACAAGAAATACAGGAGGATTTAGCTGTAAACCAGATGGAAAGGTCTCATGGTCCTTAGAGTACAACAGGAAAGCAGATGGCAATGCATTTTTTAAAATGTCATTCCACTGATAAAATTCTAATTGCTTTGGGTGTTGAGCCACTTGTTAGTGCCAAGGTCTTTGGTGGTAAGAATTTTCTTTCCTGGGTTTTTAGTAGCTATGGCTACTGAAGGGGTGAAGGCTGCAACACCAGCAGGTGCTTAGCCACACTTCCACAGGGGTTGCTCCCCTAGACAATGGCTATGGAGACCTGGCCATAAGCCAAAGTGGTAATCTAGGGGATGCTGCCATTCCTGGAAATCTTGGGTTAAGCATCTTGGGCTGTCTCCACTTGGCAATGAGGAAAGATGGTGGCCAAGGTCAAGGTGGTGATTTGATGCAGCTGGCGCATGATGCCTCTTGTCTCTCCCTCAGGATTCCCTGCTACTTCAGCTGCCCAATTGATGGCAGTTGGTCAGCAGCTGATGTTGGTGCGAGTTACTGAACCTAACTGGTCAGCTTCTGTTTTCTCATGTGTCAAAAAAAAGGGTTGGAATAACTGTCTTCTGAGATGCCTTCCACCTCTGTATCAATGATATTAATGAACCCATAAAGTTTCACTATCACTTGAGGGATCTTGAACAACCATGCCACATGTGCCCTAAGTCATATATCCCTCCCGTAGATATTCAGAAAACTTAGTTTAGATGTGTCAGGGCTGCCTAATCTGATCCAGTTTGTTTAAGGCTTGGTTGGTTTTTTGTTTTGTTTTTGTTGGGTTTTTTTTGTTTTGTTTTGTTTTACTATTCTGCAGCATTGTATGATGGGAAGAACACTGAATTTGAACTCAAAGGACCTGAAATCAAATCATCCAAGCCAAAAGAGGAACCATATCCCCTGCTTGTATTATCAACCACTAGTTTTACAACTTCCTCTCTGCATTGAATGTGTCGATGTCTAGGGATCAAAAATAGGACATGATTTCTAGAAGGCCTCACTAGTTCTATGCTTTGGGGTTTTTTTCCTTGCCCTTTCATGGTTCATTATTGAAAACACACCATTCCTCAATGTCCAGAAGGAGAACTTGGTATTTTTGGATTAAAGTTAAAGTTTTAACCAATTCAATCAATACAAAGTTTGATTCTCCCACAGCACAGCAAGCTACACATGAGCACAGAGAACCTTGCCTTTCTGGGGCAAGTTCATTTTGCCAGTATCATTTCTGCTTCCACTAAAAGTAGATTTAAGTTACCAAAATCATTGTTCTTATGAGACTCATCCTAATAATAACCTAAACTTGCATAGTAATATACAGTTTAAAAAACATTTTAATTTTGCTGATGCACAGCTAAGATCACATCATCTGCTCCAAAATCTACAGTGGCTTCCCATTACATACAGAATAAAATGTAAAGTAGTCATTTTCAAGGCCTTATACAATCTGACTTCAATATACTTCTCCACCCTCATTATTTCCCTTCATATTACTCTAGGTTACAGTTAAAACTAGACTATTCAACATCACCTGTTCTCACCTCACCTTCTCGAGTCATTATCTAGCACGTGGGACTGACCTAAATGTTTAGAATGGGCTTTGATTCTTATTTACAACTAGTAAAATCTCTCCCTTCAAGAAATCATTTCATGGTCTCCTCTGCCCTAAAGACTTCTCAATCTGCAGCTGGAGCTGATTTTTCTCTCTTCAGTTTTCCCTGGTACCTTGGATTTCTCCCTTGCACTTTGGACATTCTGCATCTCTACTTGATAGTTAGCAGATGCCCAGGCTTCTCATTAGACTGTAAACTTTTTGAGAGCAGGGACTGTCTCCTCTTTATGCTTAGCACAATACAGAGTACATAGCATCTGCTTAGTAAATTCTTGGTAATGAACTAAATTATTTCATTAAGTCCTTACAATATCAAATGCAAGCTCCTTGAGGTCAAGGATTATTTTTAATTTTGTCTTTGTATCCCTAACACTTAACATAATGTAGGTAGTTAATAAATGCTTATTAAAACAAATGGATTATAGTGGATGGCAGAAGGTAGTATGTACTCATTGTACCAGTGAAAAAAGTGAGACCAAAGACCTTACTTACCAAATAAATGGGGGTGGTTGTTCATCCTTCATTCTCAAAGAGGACCAATGACGTCATGAGCGTGATGTCTTGACTTGCCCATGAGTTGGGTGAATTTAAAAAAGGGCTCAAACCCAGGTCTTCTAAGTCCCACATACAGTACTTTCTACTCTCCCATGATAATGTCTTTGTCATTTATAAACTCCCATAATTACATCACTTAAATACAAGAGAATATCTCTATTAATGAATGAGTGCCATTTATCTCTAAATCTTGTTTTCTCCTTTGTTTTCTTTAGACTCCTAAGGACTCAGTCCCTAGAATGGTACTACAATAACGTGAAAAGCCGCTTCAAACGTTTTGGCAGTGCCAAGGTCCTGAAGAACTTGTACAAAAAGCACAGACTGGAGAGTGGAGCTTGCTTCGACATAATAGGTATTGGGCCCTGCTCCAGGGACTGTCAATAGTCTGATGAAGGGCAAGTGACATTAGTGTGAATGAGTTTAAGGTATAAGTGATGTGGGCCTAGGGATGAGTTAGGAGGAAGTCAGTTGTATGGGAGCCCTGGAAATACATTTGGACATCCCTGCTTGACTAAAAGGTTAACAATGCAGAATCAGGGAGAGGTGAGGGCAGTGGACAGGAGTCCTCAATCTAATTATAAGTTGAGTTTTCATAGTATTCCATTTGAGATATTAAGTTTTAGAATTACAGAGACTTGGAGTTAGAAGGGAATTCAGAGGCCATCTAGTCCAACCAGAATCTGAGCCAAAATATCCCATCTATAGTGTCACCAATGGATCATTGTATGGCAATCATTCAAAGTCCTCCAATGATGAGAAGCTAACTACTTCCCAATGCTTTTGGACAAATCTCATTGTTATGAAGTTTTCCCTTTAATCTAATATCTACTTCTCATAGGTAGACTCATTTGGTCTTGATTCAGTTCTCTGGGGCCAAGACGAACAAATCTGATCTTCTTCCACCCAATAACCCTTCAAATACTGAAGACAACTATCATTTCTCCCATCACTCACATATATATCACCAGTACCACCACCAAGATCACCACCACATTCTAAATCTGCTCTTTTCCAGGATAAATATCATTATTTTCACCAACTGACCTTCATACAGCATTATCTCTAGTCCTCAGTCACCCTCTTCTGAACATAATGCATTTGTTTCTTCCTAAAACATGGCACCCAGAACTGGACATAATACTCCATATGTCACCAGAGCATAGCAGGTAGAATTTATATAGTATTTTAAGGTTTACAACACTGGACCATCACCAACCTAATCCTTAATACTGTGCCTTGATGAATGTAGCCTAAAACTACATTAGTTGGTTAGGTTGTTATATCACATATTAAACTTATAAATTCTATGAGTAAAACAAGAAACTGATTCAATAAAGGGCCAAAATTCAGTCTCCTATGATAAACTATTTTGGGGTTAGAATTGAACTTGAAAGACTTTTTACTTCTAGCCTACAAGCCTGGTCAAACTCTCCTAGATTTCACTCTCCTGTTATGCAGATAAATCAGAGAGAGTATGCCTACCCTAACATTTTGGATCCAAATCCCATCTCTCCCACTTTACATTTATTTGACATTAAGTGAATCTCTTAACTTTGTTTAAGCCTCAGTTTCTTTATCTGAAAAGTGAAAGACTTGGACCAGATGTCCTCTCACATTCTTTCCAGCTGTAAGTTAATGATGCCATCATTTTATGACCTTTTGATTTAGTCTTTTGTACATATAGTTAACCCAACTCATTAACCCAAAGGACTTCAGTATTAAATATTCCGGAGCTCTCACAAACCATATCCAATCAACAAATATTCCCTGGGCATTACCACGAGGAAGGCACTTCATATTTTTAGATTAACTATATAAACTAATGTATTTTACTAGTTGATAAAATTAATTTTGGTATTCCTGCCATGGCAACAAACACACCTGAATAATTGTTCTCATCTAAATTCAGGTGAGGGTTTATTTCTTCCTGCACATTGTGGGCAGGATAGATTTCATTTTAATTCCAGATACCTGTAGGATATTGTTGATTATCCCCTGAAGTCAATTCAAGCATCATTTTCTATGAGGGCTTATCTGATCTCCCCAGCTGCTGTTGGCTCCCCCTGCAAAATTACCTCCTGCTCATTTTACATGGTTTTGTATATACCTGTATGTGCACATATCATCCCTGCAATAGATGTAATAAGAACCTCAAGGACAGGGATTGTTTCTTTTTTATCTTTGCATCCCCAGGACCTAACAAGCTAGCCCTTTGTAGAAGATTAAAAAGAGCTTGCTGATTGGTTGCTCCCTTTGCTGGTTAAGGGGATAGGCCTCATCCATTGAGATCTGGTCTAGATGGGGAGAACACTTATCAGTTTCCACCAATTAGGTTTTAAGGGAGAAGTTTACTGTGTAGTATTTATGTAGTTCTGACAAATAATTTAATTGAAGTTAGAAATTGTTTCCTTCAGTCTCATAGTTGTTGTTCAGTCATGGCTGACTCTTCAAACCCCATTTGGGGATATTCTTGGGCAGAGATACTAGAGTGATTTGCCATTTCCTTCTCCAGCTCATTTTACAGATGAGGAAACTGAGGCAAATAGGGTGAAGTGTCTTGTCCAGGGTCACCCAGCTAGGAAGTTTGTGAGGCCAGATTTGAATTCAGGAAGGTAAATCTTCCTGATTCCAGTCCTGGCTCTCTATCCACTGCACCATCTGTCTGCCTCTGTCAGACATAATATTTATGTAATGCTTTAAGATTTGCAAAGTGTTTTATATGCATTTTCTAATTTGATCCTTGAAAAAACCCTTAGGGATATGTGGATTATTGTCCCCATTTTACAGATGAGCAAACAGAGGCCAAGAGCAGTGGAGGGGCTTGTCTGGATTTGAACTCAGGTCTATCTTGCCTCCAGTTCCAGCACTCTATCCCTCACGCCACCGAGGTTATGGAAACTAAGAGAAAACATGTCAGAGTAGTGAGAACAGGATAATGAACACAAAGAATGTTGGTTCAGTCCAGAGCCATGCTGTCTTCACCACTCTGCTGGCACAGGGGAAGAGTTTTGATTAGCAAATGATGCTGAAGAAGAAATATCATCCATCTCATTTTCAGCCTTTTGACTGTCATCATCTCACATTGTTGGGGTTTTCAACACTCTTCAGTTCTGTCTCATCTAAAAATAAGAAACCCATTTAGGCAAGGGAGGAATAGGAAGGAACTTTTTAACTCATGTGGACTTTCAGATGGGTTGTCACAAATATAGGCTCGAAAGCTATGTGGGAATCTTGTAGCCAAGAGAGAAAAGTGTCCCTGCTTTTTTATCCTCTTCCTTCCTAATTTTCCTTAAATGTTCTTTAAAACCAGGAGCTAAGAAAATAATAGAAACCTATGCACTGCATACTTGGAACTTGAAGGGACCTTCATGGTTAGCTCATCCAAAGCCCTTGTCTTATTTACCTTGATGTCCAGAGTCACTAAACGTCTGGTCCAAAATCACCAGTGTTCATGCCCTCAGACACCAAATCCAAGGTGTTTTCCACTGAACCAAATTGCCTCCAGTCATGGCTGACTCTTAACTGCCTTATTTTTTTTTTTTGGAGGGTGGAAGGCAGGGCAATTGGGGTTAAGTGACTTGCCCAAGGTCATATGGCTAGTAAGTGTTAAGAGTCTCTATTCACTACACCATCTAACCACTCTCTGCCTCCATTTCTTTAACATTTTTAAGGGGGAAACCAGAGCTGCCATTTTATTAGAATAGGCAAGATCCAGAAAAGAAATTCTCTCCACCAAATGCAAATCAGCTGCTGCCCTTCAATTTGGAGACTTAGCAAGTTGCCCTGGAAACTGAGATGTAATAGGATTTTGCCCTGGTCAAATTTGATGTGACTTCTACCTGATTCAGAGGCGTGCCTTCTATCCACATTGCTGCCTCTAGGCACTGCCATCCCCTTTGAAACCGAATTTTGTTTCTATTCCTATGAGGATAACCATGGTATCTGTAACTTAGGCATTGTCTAATTATAAATGGGAATATTAGGTAATGTGGCTAGTTCCACAAGCTACATACAATTAGTCTCATTGCTTTATATTCCTCCTCTGCGTCTCATTACAATGTGCACATTGTGAAGGTTCCTACTCTGCTTTGTCCTCTGTGTGTATATTTGCACCTGTGTCCTATCTCCCCATTTATTTCCCTTCCCCATCCTTCTCCCTCCCCCTCCCCTTCTCACTGGGCCTCTCTCTCTGTCTCCCTCCCCTTCTCCTCTCCTCACTCTTTCCCTCTCTCTTATTGTGCTACAAAGACAAACTGAAGGCAGTCCCTGTCATCAAGAAGTCTGTATTCCATCAAAGCTCAGAGAGAAGTAAGGAAGAGAAGCAGATAGCACATGTGTTTAAGCCTTGTCACCTCATTTCAATTGGACAAAATCCAATCTTATTCAGGACAAAGGGTTTATGTTTAACTTCTTGGCCCTTTCAAATTCTGTTTCTTTGTGTTAATATAGGGTATCCCAAAAGTCTTAGAGCAAGTAAATAAGCCATAAGCTATTAAAGCTTAATACTTTACCGATTTTCCTGAAATGTACCTTAAGAACAGGAGCTGAGAAGAAAATAGGACCATCAGCCCCTAGGACTTTGAGCTGAAAGGGGCTTTCAAGATTATCCAGTCCAACCCCCTCATTTTCCCTGAAGTCCAGAGGTATTAAGCCTGTATAGTAATGCTATTGACAAAAGCTCCCAATTTAAGACCAAAGAATGATTTAAGGCTAATCTGGTTCAGACAGATCTGCTATCTGTTCTTTGTATTCAAACAGCCATTAAAATCAAACCCTGCTTGCATGTCATGTCTATGTAGTTGCTATTCAGTCATCTGAGTCATGTCCAACTCTCCATGATCCCATTTGGGATTTTCTTGGCAGAGATACTGGAGTGATTTGCCATTTCCTTCTCCAGTTCATTTTACAGATTAGGGAACTGAGGCAAACAGGGTGAAATGACTTGCCCAGGGTCACACAGTTAGTAAGTGTATAAGGCCTGATATACATCCATGCCTTCCTAACTCCAGGTCCACTGTACCATCTAGCTATCTATATCTATAAAGACCCAATGGTAATTAAATGGCTTCCCTAAATCAATGTATAAAATAATTTTCTTTCTCAAAAAGAAATCAAATACACTATCATTCATCTTTCTCTTCTGCTTCTATATTTTCCCTTACTGCCTCTAGGCTGGATGTGTTAGAAGTGGTGAGGAGAAACTCTTGACACTGCATATGGAATGTTTGGGCTCTCAGTCTATGATGAACAAGAGAAAGAGCTAGGGGTGGCATGGCATTGATCAGTGTGGAAGAAGCCAGTGAAAACTTAATGAGCCAAATCCAGTCATATTACAGTAGCACACAGTGCTTTTTAAAAATCAATTAGCATGGCTGGCTCAATGGGTGGTAACTCCCAATGATTGTATAGAGAATGGTGTTTTTCAAATTGTGTCCCAGAGAATTTGAATAGAATTCTTTGGATTCTATGAAATTATCCATAAAGAGTTGTAAGGGAAGATAAACACCCAAAGTAATCCCTGCTGCTTTTTTCTCATGTCAGTTGTATATAATGTGCTTGTCAGCTTAACAGGATTCAAGTAAGTTTAAGAAAACTGATCTAAGCTGATGACATTACCGGAAAGCTGGCTTCTTATTGGTCTTGGATCATAGAACTTGAAAGAACTCCAGGACTTTTTATGCTTAGTATGACAGTCTCATTTTATAGATGAGAAAACTGAAGCCCAGAAGGATTTACCCAAGGTCACATACGTAGTATCAGAAATGGGATTTTAACTCAGGTCCTCCAATCTCAAAGATAGTATTCTTCTCATTGTAGCATGCTGAGGTTAGACCCAATCAGTAATTATGCCCCCTTACAGGGGGTACTCAAGCACTTGATTGTTGGTGTGGATCAACAGAAGGTCTGAAAAATAATCGGAAATATAATAATCGGAATTAATATAAATATAATAAATATAATAATCGGAAAAATAATCGGAACTCATTTACAATCATAGATGTTTTAATCTTAGTATATTTATATAGCTATGCCTGTGAAGGGTATTTGGATAATATCAGGATGTCTGAAGAAATAAGAAAACAAAAGTATTGTTATTATTAAACTAAGACTGATGATAGAATGAGCATCCATGCACCTAGCTAATGAACCAAATCCCGATTACAGAAGAAACACAAAGCCAACAATAGCTACCTCCAGTTTGGGTGGGCTTTTGATGATACTGATACACAGTGTTATTACAGTTTTTAAAAGAGTTTCAAAACTAGAAAGGCATTTATAGACAAAACATAACTAATTTAAAGACTCTCAAGACTTCAAAGTGAAAATATAATGATTTGACACAATCTCCTCAAAATCCTTCTCTGCCTATATTAAGATGAAAGAAAAATGAAAAGTATTGTAAAGCATTTTACAAATGAACTGTTGTCTACAACACAGCCCTTTCCCATCTCATTTATTATATAACCACAACCTTCTAATTATTTAAGTTTTTTATAATCTTGTTTAATAAAGAATACAAATTTGAAGATACAAGGGTTTTTTAATCAACTATGTTATTTGGTACAATTACTAAAAGATTTTGTTTTAATCACTTTAAGAGATTTTTACTGCAACACAAAGTTCTCTTTGCAGAATTCCAGTTAGGTAACAAATTGGATGGATGATTCTCAACAAAGCTTCCATCCTCACCCAACTCAAAACAATAGGAAATGAATTGATTGAATTAATTAAAATCACGTGGCAAAAAGAGAAATAAGCCTACCTCCCCATAAGGTAAAGCCTAAAATAACAGTAAAGGTTTACATAAAAGACTTGCTATCCCTTATGATACCCAGCATGTCCTGGTATTCAAGACAGCTGACTTTGATTGACCCATATGCCAAGTTTTAGACATGTGGTAGCCTCTATTCTGTCCTTTTCTGGCAATGTCCCAGTTTGACCCCTACTCTCACCCTTGAATAAGGAGAAAAAATTAAACCCACCTAGACTCAGGATGGAGAAAATGTCCCCTGCAGTCGGGAGGTAAACTCAGAAGTATAAAACTGTCTAGAGGGAAAAGAAAAAGAAAAAGAAAAAAAAAACAAAAGGATTACCAAGAGGAATAGAAGGTGATAGAATCAGATGCATTCGTCTACTTTCGGAGTTTCTACTAAGCAGGAATCCAGGCAAAATAATGTTACCTAGAACAAGAGAGAAGCAGAAGGAAATTAAGCCAATGGAGAAAGATCAAATATAAATCTAGCCCCAAAGCAGAAAAATCAATAGTGAAAATAATAAAGAGTAAAAAAGTGAGCAAATAACCTAGAAAAGATCTCAACACAATAAATTAATATTAAGCAATTAATAAAAGTAACCCCAAGATTTCTAATGAAAAATAAAGCAAGACAATATATCATATTGGGCTTTCATAAATAATGGAATGACAGTAATCCTGGAAATGTTGAGAAGAGAAAAAAAGATTTAAAAGTAATATCAGGAGGGAAAATGACTATGGAAATTAAGGCAGAAATTAGAAAGGAAATCATAAATCTCAAAGAAGGAATTAATAAAATAAACAGTATACAATTTAGAATACAGGAGGTGTAAACTCTCTAAGCAGTAAAGCATCTGAAAAAGATGGTGGAAGATGCAGAAATATAAATACTGAAGGAGAAGAACATATGATGAAACTAAATAAAAAGAGAACACATGAATTTTGTGGAAGTCAAAACCTTGATGATAACGTGCAAAGGGATAATTTAGAGATAATAAGTTGCTGAGGAAAAAATACAATGAATTAAAAAGTCAAAATTCTGTCAACTAAAAAAAAAAAAGAAGATTGTTCAGGAGTATTAGAAATGGAAGGCAAAGGACAGATAGATTGAATACATGGATGGTCAAAAAGAGAAAACCCAAGCTTAAAGTACCAAGATATATATATAGATATAGATAGATAGATAGATAGATAGATAGATAGATAGATAGATAGATATGTATATGTGTGTATATATACATATATATATTTGTGTGTGTATTCTTTTTGCTTCAGAATATCTGTGTCAAACAATAATTATTGCAAACAGTCAAGAGAGAGGTCTTTAGCTATGAAAGGAAATCAGTCTGAATAGCCCAGAGCAGTAGTTTTTGTCTATAAAAAAATAAGAAAAAATTGAATTGAAATACTAAAAAAATTGGAGAGAATATTGCACCCCCAAAATAATATATACAAAAAAATGAATCCAGTCATTAATTCTAAAAGATAGACTTTCAACAAAAGGCAGTAATGTCTAGAAAAGAAACCCAGAGGTGATTAGAATAATGACATGTAGACACTTGACACAAGAGAAATACAATAAAAGTATGTATCATTAATAAGAAAAGGTTCCACAATGAAATCAGTGCCCTTGTGCTTCTATTGTTGGATAAGAATATAGTGGGGCTTTTTTCTAACTTTGCATTGTTAAAAGAATACAAAGAACGAATATTTATGAGCAAAGGATCTAAGGAACTAATGCTCTCTGGGTTTCAACAGAGTCAAGATCAGAGGAGGAAGAAAAGTTTAAATAATATTCTGGGGATTAGAATCCACACTCTCCAATGATGAGACCTTTTAGTCTGGGGAAAGGAAAGTTACCCAGGTTAGAAGAGGAGAGGTAAGAGCTAGAAATACACTTGCATTTAGCATCGGTTTCAGAAGAAGGTAGAATGTGGTTTCTGTAGTCTCTTACCCTGCTTTAGCAGCTGTGAGAAAGTAGGAAAGAGCTCATAGGGCGGTACAGGGAGCCATGGGAGAAGATCAGGAACCTTCAACTATCCCAGAAAGGGAATTATTCAGAGGATATTGAGACGTGTTGCCAGAAAGGTGAAGAGAACAGTGGAGCCTCGTGATGGGTTTTATTTGTAAGCACATCTGGAGATTGCCTTCACTGCCTAAGGATCACATTTCCTAGGATCTTGCTTGGAGAGGGAGGGTGATGTCTCCTCCCTGAGGAGTTTCCTGGATCCATGGTGCAATGGGGTATATAGGTGAATGTAAAGAAATAGAGTGACATGCTGTCTCCTTCATGATGTAATACTTCTGGGTGAGGAAAAAGGAAAAGGGGAAGGCAGAGGGAAAAGATTGGATGAGAGCTGTTATTTGCCCTAATAATTGAAATGGCTAGAAAATGTTGAAAAACATTTATATTCTCAATGTTACTTTATGTGAAGGATATAGGAAGGATGAACATATAAATGTAAAGCATATGAATAGGAGATTAGACTTTAGAATCATGTAGGAAGTAAAGTAATAAGAAGAGGGATAACAAAACAACACTTTTTTAGAAGATGAAGAACTGAATAAATTACTTATGCCAGGGCACAAAGAATAGATTAAAAATGCAAAAAGGCAGGAATACCAATCACATCTCTCCTTTAAAGACCAAAACACAACCAAAAAAATAGCAATTAATACAGGGAACATAACCAAAAGATAAAGATATAAGTGAAGACTAAGTAGCTCATGAGGGGCAGCATTGTCCAAGGGATAAAAGGCAAGCCTTGGACTCAGGTAGACCTGGGTTCAGGTAATACTTCAAACACATACTGGCAGTGAGATAAATATTAGTCACTTATTGTCTTAGCGCTCTAGGCAACTCTCCAAGTTTACAAGGTACAGAAGGAATGACATCCTGAATAATGAGTGGGCAAATGAACAAATCATAAAAACAATAAATGTATTAAAGAGTGAAAATAATGAGACAACCATCAAGATTTTGGAGATGTGGGCTAAAACAATCTTCAAAGGGCAAATTAAATCTCTGAAAATAAATATTTACAAAATATGAGATAAATGCACAATTTTTAAAAATTGCAAAGCAGACCAAATCAATTCAAAATCAAATCAAAAATTCAAATTCAAATCAAATTAAAAAATTGCAGGGGAAGTAGATCAAATTAAAAAGAATTATAAACATAACTAGTTTTCTTTAAACTAAAAAAAAATCATAAAATATTAAATAAACTAGTAAATAAAAGAGAAAAAGTTGAATTACAAGAATAAAAATGATCAAGGTAAATTCATAACTAGGAGGAAATAAGAATTATCAAAAACAATTAACTCTAGCATAACTGAAAATTTAAAGGAAATGGATGAATACAAAGACACAAAGAAAATAATCGTTGCTAGCATATATGTCTTACTTTAAGATTTGAAAAGTACTTTTCAAGTGTTATCTCACTATATTTTCATAATATCCCTGTGAGGTAGGTGCCACTATTATCATTCTAATTTAATAGATAAGGAAACTGGGACTGAGAGAAGTTAAGTGATTTGTCCAAGGTCACATAGCTAGTATCTAAGGAAAGGTTCAAACTCAAGTCTTCCTGACACCAGATCCAACAATCTACTTACTGTACTACATAGCTATAAAGTATTAAAATAGGAAAATAGTTATCTTTAAAAACTCAATCTCATAAATATAATCAGAACAAGTGATAAATTCATTATGAAGGGCAGGGACAGGATGGTAATACTGAAATACATGAACTTGTGAGTACCCTCAAATTAAAGAGCAATTAATACCTATGCAACAGAAATTATTTTCAAAAATTGAAAAAGAATGTATTCTATAAAGTTCTTTTAAGAAAGAAATATGACCCTGATATCCAGATGAGGGAGGGATAAAGCAGAGGAAGAGAACTTACAGGCACCTTTCACTAACAAATAATGATGAAAATTTTTCAATAAAAGTTTAACAAAGAAACTCCAGAAATATATTTTTAAAACTTCCTCAGTATTACCAGGTTGCAAGCACTGCAGGACTGTAATGATGATTTGGACTAGGAAAACAACTAGCATAATTGGTCATTTAAAAATTGAAACCTTATGATTTTGTATCAACAGGAAAAGAAAAATAATTCAATAATATGTAATACTCATTTTTCTAAAAACTACAGGCATGGATGTGCCCTTCTTTAACATGATCAGAAAGTATAACTATATATGGTGTATTAAAAAAACACTAACTCTTGGATTTTATATATAGATATGTATAATATATATGTATGTATACAGCATGAGCTCTTGGCTTATATACATACATAAACACACATATTTGCAAGGAATATGAGCAAAAGATAAAGATAGAGAAACTAAGTAGTGACTGAGTGCTTAATAGCAACCTAATGCTGGTTGCTATTGGTCTTGGATGCAGAAATTCTTGTATGCTGAGAGACATAGAGACAGAGATGAAGAGAGAGACAGAAACACAGAGAGATAGATTGATATTCAAGGAAAGAAGGGAAAGGAGTAAGAAGGTCTATAACTCCTACTATGTGTTAGGAACTCTACAGAGTACTTTTTACAAATATCTCATTTTATCCTCATAACAACTATTATTATTAGAAAGCAGTAGGTAGAAAATAGGTCTAGACTAATGTCTTATACACTTTTCACTGATTTACTAGGGTTTTCTAAATACATCATCATGTCATTTATAAAGAGATATAATTTTGTCTCTTCTTTCCTGGTGTTTGTATCTTTAATTTCTCAAGAGTTATGACAAATAGTAAGGAAAAGAGGTATCCTTGTCCTACCTCCATATTTATTGGGAAATATCATAGTATTTCTCTATTTCAAATAATGTTAGTTAAAACTAATGCTTTATACACTATATACTAATAACCTCCAAATGGATAGGTGACCTAATTATAGGAGGTCCCATCTTTACAAGCGTAGGGCAACTAGGTGGCACAGCCGATAGAGTGCTGGTCTTGGAGTCAGAAATACTTATCTTCATGAGCTCCAGTCTGGCCTCAGACACTTACTAGCTGTGTGACCCTGGGCAAGTCATTTAACACAGTTTGCCTCAGTTCCTTATCTATAAAATAAGCTGGAGAAGGAAATGGCAAACCACTCTAGTATCTTTGCCAAGAAAACTCTAAGTGGAGTCACAAAGAGACAGACACAACTGAAACAACCAAACTACAACAGCAATATCTTTAGAAGTAAAGGAAATGAAGCACCTTTTAGCTTCATGCTTAGCAAGTTAATTATTATATGGAAGAGGAAAATGATTATAAAACATAAAATTGGCAATATCTATACATAAAATTTTATTTTTTTAATTTGTTTTATTTTTTTAATTTATTTTTAATTTTCAATATTCATTTTCACAAGATTTTGAGTTACAAATTTTCTCCCTGTCTTTCCTCTATCCCCACCCCCAAGATACTGAGCCTGCTGAATACCCCTTCCCCCAATATGCTCTCTTTTATATCCTTCCCCACCCCCCTCTAACTTTCAAGTAGGGCAAGATGGATTTCTATACCCCAATGCCTGTATATTTTATTTCCCAGTTGCATGTAAAAGGCAATTTTTTTAACATTAAAAAAAAAAAACTTTGATTTCCAGATTCTTTCCCTTCTTCCCTCCTCATCCACCCCTACTGGGAAGATAAGCAATTCAATATAGGCTGTACATGTGTAGTTATGCAAAACATTTCCGTAGTAATTATATTATGTATAATATAATTATTTTTTCCTCTATCCTATCCTGTCCCCCACTTATTCTGTTTTCTACTTTGACCCTATCCCTTTTCAAAAGTATGTGCTTCTAACTACCCTTTCCCCCAATCTTCCTCCCTTCTGTCATCACCCCTTTTGTCCCCTTCCCCCCTACTTTCCTGTAGGGTAAGATACCCAAATGAGTGTATATGTTATTCCCTCCTTAAGCCAAATTGAATGAGAATAAGGCTGACCCATTCCCTTTCACCTTCCTGCTTTTCCCCTCCATTGTAACAGTTTTCACTTGACTCTTTTATATGAGATAATTTATCCTATTATATCTTTCACTTTCTCCTCTCATAATATTCCTCTTTTACCTCTTAATTTTATTTTTTAGATATCATCCCTTCCTATTCAACTGATCCTGTGCCCTCTGTCTATGTATACATGTACACACATATACACAAATTCACATATGTATTTATACACACATATACCCTATTATACATATATGTATGTATGTATACATATATACATATATATTCTCTTCAACTGTCCTCGTACTGAGAAAAGTCTCATGAGTTACAATTATCATTTTCCCATATAAATAGTTCAACTTTAATAAGTTCCTTATGATTTCTTTTTTCTGTTTACCTTTTCATGCTTTCCTTGTTTCTTGTATTTGAAAGTCAAATTTTCTGTTCAGCTTTGGTTTTTTTCATCAAGAATACTTGAAAGTCCACTATTTCATTGAACGACCATAGTTTCCCCTAAAGCATTATACTCAGTTTTGGTAGGTAGGTGATTCTTGGTTTTAATCCTAGCTCCTTTGATCTTCAGAACATCATATTCCAAGCCCTTTGATCACTTAATGTAGAAGCTGCTAGATCTTGTGTTATCCTGATTGGGTTTCCACAATACACAAATTGTTTCTTCCTGAGAGCTTATAATATTTTCTCCTTGACCTGGGAACTCTGGGATTTGGCTATGATATTCCTAGGAGTTTTCTTTTGGAGATCTTTTTCAAGAGGTAATTGGTGAATTCTTTCTATTTCTATTTTGCCCTCTGGTTCTAGAATATCAGGGCAATTTTCCTTGAGAATTTCTTGAAGGATGATTTCTAGGCTCTTTTTCTGATAATGACTTTCAGGCAGTCCAATAATTTTTAAATTATCTCTCTTGGATCTATTTTCCAGGTCAGTGGTTTTTCCAATGAGATATTTCACAGTGCCTTCTAATTTTTCACTTGTTTGGATCTGTTTTATAGTATCTTGATTTCTTATAAAGTCATTAGCTTCCATTTACTCCAATCTAATTTTGAAGGAATTATTCTCTTCGGTGAGTTTTTTAAATTCCTTTTCCATCTGAGACATTTGGCTTTTTAAGGCATTCTTCTCCTCATTGGCTTTTTGGGTCTCTTTTGCCATTTGAGTTAGTCTATTTTTTAATGCGTTACTTTCTTCAATATTTTTATGGGTCTCCTATAGCAAGTTGTTGACTCGGTTTTCATGATTTTCTTGCATCATTCTCATTTCTCTTCCCAATTTTTCCTCCACCTTCTCTTACTTGATTTTCAAAATCCTTCTTGAGCTCATCCATGGCCTGTAACTAATTCATATTTTTCTTGGAAGCTTTTGATGCAAGACTTATGACTTCATTGACTTCTTCTGGTTCCATGTTTTGATCCTTTTTGTCCCCAAAAAAGGATTCTGTGGTCTGATTGTGCTTCCTCTGCTTGCCCAGCTTGCCAGCCAATTACTTGACTTTTGAGCTCTTTGCCATGTTAAACTCTGCTTCCAGAATGGAAAGAGCTGTGTCCCAAATTGCTGGGGGTTTTGCAGATGTTGTCAGAGGTCTGAGGAGGGTGTCCTCTCTACAGCCACCACAAGCTCTGGCACACTGGCGTTTCTTACTCCAGGACCACCACCCAAGACTGCATTCCAGGTCCAAGCAGGTCAAAGCAAGAGCAATTACCTCTGAATAGTCACTTAATCCTCCTACAATCTGCAGGCCAGGAGCTCTAGAGGCAGCCACATGGCAGCAGCTGCAGCCACTGCACCTCTGCCACCTCTCACCCTGGGGGCAAGGGCCAGACTGCACTCTTCTGTCACCCAGTTCCAACAGAGTTCCCCACTGACCTTTTACTTTCTCTTTGGTGTTTATGGGTTGAGAAGTCTGGAAACCACTACAGCTGCTGGTGATTCACTCTCCTGAAGTCTGCTCCAGCCAGTCTGGGCCACTGGTTGGGGCTGCCCTGGTCTGGGACTGTGCTCAGTTTCCAGCTCAGTACAATAGACCCTTCCTGTTGGCCTGCCAGGATGCCTTCAATGGGACATTTGTTTCTCTCTGTCACTTTGCAGGTTCTGTAGCTCTAAAATTTGTTTAGAGTCATATTTTTTACAGGTATTGAAGGTGGTTGGAATGGGGGCTCAGACAATTTCCTGCTTTTACTTTGCCATCTTGGCTCTGCCCCTCTACATAAAATTTTAAATCTGTTAAAACCATCGCATCTGGAATTAGAAGATAAACTTGTCATATGGTTTAAGAATTTGCATGAAATAGCTCTGATAAATGTCTGATATTAAAGACATACAGCTTAGTAATACCAGTATGCAAGGCTATGAACATCTCCACATCTTGATGTGATCAAACTATTATGAACAAACTAGTTTCAGAAGAGGAAATGCAAACTATTAATAACCAAGTGGAAAACATTCCATACCACTAATAGTAAGAGAAATTCAAATGAAAACTCCTCTGAGGTTTTACCTCCTACCCATCAAATTCTCCCACAGCCCTGAAAGATTTATTAAATAACTAATATGTGTAGGGCACAATTCTAAGTGCTGGAGATAAAATGGCAAAATAAAAAATATTCCCTGCCTTCAGGAAATAGTGTTACAGTGGTTATAGGAAGACAGGCACATTGTTACACTGTTGGTGGAGTTAATTGGTCCAACTTTCTTCAACTATAATGTGGAATTATGTGAGAACTTTTCATTGCCTTTGATTCAGTGACCCCTCTAATGGGTATATTCCCATGGAAGGCAAAGAGAGAAGTTCCTTACTATAAGAAAATATTCATCGCAATTTTTTTGTGGAAGCCAATAATTAGAAACAGAACAGTACTTATATGATAAAAAGACATTTATCAGAGTTGTTTCATCTAAATTTTAAAACTTGCCCATTGATTGTGAAATGGCTGAACAAATTGTGACATGTGAATATGGTGGAAGACTATAATAAAACCTGTAAGAAACAAATATTACTGGTTGAAATAGGCATGGCCATATTTGTATTTATTGCAGCAGAGACATAGGAGGAAAATTAGGACAGCAAATATGATAATCTAAATGAAAACATCACAAAAGCAGCTTAATTTCAATGAACCATTTTGAAAAAAATCATGATATAGTAGATAGAGTTCCAAAACTCTCACATTCTCTCAAAGAAACTCACTGTGTGACTCTGGGCAACTCATTTACTCTCTCTCATCATCAGTTTACTCATTTGTAAAACAGGGAAAGTAATAACATCTAGTTCACAGGATTGTGAAAGGATCAAATAAGATGATTTATGTTCTTTAAAAAATGCTCCGCAAACCTTTAAGTGCTATTTAAAAATGAATCAGTAGTAATAGTAATAGTAGTTGTTGTAGTAATAGTAGTAGTATTAGTAATAGTTGTCCTATAGAGATGATGAGACATATTTCCTTCCTCTTGATAAAGATGGTGGGGGAAGAGGAGGGAATACAGAAATGGAATGTTCTATATACTGTCAGATATAGTGATTTTATTAGTTTTCCTTAACTATCTTTCTTTGATATAAGAGTTCCATATTGGGAATTGTAAAGGTATATTGGTAAATGAGTAAAAAAAAGGTATCTGTAATAGAGATAAATAAATGAATATGCAAATAGATGAATAAATGAAGGAATAACTAAATAAATAAATGAATGGGTTAATTAATTAAGGGTTCCACCAATGCAAAAGTTTAAGATCCACTTCAGTGATGATCTATGTTAATGACTTTTGTTGAGTCCCTTTTTCTTTCTCTTTTTTGTTGTAGAAGGAAGCTTTTTGGAGCCAAGCCTGGAGAATGAAGGAAGCATTAGTGGCAGTGACTCAACATTTTACAGGCAATCTGAAGGTAGTGTTCCTTTGGGGGGAAAAATTAACCTACTATTACAACTTAAACCTCTGTATAAAAGACTGATTCAACTTGTTTTGCTTAGCCCAAAAGGGCAGCTGGGAGTGATGTATAGAAATTGCAAAGAGGCAAAATTTTAACTACCCATAAAGAAAATTTTCCTAAAAATTATAGTTATCCCAAAGTAGAAAAAAATTGCTTTGAAAGTTAACAAGTTCCCTATGCCTTGAGGTCTTCAAGGAGAAGCTAGATGACTATCAGGGATACTGGTGAAGAAAATCCCTAACCAGATCAAAGTTCTTTAACTAAAAGCCAGAACTTTTTCCCTCTAACTTGTACTCATTGGTTCAAGGTCTACCGTCCTCAGCCCAAGTAAAGTAAATCTTCTTCCATATGAAAATCCATAAATATTTGAATACAGTGTTCATGTGTACCCTCAGGCCTATAAACATCCCCTACTTAAAAAGCATCCTGAGAGGATTATCCTGGAAGTTAGGAAGACCTAGGTTTGAATTCTGCCTCCAGCTCTTACTAGCTGTATGATCCTGGTCAAGTTACTTACCTTTCTAAATTTGTTTCTTCATCTGTAAAGTGGGTTTAATAAGACCTACTTTGCAGTGTGGTTGTCAGGATCCAATGAGATTATATGTTTTTTGAAAAGTGTGTTATATATCTTAAGTACTATATAAATATTAGGTTTTTTAATTGTTAATAATAGAAAATATGACTTTTTAAATTATTTTTAACACTGCTTCTGAATAAAGAAAAAATATTTGTTTAGAGCTTTTTTTTAATTTAACTTCTCTGTTGTTTTATCTGAATCAAATTAAGCTTTCCTCTATACTTGGTGCAGATTCTATCTTCCAATTTATTTATGGGCCAGTTCATGTTCAAATGGTTTTGTTTTTCATATATCATCTTTTACCATATTCAGAATCTAGCACTGGGAGCAACCTTAGAAATAAATTAAGTCAGGGCGGCTAGGTGGTACAGTGAACAGAGCACTGGCCCTGGAGTCAGGAGGACCTGAGTTCAAATCTGACCTCAGACACTTAACACTTACTAGCCATATGACCTTGGACAAGTCACTTAACCCCAATTGCCCACCCTTCCCTCCTCCAAAAGGCAAAAAAAAAAAAAAATAGAGAGAGAGAAATAGATCAAGTCCAGGAGGGTGAGACTAGGCCTCAAGCATCCCAAAACTCCCAAATCCAGATGAAAATGTCATTGGGGAATGTTGAACAAAATAAAAATACAATGCAACATAGGTCATGTTAACTGGTAGTGTTCTCAGTCAATATATAGCCATGGGGATCTGTTTCTATTTGAGTTTGACCCTACTGATCTAATACTGTCCCAATTTTGTGGATGAAGGAACTGAGGCTCAGAGGGTATAAGCCCCTTGCCCAAGTCACTCCGGTACTAAGGAATAGACAGATTTTTGACTCAGAGGCTCTAACTTATCTCCATTGCCTTCCTGCCTTTCTCATTGCCAATTGCCCATCTCCATCATCATGATCCATAAGAGTATATTCTAATGCTCACATGAAGAAAGTAGTAAAGAATAATAGATGACTGAAACTGTCATTTCCAATCAAAAAAAATATCATATGCCATCTGGTAACATTTTTATTTCCTGACCAGGACATAGCATGATGGACACCCTGGCTGTGGCCTTGCGTGTTGCCGAAGAGGCCGTGGAAGAGGCAATTTCCAAGGCAGAAGCATCTGGTGACAGTCTGGTAAATGAACTTTGATATCAGATCTCACTGTATCATTAGCCCAATTATAGAGTACGTCCTTCAATGGAATCATCTAGGATGTAGGTGTCCCTTACCTTAAGAAAACAAGCCTCCCTGTTGGCACCAAAAGCCATTTTTAATACAGTCTTTCACAAGAGATATGTTGCAAATTCCTTGCATGCACTATTTTTGATTCGGTCTTTATGTCTACTACCAACTATAGAATGGGGAAATGTCTGTTTTCTTTCAGGACAAGCAGAATGAAGCTAGTTATTTACGTGAACACAAGGAGGAGTTGATAGAAGAGCTTGCCACCACCATAGTGCAGAAGGTATGTTGCTATATGTCTGTTACAGGATCTTTAAGCCAACTGTACCTCCCAATCCAAAGCATCGACAAATGAGAAGAAAGTCTAAAAAATGTGTTAACCTTTCTCTCTTCCTCATCTTTCCCCTAGTCTGTCTTCACAGAAAACACATCAAAACTTGCTATACAGGGTAGCATCACCTTCCTTTGGTTTCTGCATGATCTCTGCCCCTTTCGCTGAATCTCCCAGTCACACCCACTACCACTCCACCTCAAGGGGGAGAAGGAGTTCCCAAATGGGCCACCGAATTGAAATGGAATTCACCTTGCCTTACAGTCAGTCCTTCAGTAAAGTTCCTACCTACACTATCCATGAAGAACCTTGTTTAGCCCTTCCTTAGGGATCATGTATCTAAAACTGAAAGGGACCTAAGAAGTTGTCTCATATAGTCAAAGTCCCTTCGTTTCAGAAGTAAGGAAACTAAGGCCCAGAGAAGTCACAGAGTTAGTAAGTAGCAAAAGCAGGATTTACCCTCAGATCTGGTAACTCCATGTTCAGTGCTCTTTCTACTCTACCACACTCCCTTCCGTAAAATTATCCCCTAGGACATTGTCCCGTGTGTGTGTGTGTGTGTGTGTGTGTGTGTGTGTACCTAGCTAGTGTGTGTAGCCTAGCTAGTATTCCTGCGTGACTGAGCAAATGCCTAAAGTGTATTTAATTACTACAATCAACATGTAGGCCTTCGAAGAGGAAAAAAGACTCCTTCCAATAACTAGTCACCTTTTGTTGCCACCATTACAGATTATAAGGAAACAAAAAGGCAAAGGGGGACAGACAGAGAAGGACTCTGACTGGCCACAGCCCAGCAGCAGCACTACGAAGGTGACCAGTCAGAGGATGGAGGCTCTTCCAGGGGACCAGCAGGCATCCTGCACCCTCTTGGTACGTGAGCAATGGAATTCATCATGGAGGCTGGCTTCTACCACCCAGAAAGCAAAAGCAATGGAATGTTGACCACTAACTGGCATATGTTACCATGCCCTCCCCACACACAACTTATCAGCTCTTCCCACTGAGGGTGGGAAGTATTGGTGAGAGAGTGATCTACAGATTTCTAAGGGAAAATCTATAAATTTCTAACTTTTATTAGAAAGATATTTCATTAAATGCCATTGCTTGGAAATAACAATAGCATGTATATAGCACTTGAAGATTTGCTAAGCATTTTACAAATATTATCTAATTAGGCCTGAGAGCTAGGCGCTATTATTATCCCCATTTTAAAGAGAAGAAACTGAGACTTGACTCCCAGGGCTATAGAGCTAATAAGTGTCTCAGGCAGGATTTGAAATAAGGTCTTCCTGATTCCAAGTCCAGCTTTCTACACCTAGCAATGTAACTAAGACTGACCAGGAAAAGTTCATGCATTGGGTAAGCTTTGAATGAAAATTTGGAGAGGATTCTAACCCACAAAGTACTGATAATAAAAGCTGAATTAGCTTTCTAGGGGGCTTGGGGCTCAGAAAATCTTGAGTACTCTATTACAGTATGAAGAAGACACAAATCAGCTTAGAGTGTGAGTAGGTTATCTCTTTGGCAATCTAAAAGCCTGACAATCCATCAGTCAACAAGTTTTTATTACATTCTTAGGAGGCACTGTGCTAAGCCCTGGGGATATAAAGATCCTACCTTCAAGGAGCTTACTTCTAATGGGGGAGAAAATGTGCAAGTAACTGTGTACATATGAACTCAGAGGGGAAGTACTAGCAGTTGGGGGAAAGAAAGGGGTGAGGGGGGACACCAGGAGACCATCTCTTGCAAGAGATGAGATTTGAGCTCCCTTTGATTGTTCATTCATAGCTAACCCAGTAATTACAAATTGCTGAGACTTTTACCATTTATTTGGAGGAAAATTTTCGAAATCATATCAATTAAAATTTTTAATTTAAAATTTTCTGCCTAGTGCAATACCTTGAACTTTCTGACCTCTTTTCTCACTAAAATGCAAATTTCCTAGGTCCAGAGTTATAGAACATTGCATATATTTTCAGATTTTTTTTTTACTCTTGATAGATTTTTTTCCTCTTTTTTTCCCCTTAAAAAAATCTTTCTGGGGCAGCTAGGTGGTGCAGTGAGTAAGAGTGCCGGCCTCGGAGTTGGGATGACCCGAGATCGGATCTGGCCTCAGAAAATGAGCACCCACACATAAATAATGACTGGCTGTGTAACCTTGAGCAAGTTACTTAACCCCAATTGCTTTAAAAAAAAATCTTTCCTACATAGAATGACTCTTTGGGAGGAGAAAGGGAAAGAAATACAGGGGGAAATTTAGGAAATATAAGAACAAAATATATCAATAAAATTATACTTTTTAGAAAAGATACAGATCATGTCACTGTCTCTATTTCTCTCTGTCCTTCTCTTCCTCCCTCTCTCTTCTATGTCTCTATTTGTCTCTTTGTCTCTGTCTCTGTTTCTCTTCTCTCTCCTCCTCCTCTCTCTCTAAATCTGCCTCTTTGTTATCTCTCTCTGTCTCTCTCATCGTTGTATCTACACAAGTATAATATGTGTATGATGTGACTCCGTTGTCCTAAAAACAATATATATACTACTCTACCTCAAAGAGTGATTATAAAGAAAATGTCATAAAAATTAAGGTACTATATAAATGTGAGTTGATACAAATTCATGACATTATTCATATTCATTTGATGCTGATATTGTAAAAATCAATATGCATGTATTAGCAGCCATGACAAAGGATGCCCTTGGAAGCTAGGATCAATAAATTCTTGTGCCTACCACAAGTATTCTGCAAATATTAAACACTTAAAAATGTTTGCCACAATAATAGCATAGACATAATTGGCAGGGCAGTGCAAATGAGAATCTATTTTCACTGAATCATTGTAGATTGAGAACTGTCTATACAGAGATCTGTTATCTAACCCTGCTTATTGCTTCTGCAAAAACAATATGTTGGTTGAAATCAGGGAAGGAAGTTTAATCAGCACAATATTATCCAAGTAATGATATGGCAATGAGCTTCCTCAAAAACTTCTTCCTTAAGCTGATTTATTTACCTCTGGATATATAATCATATCCTGACTACCCCCATCCCATACCATCTCATGGTAGAAAGTAAGCCCCAGAAGAATAAAAGTCTCCATTTTTTGTAGCCCCAGTGCCTAACACAGCACCTCACAAATAAATGAAGATTGAATTATGAAACATCGAAGTAAGTTTGGTTATAATGAATCATTATCATCATTGCAAAGTGTTTTATGTCAGGCAGAATTATATTAAGAGATATCAAGACTAGAAAAAGATAGTAGGTCACTTCACTCTAATATCAAACCTCTATCAGAAAGATAGAGATATTTGCAAAGCAATGGGCAAGTGCAAACTTGATTGCAGAAAGGTTTAATCTAAATAAGAGGAAAAAATGGTGCCAAACATCAGCATCCAATTATATGCAAATAATGATAAATCATCTTTATGTATTTCTTTTAAAAGTTTGGGCAGGACCCCTTTTGTAATCACTTTGTTTATATTACTTATATGGACTTGAAAGCAATACACAGTTGAGAAATATTTACTAAAAGGGTGCTTACTCTGAGAATTGGATTAGGCATTATGAAGATGTATTAGACATGGTGCTTGCCTTCTAGGAGAGTCAGTGTGATATTGGAAAAGAATACAATTCAAGAAGATGAGAGTTCAAGTCTCCCCTCCAACTCTTACTAGTCATATGGCACTCGACCTAACTGAGCCTCAGTTTCTTAATCTATAAAGTGGGAATAATAAACCCTACAGTGTCTACTTCCTGTGTTCATTGTAAGGATCAATTGAGATGATGTTTTTTTAAAGTACTATATAAAGGTAAGCTAGTGATATGTGCTACATTTGACTCAAAGGCATGAAGCAATTAGAGAACAATGCAATTTACAGGAAGTGCAAAAATTGTGTGCTGCAGAATCTATGTGCTAGAGTAATTCAGAAAAAAAAAAAAACAACATTAAAAGCTACATCACTAGAAACAGCAGAGCAGGGCTCCGTGGAGGGAATAAGACTTTCTGAGCCTTGAAGGATGGCTGGGATTTGCACAGACTATAAGGAGGAAGGGCATTTGGCTTAGATGAGACAGAAGGAATGAATTTCTTTTAAAGTCATCTGTGATTCAGATTTTTTACAGATTCAGACTGATCTTCCCCATCATTAGAAGGAATTAGTGAGATTTGACTGTCTGTGTCTTCTATCTGATGGACTTTTCCAAAGTATTTCCTGCACCCTGGGGAAAAAAACCAACAATACTTTTTTTCAAATTACAGAGCCACCTTGTTTAGTAACACTAACTGTGCAGAGCCTCATTTCCTACCAAACATTCATCAGGGTCACTTGTCACAGGAGAAGGAAAGCAAGACTGATGCCACCATCTGTTTGTCATTAGGGCTAACCACATACAACAATGAAGCCTGGTGACCTGACTCAGGATCTGAGCTCAAGGAGGAAATTATTCCCTATTATGTTTAAACTTCTCAAAGCAAGGATAGAACAAATCCACTTTTTCCCTCGACTAATTAGAGAAATACCAACTGAGAGCAGCTTAAAATATCCATCCAAGTCATTGACTAAGGGAAAAATCCCCAGCTTTGCTCCTTTAGATCACGAAGATGAAATTCAACAACCACTGAGAGTTTTTTTATTTCTGTGGTTATTACATGGGTAGAATTTGGAGTTATTTTAAGACAAAATTGGGGGCTTTAACTCTCCTCCAGAGTTTTTAAAGTCTTCCCTTTGTTTTGTTATGTTTAAATAAATAACCTGGGGCAGCTAGGTGGCACAGTGTTTGAGCTCCGGGTCTGGAGACAGGAAAATTCATCTGTCTGAGTTCAAATTTTACCTCGGACATTTACTAGCTGGGTAACCTTGGGCAAGTCACTTAACCCTCTTTGCCTTGGTTTCCTCATCTGTAAAATGAGCTGGAGAAGGAAATGGCAAACCACTCTAGTATCTTTGCCATGAAGCCACCTAAAGGGAGTCATGAAGAGTGGGACATGACTGAAAATGACTGAACAACAACAAATTAGGGCAATGAGAAAAGGAAGTGAAAAGAAATGAAAGAGATTTTGGAGATAAGAAGTGAGAAAATGGATAAATGGGATCCACAAAAGAGTCAACCCACCTGTCTCCCGTTCCCTCATTGCAAAGCCTTTATAGGGACTGCAAGCTGCAAGACTGTGATTTAAATAACTAAATCCTTCCTCATAGTTTACCAGGTAGGGTAACACTATCCAATGATCAAGAAAATATGTATATGGTGCCATCTTCTGGACAATAAATTCATTTCTGTTAACTGATGGAAAAATGAATTTGTTCAACAAACACCGAGAGCTTTTTGTGTTCAAGGCATCTTTCAAGGCACTAAGGAGGGTTTGACCTATTTTTATGATTTCATTGCTATAGAAAACTCCCAGAAAACTCTACTAATATAGGTTGGGTCTTAATCAACATTTAAGAATTAGAGTTGGCTGGGGCCCTGAGAGGTTAAGTGACCCGTACAGGGTCACACTGCTAGTAATGTGTCACAGCCCTTAAGTCCTCCTGTAGTCCAAGGTCAGTATTCTATTCACATTCCTTCTCTAGTACTAAGCTTCTACTTCTCACCATATAAATATTCTCCCCAGGGGTTTCTGACAACAGCTATATTTTCCCCTCTTAACAATGATGCCTAGCTGTGAGTTGAACATGGCTATTGGCTCCTGGTTGAGATCTACTCATATAATATATAACCAGTAGATTTTCAAAATGCCAAGGAGAAATGTTGCCCCAAATCTTTTGAATGCTTTCTGTGAGACCCATCTTCACTCTCCTGTTTATTGAATTTAAAAAAACAGAGTCTTAATCAACAAACCCAGTAACCCTCAGCTAACAACTAGGAATAACCCTAACAATTTTAGATGAAAAATGTGGTCTCCTACCTCTTGGCAAATTGTCTGTGTACATCAGTAAAGGAATAAATAATGGCTAGTTTAGTGATAGTGTTTGATATGACTACATTTCTTAAATTTGCCAGGGGGGCTGGCAGGTTTGAAATCTCCTATAGAGGGGAATTCCCAATTGGAACATGTAGTTTTGCATAAAGGAATTAGAATTAATACTTTTTGAGGGTTAACATGAAAGTCCCTCCCTGCCCTCCTCCAATACTAATAATTTTACCAGGCTGTATTGACTGACATCTTGATAGGATCAGAGTAAATTACAGCCAGAAAGGGACCCTAAGGATTTTCTAATCAAGCCTCCTTTGATACACATATACACACATACACACACAGACATACATATTATCTACCTATATATTATATATTACATGCACATGATTATAACCTAAATACATATGTGTATATATGTCAATATGTATGTGTATATACATATAGTATTACAAAGTATCCCAAAAGTCTTAATGTAATTTTAACCTAACTGCACTAAGATTTTTGGGATAACCTAAACATATACATGTGTTTATATATATAACGAAATATAATACATTATAATATGTAATGCATATGTACACATTATTATATATATTATATATGTCATCTTATAGAGATAGTTATAATCATGGGAGCTGACAAAGTTTCCAATCAATAAGCAGTTATTAAACACCTACTATGTACCAGGTGCTATGCTAAGCATTGGGGGTATAAAGAGGTAAAAGGCAGTCCTTCCCCTCAGGGAGCCTCACAAGTGAGAGAGGAAGGGAGGATGGAGGGAGGGAGAAAGAAAGAGAAAGAAGGAGGAGGAGACTCAGGGCAGAACCTTGGGGAACAGTCACAGATAGGGAGCATGATATGGATGATAAGTCAGCAAAGGAAACTAAAAAGAACCAATGATCAAAAAAGTAGGATGCAAACCTGGACAGTAATTCCCTCCCAAATGACCTGGTATTTAACCAATTTGTATATATTTGAGTTTACTGACTTTGTATTTTGGCACTCTTTTAAAAAAAATTCAATTAAAAAACATTTATTTTGCCTCCCTACCACCTGTCCCCCATTGGGATAGAAAGGAAAAAAGGAAAATCCTATTAACAAATACTCATAAATAGAACTAGGAGAACTGTTTATCTAATAATATCATAAAGATCAACTGGGGTAGCTAGGTGGCACAGTGAATAGAGCACCAGCCCTGAAGTCAGTTGGACCTGAGTTCAAATCTGGCCTCAGACACTTAACACAAAGTCTAGCCATGTGACCTTGGGCAAGTCACTTAACCCCAATTGCCCTCAAAAAAAAAAAAAAAGAAAAGGCAATAAATGAATGAAGAAAGAAAGAAAGAAAGAGAGAGAGAGAGAGAAAGAAAGAAAGAAAGAAAGAAAGAAAGAAAGAAAGAAAGAAAGAAAGAAAGAAAGAGAGAAAGAAAGAAAGAAAAATGCTGACCTTGAAAAACTTTAGAACATTGGTCAATTCAATGATCAACCCATGATGAAGCAGGCTACCCACTTCCTATTCGAGTGGAGTGACTCAGGGTACAGAATAAGCCATATGTTTTTGGACACTGTATACATATATGTATATACTTGTCTCCCCCATTAGAATGTCAGCTTGTTAGGATCGACTTTGTTTTATTCTTTATACTTAGATCCCCAACAAGTACATAGTGCCTGGTATACAGTAGGTGCTTAGTAAATATTTGTTGATTGGTTGCTTGATTGATCATCTGCTGAAAAACTGGCAGCTGTTCCCTTTAATACTCCATCTTTTATTTCAGCAGAGGTCCCAGTCCGCATTCTCCCTCACTGGTGAAGAGGCTCCAAGCAAAGAGGCGAAGGTCTCAGCCCCCCTGGAGACCCTGTGGGCAGAGCAGAGGGTCCAGGTGCAGGAACCAAAGGAACAAGAACATGCTGCCTTACCCAGCTGGAAGAGCATGGACAGACTGGATGAGACAAGTAACCATTTTAATGCTTTTACAGTAGGTCTGCATCTTTGAAAAGTAATTTGTGGTTGCTTATTAGCCCTCACTACAGGAGCCTTGAATATGAGTCCAAAATAACCTTCATTTTTCAAACGCTGAAGCTGGGACAAACCCCATGATCTCATTGGCAGTAGCTAAGGAAGGCCACACACTCCCTTCTGTCAGAGACCAGGGAGAACTGAGGGGATCTCCAGGGTGCAAGCACCCAATCTATCCCAAAGCTTCCCAGTTCCTTCATAAGCTCCAAAGATAGTTGTAATGGTAGCTTATAACAACTCCCCTTTATGCGTGATTCAGTGTTTCCACAACACCTCCCTCACAATGAGATTTTTTTGTTGATTGATTGCTCCAGGGAAAAAACTCCAGGGAAGTTATTTCCATGTTACAGATGAGGAACCTGAGGTACAGAGCGTTAAGTACCTTGCCTGATGCTCTTTTCACACACCTAATAATAAGCTTCTGTCTAGCTGATGCTCAGCATTTGAGATATAAGTAATAGGGGCATCCAAGCCTTACATTCTGTCTTTTAAACAGCCTCATTGCTTGTTCCTACTTTCCAAGCTGATAAGGCAGCTACTTGGTACAAGGCATGAGTACCAGACTTGGAGTCAGGAAAACCTGCCTTCAGATCCAGCCTCAGCTGTGCGACCCTGGGCAAGTCATTTAACCTAATGTATCCAGTTTCTTCATCTGTAAATGAGGATGATAATAGCACCTACCTCCCAGCATTGTTATAAGGATCAAATGAGGTAACATATGTAAAACACTTTGAAAACCTTAAGACACTATACAAATGCTAGCTGCTGTTGTTATTACAAACTACAATAACAATTATTAGATCAAAGTAGTGCCCATTCTTGGCTTCTCCACCTAGGATAATAGAATCAGAGTATTAGGGAACATTAGTGACCATTTAGCTAATGCCTTCATTTTATAGGTGTGGAAACAGAGATCAAATGGTTTGCCTAACATCACATGCCTCTTTAGAGACAGAATGTGTACTCCCACCCCAGGTTCCAACCCCAGGCTTCCAATCCTAGTCCCGTGATCTCACGCCACATTGTCCCTTCCATCAAGATTTACCACGGGATTCCTTTAAACTGGGAACTTGCCTAATAGCCCTGAAAGTCATCTCACTTGCGAAATTTCATTTGATGCACACTAGAAGGCACCCATTGCATATAAGCTTTAGAGGCAATGTTTTATATTAGGAAGCATGACTTGATTCCTTCTGGAATCAGAGGGCTCAGGAACAAATTCCAGCTTGGACACTTACTATCTGTGGGAACTTAGGCAGTGAACTTCCTCTCTCTGTGACCCAGTTTTTTTTCTGTAAAAATGAGGATCTCCAAAGTCCTACCCATCCTTAAGTCTTATTAAATGCATTTTCTCTCTCAGACTTAGTTTTCTTATCTATTCCATAGATATATCTCTAAATATTATATTTATATATAAATATTATATATATATAAATACACACATATATATATATGAAGTAGGGGTGATTCTAATAATTATGTTGCAAATAATTATGTGTCCAACTCTTCATGACCGCATTTGAGTTTTCTTGGCAGAGATCCTGGAGTGGTTTGCCATTTCCTTCTCCAGCTCATTTTACAGATGAGGAAACTGAGGCAAACAAGGTTCAATGACTTGCCCAGGGTGGCACAGCTAGTAAGTGCCTGAGGCCAGATTTGAACTCATGAAGTTGAGTCTTCCTGACTCCAGGTCCAACACTGTGCACTATGGCGCCACCTAGCTGTCCAATAATAATTACAAATGACACTTATACAGGTTTTACATCCATTCTCTCCTTTGATCCTCAAACACCCCAGCAGGAGAGAGACTGCAGTTGTTAATTATTCTCATTCTACAAAGGAAAAAACAGAGGTTCAGAAAAGTTAGGTGACTTGCCCATGGTCACACAGATAGTAGGTGTCAGAGGCAGAATTCAAACCTGAATTTTCCAGACCCAAAATCACTAGACTCTCTTTGTAATCTTTACTTTCCACTGAACCATACTGCCTCTCTTTATCAACCTACCTCATAGGGTTATTGAGTGGGGGACATTTTATCAGCCTTAAAATATGACATAAAGAGAAGTTTTACCATTCAGATTAACTTTTTAAAATAATATTAATTATAACAAATAATTGCATCATATCTAATAAATATAAAATTAATATTATAAAATCATTTCAGTAATATTATTGCTATGTTAATGATGGTGTTAATAACGAAGCAAGGCAGACCTGTGTAAGTAATTTATGTGTATGTGCAAAAACTTGACTTCTTGGTGGGCATAAAAGACAAAAGGAGGGTCTGCATCTCAGCCAGAAGAGGCCAGCAACATTTCCTGAAGAGCATCTGGCTGCCGAGCATTCTGGTGGTGATGCTGGTAAGCATTTTAACCCAAGACCTCGCCCCACCCCGCAACAAAGACTGTCTAATTTGTTTAACCACAGAGTGAATTATCTCTGGGGGCCATTTCTCCATTAGACAGCGCCGAAATGGAAGAAGTAAAGCAGCCTCAAGAGATGAGGATGAGTCTTCTCAGTTTATTAATGAACGTTGTTCTATTTTTTCCATTGTTGTTTGTGCTTCAGGAGAGCAGTAGGTCAAAAAGGCCCATTCATCCATAACACCTGCAATCCACTGAGCACCCAGGGTCAAGGAAACGTAATAACCCCAAGCTCACATCTTGGCAGCTCTAAGAGAATTTAGCAGCTCCAAGAACCCCCACCTCCAAAGGGTGTCAGCACCTCAGTTTGGCCAGAGAGATGAGCAAAGGGGCACTAAAACACCTTTGCCCAGAGCTTCCTTCCTTGCCTTCTAGCCAGTATATGGGTCACATCGCAGTGCATTTGAAGAGAATTCAGATGGCAGGCTTTATTTAAATCCCTCCATCAAAGGCAAGATGTTTGACCTCTGCAGCTCACAAGTTCCACGGTTCTGAAAAGTGGGACTTGAGCTTTCCATCCATTCACAAACCTTCCAGTGACATGGCATCCCATGCCAATAGAAGAACATGCAAGAGTAAGGGCAAAGTTTGCTTGGTCATTTGGAGTGACTGTAATACCAGCTTCCATTCCTAGAGCATCCTAAGGCTGATTAGAGCAGGGCTGTCAGACTTAAACAAAGAAGGATCCCTGCAGGCAGCATATTGACTTGGAAATCCACAAGTCAACATTGCATAGTATTGTCGTTTTATTTATTTTATTTAACATTTTTCAATTAGATTTTAATCTGGTTCTGGATTAGAGCACATTATTATTTTATTGATGAGAAAATTAAGGCTAAGAGAGGTGAGGTGACATGTTCACACTGCTAGAAGGTGTCAGAGCTAGGATTCAAAGCCAGGTTTCTCCTGCCAAGTCCCACCGTGGTGCTTCCATGACACCATCAGCATGTTTGCTCACCAAAGGTGCTTTGACCTAAAGCTCAACTCTAATCCCATTTACTGGATTATGGGTTTAGAGTTGGAAGGCCCTAAAAGGTAATCTATTCCATCTCCCTCTTTTTATAAATTCACCCTGCCCTAACCCAGTTAAGAAAAGCAACATGGGGGTGGCTAGGCAGCGCAGTGAATAGAGCACGGGCCCTGGAGTCAGAAGGACCTGAGTTCAAATCTGGCCTCCAACACTTAACACTTGCTAGCCCTCTGACCTTGGACAAGTCACTTAACCCCAATTGCCCTGCCTTCCCCCCTCCAAAAAGAAAAAAAAAAACATGGCAGACTGAGTCATAGATTTGGAAGTTAAAAGATCTGAGTCCTACCACTAAAAGTCATTTTACTACTTGGACTCACAGTTTCTTCATCTATACGATTTCCATTTGGCTTACTCCCCACTTTTCAAAAAAAAATTACTCAGGGTCTGCTAGGTGGCACAGTGAGCAGAGCGCTGGCCCTGGAGTCAGACCTGAGTCCAGATCTGGCCTCAGACACTTAACGTACACACAAACAAAAACCTAGTCATGCGACCTTGGGCAACTTACTTAACCCCAATTGCCCTCCAAAAGAAAAACCAAAAAAAAAAAATTACTCAGTACCCCCTCCCCTGGAAATCTTTCTTTAACCTATTTATGAGTTTTGGGGGGGTTGGGGTTTTTTTAAATTTGCTTCATTTCCAAAAAATGTAATTTTAAAAATTGACACGCCTTTAAATTTAAAATTTTACTGTAAATTTGTGGGAGTTTTCCTGCATTGAAATTTTGATAATGCAATTGTGTCATACTACTATCATATATTGCAAACAAGTCATTACATGCACATGTTCCTGCTGAAGCATGGTGGACTTCCCGACGATGGGAGACACACTCACCTGCCAACACTTGCTTGTTAAGATCTATTGGCAGACTTGACCATTGATCAAAAATAACTTGAATTTTGTGTTTATTTGGAAAATAATGTAATCACTATAACTCTGTTATACAACAGATGAAACGTATATGAATGGTTTTTCAAAACTTTTTATCTTCTCTTTCCTTATGCTTCCACCACCCCCTTATTTTTATTCAATCACCCCCACTTGTCCTCAAGGCCACTACTGCCCCCCATCTTTCCAGAGCCCCCAAGGGGCAGTATCACCCACTTGGGGAACCTCTGAATGAGGAGATAATGATTATCGTAATACCCCCCCCTTCACACAATTATTGGGGGGATTACATGAGATTGTATACATACAGAACTTTGTGAAACACAATAATAACAAAAATAATAACAATACCTAGCATTTATAGAGTACTTCCAGGTTTGCAAAGCACTTTATTCCCATTTTATAAGTAAGGAAACTGAGGCATGCATGGAGAGGTTTAATTAACTTGTCCAGGGTCACACAGCTAGTTTGTGTCTGAGGCAGGATTCAGAACTCAGGTTTTCCTGACTCCTAATTCTATGCTCTATCCACTACACCACCCAGCTGCCCCACCCCAAATTAAAGTTATTGTTATATTGTGATCATATTTGATGTTTATGTATTCAATCACATTAGCACAAATCACGGGAAATATATGGATGAGAGGGAACATGGCATAGTAGCTAGAAAGAGAGAGTCCTGAATTCAAGTAGGCCTCCATTCTGATCTATAATATCTCTGTGGGCACAACTATCTAAAACTCTAAGGGAAAAAGGACACACTTAGTAGAGAGCGTTTAAGAAGAGTTTCCTCCCTGGGAGTTTCTTATACCAATGAAATCACAAGCCTGGTTCATAAATAAATTTGCACACACACACACTGGACACATGATTCTGATCAGGCCACTTCACTCTTTAATGACCCCAGGCAAGGCTGCTAGACAGAAAGATGCCAAGAGATGTTGTTACCTCTATACTGATTAAATCACAGGCCTGGTCATAAGTACACACATGCACATACACAAACACACACACACATTTATGCACACATATATGTGTATGTACACCTTGCTTTTATGAGTGTATAACATATGTACATGTGTATACATATACTTTTAGGTTTTGATAGCTTAGAATGAGTAAAAATAGCAATTGTTTTCTGTTCTGTCCAGAAACTCTAAGGGTCTTCCCTCCCAAATTGATAGATAGTTTTGTGATGCTAAATTGGGCCATCATTTATCTCAGTTCTCATCCAGCCCCACCCCTGATCCCCTCCCCCCAGTCATTGTTACCTTGGACAAACAGAGATCTAGGAAAGACCTTAAATTACAAAGGTTCGAGTCACCCACTGCATCCTGGGCCTTCACCAGTCACCTTGCCTTTTGTCTTGCTGCTGGACTTCCGAGGCTCTGGAAGAGAGAGTGAAGCTGACAGCTTGGCACAGCTCTGCCTCACTTAAATCCAATTCACATACAAGTCAAAACATCACCCCCCCTGATATCATTGGGCCTCTTCTAGAACAAAGGATAAATAACACCATATACAGATATAAACACAGAAGGTTATTTATATATTTGGGGCATTTCTGGATAACGTGCTATAATTCCCACTTAGTATAAAAAAGCACTTTCTTAGGACATTAGTTGTGGCAGAACTCAAGGAAATGGTGACTGTGTAATACCAATGCATTTTCAAGATTAGCCAGACAATAGCATCAGATCAGAATCAGGTTGAGTGGGCTCAGCTCCTTGACTGGAAACCAAACCCATTAGCTCCCCAAGTCCCTGCAGCTGTTCAGTTCATTTCCATATGTATGTAGGTGGTGTGCCACAAGCACATGAAGAACAGAGGAATTTGTAATCTCTCTGACGTTGGGTGAGTCAGATAATGCCTAAATTGTTTCATCTATGAGTAGGGTTACCCAGGGAGACCTGACTGAGATTTGATGTCAGAGCCCTAAAGCCGAGTTGTTCCCACCCACACCTTACTCTAAGAGTCAATATTGTCCTTACAGTCCTTAGAACACCTAGGCTAGCCAGGACTTAAAGGGATTTCTTGTGTTTCTTATCTCATTCAAGTTTCAACCTTTAAGAGAGAGAAAATTATACTGGGATCGGGGTAAAAAAGAAAGGGGATTCATTAGGGTCCCACCTCACCCCAAAATCCTGTTGTTCTATAAGGCCTCAAGGCTACAGGTTCCCCACCCCTATTCTAGGTAGGGACCTACTCAATTATTTCACTCACCCCACTCCCCACTGGCTTTTATCCTCCCTCCGCACAATGTTGAGACAGCTTTTTGTGTTCCTATGGAATGGTCATGGTAGATAGACATCCTTCATCATTTTAAAACAAGGAAAAGCTACTTTTTTCACACCCTACTTTCACTCCAAATCTGTTGAGGGTCAGTACTTTGCTATTTGCAAGGCCATAAGCTTGCTAGAAGCCAAGCCTAAGAAAAGAAAGAAACAGTTTGTTCAAGGAAAAAAATGTATTTGATGAGGGCCATGAAGTATATAGATGACAAAGGAAATTCTTAACTCAATAACAAACCTACAGTCTTAGATTATCAAGCTCATAGATCATAGGGAGACATTTCTAGCTTAGTACAAATAGAAATCTATCCAAAATGATTCCTGAATAGTCAAAATAGAATTTTCAACAACAATTCTAAAGAACAAAAGGTGCACGATTTTTCTTGGAAAGGTGGTGATCATGGATTTGCAATAGATTTCTGGAGGTCTTGCCTCAAATTGAGGTCACACAGACTTTCCAGTTCCTAGCAGAGGGAAAGGAAAAGAAAGAACATGAAAGGAAAAAATCTTGTTGGTAGCTCCTCTCTGTGTCAGAAGAATAGCCTTCTACCACCTCTGTCTACAGAAAATTTGAGTAGCCACAGAGTGTTCTACTGGTCCATCCTCGGGAAGAAAAGGAATGCTGAACAGAAAGAACCTTCTATTGTCCTGTTCAACCTAAGAAAAAGAAGAGAAAGGCAGGAGAACCAAGAGACATCTTCTCTCATGGCTGACCAGAAGGCAAGAGGGAGCAAGCAAGATCAAGAGAGACTCCAGAACACCCAAGCCTCAAAACCCTACTTTATACCACTGACCAAGTCAGTTCACATGTCCTAGATCCTGACAGGATACAAAGCTTTTCTCCAATTCCTCCATCAGGAGCTTCATCATTATCTTACAGTTCTGGTAGAGGAGTCCATTTAAAACCAAGGAGGCTGTATTTATAATGCTTCCCCTCCATCCATGAGTCATAGGGTCCATCCTATTATTGCTTTGAGCCAAGTGAAGGCCAGTCAACACCAGTCTGCCCTTCCCCACTGCAAACCCCTAAAAGGTATCAGTTATTTACTATGTCATTGCCAAGAATAGTTGAGCCAAGGCAGCCTCATTGGTGTTTCTTTTTCCTTTCTAGATCCAGACCCTGTTTTGCAAAGTACTGATGGGAACTGGGTGGCCCAGAAGAATAAGCCGCTTCCTCACCCCCGCCTTCTGGCCAAACCAAAGAGCCAGGCATTCCAGGCTCTGGAGAAGGAATCCAGTGTGGTATCTGCCTATGATGAGATGGGCTCGGATAGTGAGGATGATTTTGACTGGAATGTGACCCTGAACAAGCTTCATCAGAGACCCCAGAGCTTGTCAGAAAATTCCTACTCCACTGACTCCCAGCATCATACTGAGTGGGCTTATGGGCATGACCAGTGTCCCCGAGGAACCTCCCCCTCCTCTGGCCTCTACACTAACCCTGAGACCATGTGCTCTGACTCAGAGACCTCTTCAGTGAGCTCTTCCCGGGAAGTTCAAGGACCAGCCAAGCGACCCTGGCTACAGAGAAAGCCCCCTAGCAACCATTCTCTAGAAAAAGCACACACCCAAGGAGGGCTGGATGTGAATTTCAACCCCCAGGCTGCTGACACACAGGACTCAGACAGCAGTGATGCTGAGGATACTCACCACACAGCAGACAAGCGGTCCAGGAGGTGGAGGAGGAACAAGTTGGCTTCAGACAAGGTGGATGAAGAAAAGTCCCTCACCCAAAGCCTGGAGAAAGATTCTGACTCTAATCAGGTAATAGCCCTATATTTTACTTACATTTCTAAAAATCTGAAGAGAAGGAGCTTGGCAGAACAGAGAAAAAGCTAGCCCCCAAAACAGGAAGACCTAGGATCAAGCTCTGCCTTTGACATACTGGCTGGGAAACCCTGAGCAACTTCCTTATCCTCTCCTTGCTCTGATCAAATCTTCAGAGCTGGAGGGGGGAGGGAAGCATGTGGACTTGTCCAGTTTAAATAATCCTTTGAGCAAGGTGTAGAGAGAACTGACTAGTCCAAGGGGATCAGAAAAGGCTCCACAAAGGAGGTGGAAGCTCACAACGTGAGGTAGGGATTCTAAGAGGATGAAGCAGGAAGAAGTACATTTCAGGCATGGGGCCAGTCAGCTCACAGAGATGAGAATTTGAATTCTGAGTTCAGAGGGTAGTGAGTTGTCCAGTTTGGCAGGAATGCAACAGGCACGAAAGCAAATAGTATATAATAAGCCCAAAGAGATAGGTTAGGGTCAGGTAATCAAGAGCTAAGTGACACAGGTGGATAGAGTGCTGGGCTTGGAATCATCTTCATGAGTTCAAATCCTGCTTCAGACACTTACTAACTGTGTGACCCTGGGCAAGTCACTTAACCCTGTTTGCTTCAGTTTCCTCATTTGTAAAATGAGCTGGAGAAGGAAATGATGAGCCATTCCAGTATCTTTGCCAAGAAAATCCCAAAATGGGGTCACAAAGAGTCAATCACAACTGAAATAGTTCAACAGCAATAGCTCAAGAGCTTAAAATGCCAGGCTCCGGAGTTTGTGTCATCAGGGAGCCAGATGAGGTAATATGGTCAGATCTGTGCTTTTGAAAGATTAGTGTGAGGTCTAGAGGATGGATTAAAGAAGGAAAAGATTGGAAGTCCATATGGATTGTAAGTGTTAGAGCCAGGATTGGAACCCATATTCTCTATAGATTCAACATTCCTTATATTACACCACCCAACATTTCCTTCACAATTCAGCAGATTGACCCCTCTGGCATCCCCACTCTCTCAGTTATTTTCAATCACTTCTTGTCTACTGGCTCATTCCCTACTGCCTACAAACATATTCATGTCTCCCCCCTCCTCAAAAACCCTCACTTGATCCTTCCATCCCCACTAGCTATCAGCCATATCTCCTCTTTTTATGGCTAAACTCTTTGAGAGAAACATTTATATTTAATGCCTCTACTTTTCCTCTCATTGTCTTCTTAATTCTCTACAGTCTGACTTTCAACCTCATCATTCCATGAAAACTGCTTACTCCAAAGTCACCAATGCTCTCTGAGTAGCCAAATTTAACAGTGGACCTTTTCTCAATGTCGTTGACCTCTCTTCAGCCTTTGATATTGTTGGTCGCCTTCTTCTCCTTGATACTTTTTTTTCTAGTTTTCTGTGATACTACTCTCTCCAGGTTTTCCTCCTAACTACCTGACCACTCCTCAGTCTCCTTTGCTGTCTCTTCATCTAGGTCACACCTACTAACCCTGGGTGTCCCTCAGGGCTCTGTCCTGAACCCTCTTCTCTTCTCCCTCTATGCTATTTCCCTTGGTAATTTCATCAGTTCTCATGTGATCATCTCTATGCTGATGCCTATTAGATATCTCAAACTAGATATCCTGTAGACAAACTGGACAAGTCCAAAACTGAACTCATCATCTTTCCCCTCAGATGCGCTCTTCATCTAAACTTTGTTGTTCAGTCGTATCCAACTCTTTGTGGGTCTATGGGGTTTTCTGGGCAAGGATATTGGAGTGATTTGCTATTTCCTTCTCCAGGGGATTAAAGCAAACAGACAGTAAGTGACTTGCCCAGGGTCACACAGCTGGTGTCTGAGATTTGAACTCAGGTCTTCCTGACACCAGGCCTAATGGTCTATCCACTAAGCCACCTGGCTGCTTTCTCCTCTAAACTTTTCTATTGCTGTAAAAGATAGCACCAATGTCCTAGTAACTCAGACCCATAACCATATCCAATCTGTTGTCAAGACCTGATGGTTTTGCCTTCCTAATATCTCTCATATACACCGCATTCCCTCCTCTGCCACCACCTGGGCACAGGCCCTCAGCACTTCATGCTTTGACTATTACAATAGCCTGCTGGTAGGTCTGCCTGCCTCAAGTCTCTCCTCCCTTCTCTTCTCAGCTGTGAAAGTCAATTAAGTCTGACCATAGTACCCAAATATTTAATAAGCTCCAGCGGTTCTCATCACTGCCAGGATCAAATATAAAGTATATTTTTTGGCCTTCAAAACTCTTCATAACCTGGTCCTTCCTACCTTTCTGGTCTTCTTAAACCTTATTCAAAACCATGTATTCTACAATCTAGTGACATTGTCCTCCTCACTGTTTCTGGAACAAGACAGCATCTTCCAACAGTGGATTTCCATTGGCTGTCCCCCATAACTGGAATACTCTCTCTCTTTCTCTCCTCTTCCTGAATTCTCTGTTTTCTTTCAGGTCCCAGCTAAAATCCAAGCTTCTCTAAAAGGACTTTCATGGTTCCCCTTAATGCTGGTTCCTTCCCTCTGTTTTTATCTCTAATTTATCCCATACTCATGTGTTCACTCAAAGCTATTAGCTATATAGCATCTCCCCAATTAGACTGAGCTCCTTGACAGAACTGTTGGGATTTTTCACACGTACTTGGATCCCTACCACTTATCACAATGCCCGGTACATCACAGTAGGTGCTTAATAAATTCTTGTTGCCTGGTTGTTGAAATTTAACATTACAAGAGAAAGTTTGTGGGGAGGAAGCATCAGAGAGGGCTTCGGGAATTTTTTCAGAGATTCATTTCCCCTAATTTGGAAATGTTGACTCAGTTAGATAATGAGTCTAAAGGAGAATCTGTGAGAAAAAGATGAATTATTTTAATATGTTTGGGCCATTCCTAGGACTTTATGGAAACATACATTAGTATAAACCTTTTCTCTAGGTTCAACCATTTTTTTTAACATTATTCAATGTTTTGCCACTAGATGGTGATAGTACTTCATTTCCCAGAGATTTTAGAGTCAAGTCCCACATTATCAATTCTGTATATCCTGAATATTTCACTAGCTTCTATCAAGTGAAAGGAAGCTTGTGTTCTGTAGCAGGTCTCAGGTTTCCAATGAAAGATTCACTACTGTGTGTGTGTGTGTGTGTGTGTGTGTGTGTGTGTGTGTGTGTGTGTGTGTGTGTGTGTGTTGATAAGGAGGGAGAGACAGAGACAGAAAACATTATAATGGCTATAGATGACATAGCTATCTGCATAGAGGTGCCCCTCCAATAATGCAGATTTCCCCTCCAGCAGCTCTTCTTTGCCAAGTTCCCTTGACATATTAATATGGATTAAATGGTCTGCCCATATCAGGTATATATATATTAATTATTCTTTTAAACTATTTCCATTTTTTACAATTCTACAATTTGAGAGTTAGCTATCTGCAATTGTTTGGGAATAAATATATATGCCAACACATGTTGTGAATAAAATTTAGCTGATGTTTAAATTAAATCTACATCTAGGAATATAAGTCTAAAATTCCTTTAGAGATTGGCACACGTGCTTAGGTGTGGTGGCACATGTAATCCCAACTGCCAAGGAGAATGAGGCTGGCAATCTCATAAGCTCAGAAGTTCTGAGCTGTGGTGAACTAAGCCAATTGTGTGTCTGCACTGTCCAGCATGAGGATGTTGAACCCATGAGATTGGGGGGTCTCCAGGTTGTCTAAAAGAGGTGAACTATCCCAGGTCAAAACCAGAGCAGGTCAAGCTGCCCCTAGCCTGAATAGTAGGAGTGGGCCTATAAGTAGTCAGCCACTGTACTTCTAATCTAGATGAGATAGAAAGACTCAACGTTTTATGAAAAAATTAATTAAAATACATTAAATTTTAAAGAATTGGCACACATAAAAATGTGAAATCTTGTAAGATGTTAGAATGAAAACAATAGGATTTTTTGTGGATTTTGTTAATTTTTTTAAGTTGTATTGATGTTTATACATTTATAGATCACTCCCTTAAATTTATATACTCATCATTAGCCATTCTATGAACCATATCAGTCTTTCTGTAGTCGTATTTCTCTGAAACCTTTACTTAAGGACCCAATTTCGTTGTAATTTGTTTAAAATTTTGAGAGACGTGCCTGTCTGAAAGTCCTATCAATTACTACTTAATCACCATGTGGTTAACTGAAACACCAATAAAAACCGAACTGTTTCCCCATCCTTCAGCCCTGCAACAAATTTCATCAAAGTTAGTCTCTGCTTCCAAAGTGGTCACAAAATACAAAGAGACAAAGAGACATATGTGAAATGATGAGCAGTCAAGCTAAAATACAGACCTCCCTCCATTGAGTAGACTCCCTAAGCCTTGGAAACTATTGGCCTGTCAGAATCTATATGCCAAAGTCTAGGAGAAATCATGCCAAGCCTCTAGGAAATCAGACGGGCGTCAGAGGTGGGAGAGAGGAAGAATCAGGAAGAGGAGAGGAGATACTGCTGAATGTTTATGGGAGAAACCAAGCCTTATAGACTGCTGAGTATTTGCCCAGTTTCTTTTGAACCTTTCAAAGAGTATGGTATTTAATGTCCAGTAGCATTTGAACAGCTTGAGATGAAACTGATTAATCAACATAGAATTTATCATGTGTAGCAGCTAGGTGGCTCAGTGGATAGAACTCTGGACATGGAGCCAGGAAGACCTAAATTCAAATCTGGCCTCAGACACTTACTATCTGTGTGACCCTAAGCAAGTCGCTGTTTGCCTCAGTTTCCAAATCTGTAAAATGAACTGGAGAAGGAAATGGCAAACCACTGCAGCATCTTTGTCAGGAAAACCCCAAATGGGGTCACAAAGACTCAGGACTGAACAACCACAACCATTTACTATGTACCAGACACTAGGAGGCACTACAGTTAAAAAGACAAAAGTGAAACAATTACCTCCTTCAAAGGAACTTACATTCTAATGGTGGAAACAATTTGCACAGGTGTAACTGGGAAAAGTTTCATTTTGTTTTGATAACCCTAGCCCTTAAGATGGTGCCTGATGCAGAGGAAAAGAAGGGAACAAACATCTATAGGCCCTGTGCTAAGGGCTTTACAAATAATATCTCATTTGATCCTCATAACAACCCTGTGATGTAACTGTTACTATTATCCCTGTTTTCCAGTTGAGAAAACTGAGGCAGACAGAGGTTAAGGGATTGGCCCAGGGCCATACAATTACTGTGTTTCCTTGGCTGGATTTGTACTCAAGTTTTCCTGACTCCTGGCCCAGTACTCTATCCACTAAGCCACCTAGAAGCCTCTGGGACACATAGTATGTGTTTATCTTATTTTATTTATTTTTTGGAAGGGGGAAGGTAAGGCATTTGGGGTTAAGTGACTTGCCCAAGGTCACACAGCTAGAAAGTATCAAGTTTCTGAAGAGAGATTTGAACTCAGGTCCTCCTGACTCCAGGGCCCATGCTTTATTCACTGTGCCACCTAGCCACCCCCATATAGTATGTGTTTAATAAATGTTTGAGGAATTAAATAGATATAAGGATGCACTTTTTAAAAGCCCAAAAGTAAATGCTTCTTCGTACCAAGGAAGAAAACCTAAAATATAGAAAATAGCACTCAAGGGTGAAAATCTGTTCCTTTCCCAGACTATCTGCTCCATGAATGAGAGGCTTGTTAGGAACTGCTGTCAACATCCTGCCTGAGACAGGTGTTTCTTTGGTTCCCCATCTTGGTTTGCATTTTAGGTTTTTGATGATTTGTCAGAGACTGATATCAGCAGTGAAGATCACCATCATAAAAGCAGGACCAACACCACAGAAGAGAAACTGAAATCCAGGTTGTTTGAATTAGCTGCTAAAATGAGTGAAAAGGAAACATCTTCAGGAGAGGAACAGGAGTCAGAGCCCAGGACGGAATCTGACCATCAGAAAGAAAGTCTGTCCTCAGAAGACAATGGCCAGTGCATTCAGGAGGAACTGAAGAAGGTGAGTTCTGTAGAAACCCTGGGCTGGCAGCTTGCACTTGGCACAGGTTATATGCATGGTATAAACTGGTTTATGTACTGCAGTGAGGGTCTGCTCAAATAACAGCCACATCTGGCCTCATGTTCATCATCTGATGCCTCTGCTTAAACACATCTGGGGAGGTAGAGTTGGGTTTACCCATCTGTTCTTAATGAGACTTTCTTTTCTTTTATTTCTTCCCACTGCTTTCAGTCTGGTTTTTAGTTGGAGATTATTGGTTTTATGTAATCCTCCAACATGTTAAAAGTTTGAAGATTTAAAAAAAATGCTTGCCTTGACTCCCCGTTGATTCGATCTATGTAATAACAAACACAGTGTTTAGGAGGAAATAATAGAGTGCTAGGCCTGGATTCAGGAAGACTCATCTTCCTGTGTTCAAATCTGACCTCAGACACTTAACTAGTTGTGTGACCTGGGCAAGTCACTTAACCCTGCTTGCCTCAGTTTCTTTATCTGTTAAATGAGCTAGAAAAGGAAATGGCAAACTACTCCAGTATCTTTGCCAAGAAAATCTCAAATATGGTCATGAAGAGTTGAACACAACTTAAAAACAACAACAAAAGTTATACTTGGTTGTTCTCAACATTGAAGCTCTATGTCATATTTCATATTAGTTTTCTTGGTTGAATTAATCTAGGTTAACCTAAGGACCAATTTTTTCTTATAGAAGCCACCCTATTGTCAGTTGGTGACAAGAGTCATGGTATTACTGGAAGGGAATAGTATATCCTAGTGCTGTGAGAATAGGACTGCCCTTACTATAGTCTCCACCCATAAAATACAATCTCTTTGAAGTAGAAAAGTATGCATGTGTGTGTGTGTGTGTGTGTGTGTGTGTATACAGAAAGAAAGAAAAATAACACCAATTATTGGTCACATTTAAGTTTTAGACAAGTTAAACTGAGGCAGGGGGGTGGAGCAAAGGAGAAAGGTGGTCTATAATGTGGCCAGTGTAGCAAAGACTAATGATGAACATGAATTTTGGAATTTCACACTTATCCCTTATCCAAGGTTGGGTAGTTATCCAGAGGTGGTCTCACTAATCAGTGACTCTTCCATGCTCCCATCTCCTGTGTGCTACCCAGTCTTAACTGTTATCTGATTAATTGAACCTATTTTATGGGACATCACAGAAAAGATTAGAACTAAGCTCAATTTAATGCTAGAAAAAAAAAGGTTACTCCCACACAAGGACTGTTTTGAAAAGAAACAAAGCCTATTTTGTGTGCTAGGATCAAAAAGAACTTGGTTTTTCCTCTTTTCCAAATGGTCCTTGTGTTGTAGTAAGCATTTAGAAATGGCCTAGATCCTGTGCTGAACAATGAATGCGCTGAAGATACAAGGAAAGCTTTAGAGATTCCCCATAAACTCATTGTCATTCTGAACCTCAAAGCAAAGCCTACGTTATCTTTGACCACTGATCAGTGTTGAAACTTGTATGGAGTGACCCTCATTGGCCAGACGAATGCACCCTTTTGTAAATCTGGAAGCAGGTAGAGAAAAGGGCAATCGTTTCACCCCAAAAGTATCAATGTTTCTTAGAAACCAAGAAAAAAGATGAGGCAGTGGAAAGAATTCTAGATTTCAGGCCAAAGGTCTTGGATTTAAATCTTATTGCTATGCAAAAGCATGGAGATGGGAGATGAAATGTTGGAACAATAAGGGAAGAACAAGGAGGCCAGTTTGGTTGGACTATAGAATGGGAAAAGGAAAGTAATGTTTAATCAATCAGCCTTTCCTTCAAAGCTTGTTAAGTTCTTTTCTTACCAAGTATTAGCCTCTTCAACACATCGCCAGATTTGTCTTCTCTTCCCCATGGACATTCTCTCCACTGGGGCTAATAGCCACATATCAGTTCCTTTCATCTTGTCCAACCCTTTTCCATTGAGTCCAATATGTCCATCTTTCAAAGGTAGGTTCACTGGAGGGCTTCTTCTAGTTGTCTCTACCTTACATGCATACTAATGGAGCATTGCATCATTCAGTCACACTATAAAACCAACCCACTTTTTTCCATACCTAGGAATGAATAAATGGATGAATGAATGTAAGAAAAAGCCTTGACTAAGCAAATCACATATAAAAGGTGAAGACATCCTTTATCACTACTCCTGTACATATTTATACATCTAATTGCTTACAAGTAACAATGTTATTCCATGTTATTCTAGTATAGAATAATATTCCATATTATACTACGTTGTTATTCTACATATAAAGTATTAATAACATATAGTATAGTAGAAAACTTTCCTGGGGCAGCTAGGTGGCAGAGTGGATAAAGCACTGAGCCTAGAGTCAGGAAGACTCATCTATCTTCAATATATTCTATTTCACTATATTCAATATATTCTATCTTCAAATCTGGCCTCAGACACTTACTAGCTGTGTGACCCTGGGCAAGTCATTTAACCCTGTTTGTCTCAGTTTCCTCATCTCTAAAATGAGCTGGAGTAGTAAATGGCAAACCACTCCTGTATCTCTACCAAGAAAACCCCAAATGGGGTCACAAAAAGTCAGATATGACTGAAACAACTGAATAACACCATAATGGAAAAAAAACACTGGTTCTAAAATCAGACTATGTGTTCAAATCCTGCCTCAGATTCCTTAAGCTCCATGAGCCCCAGTTTGCTCACCTATAAAATGAAGATTTGCCTAGATGGTCTCCTAGGGCCTTTGTAGCTCTAGATCTATGATTTTATTTATATATTTACCCCTACCATTCATATCACTCCTGCCCTGCAGCGTTCCACCATCCACAGCCATATGGCATCACTAAGAGTGTACTCATGATGAAAAGATGTTTGTTTGTTTGTTTTCCCAGTGGTTTTGAGACTAGATTTCCTGAAGGTGAACTGTGTGGCACCTTCTGTTTTGTTTCTCATGTGTTAATAACATGGGCCTAGGAACCAAGGATATAAGAGAAGAGAGAAACTAGAATAAGCCAGTGAACTGGTTGCTTGATGCTGAGAATAAAAGTGGGACCGAACGGTGATAATATCTGAAAACAGGTGCCTTGTGAGTGCTGACCTAAACTTGCTCAGGTCAGATGGACCAGGTAGCCAGCTGCTCAGGGGTTCTACTCAAATGCTTTGGTCAGATGATATGGAAAAGACACACAAACACATTATAATTATCTCAATGTATAGTCAAAATCACCTCAGGGGGAATTTAATTTTCAGCTGAAAGGAATGCATAAAAAAGCAAATTTAAGTGGTAGGTAGACAAGAGGTCTCCAACATGAGGCCCAACCAACATTAGACAGCAGCACTCATGAGTGGGGACAAACTACATTAAAATATAATCAGGAGGGGAGGCTAGGTGGCACAGTGAGTAGAGAGTCGGCCCTGGAGTCAGAAGGACCTGAGTTCAGATCCGGCCTCAGACACTTAACGAACACACAAATAAAAACCTAGCCGTGTGACCTTGGGCAAGTTACTTAACCCCAATTGCCCTCCAAAAAGAAAATAAATAAATAAATAAAATGTGCCCCTGCCCCTCCTTGAAATCAATGTGGAAAAATGAGCCAGACATAAAAGAAGAGTGAAAATAAAATTTGGGAATGAGATTTGAGGAGATTTTTTTTCACTAATTATTTAAGAAAGATTTTGAATATTTATTTTATAGGAAAAATGTCCAACAAATGCATGCTTTTGTTTAAAGATAGCAGTAGGGAGACTGGGCCTGTGATTTCATTAGTATAAGGAACACCCAGGGGAATCAATTCTCTACCAATGCAGGTTGGCACCTTTTCTATTATAGTCTTAGAGAGTTGCCCAGGAGTCACTGAGAGGTTAAGTGACTTGACCATGGCCAGTTTGTCTCAGAGGTGGTATCTGAAGCTAAATTGTTCTAGCCTCTGAGGTCAACCAACTAACTTTCTCACTCTTCTCTCCCCACCTTCTGTCTCTCTGTGTGTCTCTCTCTGTCACTCTCTCATATGTTAAAAAATACAAATAATAACAATAGCAATGATTGGCATTTAACATAATAGCATTGCAAGATTTGCCTAGTTCTCTATATGCATTATTTCATTTGATCCTTACAACAGACCTTTGAGAGAGGTACTAGGGGTTTTATTCACCTGCCTTTTACCAAAGAGTATACTGAGACTCAGAGACATTGATCTGACCACAGTCACACAGTAATCAAATGTCACAGGTAGGATTGGAATCCAGATCTCTCCTGACTCCAAATTCCTTTCCATTATACTGTGACACTGCCATGCATAACCTGTAGGACCATCAAGTACATTTCATTGTGTCTTCTGGGTGGATAGATGATACTGTGATACAAATCCAACTAGGCTAATGTCCGTTTCCTTGAAGCTTTAAAACATATACATAATGTTTAATAATATATTGGAAAAAGAAATTCTGTCTCCCCTGTAGGGCCTTGCTGTAGGTTCTGTCCTGCTTCCAAAGAGAGAAAAGATGGCAATTAGTTTTGATTTTAATACAAGTCTTTTCATAAGCTACTTTCTGTAACTTAAGAATCAGTTATAGGCAAGTTCCTCTTAAAATAATTAGAAAAGCATTGGGACTTTATGGTATGAATTCTGTAACACAGGACAGAGTGGACAGACCAAAGGAATTAGGGTAGAGTGGTAGCTGACATTTGTTACTGCTTTCAGATATACAAAGTACATTATGAGAGGCAGTGGGATGTAGTAGAGGGAGGCCATCCAGGGAATTAGGCAGACTTGGGTACAAGTACTCTCTCTAACATGGACAATATGGTCAGGGCAGGCCATTGAAACACCTAGTTACCTTTCCCCTCTGAGATTAATTACCTCAGTCTACTCTGTATATATCTTGAATGTACCTAGTTAAATATTTGGTATCTCCCCCTATTGGAATATCCTTGAGGACAGGGACCGGTTTTGCCTTTTGGATAACCAGGGCTTAACACGTACCCAACACTGTGTGTCCTTCATAACTGCTTGTCAACTGACAAAATTTTAGGGCTCCCAGGCAACCCTCCAAGGTTAGAAATGACAGAGGAGTTGCCCGTCTCCATCAGCACACAGAGTTTTCCCAATGGAAGTTCCCTGCAAAAATGAAATCAAAGACCTGAACTACAACAGTTAAAATATATTTGACCGAGTACCTGGCTGTCCTCAAGAAGTTGGTATTCTTAGGGGAAAGAGAGGGGTGAAGGGAGGGGGAATATTTCATTACAAATGAAGAAGTAATACAAGGCCAGAAGCTAAAAGTGGCCTTTAGAGATCTATTCCAACAGATAGCCCCATTTTCAAGATTAGAAAACTAAGACCTAGAAAGGTAAAGTGGAGATTATACCCTTGTTTACGATTATACCCATGTTTAAGATTTGTAATTTGTAACAGTTCAGCTGAGAACCAGGTCTTTTGACTCCTTGTCCTGGGGTTTTTTATTTTTTAATTAAATTTTATTGGGGGCAGCTAGGTGGTGTAGTGAGAATAACAGCGACCCGGGAGTCAGGAGGACCTGAGTTCAAATCCAACCCCAGACACTTAACATTTAACTAGCTGTGTGACTTTGGGTAAGTCACTTAACCCCAACTGCCTTCCCCGCTCCAAAAAGACCAAAAAAACCCTCACTAAACCCAAATCCTCTCAAGCTATCAGCCTATATATCTCTCTGTTCAAAAAGAAAAATTAAATTTTATTTTTATTAAGCTAGCAAGCACTATTGTTTCTTCCTCCCAGTCCATCCCTACTGCAAAAAGAGAGAGAGAGAGAGAGAGAGAGAGAGAGAGAGAGAGAGAGAGAGAGAGAGAGAAGGAAGGAAGGAAGGAAGGAAGGAAGGAAGGAAGGAAGGAAGGAAGGAAAAACAATTTCCCATACTGGCCACAGGCCAAAAAAAAGTATGTCTTTGTATATTCCATCCCCTCTCTGTCAGCAAGTGCTTCATCGTCTGTTCTCTTGGAATCAAAGTTGACAACTATGTTGATCAAAATTCTTGAATCTTTCAGTGTTGTTCATTTCTGTAACGTTGTTATAGTATAAATTATTCTCCTGTTTCTGTTCGATTTACTCTGCATCAGTTCATACCAATCTTCCCAGGTTGCTCTGAAACCATCCCTTTCATTGTTTCTTACAATATTCCTTTACCATGATTTGCTTAGCTATTCCTTACCTCATGAGCACTCCCTTAGTTTCTAGTTCTTTGCTACCACAAAAAGTTGTTCTGGTAAATAGCCATTTCCAGTGCATTTTCTGTCTTCTCTTTACTGGGCAGTTGCATATCTTTATGCCCTTAAAATATATACACAGCTAATTAAAATACTCTTCAACCACATTATGCTCACTCATCATGGAGTCTCCCAAAGGGTCTGTCTTTGGTCCTCTTCTGTTCTCCCTCTATACTATCTCCCTTGGTGATCTCATCAACTCCACAGATATAATTACTATCTCTATACACATGATTCTCACATCTATTTATCCAGCCTTTTCTCCTCTTTTGACCTCTAGTCTAATCACAACCTGCCTATTGAACATCTTGAACTGAATGTTCCATGGACATCTCAAACTCAATTTGTCTAAAAAAGAACTGATTATCTTTCCTCCCAACCCACCCCCTCTTTCTAACTTCCCAATTACTGTTAAGGGCACAGCAACCCTCCCAGTCACCTAGGCTCACAATCAAAGTATAATCCTTAACTTTTCATTCTCACATACCCCACATATTCAATCATCAAGTTATATTGTTACTGCCTTCATAATATCTCTCATATACATCCCATTCTCTCCATTCACATAGCCACCATAGTGGAAAATAATAGCACTTACCTCTCAGGGTTGTTATAAGGATTAGAAGAGATAAAATTTGTAAAAAGAATTTAGCACGGTGCCTGTCATATAGTAGGCATTTAATAAATACCTATTTCCTTCTTTTTTTTCTTCCTTTCCCTTTCCTCCCTCCTTTCCTTCCTGTGTTCCTTTTCTTCTTCCCTTACTTCCTTCTTTCCCTTCCTCCTTCCCTCCTTCCTCCCTTTCTTCCTTCCCTCCCATCCTTATCTCCCTTCTATCCTTTCCTCTTTCCTTCCTCCCTTCCCTCCCTTCTATCCTTCTCTACCTATTGTTCTTCCTTCTTTCCCTCTCTCCCTCCCTCCCTTCCTTCTTTCCTTCCTTCCTTCTTGACTCCAAGTACAACATTCTACCTGGTGGTCCAACAACTATCTAGGCTCACTCAGCTACTACTCAACCAACTCAATTAAAAGTGAGGAGAGTACCTTTGCATTAAAAAATAGCACATGTGAGGTTGCCTGGTCCCTCAAACTGCTTTTTTTGAGGCCACAATTCCTACTTGCTCCATTATGTCCCACACTGGATCTTCCTTGCTGCTTCTAGACTCTGCCCACTGGAAAAGGCTAGGCTGCACAATGAATAGAGCACCAGCCCTGGAGTCAGGAGGACGTGAGTTCAACTCCAACCTCAGACACTTAACACTTACTAGCCATGTGACCTTGGACAAATCAACCCCAAATGTCCTGCCTTCCCCCTCCAAAAAGGAAAAAAGTAAAATACAATAAAATAGAATCTGCCCACATACGTACCCCAGTCTGTGTGTAATTCAAGTGATTCCCTATTTAAAATAAAAACACCTGGATTTGAAGTCACCCCAGCTCTGTCATGTACAACCTCTGTGCCCCATTTACAATCTAGGTGACTTTGTGTTAGTATTTAACTTCTCTGAGCCTCTGTTCCCTAATTTATAAAAAGAAAGAGGAACAAGAGCTCTTCCAGCTCTGAGCCCAATAAAGAGATTAAACAACCTGAGTAGCACTTTCCTCTTTGTGGGCATCAGCCTAAAGAGGCTGGGCACTTCTGTACAATTTGGCTGCTCTTTACTCATCTTGGTGCATGGGTGAGCTATTGCCTTCATTGCTTCCCACCAATGATGCATAGAAGGTCTGTTATTGGTGGCCGTTCTGCCCCATCACCTCGCAGATGGTGTGGCATGAGGGGTTTGTTTGGTTTGGTTTTAGGCTGGGGAGGATGGATGCACAACCTCCAAGCCAGGCCACTGCGGCTGTGGCTGCTCAGTGCCAGCTGGAACTGGGAACACTGCGTCACTGGAGGTTGTCTAAGGGCATCTTCGCTGACTTACTGTCTAATGATCTCTGAGGCTATAAAAAGGCACTCAGCACCAATGAGACCATGGACAGAGACAACACCCCCTCCCTCCCCTAAGTCACACCTGCAGAAGCTATTCCTTAAGATGGGGGGAGGGAAGGGAAGGGGGTGTTGGGACAAGAGCACTGGCTTTGGTGTCAGGAAACCTGATTTTTAAGTCCTATCTCTGTCACCAATTACCCAGATGACCTTGGGAAAATCACTTTCTCTGCATCTGTTTCCTCAGCTATAAAACTGGGGGTAAAGGGGGAAATGTTGAACTAAGCTATCAACCAAATTAAAGGGAGAAAGGTACCCTTAACTATGTCATGACTGAAAGGCAGGAGAGAATGGAAAATAGATGCCTCAAATACAAAGGGCCTTGGAAAGAAAGGCAGGAAGGAAGGAAGGAAAAAAGGAAGGAAGGAAAGAAGGAAGGAAATAGATACTTATCAAATTCCTACCATGTGCCAGGTACAGTACTGAGCTTTTTACAAATATTTTCTCATTGGATCCTCAAAACAACCCTAGGAAATAAATGTAATTATTATGCCCATTTTCAAGCTGAGGAAACTAAGACAAGCAGAGGTCAAGTGACTTGACCAGGGTCATACAGCTAGTAAGTGTCTGAGGTTGAATTTGAACTTAGGTCTTCTGAGTTTAGGCACAGTGTTTTCAGAATTCATGAAGTTCTAAAAGTAACTCTCAGACTGTCTACCTATGTATTAAATGACCACAAAGGTCTCTTTCAACTTAAATTTATGATACTAAAAGCTCTCCCCCAACCCCTGCCAAAGTGGGCTTCCTTTTCCAAATCAGGATGTGATCAAGGGAAGGGAAGAGCCCAAGATGGGACTTCAGAGACTTCAGATTTATAACCTGGGCACCAAGAGCTTTCTGTTACTCCATAGCCCACACTACTCCAAAGGAAGCAAACACTCTTGTTCACATCCTGTATTCCCAGTCACTCTGGACATCTTCTTGATATATTCTCTGTCCTTAAACCACTAGACCAGAGCATTTTTCATATCCCATCCAACTATCCACCTCAGCTATCTTCTTACCATCCCTCCTCCCGTACTCCCACCCACCCACCTTCCACCATTTGTTCTAGAACAATAATCAAACAAATACTACCATTGCTTTTGTAAAGGGCACATTATCTACCCTGGTGTTTTATACTCAAACGCTATGACTTCCTAGACCAACACTTTGCCTGGCCACCATTCATCTATATGTATTGTTTTACCCTATTAAAATGTCCTGACCTTGAGGTCAGGGACTGTCTTGCTTTTGTCCCCATCATTTAACAAGTACATGAAACGAAATAGGTGCTTAAGAAATGCTTTCTATCCATCCATTCGTTCATTCTTAACCATTTCTAAAAAATCATCAATTGGGGAATGGCTGAAGAAGCTGTGATTTATGATTTTGATGGAATACTACTGAGCTATAAGAAATGATGAGCTCGAGGATCATAGAAAATCATGGAAAGACTTGCACAAATGAAGTGTGAAATGAGCAAAACCAAGAAAACACTGTATATGGTAACAGTAATATTGTTTTTAAGAATAACTTTGAGGGCAACTAGCTGGCACAGTGAAAAGATCACTGGCCCTGGAGTCAGGAGGACCTGAGTTCAAATCCAGCCTCGGACACTTAACACAAAAACTAGCTGAGTGACCTTGGGCAAGTCACTTAACCCCAATTGCCCTACCTTTCACCCTCCCAAAAAAGAATGACCTTCAGTGACTAAGTCATTTTGACTATTATAAATGCCCAAATTAATTATAAAGGACACATAAAGAAAGATGCTATCTGCATCCAGAGAAAGAACTGATAAATAGAAATATGTATAGAATAATTTTACATATATATGTGTGCATATACGTACATATATGTGTGTGTAAATATATATACATATATATGCGGATATTTGTGTCCAATGGTAACCATCTCTAGAGTGGGGGGAAGAAAAAAGAAATTTACATAACTTTATTATATATTTAAAAGGAATAGCAAGTTGTACATAATAGACTATAGTTTCATGTGTAATTGTCTTTTTATTATACTATATTATGGAAATGTTTGTTTTATTCCATAAATTAAAAATAAAATTTAAAAAAACAAGTTTCCTATTTGTCAGTCAACACCTCTTTATTATGGCACTGCCAAGCCTTTTGCTCTGTACCCAGTGGGCACTTGGGAAGCACCAGCCATCACACTGTGAGGACTCCATTTGGAGTCAGAAATACAAGCCATGGCCACATACAAACTATGAGACAATGGACAACCATTTAATCTTTCAGAGCCATAGGATTGTCATCTATAAAATGAGAAAAGTAATTTGTAGATTTAAAATGAGATTGAAATATTATTACATATAATGTACAAATGATGTTTATAAAATTCAACAAACATATAAGAAATGCCTACTATGTACCAGGTACTGTGCTAGTAATAGGGATACAGAGACAAAAATAAAAATAGTATTTGCCCTCAAGGAGCTTATGTTCTATTGGCAGATACAATGTGTCCACAGAGGAGCAAATGTATGGTGTTTTGAAGAGGAAAAGGGGTCTGGTAACCAAAAGGATTCCGCAAGATTTCCTGGAGTTCATGAAATAGAACTTACATCTTGAAAGATATGAGGATTCTGAGGAGTGGGTTTGAAGAGAAAGGGTATTTCAGATATAGGGGATTGCTTGTACAAATGCACTGAGAATGGAAAGTGAATGTCAAGTTCAGGAAAGGGCTAGTAAACAAATTTAACAGGAACATAGAGTTCATGGCAGGGAGGACTATAGAAGGAGATTGGAACGAGAACGGCTGATAATTTTTCAATGGTAGGCTTTTTTCTTTTATCCTCTAGACAACAGGGAGCTACTGAGGGTTTTAGAGTGATGGAGTGATACAGTCCAATCTCTGCTTTAAAAAGATAACTTTAGCAGTTGTATATATGACTGATTGGAGAGGAGAGATTAGGATCACAGGATGACAGATCTAGTGCTGGAAGGAACCCTAGACAATATCTAATCCAACCCCTTCCCCCACTCACCTATTTAACAGTTGAGGAAGCTGAGACTCAAGGGTATTAAATAAATTGTTCATGGTCACATAGGTTACAATTATCTGAGGTGAGATTTGAACCCCAGACTTCTGACCCCTGAACCAGCACTCTTTCCACTGTGATAGAGACAAAAAAAAAAAAAAAAAAAGCCAAGGATTTAGGATGGATTTTTTTCTTTGCCTTTATCAGATTTCACCTTATGTTTTATTTATGCACTCTTCTCCCTCTTCACCTCCCCCCCTCATTATCATATGTTCATTTAGGGAAGCCTTTAGACAATTTTTTTTTCCATATTCGTATCCCCAACTTGGAGCCCACTGTCTCACACATAACTGGCACTTAATAAACTTTTTTTTAATTGGATTGAGAATTAAAATGTCACAGAACTAAAAACCAGAGCCTTCTGTGTTGGCAATGAAATTAACCTAGTGACCAGACAGCAGATGCAACAGTTCTCAGAACTTTCGGAAATAAAACATTAAACTGCACTTCTCAAGAAATGGGGCCAAAGAACAGAGAAAATTAGAAGGTAAAAAGGCAGACAGTCCTGGAAGGTATCTGATACTCAGCACCTTCTCAACTCACCCTTACTGCCTCCCTTCTCTGACTGGAGGGCTGGAGGACAGAGCATTTAACTTATCCCCAAATGTCCCCCTATCAAGAGCTCACAACCTTCCAGGTAACTCCATGTTTCATCAGCATCTCCACAGATCACCACACCCCTACTCCCTTGGTGACTGCCCTCTCCCATTTTTCAGCCTCCTTTTGCCTGTTTTCTTTCACCCTTTAGACTGTAAGATTCTTGAGGGCAGAGACTGTCTTTTTCTTATTTGTATCCCCAGCTCTAAGCATAGTGCCAATTGAGCTGAATTGAACTGAGAGGGAAATATCTGGGGCAGCTAGGTGGTGCAGTGGACAGAGCACTGACCCTGGAGGATCTGAGATCAAATCCAGCCTCAGACACTTGCTAGTTATTAGCTGTGTGACCCTGGGCAAGTAACAACCCCCAATTGCCAAAAAAGGAAAGGGAAAGGGAAAAGGAAAGGGAAGGGGAAGGGGAAGGAGAAGGGAAAGATCCACTAGGTCATCATTAATATTTTTAAAGAAATTAGAAATTATTTCAATTTGTCTTTTTCACCTCCTTCCCTGAAGGTGTCTGCTTTAAGTTTCTCCCAGGGAAAATCCATTACCATCTGAATATGATACAAATTAGAAATATTTGAAGCGTGTTTATAAGCTTCCTGTGCCCCACTGAGAGTAACCGTTTCACATAAGCTGTGTCTCTCTACAAATGGCAGGTGAAGTAGAGAATGAAAACAATTAGCCAGATGATTCAGGCTCCAATAGGCCTCTTATCTTAGTTGTTTTGAACATCTGCATATGATTTCTACTTATCACTCTCTCCCTCTAATCTCATTATCTTTGACAAACTCTAAAAAGAGACATTGCCTTGCAAAAATGTTGGTGCCATCTTCTTGCCTTGACATTTAGGAATGAGATAGCCTTGGTCTTAGGTGTCCTTGGCATGTCACTTTATGGATGGTATGTCCATGTACCCATCAGAGTGAAGTGGAGAAAGCTCCTTGTTTCCTGTATCATGGACCCCATCCTCACTGCCAGGTACCCTGAGAATTCCTCCATCTCAACAGCTAAGATGCAACCGAATTCTCCAGAAATCCAGTGAACATTCCAAGAAGGTTTATAGTGAATACAAATGGCCATCAATCTAATCAAACTGGGAATAAGTGCAAACTGGCTGTCAGGAAGGCCTGGGTTCAAATCCAGTCTCTGATACTAGGTGTTTAACACTTGAATCACAGCTTCTGTGAGCCTCAGTTTCTTCATCTCATCTGTAAAATGGAGATGATACTGGTCAATAAACATGCATTTATTAAGCACTTGATAGGTATGGGCACTGTGCTAAGCGCTGGAAATACAAAGAAAAAGCAAAAACAGTCCCTGCCTTCAGGGAGTTTATATTCTAGAGACAACTAGTATATATGCAGGATATATACAGTTTAAATGGAAGGTCATTTCAGAGAGTAAAAACTGGAGGGAGAAAGAGGGATCAGAAAAGTCCCTCTTTATCTTACTGGGGTTTTGTAACACTCAATTGAGCTAATACATAAAAATGCTAAATAAACTTTTAAAATACTATATGAAAAGTAATTATTAAATTCATGTATCTGTCAAATACAAATACCCAAGAATAGCATACTGAAGGCTTGAATCTTTATGCTCCACTACAGTGGCCCCCTAGCCCAGTAGTTCTTAACCTGGGGTTCATGGATCCCCAAGATATTGATGAATCAATTTCAAGGGGTTCACATATCTGAACGTGATTTTTAAAAGTTACACCTTTATTTTCATTACCCTTTAATTGAAATTTAGCATTTCCATCAATTATAAACTAAAAAAAAATTTATTCTGATAAGGGGCCCATAGACTTCACTAGACCATGACCACACTCAAAAAAGTTAAGAACCCATCTCAAAACTACTCTTTTTTCCTCTTTTTTTTTTTTAAAGAAAAATTGGGAAGGCATAGTCCCAGAGAAATGCCTTCTCTTGTGTAAATGTAAAGTTATACAGAGGTTACTTCTTAGTTGCAAATGTGAAAGAGTTATAAGTTACTAGTACTTAAAAGTAGATATCTCATCTCTTCCGATAAATGCCACTTCAGGGTATCACCAAATTGGAATTGTCTTTCTAGCATTCTGAGTTGTAGCACTTTAAGGTTTACAAAGACTTTTTACAAATATTGTCTCATTTGATCCTTACAATGACCTTGGGAGGGAAGTGCTATAATTATTCCCATTTTGTGGACGAGGAAACCAAGGCAGATGGAAGATAAGTGACTTGCCCAGGGTCCCACAGCCAGTAAATGTCTGGGATTGGATTTTAGCTTGGATCCACATGATTCCAGGTTCAACTGCTCTTTCTACTCATCACCTAGCTGCATGATAACAGCTTAGCCATATGTATCGAGTCATACATACAATATCTCATTTGATCTTCTACAATCCTATGAGATGAAAATAACAGATGGTCATAGATGTTCAGTGTCCTGCTCCTCATCATGTGCCTAGTAAAGTCTCCAAGCCAGGTTTTCTGATTCTTAGTACTATGTTCTGTCCACTACTATTAATGTTTAGACTGCGTTTCAGATACTAAATGGGTTATAGACCATGTTGGGTTGACTTAGGACCTTAGCCATGCTTTATAACATTACTTCTATTGGAACTAGAATCTGACTTCCAAGTCAAGGTACCATTATTGGAAAATGGTCCCTTCCTAAGTTGAGACCTACCATTAGTAGTAATAGAAATAATAGTTAAAATATAACATACTGACAAATGTATTTATATAGCACTTTTAAGGTTTTTATAGGGTTTGGTGTAGTTTATCATTTGATCCTCATAATATCCATATAAGGTAAATACTACAGGTATTAGCCCCTTTTTACAGGGAAGGAAACTGAGACTTAGAAAGATTAGGTGACTTACCTGATAAATTATCTGAGTCAGACTTCAAAACCAGTCAATCCCCTCAGCACATCCAGCACTCTTTCCATTCCCCCAGGCTGCCTTTCTTGAATTAGCAGCAAAGCCTAATGTTAGTGTCTTGTCTATCTTTCTGTTGTTGACTGAAATTATTTGTTTGTTTAAACTAAGTTTTCTTTGTTTATTTCCATCATTGCCACTAGGTCAGCTGTGAAGTATTAGACTTGCATTTCACAGGTAAATTACAGTGAAATGAGTGTGTTCCCACACTGCCAAGACATACACCAACTAACAACTCTCAGGAAGACAGAAGACCTTCCTCAAAAAAAAAAATGATTTCTCCTTCACAAACAAGGTCACAATTAATTTCCTAATAGCTAGTCTAGTATATAAATTAGCCCAAAGATACACCCAACTTTGACAATACCTCTAGGATTCTCCAATGTCACAGAATAGTTTATATAACATTAGTGTCAAAATTCAAAGTCTTAGAGTTCTACATTTTAAGGTGGAGACAAAAAGATTTGTTCTGGGGTACCGAACCTTCTTTTGGTTCCAGAAGTAGCATCAGTATTTTTTTAAGTTTTATTGATGTGTTTTGTTCTTGCATTACAAGCATTTACAGAGCTCTCTTCATGAAGTCTCTTATAGCAAAGAAAAACAAAGTGCATGCAAAATGAGTTCTGCATCTATAATACCTCTCCCTCATCTTTATTATTCTTAATTAACAGAAATTTTTCTCTTCTTCTGACCCTTACACACCATTGGGGGGAAAAAAAGGCAAAAAAATAAATTTCTTGTAATGAATTTGCATAGTAAAACAAATTCCTTCCCTGGATGAATACAAAAAAAGCATAGATTGTCTCATTCCATGCCTTGTACCTATCAACTCTCTGTTATGCATAGTATATTTCATCCTCCATCTTCTGGAATCATGAATGGTCATTGCATTGATCATAGTCCTTAAAAGTTTTCAAAGTTGTTTGTCTTTACGTTGTTGTTTCAGCATAACGTCTTCCTCTGCTTCTGCACATTTCAGTCATCATAAATTTATCCAATTCTTCAAAATTGTTCTTTTTTATAGTATTGATGTAATAGTATGAATTGTTCTTCAGGTTCTGCTTACTTCATTCTGCATCAGTTCATGTATGTTTTTCCATGTCTTTTTGAAATCATCTATTTGCTTCCATCACATCCAGATACCACAAATTATTCAGCCATTGTTTAATTGATGGGTGATATCCCCTCAGTGTCCAATTTTTTGCTACCACAAGCAAGGATCTTTCCCTCTTTTTTCGATGTCTTTTTAGTATAATGCCTAGTAGTAGTATAGCTGAGTCAAAGGGTACACACTGTTTAGTAATTTTGGTATGTATAATTCAAAATTGCTTTCCAGAATGGCTGTACCCATTCATAGGTGCATCAGTGAGCCTGTTTTCCTATGGCTCCTCCAACATTTTTTTGTCATCTTGGCCAACCTGATTGATGTGAGGTGAAATCTAAGAGTTGGTTTAATTTTCAATTCTTCAATTAGTAATGGTTTGGAGCATTTTTTCATACAGCTAGAGAAATCCTAGGTTTCTCACCTTGAGAATACCCTGCTCATCTTTAGAATATTTACCAATTAGGGAACTGATTTTTTTTTATAAGTTTGAATCAGTTCTTATATATTTGAAAAATGAGAACTTTATAGAGAAACTTGCTGCAAAGATTTTATTCTCAGTTAGTTATTTCCCTTCTAATCTTATCTTTATTAGATTTCTTTTTACAAAAGCTTTCCTTCATGATCTCCTTTATCTTCTTTAATCTTCTCTATTCCTTGCTTCATCAGAAACCTTTCTCTTCTCCATATGGCTGTTAGGTAATTTATTCCATGCTTTGTATGTGTATAATTTGACCTCTTATATCTAGGTCACATATCATTTGGAAGTTATCTTTGATTACTGTGTGAGCTATTGATCTAAATCTAATTTCTTTCTTACTGCTATACATCTTTCCCAGTAGCTTTCCTTCTTCCTTTCCTCCCTTCCCTCCTTTCTCTCTCTCTCTCTCTCTCTCTCTCTCTCTCTCTCTCTCTCTCTCTCTCTCTCTCTCTCTCTCTTTCACTCTTCTTTCACAAAATCTTAAACTCAGGTCACTCTGAAGCTCATAGATTGGACCACAATAGGTCCCTACTCAAGCTCTACTTAATGCCTATATTTTGGGCCATCCTCACTTAGAGTGAATGTCAAAGGTAACTGTTTCTCTTCGGAACAGCAATGTTGAGGGTCTTCCCCCCCTAGCTTGATTTTTTTTCTAATTAAAGGGGCCATCCATCCCTTGACTCACTCCTTAAAGAGGCCTATTCACTGAATGGGCACTACTCACTCTAAGTACATGAAAAGGCCTTAGCCTAAAAGGACCAGGGTCTCAAATTGCATCCTGCATCATCTCCAGTCATCCTGATGAATATCTGGTTATTGGACCTGGAAGGCACTGGAGGAGAAAGTGAGACTAGGGACCTTGTACAACCCTCCCTCATTCAAATCAAAGTCAGCTGCAAGTCATGTCATCATTTCCCTGTCATGGTCCTCTTCAAAGACGAAGGACAAGGGCCAGCTATGAGTTCAAATCTGGCCTCAGACACTTAACTCAAAACTAGCTGAGTGACCTTGGGCAAGTCACTTAACCCCAATTGCCCTACCTTTCCCCCTCCAAAAAAAAAAAAAAGCAAAAAGCAAAAAAAATATGTAAAAACAAAAAATGAAGGACAAATACAACCTGTCAAAGAGTGAGTCCTTAGCCAAGTAGCTAAGGTCTTTATTATAAGTTTATCAACTATTACTGTATTAATCTATTTGCTTCTTCATGTTGTGGGCCTAATGTGTTCCACTGATCAATCTCTATCTTTTTAACTAGTACTAAGTAGTTCTAGTAATTAGTGCTTTATAGTATACTTAGACATCTAGCATTACGAAGGCCCTTCATTTCTACTTATTTTTTTTTGGTTTTTTGTCTTTATTAATTTGTCTGTTTACTTTTAGTTTATGAGATTCAATTCCACAATTCCTTGAGGATGTGCAAATACTTTCACATTAGACATTAGTCAGGTTATAAAGGCAGATTGTATTAGATGGAATGAAAAATGATAAAGAGGAAATAAAACCAAACAAGAAAAAGAACAAGAACAAGTTGTTTGCTTCCATCAGGATTCAAGCTCAGTTCTTTCTAGTTCTTTCTCTGGATGTAGACATCTCTCTCCATCATGAATCTTTCGGGATTGACATATCACTGCATTGCTGAGAAGAGTCCAGTCTGTCATAGTTGGTCATCACACATATGTTGTGTCTGTGATTGTATACAAATTTCTCCTGGTTCTATTCTTCTCATTCAGCATCAGTTCTTTTAAGCCTCTCCAGGTAAATATGAAGTCCATCTGCTCCTCATTTCTTATAGCACAATAGTATTCCATTACATTCATATACCACAACTTGTTCAGCCATTCCCCAATTGATGGGCACTCCCTTAATTTCAAATTCTTTGCAACCACAAAAAGAGCTGCTATAAATATTTTTGTACATATGGGTCTTCCTCCCTCTTCTATGATCTCTTTGGGATATAACCCTAGAAGTGGTATTGCTGGGTCAAAGGGTATGAAATTATTTATAGCCCTTTGGGCATAATTCCAGATTGCTCTCCAGAATGCTTGGATCAGTTTGCAACTCCACCAGCAATGTATTAGTGTTCCAATTTGCCCACATCCTCTCCAGCATTTGTCATTTTCCTGTTTTGTCATCTTAGCCAATCTGACTGGTGAGATGTGGTACCTCAGAGTTGTTTTGATTTGCATCTCTCTAATCGATAGTGATTTAGAGCATTTCTTCATATGCTTATAGATATCTTTAATTTCTTTCTCTGAAAACTGCCTGTTCATATCCTTTGACCATTTATCAATTGGGGAACGACTTGTATTCTTATAGATTTGACTCAATTCTCTGTTGAGACTGTTCATCAATTTTCCTTCCATAGGAATTTTGGTCATTTTTTTTCCTAATTCTATAAAGTAATCTTTTGGTAGTTTGGTATAGCATGAATAAGTAAATTAATTTAGATAGTATCCTCATTTTTATTATTTAATTTCTTTCTACCCATAAGCAATTACTGTTTTTCTAATTCTTTGGGATTGAGGTTAGAATTAGGTTAAACTAAACTCTGTAAAGAGTTTTATTTATATAGTTCATGTATAGGCAAACTCCCAATTATTTTATCCACTCTGTAGTAATTATAAATGGAATTTTTTCTTTCTATCTCTTCTTGTTGGGTTTTATTGGTAGTACATAGAAATGCTGGCAATTTTTGTGAATTTATTTTATATCTTACAGGTCTGATGAAGTTGTTGATTGTTTCAATTATTTTTAGTTGAATCTATAGTGTTTTTTATTCCATATGCAAAAAGTGATAATCTTGTTTCTTCTTTACCTATAATCATTCTCTATGTTTCTTTTTTGTGGCTTACTGCTATTCCCAGGATTTCTTGTAGTAGGTCAAATAGAAATGATGACAATGGATATTCTTGTTTCACCCCTGAACTTGTTATAAAAGATAGTGTTTTCTCTTCATTACATATAATAGTAGGTCTTGGTTATAAATATTTACTATTTATCATTTTAAGGAAAGGTCCACTTGTTCCTACATTTTCTAAGGTTGTTTTTTTTTTAACAGAAATGGGTGTTTTAATTTATTATAAAACATATTCGCTATTGATAAAATTATACAGTTTTTGTTGTTTTGTTATTAATATTGATAGTTAAGTTAGTATTTTTAATACTAAAACAACCTTAAATTCTTAGTATAAATACAAACTGAGCACAATGTATAAATTTTGTGTTATGTTGTTTTAGTCTCTTTGCTAATATTTTGTTTTAAACTTTTGCATCTATGTGACTAAGGATATTGATCCATAGTATTCTTGTTTCTGTTTTGATTCTTCCTAGTTTATGTATAGAGCCCAAATCTGTGTCATAGAAGGAATTTAGTAGGATGTTTCTTTTGCTGTTTTGCATATAATTTATGTAATATTGGAATTGCTTCCTTGAATGTTTGATAAAATTCATTCATGCATCCATCTGGTTCTGGAAGCATTTTTTCCCCTTTGGAAGTTAATTTATGGCTTGATTTTTTTCCTCAGAAATTGGCTTATTTAAACTTTTGGTTTCTTGTTTTGCTGATTTAGGTATTTTACATTTTTTGTAAATATTTCTTTCATTTAAGTTGTTAATTTTGTTGATAGGTAGGCAAGATTGTTTCTAATACTATCCTTTATTTCTTCTTAATTTGCTATTAATTCTCATTTTTCATTTTTTGATACTTGTAATCTGGTTTTCCTCTTTCTTTTTAATCCAATTAATTAATACATTAATCTTATTCATTTTAAAAGCTCCTATTTTTATTTATTTAATGAAAATGTTTTGGTTTTCAATTTTGTTAATTTCTTCCTTAATTTTCAAGATTTCTTTCTATTTTGGTGTTTAATTGTGTTTTAATTTTTGTTGGTTTTCTAATATTTTAATTGCATTCTCAGTTCATTGATCTTTTATTTTCTTTTTTGTCAAAAAAAGTATTTAACATTCAAAAATTTCCCCCAAGGACTGCTTTGGGTGCCTTCCCAAAATTTTGGATGTTGAAATTATCTATCATTTCTACATCTGTTTCATCCAACAAATCTTTAAAATTAAGTTATTTGATATCTAGTTGATTTGTACACTCTTTAAGTGATCCTTTAATATAATTTTATTGTATTATGATCAGTTAAGGATATGTATAATATTTCTGCTTTTCTATATTTGTTTGGTAGGCTTTTTATGTCCTAAGAGATGATAAGTGTTTGTAAGGATACAATGTTCAGCTTAGAAATATGTACAATCTTTTCTATTTCCATTCAATAATTGTCAGAATCTATCATATCTAATTTTTAAGAGTTCCAATATTCAAAATCCGTTATTATTCTGGTGTATGTATCACATTCTCCTAAAATATTCTAGCCCTTCACAAAGTGGCCTAATTCAGCCTTGATTAGAGGTACAAAATTTCATACAATTTCATGACCCTAGGGAACAGTTTAGTCTCATAAAAATAGTAGAATGGGATACTTCACATTTTTCTTTTTATCTTTTTATATTACCATCTATACTTTTTTTCAATAGGCCTATTTCCTATCTAGAAATTAATATCTCTTTCCTGAATTTCTATTTAACTGCTCTCCTAGGAAAAGAGTGAGGCTTTAGATGTCTGTTTAAAGCTACAGTTTTTGTCCACAATGCTACAACAGGTGAGACTGTCTCATTTGCCTTGTGCTTTTGGCCGCTTTGCCCATCACCATGTCTCATTGCATTGGTGCATCTAGAGAAGTTGACTGCTTGGCTTTGAGGGGCCAGGGCTCTAGGTTAAAAATGCCAAGGGCTATGGGCCTCCCAGTCTGTTCTTGAGCGGAAGGGCTGGTCTGATGGGCACTTGGGGTAGCAATCTATGGGCCACCATTTGAGGATCATAGAAACCCTTCCTCAAACTATAAATAAATATATGCATTCATGTGTGTATGCATACATACATATGTATATATGCCTGTATATATACATACATATATGTCATGTTTGGAAGGGATGGACTACATAGTTTATGAAGTCTCTTCCTGTTTATGATCCTCTTGGGGAGGGAGGGATAATAATAAAGGATGCTGGATTTGAAGACCAAAGATCTAACTAGCCATACAACTAACTTTCCTTTATGGGACTCATTCATTATGTTCATATGTAAATCAGGGAATGGACCAGATTAGGCTTTCTCTCAGGTCTAATCTACTTCAAAATCCTATAATTATACATATATGTGTATGCACATATATTAAATATATTATATTTTATATTATATGTATATGCATATCAGCTCAGATATTAAGATGTGTTGTGTGTATTTACACATACATGCATGCACATACATGTGTATATCCATCTCTTAGAATCCTGTATGTCTTAATGTTGTCAAATGAAATTGTTTAAATAAATGTTTCTTAGTTTATCTCAGTTTTCACACACACACACACACACACACACACACACACACACTTTCTCTTGCTCTTCCTCTCCCTCCTCTTTCCCACCTCTCTCTCTCTCTCTCTCTCTCTCTCTCTCTCTCTCTCTCTCTCTCTCTCTCTCTCTCTCTCCTTTCTCCTTCTTTCTTCCTCTGTCCCCCTTTCTCTTTCCTTTTCTTCTCCCTCTTTCCTTTTTCTCAATACATCAATAATCTGTAACTTTTTTCACATTGATATTATTTCTTCAGATATAGTTCACAATCCTTAGTGAATTAGTAGATGGGCTTGGGGAGTTAATATAACCAAAAAGTAATGACCATATAGCTGATGAGAGATATTTATACACTCACATACTTCAAGGCATTTTTATAACTGAAACAAATCACAACCAACCATCTTCCTCTATGCCTTAATAGATGATCTTTGTGAATTGCCATGGCAGATAAAAACAACTCATTTGGGGCTGAGTCTCTCTATTCCTAGCTAAACTGGTCTTCTAATGACAGACATATAATCCATCTCTGAGTCTGTATGTGAAGCTTTTCTAATTTGATAAGAGCAACCAGAACTGACACTATGCTGATGAAACTTCAAGAATCCAGTCACCTTGATGTCCCAGTGAAGCACTGGAGTAAGTGTATGTGTGGCTCATTAGCCCTGCCATGTTGTCAGAAATCTTCACATTACTGACTCTTTGGAGTTCAAGCACTGAAGATCTCTCTCTCTAAATGTATGTTATGTTGGAGGGATACTATATAAGTTGTTTTCAGCCATTAACACCTGATTTCAACTCAGTCTATCTTCAGTCCCCTAGAATTACAGAATTTTAGATTTATAGCTAGAAGGAAACAGGTATTGTCTAGTCCAATCAACTTATATTAAAGATGAAGAAACAGAGGTTCTGAGGGGTAACTGACTTTCTCAAAGTCAGTCTGGTGACCTAGCAGGATTCTGAGGGAATGAAGGATGGGTAAGTTTTGATGGGTGATGTGGAAGTTTTGGAAGGGAAAGAGGGAAAACTATGAAGCATTGGTCAGTGCCTAGGAAGCAAATCCACTTGAGACCCTCGAAGAAGAAGCCCCTGGGCAGGCAATCATTAGTCTGAGGAACCTGAACTCCTTGTAAAGATACAAGGAAGTAAGAAGGGGCACTAGAAGGGAGGAGAGACACAAACATAGGAATAAACCGTCAAAAACACAAACTTCAGTGCCTGAACTTTCTCATAGCTTCAGTGGTCTCAGAGCAAATAATTAATAATGGCAGGAATAATAACGAGAAAACAATATATTTACACAGTGCAAAGTGCATTCCTCATAACAATGCATTGAGATTGGTAATAATCCCTATTTTATAGATAAGGAACTGAGGCATGAAAAAGATTTGTTCAAAGTCACGTGACTTAGTCCATTGGCACAGCTAAGAACCAAACCAGATCTTCTGACTCCAAGCCCCGACTATTTTCCATTGCACTGAAGCTTGAGGTCAAGGGATTTAGAGCCCAGAGAGACCTTAAAAATCATATCTCAGAGGTGGCTAGGTGGTCCAGCCCTAGAGTCGGGAGGACCTGAGTTCAAATCCAGCCTCAGACACTTAACACAAAAACTAGCCATGTGACCTTGGGCAAATCACTTAACCCCAACTGCCCTCCAAAAAGAAAAAAATCGTATCTCATCCACTCCCCCTGCCATTTTATTGGTGAGGCAATTAAGAGAGAGCTGACATAGCTTGCTCAAGGTCATGAAAGTCATAATTAGCAGAGACTGGACTTGAACTCAGGTCCCCTGATTCCAGATCCTTCCTTCCTTCACCTGCCCCACATTGTCTGCCTGTGTTCACTATGACTCTTTATGATCTAGTTATATTCAGCCAAGGGGTTACTTGCTGAGAAGTGCTGTAGCCAGTGAGTAAACTGTACTCCTTACAATGACAGAATTTGGAATTCTTAGGAAACTTCAGGCACTAGGCCATTTGCTTTCTCCTTATCATTTGATGGATGGCCCCTACATGTCCTTCCCATTGATTCCTCTTTAGTGAGACCACAGATTTTTAGAAGAGGCCTTACCGATCATCCTGAGATTTTCAGTGTCCACAACCACTGCATTCATGATGCATTTTACCTGCTGTCTATCAGATGAGTCCTCAAAAAGAATGTACCTGTGGCTTAGAATCCACAGCTAGCATTTGTTTCTGCATTTGTCACTTGCCTTAACTTGAGTCACCTATGACTATAGTAGACTGAACATAAAAGGAAAAGGAAATCTCCTTTGGGAAATAGCTATGTGACCTTGGACAAGATCTCTAGGCCTCAGTTACGTCATTTTTAAAATGAGAGAGTATAACTAGATTTCTCTAAGCCCCATCCCAGTTCTAATATTTTGTGGCTCCATCACCCATCGTTTTAGTAGAAGAACTACATTTTTTTTTTTTTGCTTTTTGGAGGGCAATTGGGGTTAAGTAACTTGCCCAAGGTCACACAGCTAGGTTTTTTTGTTTGTGTGTGTGTTAAGTGTCTGAGGCCAGATCCGAACTCAGGTCCTTCTGACTCCAGGGCTGGCACTCTACTCACTGCACCACCTAGCCTCCCCAAGAACTACATTTCTAATAGTAAAAAAATTGACTTTTCAAATAAAAATTCACTTCCTATGATCCTCCCAAATTTAGTCACCATTGAAACCCAGATCACAGATTTAGAACTGGAAGGGGCCTTTCAGGCCATGTAGTCTAGCTTCCTCATTTTGTAGTTGAGGAAACTGAGGCCCATGGAAGTGAAATCACTTTACTTAAAGTTATACAGGTAATCACAGCCAGGATTCAAACCCAGGACCCTTCCCCTCTCCCCACTTATCTTCTTACCCATTTCTTAGAGAGCCTTAGTGACAATACATATGTTTCCTCAGAATCCTAACTTTCAATTAGCCAAAAGGGGCCTGTTCATGAGACCCCATACAGCACATATGTTTAATATGTTAATTGCATATGTTAATTTCCTAAGTAGCCTTGCTCATCCTCAAGTTTGTTTTAACTATAAGGCTTGTTCATCAGGTCCCTTATTTCAAGGGCATCCTGCAAAACATAATTCAACTCATATTAGACACATTGCCAGGCTGCCTTGTTTTTTTCATGAAAACTGAAACATTTGCTTTTACATTTTTCCTGCAAAAGACTTCTGGCAGCTTCCTGGGGAACATTTGAATTATCTTTTTTTTTTCTTGCTTTCAACCAGAGAAAGTGCGTTAAAGCCAAAGATGCTAGGACAAATCTTCATCTGTGTTCTCTGCTATGGCTTGGCATATTTCATCAGGAAATTGCAAGGATAGCTTCTATAGTTGGAGGGAGAGACAGAAGCATCTCGAGACATGGAAGAGAGCCTTCCAGGAGAGCACATTTTATTAGCTAATTGTCTCCTGATGCCTCGAGACTAGGTATGCCGTTTTTAAGGCAGGAAAAATGAGCCTGTCACCAAGACTGCTCCTCCAAGTCTGTTGTTGTGACTGTCCCCAGCACGCCATATGTTCTAGCTTTCGCTATTTAATGGGGATTGGATCATTTGAGCTCACAGGCTTGGATGCAGTGGACTGAGCTTGGCTCACCTCATCTGCAGCGTTTGGGGGCATCAGGACTTTCTGGGGCTTTTTTTTTTCAATCTCCTTTATTTCTGTCTCATTACTGTTCTCACAAAGTAACCAATTCCACCTTAATAGACCTGTGCTCCATTGGGAATTGGAATGATATCCAGGCCAACTCAGCAGAGTTGGAAGCTAAGTTAGAAGCCTAAAAGGTGATTTAAACTATGTTTTATATGACCATCTGAAAGGTCCTCCTACTTAAAAATCTCTCCGAGATAGCCTGCCTAAAATCCCCCTCCACTGGGTTCACACATTCCCTATGGATATAGATATGTCTTATGTGGGAATCCTACATGCTAGTACCTTCATGTGAATTAGAATCAGTGTTCAAAGAGCCCTTCGAGGTCATCTAGCTAACTCCTTCATTCTAGAACTGGGGAAACAGAGGTTCAGAAAGATGAAGTCATTTACTCAAGGTGATAGTGCTATTTAATGGCAGTGACCGGATTCAAACCTAGGTCCTGATTCCAAGACCAGTGCACTTACCACTGAACCACACTACCATGGCTTCAGAAGAGTGGGGAGACATAGGCCTCCAACAGAGAGTTGACTATGGCACTAGAGAAGAACACCACTGGACATTCAAGGACAAGGAAGGAGCAGAGGGGTAGTGTAGATGAAAGGCGTTCTATAGAAGGATTTAGAAAAGGAAATGCACCACATTTCTTTCTTTTTAAAACTTGGCCTGGAGGACATTTTGGCTCCTTTACATTATGATGACAGTAATGGGGGGAGGTCTTAATTTTTCATGTAACATGGGTGCCTTTGGCAATTTAGTGAAGCCCATGGACCCCTTCTCAGGATACTCTTTTCAAATAAGTAAAATGAAATCATATATATGTGTGTGTGTGTATACATACATGCATACATATACATATATGTGTATATATGTACACATGATATGTAATATATTTATATATAAAAGGAAAACAATTACATCAAAACATAGTTATCAATTAAAAAATAGTTCATGGACCCCAAGATAAGAATCCTTATGGTAATGGATTTAAAAATTAAGAAAAACCAGATAGACTTAGTCGTTTTCATATGTTGGCACTTTGTTATTGATCTCTAATTTGAATTAATGAATCAGAGCAATTTTTTCTTTTAAAGAAGTAAACAAATGTATCGCCAATACAGGATCCTTACTTTTAACCCACATTCTTAGCCAGTCTTCTTTAATGTATGGTTTTAGAGGGCTCCCTGGACTCAGAAGATAAAATGACTTGCCCAAGGTCACACAGTAATTAGTAAGAGAGGCAGTATTTGAGCCAGGTCCTCTGACTCCACCCTTCTTTCCTCAGTCTCATTTTCATATTCATATCCCCAGCATTTAGCACTAATTACCTTGCTCTCAATAGGTGCTTAATAAATGCTTACTAATCAGTTTCCTCCTCCATACAATTCAGGGTTTGGCTAAATGCTCTCTCAATCCCCTTCCAACTCTGACAGGCTATGATCTCAGAATCCACAAGATATATAATCTTTCCACCACCACCCATCCCCTCAGTCACTGAGGAAGTATCACCTGCTTCTGGAAGGATATGAGCTTGGAGGAGCCTAATCTAATCTAATCTCTTCATTTTATAGGTGGAGTGAATTGGCCAAAGTCCCCAAGCTAAATTGCAGAATGAGGATTCTAAAGCCTGGGTTCCAAATCCAAAACTTGTACTCTTCCTCTCCCCTCACACCCATTAGGATCAGACTTCACCTTGCTAGGGGTGAGAATTGAAAGTATTAGGGGAGCACTTATTCAGTGGCCTCCTTTGACCAGGGCTGGGCTAGATGGGCAGGGGGATGCCTTCCACTCAAGTAATAAAGAACAGTGGGGTATCACCCCAGAATGAAAAAAAATGTGGGATCCTTTAGTCTGTCTTTCCCCACCCCTTTCATTGCAACTGCAGGCCAAGAAGCACATAGTAGGAGAGGTTAGCATGTTTTATTTTGAAAGTAGAAAAATTATTTTAAAAAAAATATTAAGAGAGGGGGAGAAGAGGGAGGGAGCTAAAAGAAAAGGGGAATTTAGGGAAAATAGAAAGTAGCAGACACATAAACTGATGTGCACTGAGTTGACAGTGACCACTAGGAAGGAACTAGGAGCAAAGGAGGAGAGAGACAGCAGTTTACAAGCAGTTTGGACATTTATTCTGTCTCCATTCTGCCTGAAATCCTTGGGGGAGTGTTGTGTTTGCCTCTATCCAGGCTCCAAATAACTTTGGTATTCTTTGAGGGACTACAGTGAAGCTTGGAAATTGGAGCCAGTGGCTGGAAAAATCTTAATGGCAGCCACAGGAAGGGCCGTTAGTAATCAGCTCTGTTTAGGGTTGATGGTAGAATCAGGTTTGTTTGTTATTTTGCTTGAAGAAACAGTGCTCAGCCCCTCTCCTTCATTTAGTGGCCATTCATCATTCCTTATTTCTCTTGACAACAGTTCAGATTAGTTGCTGTTTGTCCTTCCTTGTGAAGAGGACCAATGACATCATGGGGTGATATCTTGACTAGTGCAAAAATTGGATTTAAATGAAGCAGAGTTCCACAAAGTGATCAGCCTCACTCTTCCAGAGTCATCAGAGTTCAGTGGCAGCACAAAAGCAGAATGCCCAGTGATAGCCCAGGATGCATTGGATAATCTTGGCATCTTTGATTGATGGACCACAGTGCCTGCTTCAACTACTTTCATGGTCTTTGGAACAAATTGTTCTTATTTATCCATTCTTCCTGGGGAAGTCTTCACTTTGGCAGGGAGAGAGGGGATAGACATTCCCTGGATTTGAGGCTCATAGGTTACCCTCAACCTGGTTTAGCCTTTTTGCCAAAACAGTTTTAGCAGGGTATGGCCATGGACACGCTGCAGCTTCTTGGAGACATAGGTGAGAAGTGGGTGGCAGATAGACACCAAAGGTGGGTAAGCAGCCCTGAAAGAGGCTCAGGAATGCTCACGCCAGAGCTGCTAGTCCTCGTGAATACCCCATACACCCCCTCAGTTCAGTAAAGAGAGGGCAAGCTTCTGGCTTGTCTGCAGTAACACCAACTTTAAGAACAGAAAGCCCCGAGAAGCAGAATAGGAAAAGAGTTATGCCCAAAACTTAAAGGAGAAAAAAAAGAAGGAAAATCAATACGGTACACAGGGGGACGTAGTAGAGTCAAGGACTTGGAGTCAAATCCCAGCTCTCTAATGAACTGCCTATGTGACCTTGGTGAAGTCATTAAAGGAAAGAAGAAAGGAAACAAGCATTTATTAAGCACCAACTACATACTAGGCACTGTGCAAAACGCTTTACAAATATCTCATTTGATGCTCAAAATAACCTGGGAAAGAGATGCAATTATTATCCACATTTTACAATTGAAGAAACAGGTAGAGACTGAGTGACTTGCCCAAAGTCACTCAGCTAGTAAATATGTGAAGCTGGATTTGAACTCAAGTCTTCCTAACTCTAGGTCAAGCTCTCTATCTACTGAGCTACCTAACAGTTTATGTGGGCCTCGCTTTCTGCATCTGTACAATGAGGGAGCTGTGGTAAATGACCCCTAAAAGTCCCTTCCAGCTCTGACAAACTATCATGGTTTGTTTTTTTCTGAAGAAAGGATTTTAAATGGAAGAAGATATTTTAAAACTAAAAACCACATCCATTTGTCTAGCATATGTAATGAGGGGCATTGGATTATGTCCAGATTAATTTATTTCTTGCTATCAGAAAATAGGATTCTGCTGTAGTTATTTTTATTTCTTGATTTTTAAATGACCAGTAGCTTAGTGCTGCCACATTTTTTGAGTTATGTTAACTAACTCTGCTTCAGGTTTTTGTAATCCAGCTTCCTTTGATGGCCCCCTGAGTCATAGCTGAGATTTGGTTGCAAGACAGGGAGAAGGTGCTAGTCTTCCTCTAGGCTGGTGCCCATTGTCTTCTGGTATAATCCTTGGGAACTAGTGATGAGCCCTTCCTTCCATGGAGAGAGAGGTCTGGGACGGGGAAAATAACTGGGCAGACGTTTTTATCTGTTTGAATTAACAATTCAGTTCTGTGAGAGGGCAACCTGGTACACTGAGTAGAGTGCCAAACTCCCAAGTCAGGAAGACCTGGTTTTGAATCTTGACTCTAAGGCTCACTCGATCTATGGCCCTGGAGAAGCCACAACCTGTCTGAGCGTCAGATCACTTATCTGTAAAATAATGATAATAATACCTCGTAGTACCTGTCCCATTGTTGGTTGTTTTGAGGATCAAATGAGATAATAGTCATAAGTTCATCCCAATAAACACATGCATTACCTTCTTTGAATTCTGTGCTGTGGATCCAAGAATAATAGAAATAGCTAACATTTGTATAGCACTTTAAAGTCTGCCAAGCATTTTACAAATATCATCACAACAACCTAGGGAGGTGGGTGTTATTATTATCCCCATTTTATAGATGAGGAAACTGAGGCTAAGAAAGGCTTAGTATAGGAGAAAGGAACTTGAAGCCTCGAGGCCATATGGCCTTGGATGAGGCCTTTTGACTGAGTCCAAGTTTGACAGAACAAATCCTTTTTTTAAGGGGATTTTTTCTGTGAAGTCTGAATTCAGTCAAAGGGCTGCACTTGAGGACCTAGAAGGTCACATGTGGCCTTGAGGCTGAATGTTCCCCAGCCCTAGCATAGTGACTTGCCAAGGGTCACACAGTTGGTAAATGTCTGAGGGAGGATTTGAACGTGGGTCTTCCTCCCTTCAAGTTCAGCACGCTATCTGCTATGCTATGTAGCTGCCTTATAAGGATAAAGCAAGATCTATTTCCTGCCCTCAAGTACTTACAATTTCATCGAGGTATGAGACCCATACAGGTAACATAATGAGAATGCAGCACATTCTGATGTGATGAGTATACAGAAGAGGTCAAGCAGTGCTTGGCACATAGAAAGTGTCTAGTAAATGCTTTTGACTTGCCAGAAATGGTTGCAGATTGGAGCAAGGGATTGGTTGCAGATTGGTCAGAGATGGTTTCATAGAGCAACTGGGCTAAATTTTGGAAGGAAGCATTTCAATAGAAGGCATAGTGGGTAGAGAGCTGGGCCTGGAGTCAGGAAGACTCATCTTCCTGAGTTCAAATCTGGCCTCAGACACTTCCTAGCTCTGTGACTCTGGGCAAGTCACTTCACCCTGTTTGCCTCAGTTTCCTCATCTGTAAAAGGAGCTGGAGAAGGAAATGGCAAACCACTCCAGTGTCTTTGCTAAGAAAACCCCAACTGGGGTCATGAAGAGTTGGACACGACTGAACGATAATGGCAACAAATTTCAACAGGTCAAAATGCAGGTGGAATCCAGTCCAGCCATGGAGGATGGCCTGTGCAAATGCAGAGACATGGGGAGAGTTAGGGCAGGATTAGGGAATGCCAAGTGCCCCATCTTGGCTGGGAGGTAGAATGGGCCAACACCCACCTGGTTCTCGAGTTCCCTTTGTTTTTAATGTTGCTATTGTTGTCATTGTTCAGAGCCATTAGCAGAGGAAGTTAGAGCCTGGTATAAATAAGGTCAAGGTTACTGTTCTGGTCTCCCTTAGGGACAATTAGCTTTCCTGTGTTAGGGGATCACATGAATCCACAAACTGCCCAGCTATTTCTCAAGGGCATGACATTTCTCAAAAATGGGGTGGGTGGACTAGAGCAATTCCATCCTTGCTAGTAGAAAAAGGCTCCAAGTTAATGACCTACTGATTACAGGTCAGGAACAGCATCTTGGTACAGAACACACACTTTAAAGGGAAATTCTATGGACTTTAGACATTTTTTAATGTACTTATTCAGTCATTTTGTGAGTACCTCATATTTTATTCAACACACCATAAAATGTGACAGTTTATCAGGCTAGCTTGTCTTTAGATTCTGTCCCTGGCAAGCATCCACAGACTTCTCCCAAAGGATGCAGAAATACTGCAGCTAGTGGATTTTTCTGTGGTCCCCTGACTGGGGCTGGGGGCAGGATGAGGCTGGGGGCAGAACTGATGGGGTGGGGGAAGAGAAGGGAGAGTCCAGGAGGGAAAGAGGGGGGAGGAAATTCTGTTACTTTCTCTTTCTCAACAGAGTCAACCCTTCCTAGAATTCTTCCTTCTGGTTTCTAAGCCATTTTTGTCATTATCAGGCCCTTTTTTTCACTGGAGGCCTCCTGGATAGTGTTGCCTTTAGGCACTAAAATGTTTTCCTTAGGCTAACAATAAGCCTTTCTCAACTTGAACTCCGGAAGCTTAAGTCCTTTGTGAGGCATATTGATCTCTTTCTCATTGATTTCTTTCTGTGTGTGTGTGTGTGTGTGTGTTCAGCACTCGTCCATCTCTAAATGTTGAGTTCTTGAAAGAGGATTCTTTGAAGCTAATTCTAATGATGATGATGGTGGTGGTGATGGTGGTGGTGATGATGATGATGATAATGAGGTGACCTTCACATAACATTTGAAGCTTTGCAAAGTGCTTTCCATTAATCATTTCATTTAAATCTCACAACAACCTTATGAAGTGAGTGGATATTGCTATCCCCATTTTATAGATGTGGAAACTGAGTTCCAGAGGGATTTAAGAATTTGCCCAGCTAGTAAGTATCAGAGATAGGCTTCAAAGCCAAGTCTCTACTGAATCCAAGTTCAACACTATAAGATTCTCTAAGGACCTGGTCTAGAACAAGCAAAAATGTTGGTATTCATCCAATACAACCCCCTCATTTTATATATGAGGAAACTGAGACCCAGTTCTCCAGGTTAGTCAATATCCCTAAAGCCATAGCAGAGCCAAGGCTAGGACACAGGTTCCCCCACTTAAAGGTGTGTCTCTTCTTTCCAAGTCTGGGTCCAAGAAAGAACAAATGACATGTTTCTAATAATTTCATTTGGGGATTTCCTGGATTTTTCTATCCAGACTCATTTAGCTTGTAAGTTTTATTATATTGGCACTAAAAAATCCTTGTGTCATCTCACATTTGTCTAGTACTAAAAGTTTTAAAAGTTCTGCTTCATTTTACCCTCACCCCAAAAGAAGACCATCTGGTGACGTAAGCAAAGCAGGTTGCCTTCTCTTCCTTTGTAGATGGAGAAACTGAGGCTTGTCCATATTAACCTAACCAATGTCTGCTTGCAAGTTGATTTTATTTATCCATTTACGAAGATGACCTCTTTCTGTTATATTTTTAGGAAAGTTTCACTTTTTGATAAATTCTGTTTGGTCACAAAGTAAAGCATTTTTGACTACTACTTCTCTTATTACCAATTTCTCTAGCAATATTGTTTTCCCTGTTGTTTGGTTTCTCTGATGTATTTTTTTTGCAGTGGTGTTACTTTTGCACTTCCCTCTTCCCTCCCAGCTATGTTTGCTAGTCACAAGACTGAGGACCTTCCACTGATTCTTTATATATTCTTTTCAGGCTAATTTCCTGCCACCTTCCCCTTTCTGTTTCGACTCTCAGCCTCCACATAAAACAAGGGCAAACAGATGCTTTTCAAATGAATTAGCAAATGAATTAGTGCATTGGATGTGAACAGTCACTACTTAACACCCTAACCTAGATCCATCCTATAAAATGCTAATTCAAAATGATGTTGGTCTCAGATTATGTGTTTGGTCAAAGTATTGACCAGTCATACAGAAATGATGCACCACAATGGTTTAACCCAAAGCAACATGGCATAGTGGAAAGGCCACTGAAATGAGAAAGGTCTACAGATTCGAGACCCTGTTCTGCTGCTAATTAGCTGTATGACCTTATACAAATCACTTCATTCCTCAGGGCCTGAGTTTTACCAAGGAAATTGGCTCCTGGGAGAGAAATGATGGACCCAGAGTGCAGAATGAGACAAACAGACATTTTCAGACTTAGACAATATGGGGATTTGTTTTGTTTGACTCTGCGTATTTGATACAAGGACTGTTGAGCTTTTTTTCTTTATTTTCTTTCAACTGAGGAAAGAGGAAACCAGTGATAGTTAACAAAATTTTAGAGAAGAAGAAAAGAGGGTCTTTAAATGCACAGGAAAGAATAGAAGGGAAGTTAATAGGGAACAGACAAGCAGGACAACTTTGAAAATACCATTTTAAATTTGTTATGTTTGATGGGAGAAGCAAACTGTGCCTGGTGCAGAGGCCCAGATGCCCATGCAATACTCTGTTTTTCTATTCTGCTTTGTATATGAAAATGATCATATCTGCTGTTTAAGTTCAGAATAAAGAAAATTTAAATTATTTTAAATGAGGGAGATGGTCATTTCCAGTTCTTAGATTCTATGATAAAAGTGTTATCCTTCTGCCTCTTCTACTTCTGAATATTTTTGTGGGGAAAGTGAACAAGATGATCTAGATAAAGCACCTTATAAACCTTTGCCATCAGCACTATCATCATCCTCATGGGTATTAGAGTGACTGGTCTAGGCATTTTGCCACCAATGTTTATTAAAACTCTTCTGTGACTTTAGGCATTGCTATGGCCAAAAATAAATCATCTCCCTATGCCATCATAAGATTCTTTGATTGACTAGGCTGGTTCCTGGACGACAGATTACTGGGTTTTTAGTTGAAGCCTTTCCAGCTTGGTAGAATGCTAATGGTGTTCTCCACTGGGCCTTTGATATCCCTGGGCAATCTATGTACCATGAGACAACAAATACCATTATAACAAAAAAAGCTTTATAACAAAAATTGGTCCATGTCCCTGGTAGCAGTCTATTTTTTCTATCATCATCATCATCCTCGTCCCAACCTTGGTTCAGATCCCATCTCTACCACTCTCTACTTGTGTGACTTGGACCAGGTCATTTCATCTCTCTTGGTCTCTGGGTCCAAATCAAATCTGTGATCCTCTGATCCTATCATCATCATATGCAACAATACCTAACATCAATTCCAGCAAACCAAAACCATTTGGACAGTTCCTCTGATATGTAGAATGTAAAGTATCCCTATCTATTTTCCAGTCCTTTTCACTTGGGGACATCCCTCCACCCACATGGTGCCATTTTTATATTGGTGTGTTCCTGCCAGAACCTAGCTCCTTTTGTGGAAGACTGGCTCTCGGTTCTTGATTTTCTCTCCTACATCTGCTTCTGACTCTCTGGATTTCATTACCATCTTCCCCTCTCCCCTACTCCAATCCTGCCTTTTACTTCCTTTTTATGGGTTGTCTTCCCCTATTATAATATAAGTTCCTTGAAGGCAGGGACTGTCTTTTTTTTTATTGTATTTTCATCCCTAGTATTTAGCCCAGTGCCTGGGCACATAGTAAATTCTTGATAAATACTCACTCATTGCCTGACCCATCTTACCCATATTATACTATGTTTTCACACCCCCAAAAATGGCTCTTTCCACTCTCATTTTCTCAAGAACCAACACTTTCCCCAATTCCCTTCTGCATATGCCAGTCTAGACATCCCCTCATTAGCAATTTATTCTAATTAAAACTACACTAGATTTCCTCCTTGCTTAATGCTAGTAGAGGAGCACAGATTAAAAGCAACCTTGTGATTTCTTGCTAAGTGTAAAATCTATGATGTGGACCACCTGAGGCAGGCCTTAATCACAAATGAACATCTACAGAAGTAGTCCACTTGGGACTCACTGTGAACAGGATGCTAGGTTAAACACTCACTGATGGTTATTTAAAATGGCATCTTTTAACCCAAAGGAAATAGCTTCTTCTCCAGTCTGCTATTGGCTTTCCTTCATACCTTAATAGCTCCTTGTTTACTGGGTACCCAGATCAATCCCCTTCAGGCACTTCCATCTGGGCATGCTCCAAAGGAAAGACTCCATTTTTACAGTAGTTATCCTGAAAATATCAGCGTGATCCTCCTTAACTGGACATTCCCCCTCGACGATGAACATTCATGCCTCCTCACCCATCCTCATCGACCCTCCAGGCTCTCTGCAACTAGGAGCAGAGAGGTTGGGGGTGAGAGATTCTTTTCATATCTGCCTGTGTCTCTCACCCTGAAGGCGTTTGAACCTTTCTTCCACCACAGCACACCCCTCAAATTGTGCCATGATTTGGACCACATAAAAGCACTCTCTGATGCCAATGGTATTTCTATTCATTGCACTCATAGAGGGTAGCACATTGTCTATTCAGACCAACTGTGACAGGAGAGAGGGGAGCCCATCAGATATTCCAGGCACGAGAGTCCTTGATTCCTTACATCTGGAAGGATGCAGGTTGTCAGACTGTTGTCAGATCTCTTGTTTCTGCTTCCCAACAGGGAGCACACTTTTTATATAATCAGGAAACCAGCAAGCCAGAACATAGTACATAACTTTTTTCTTATTGTTTTCTTAATTTCTTAAGTCACTGGGCCCAGCTGGTGACCAGTTCTCTCTTGATGAATTAAAGCAAATTGTAGATATATAAACCTCTGGCTATCTTAAAATAAAGATGGCCTCTTGCTGGACTAGAGGCTAAGAACTAGTGAAACTGAATTAATTTATTAAGTAAATTCAGCAAAAGAACCTTTGGGTGCAGAAATAACATTGAAATGATTATTTTCTTTTCTTTTGTTTTTTTAAAGCAATTGGGGTTAAGTAACTTGCTCAAGGTTACACGGCTAGTCATTATTTATGTGTGGGTGCTCATTTTCTGAGGCCGGATTTGATCTTGGGTCATCCCAACTCTAAGGCCAGCGCTCTTACTCACTGCCTAGCCTCCCCTTTAGGGCAATTGGGGTTAAGTAACTTGCCCAACGTTACACAGCTAGGTTTTTGTTTGTGTGGATTAAGTATCTGAGGCCGGCTCCGAACTCAGGTCCTTTTGACTCCAGGGCTGGCGCTCTATTCACTGCGCAACCTAGCCACCCTGATTATTTATTTTCTATGCATTCCTTTGATGTTAGAAACGTATTTTAGCTCAATTGGCACTTAGGCCAGCCAGGTGGAACAGTAGTTGGAGTGCCAGCCCTAGAATCAGGAAGACCTGAGTTCAAATTCAAAGATTCTGCCTATCTCTGTGACTCTAGGCAAGTCACTTAACCCTGTTTGCCTCAGTTGGCTCATCTGTAAAATGATCTGGAGAAGGAAATGACAAACCAGTTCAGTATCTTTGCCAAGAAAGCTCCAAATGGGAGTTTTGTGAAGAGCTGGAAACCACTGAAATGAGTAAACAATAACAAAATTGGCATTTAGTGTAGCCAGTTACAGTTAACCTGATTTAGTGAATACAGTGTCAGCCTTGGGGTCAAGAAGACCTACATTCACTTCTTGCCTCAGCTGTTTGCTAATTGTGTGACCCTGAGCAAGTCTCATAAGCTTTGGTTTGGGGGCCTCAGTTTCCTTATCTGCCATATACGTGAATACAGATAGTACAGACCTCACAGAGTTGTAAGAATACATGTGAAATGTTCTGAAATGTTACCTAATGTGAATCATTATGAGAGTCTGCAGGGATTCTCTGTGGGTCTCCTTCTGTGGCTTGTTTCTTTTCTAATTAGACACATTGGAGGTTTTATGCTCTGAATCTGTGTGCTGTTCCCAATGTCACAATGTCACCTCCATCTTTCTCATGTACTTTTTTGGTACCTAATCAGGATCCATTTTTTATCCATGTATTTTTTAATATATAAATGCATTTTTCTCATCCATACTTTGGGTACACTTGTTTTCTGAAAACAAAAATGAAGTGCTCTAAGTCAACTTCATCATGCTTCACAAGCCAAAAAAAGCCAACTTTGTTTCCTACTGAGTTTAATTCTTCCCCAGTAACTCTACTTACTAGATTCCAGTAAAGAGTCACAAATTCATAGAGATCTCAAGAGTGGCAACTTGCTCTGATTCACCCAGGAGTGGAGGATTACTATATGTTAGTCCTACACATGATCAGTATGCATTATCCTGAGTGAACAGTCATGAGAATGGGGAAGAAGGGCAAGGGTAGAGCGGAGTCAAAGGAAGTATGAACCATTACAGTATTAAGTCATAGAACTCCCATCTCCCCTAAGGTAGCTGGAGTCTACTTTTCTAGACACTGGTTTCTAGCAAATGGGAAAGTCTGTCTACAGCCATCAAACACAGCTGCCCTGGCAGCTGTATAAATCTCCTGAGATAGCCAGATGCAAAGCCCCACTACACCAGACATACAAGCGCAAACAAGAGGAAGACTCTTCTCCCCCTGTGGATTTAAGACAATGTTTTTACCACATTTTCTAGAGCCAGACAGGGAGAGTCCCCAAGGGTGGCTATATATGTTACTATGAATTATTGTTTAACAAACTGCAGTACAGTATGGAAGTCAATACAGCCATTTCAAATTATTTGATCCCTTCTGTACTTTTGGCTTCTCTGGTTGTAATATAGGAGCTCTCTCCCAAAAAATATTTCTTTTGGGGTCTGTGTAGAATTACAGACAAAAAAATAAATGTTCAATGAATGAACAAACAAATAAATAAACAAATATGTGCCCCTCAGTTAAGGGCAGTCTCTAGACAACTGTGGAATTAGAAATTCTGAATGGAAATATTTCCAAGCAAATGAAATAAATCCATACGATAAATAAATGTAGACAAATAAATCCAAACAATAAATATAATAAATGGCAAGGACAAAAAAGTAATAGCTTCCCATATACCAAATAAGCATTTGTGAAATCAATTTGAGCTCCCCTTCTCAGTCTCCCTCCCCTCACAGAAAGTGTCCAGTGAAATATTAGATAATATAAAATATAGAGTGTAAACTCCTTGAGGTCAAGGAATGTCCCAGGTTTATCTTGGTATCCCTAGTGCCTGGTTCTTAATAATTGTTGACTGATTGATTTGTGTCTCTAGCACCTACCACATTGCCTGGTATGTGATCAGTAATTAAATAAATGGTTTTTTTTGATTGATTGATTGGTTTGACTGAATGAAATAATTGTTTTGCAGGACAATGAGTACGGTCTAATTCATACCAGACCTCACTCAAGTCCCTTTATGTTAACTCTTTTAAAATAATAATTTTTAAATCTTGCTTTTCATTTCTTTTAAAAATATTCTGGCATTTTAAATTCACTGCTTGCTTATATGCTTTGACACAGAACCTGCCTTTTAAAATAACATGGTTGTATTTCTATTTCATCCCAAACAACACAGAAGTTTCGTGTTGTGACTAATGTGATGTTCTTGTCTTCTCTCCTTCCCATGCGTGGGCCAAGTAGAAGTACTCGGCTGTGTCCCTCTGCAACATCTCCACGGAAGTTCTGAAAGTCATCAATGCCACAGAAGAGCTGATAGCAGAATCAGCTGGTCCCTGGGATTTTCCAGCAGATCCTCCTGAGAGAGAGAAAGGGGCATTTCCTCTCGGGACAGACCACGTGAGATTGGATGAGCAGCTCACTTCACTAGAAGAAAATGTAAGCTGTATGGTGGGGTGGGCCCTGCTCAGGTTTGATCAGTGGGGGTCACACCTACCCTATGACTGATTGATATCTTGGAGCTTAGCACAGTGCCTGACATATAGTAAACAACTGTCATTCTTGTTTGTCCTTCTTTTCTCAAAGAGGGCAGTTATAAATATTCATTAACTTGGATTGTTGGCTTAAGCCAGGATGAGGTCTGGTTCGATGGAAAGGGTGTTGGGAGCTGTTAGAGGACCTAGTTTCTAACACTGCCTCTCTCACTTACTACCTGTGGAACCATGGGAGAGTCCATTTCCCTCTGTAAACCTTAGTTTCCTCACCTGGCCAGATGAGACCGTCAGAGTATGTGACTTCTATGAGGCCTTCCAAGCCTGAATAGCTGATAATCTATGAGATAGACATGGCTCCAAGGGGCCATATTGATTCTCCAAACTCGGCTAGTGCTCCTCTCATCCCTCACTGTCTCACAATCCCCTACGAGGTGGTAAAACACAAAAGTCCTATTGGAGACAATGGATGCAGAAGGGAGAGATCTTATATGTGGACCCTGGTTAGCACAGTGTAAGAGGAAGGATGATTCTTGCATGCAAAGACCCCAATCAAAACTAGGCTTCCTTCCCCTATGGAGGCAGGGTAGTGGACAATGCATTGGGCTGAAATCAGAGTGACCTAGGTTTGAACTCCATCTCACGCTAGCTATGAGACCTTGGGCAAGTCACTTATTCCTCCTAGGCCTCAGTTTCCTCCTCTCTAAAATGGGGATAATAAAAATAAGTGTAGCGCTTCACTTACCTGGTGGTTTGAAGTACAAGTAGACAAATGCACGGAAAGTACTTTGTGACCCTTAGTAACTTGCCTGAGCTTGAGTTTCCTCACCAAAAGGACAATGAGGGGGTTGGGTGAGATGACCTGTGAGGTCCTTCCCAGTCCTAAATCTTCTGGGCCTGTGATTTCTATAGTGATGGACAGCAGGAGCTTAGACATGACACCTAACTTAATCCTCACAATAACTTGGTGAGGGGACAGGAAGGGTGACTCAACCACGGTGGCTGTTAGGAAATGAAAGAGTCAGGACCACAAGGCAGGTCTTCTAGACATCTCGACTGGGACTCTTTCTTCTCAAGAAATCAAGGCAATGTTCACATCCCCAGGTATCAGCAAGAATCAGGAGGGAGAAGGAGAAAGCTCCACCCTGAGGACACATCAGTGTTTACAGCCTCCCTTCCTGACCACCAGTCTGGGCTTCTACATGCAATAGGGCAGTGCTTTTTGAAGTGGGAGGGAGGCATGTGTCTTATTTAATTTACCTGTCTGTTTTAAGAGACTCTATGGTTTTTTGTGTGTTTGTTTGTTTGGGGGAGGAGGGCAGGGAACCATACATTACAAAGTGCCTGGGGCCTTATCTACGGCACCGGCGGCGGGTTGATCTGTAACTATTATATCCCCGTCCTCTCTACTCACCTATCCCCATGGCGAGTCTTCGGTTGTCACCGGCTTCCGAAGAGGAATTAACCCAGACAGAGCACCCGAGGTTTCAGGGGTTGTTTATTCACGGCTGGTCACATCCCGAGAGAGAGATGCTTCCTCGTACAGCATCTTATATACATTAAACCACGCCCTCGTCCCAACTATGGCCCAATAACAACATCAAATAAAACCTATACCTTATATGGAAATTAGCACAGCAAAAGCAAAGTCTATCCCCGCCCCCAACAACAAAGTAATAAAATAACCAGAGGTGGGGAGCCCACAGAAGTTGTTGAATAGAACCACTACAGTAACAACTTGATAATAATTTGAACTCAGCAAGAGTTGAGTTGAAATCTGTCCTCAGACACTTTCTAGCTGTGTGACCCTGGGCAAGTCATTTAACACTGCCTCAGTTTCCTCATCTGTAAAATGAGCTGGAGAAGGAAAAGGCAAACCCTTCCAGTCTCTCTGCCAAGAAAATCCCAAATGGGGTCACCAAGAGTCAGAGAGGACTGAGACAACGAACAACTCTTATTGTTGTGATGACTGTGCCCTAGAGCCAATCGATCAACTAACATTTATTAAGTACCTTCCTCCGACCAGGCCCTGGGTGCTAGAAATTGAAAGACACAAGTGAACCATTTCCTACCCTCAAGGATTTTATGTTCTATTGAAATTAATACCTGAATCAAATAGGTTAAATTAGGAAAGAGGTGTATTTTATACAGTAGCTATCAAATAGGCTCCACCAGTGCTTGTCTCTGGTGCCTCATTTTGGTGGGGAGGGGATCCCAGGATTCTCAGAATCTATGCTGCCAGAGTGGAAGCCATCCAGAGTGGGAGAGCTATGACCCTGGTGCTGGTGATGAGTAGCTTCTGTTATCCATGGAGTGTGGTAGAGTAGGAGAAGGCCAGTTTGGGGGCCAGAGTATATGGGTTCAAATCTTGGTTCTGCAACTTACTACTTATATAATCTTGGCCAACTCCCTCACATCCTCTGACCTCCTCTGTAAAGGGAGAGGTTTGGACTAAGTGATACTGACATCGTTCCCCACTCTAACTCTGTGAGACAAAGCTCCAGTGTAATGCTGAAAGGCTCTTCACTGGGCTGATGAATTTCTCCCTCCGAGTCCTTCTCAAAGACCATGCACAAAACCCTAGCAAGGACTCTTGGTCTGGGGTCTGCCACAATATTTTCCTTCAGATATTTTGATGACTGTATTTCAATAGAACTCTTTTCCTTTGGAATCTTTTGTATTTTATTTCATGCCTTTAAAAACACTGTTCAGTGAAAAGGACTATATTTTTCACCAGAAAGAGAAAAGGGGGAAGGGTTGAGACATTAAAAAAAAATGCTAACTCTTTCCCTAAAGGTTCTGTAATCTGTGACTTGGGACACAGGGCCCCTCCCCACAAAATTTCATATTCTTGAAGATTGAAATATTATACTTATATATACTTAGGCTTGATTCTTGAACAATATGCATTATAAATATTACTAATATGAAATGTTATACTTAGACAATAATAATAACAATAATTAATATTTAGGTAGTACTTTAAGGTTTGCAAAGCACTTTACAAATATAATCTCATTACTACCTCCTGTTCCCTGAAATGGTTAAATTTATCTTACAATAGACATTTAGCCTGACTCTCACTTTGAGTTCCTATGCAAGGCATTTAATAGGACTATTTCCCTGTCAGATAGTCCAGTATATTTCATATGTGTCCATTACACATCACACTGGGTGATTTTCATTCTTGTGTTCATTAAGCCTTCCCCTTCTGAAGATGTCTACCACTGACTCAGAATGTAAGTGACACCAATAATCTCATCTGTTCTGTGGAGATAAAAGCACTGATTTTGTATTCTTGGAGAGAGGATGCTATGAGACGGAAGCTTTTGAAAACACAGGTTTTCAGATGTCTCTCAGGCATTTCCTTCTATAGGGAAATATTGGTTCTCAGCCCTTCCTTTCCTCATTTCACTTTTAAAATTAATCCTTCCATCTTCCTGGGAGCCTATTCAAGATTGTTGTATGAGTCAGGAAGAATTAGGAGTAGTGGTGAAAGATCCCCCCACCGCTTTTGAAAAATCTGTTGGATTTGTCAAGCCAGTAAGCAGCTTTTTTCTCTCATCTAGGAGGGAATCCAGAAATGCATTGAAAGACAAGACTGGCCTTAGTTAAAAGAAAAATAAATTTCTAGACTCTTGATCAGAGACTGAGGCAGGTGATTTGATTAAGTCTTTGTTTCTGTTTTACTTTCCTTCTTAAAAATTTCTCATTTAACTCTTTTATCTCATTCTGAAAAGTGAAGGCAACAATTATTTATTAAGGGCCTACTATGTGCTAGTCAGTGCTAAGCACTGGGGATACAAAGAGGGCAAAAGACAGCTCCTGCAGAGTTCACAAATCTAATGAGGGAGGAGACACATGCAAACAACTGTGTACAAGTAAGTTACCTACAAGATAAACTCAGAGGGAAGACCCTAGGATTAACAGAGATTGGAAAGCGCTTCCTGTAGAAGGTATGACTTTAGCTGAGATTGAAGGAAGCCAGGAAAGTCAGGAAAGGAGATGAAGAACTAGGTATGGGAGTCAGTCAGTGAAAATACCCAGTGTTGGGAGATGAATACTTTATAAAGTGTCCTATCAAATTTGTTGTTGAGTCATTTCAATTGTGTCTGACTCTTTGTGACCCCATTTGGGGTTTTCTTGGCAAAGATACTGGAGTGGTTTGCTATTTCCTTCTCCAGCTCATTTTATAAATACCTTCCATCAAATTCCTGCTTTGTAGCCTAATTGTGATGTGGAAGGGAAGGACCCTGGGTCCTCAAAAATTATCAGTCACTAGAATTCAATCTCAATTGGGTTCTTCCAGACTGGAAAGCTTCTAGTCCAGGCCTGGTGATGGGCATAATGTCTGTTATCACTGCAGTGTGGTATAGTAGAAAAAATGTTGCCTTTGGAGTACCCATAAGAGATAAAGGTGTAAGAATAAACTACTCTCTCCTCTCCATGCATACCCCAAAAGCAGACTGACAATGATGAGACATTATATAGGACCAGAAACTCAGAAGAATAAAAGGAAAATCTTTTTAAATCATCATTGGATGCCTATATCCAGTGCTGCCTAGGAAAAGTCAAGAGTCAATAAGAATGGTGGGAAGAACACTCCTGAGACTGGTACTATAGAATCATAGATTTTGATCTAGAAGGGACTTTTGACAGAACCTAGTCCAACACTCTTTCTTACAGAAAAAGAAAACTAAGTCCCAGAGAGTTCAAGCAACCTGCCCAAAGATAGGCAACATAAGGAAGCAAAGTCAGGATTCTAGGTCCCTGGACTCCAGATGTCCAAATTCAGTCATCTTTCCACCATGCCTAAGTCAACAGACCTGAGTTTTAGTCCCCCTCTCCACCAGCCATGTGGTATGGGCAAGTCACTGAGCTTTTCCTCATATATGTAAAATGAGGGTAAAGGTAGCTAGGTGGTGCAGTAGATAGAGCACTGGACTGGAATCAGGAAGATCTGAGTTCAATCCAGTCTCAGATACCTACTAGCTATGTGACCTTAGACAAGTCACTTGCCCTCACTGCCTCAGGTTCCTCATCAGTGAAATGAGTCAGAGAAGGAAATGACAAACAGCTCCATTGTCTTTGCCAAGAAAACCCCAAATGGGGTCATGAAGAGTTGGACACGAGGGGAAAACAACAAAAAAGCAACAGCTCATCTCATTTTGGGAATCACATGGGAGTACAGAATCCCAAAGAATCCACAGAAACCTCAAAGGTTCTATTTTCCAACCTGTGCAATAGCAATCCATGTGTAATGTATGATATTATTATTGAGAATTACTGTGTTGACAATATGACGTGGGTGGGGCTGGTGTTAGGTATTATTGGCACATGGATGTTCTGGTATCCAAAGGGATTCAGTCCAACCTGTGTGTGACCTTCAGGAAGTTATTGAATCCCTCTAGGCTTTAGTATCCTTGTCCCTTCTCCCAACTCTCCCTCCTCCAAATCTTATTACTGAGGGTACCACCATCCTCCCAGCCCTCTGGCTCAGAATGTCAGTGCCCAACTCAATTCCCCATTGGATCTCAGTCTGCATCACCAACCCCCTGCTGACTGCTGTTTCTACCTTAACCACATCTCTCCCCTTTGCCCTTCTCTCCACTCACACAGCTACACCCTGCTGCAAGCACTCATCACTGCACACCTGGACCATTGCAATACCTTCCCCTTGGTTTCCCTCTCCTTCTCCACTCCAATCCACTCTCCATTCAGCTGCCAAAACGCTTTTTCCAATGAAATGTTACCCAACTTGTCCAGAAATCTATACTAACCAATCAATTAACAAATATTTATTAATACCTACTATGTGCTGGAGATACAAAGAGCAGAATGAAACAGTTCTGGTCCTCAGAGAACTTACATTCTAACTCAAAGTCCCCAATGCTGTCATTTGTCTCTTGTTTGTAGGTATACCTGACAGCAGGCACCGTCTATGGGTTAGAAGGCCAGCTGAATGAACTGGAGGACGCTGCCCGGAGAATCAGCAGTACCACGGGGGAGTCGGAGCTTGCTGAGCTAGAGGACCAAGTGGCCACGGCAGCTGCCCAGGTCCATCATGCGGAACTACAGGTGAGAAAACATCATCTTCTAGTCACCATATGGTAATAGTACTGAGTGGTGGAATCACGAGGTGTCAGAGCTACAAGGGATCTTAGAAGTAATCTAGTCTAAACCACTCCACCCACTTTACAGATGTGGAAACTGAGATCCAGGGAGAGAGAGATTGACTTGCCCAAGGTCACGGGAGTGGTAAGTGACAGAGCTAGGTCTGTACCATGCCATGTGCTTCTTCTCTCCCTAATTCTGCCACCTTTTCTATTATAATCTCAATAATAAGTATCCATTTTCTATACTCCAGGCTCTCAGCAAAACTGCCATCTAGTTGGTTTGTCTTGCTCACCTAACATAGCCTTTCTACAACCATATCCCCTTTCCTTGGCAAACAGTGCCCCCAAGTTATGTTTTTCCTTCTCTTTCAAAACTCACCCTCAGAAAGGAATTCAGTGAATTCATTTAAATCAAAGTAAAAATGCATGATAGCTACTTGTGCACTCCAATAACATAGCCATGGAAGATCCACAATCACCTTTGTACTGCAATGAGGCATCAGGATAAGGCTTTCATAGAGGATAAAATTATGCACATGTCAAAAATATTCTATGCAGCAATCTTGGGATATAAAAATCCCCCCCCAAAAAAAATTAGAGGTTCTACCAGCATGCTAGAGGCCTCTCTGAAAGTAATTTAATATTCTCTGTAGCTGTAGCACCCTGTCTATCCATATGTTATCTCTTGCTGTATCGACCTTCTCCCTACCCCTCCCATTTCTGATCATATGTTTCCTAGATACATTTGTGTGTGTGTGTGTGTGTGTGTGTGTGTGTGTGTGTGTGTTTTACTTCTCACAAAGAAGTCATCATTGGCCATATCTTATTGCCAACTTAGGCTCACTATGTGTCTGATCATTGAGCTTTAGGTCACCAGTAATTTGGTTATTTGGAAGTTATGGTATTCCATGATATGCCATCAAATAGAACTGCCAAGAGTGTGTTGATCTTTAAAAGGTGGGGGAAAATTTATACCTTTTTCATGTAATGCTCACATTTAACACATACAACTTTTGGAAGAGTAAAATAATTTATTCCAAAATTTTCCTTATGACCACTCCAGTGTTCCTTTAGGGGAAGACCAAGTACACCCTAGGAATGTAGATCTATTGAATAGAACACCTTTGATTAGTCGTGGGTTATGTATTTAGAAGACTTGTAATGGTCTAATTCTCTCCTTCCTGCCTGCCTCCATTTTTCTGTGCTTTAAGATTTCAGATATTGAGAGCAGGATTGCAGCCCTGACATTGGCGGGGTTGAACGTGGCTCCATGTGTCCGTCTGACAAGGAAACGGGATCAGAAACAAATGAACCAGGTGCTTTTACTTTCTTGGTCAAAACTTTCAGCACCTGGAGAATTCCAGGAGGGGGAAAAATCTTTTGGCTTTGTAAAAAAAAATAAATATGCTGACTCTTGTTCATAGGTACAGACCATTGACACATCAAGACAACAGAGAAGAAAACTCCCAGCCCCACCAGTGAAAAGTATGTTTTAAAGACATTATTGAAAATTGACTATCTAAATTGCATGATTCAAACAGGAAGGGGAAATTGGAAATGAGATATAGTGGGAAACTCTCTTCTTCTGACTAGTCCTTGGAGAACCTTTCCGTCAAGTCTTCTCAGTAAATCTTGTCCCTCACTTACTTTTCAGATGAGAAAATGGAGGCTGCTTCACTCACATCTGTTAAAACATTTAACCGAAATTTCATACTCCAAGGGTCTATGACACAAAGGACTAAAGAAAGAAAAAGTACTGCCAAGGACTTGATGGTAAATTTCACCCTCCTCCTTGTCACTTGCCCAGTGGATGCTAATTCCAGGCAAGAGCCTTCTCAACCTGAGTGTTGGGAAATGTGGCCCCTCTTTTTTGTGGAACCTGAGTCTAATTCACAAGCTGACAGATTATACTATTAGTTACCTTTCTTCCAATCAATTAGCAAGCATCCTCTGTTTGGAATCAAAGTCCTTCATAACCTGGCCCCTTCCTACCTTTCTTTACCCTAGAAAGTATAAATAAAATTCTTATACTTTACCCTCCTCTAACACACACTACAACTCAGCTCCCCCGGCCCACTTGCTGTTCCTCCCACCTGATGCTCCACCTCCCATATCTGAACCTTTGAACTGGCTGTCCCCCAACATGGGAAGGTGCTTCCTCCTCACCTCTTACTCTTAGCATTGCTGGCTTCCTTCAAGACTCACCTCAAACCCCACCTTCTGCAGAAGGTACGGGTGTATGTATCTTGTATATACCTAGTTAATTGTATGTTGTAGCCCCTATATAAGTCCTTTTAGAACAGGAACTCTGCCTTAGGACAGGCTCTTCCTTCAGGGAGCTTACATTCTAATGCCTTATATTCTAAAGTATGTGTCTTAGTTGCCAAAAAGACTGTAAGTTCCTTGATAACAAGGTTTGCTACACCTTCAACACTTGTTTGCTTGAAGGCCATGTCTTAAAAGAGGAAATATAATCCAGAGCATCTGCTCTCCAACAGCTTACAGTCTAATTGGAGAGATAAGGCTTATCTGCATGAAGAAATAATTAACTTCGAACAGTATATACTAAATTTCAAATGAGTACTATGGGAGTCCAGAGAAAAGAGATCTTACCTGAGCTGGCCGGTCAGGGAAAATGAAGGGGAAGGATGGGTTTTAAGGATGGCTAAGACTGACACTGAGGAGAGGCTTTATGAGCATTATAGAAAATTGGAAAAGCAGGAGCCAAATACAGAAGCTGCCTAGTCCTCTAAGCCACCCTTATAGAGCTGTTGAACTTTATAATCAGAAATATTTCCCCATCCAAATCTCCTTGTTCAGGTGTAAAATATTTAGAGGTTTTTTCAGTGCTTGCTTCCTACATAACAAGATAATTTGTATTTTCTTACTTAAAAAAAGGCAAACCATTGATGGAGAGGATAACATTTCCAAGGAGTTGACAACAATCTCTGTGCTAGTATGTGATGTTATTTTTTTTAATCTGCCAACCCTTGACTAAAATGAATAGCTTGAGCTTAATTTATTTCCCATGGCTTACTGTGTGCCAGGCACTATGCTAAGTGCTGGAGATCTGAGAAAAGCAAAAACAAGGTCTCTGTTGTAAAGGGACTTAACTGGAGCTACAACACACCCAAAACTAGGTATATACAAAATACATGCACATATACATGAATAAATACATACACACATATGTGTGTGTGTAACTTAGTATAAATAGATATATGGAATATATATGGATACATACAGCATCTATGGATAGATAGATAAGACAGAAAGATAGATGGATAGATAGATAAAGATAGATAAATAGGTGTTTGCTTGCTCCTTACCTCTGACTCCTAGCATCCCCAACTTTCTTCAAGACTTAGCTCAAATCTCACCTTCTACAAGAGGACTTTTCCAATTTCCCCCTGCTATTAATGCCTCTTTGATGAGATTCCCTTTATTGTATATCTATATCTATTTATACTATATTTTATATACTACAGTCTTTACTATATATTCTATATATGAACATACTGTATATTTACTATATATCTCTATATACCCTATACATAGATATTATATAGATTATATCTACATCCACTATAGATGGATATAGATAGATGGAGAATCTCATTAGGGAAGCATTAACAGCAGAGGGGGATTAGGAAGGGCCTCTTGCAGAAGGTGAGCTAAGTCTTGGAGAAAGCCAGGGATGGGAGGAGTCAGAGGTAAGGAGGAAGCACAATCTGGGGATGGGGGACACCATTGCATAGGTATGTCATGACTATGGACACAGATTATATAATGCTTCTAAAAGCAAAATTCATATTGAATAGGGTTTCCCACAGTCCTTGGAACTTTTTACCAGGGATATTAAATTCAAATTAACAAACATTTATTAAGCACCTACTGTATACAAGACACTGGAGGCATACCCTTGCCCAATCCACAAAGAAAGAGAGACAGTGCACACAGAACCCTTTCTCAGAATAATTCCTACACCTGTGGAGCTCAGACTTTTTCAATCTGTGTCCCACACCCTGCTTAAATCCTCTGTAAACAGTTTAAAAGTTGCCATTTTGTCCTGCAGACCATTGCAAAGCAGTTCTTCAGGGCACCACAGTTGCTTGTCTTTGGAAGCTTCTTATAAAGTCCAAGAATAAAACAAGAGGTCCAAAAATCAAGTAGACTGGCTTATCCCTGATAAGTCATCATCACTCCCTAAGCAGATGTGTAAATGTGCAACTTCCCCAAAACTCTTCTAAGTGCTGGTTTGTGAAGTCTGCCCAGGAAGGGGCCAGAACAGGAGTATAAAGATTTAGAGCTGGTGGACACCATAGAGAAGTCAAGCTAGTCAAATATCCTTTTACCAAGTAGGCCTAGAGAGAGGCCAAGACTTGCCCAAGGTTGCTGAGTAACAGGTTGAAAATTCCAACCCCAGACCTTCCACTGCCCCATTCAGCCCCTTACATAACTTTCTTGGGTTGTTTAGTTACTAAGATACAGGATCAAAGGACTGGAGCTAGGATCTTAGAGGTCACCATATAGCTTGAATATACCTCTATGTGAACATGTTATCACCATCATTGGAATGAAAGCCCCCTGAAGCCAGGGGCTATTTCACTTTTGTCTTTGTGTACTCAGCACCTAGCACAGTGTTTGGCACATAACTTGCATCTAATAAATGTGTGTTGATTAACAGATTGACTTATTATAACCCCCTCATTTCATAGAAGGTAAAATTGAGGCCTAGAAAAATTAACTTGCCCAAGGTCACATCACTAGTAACCATCAGAGATGGGATTCAGGAAGGGTGGCTCTTTCTGGGGGAGGGTTTTTATTTGATTTTTCAATCCCTATTCATTCATTCTTCCATATCTTCTTCTACAACCATTAATCACCACCCTTCTGTCTAAAATAACTGCATACTTTTAGAGAGGCAAAATAAGGCATAATATATCACTTGGGAAAATTCTGGAGAAAGTACAGCACTTTCTCAGAGACTTCATGGATTGTTTGTGAAAATACCAGCATTGTCTTTGGACTTTAGCCAAATAATTGTTGCTCCTGTTAAGAAAGACTTAATGAAGAAAGCAAAGGCATCATAGCACAGTGAATACAATGCCAGACTGGAAGTTAAGGAGATCAATGTTCAAATCCAGATTCGGATACTTATCCAATACTGGTACTGTGGAAAGAGTCTGGAAAGGCTCTGGGGTCAGAAGAAATGGGTTCAATTCTTACTACGATACCTAATACCTATATGACCTTGGACAAGTCAGGTTTTTTTCTTTGTAAAATGATGGGGTTGGCCTAGATGACCCCTGAGGCCTGTTCCAGCTCTTGACCTTTATGTTCCTTGGGCAAGTACTAGGACTCATCTATTATACCAAGCCATAGCAATGGAAGGAGTTTTCATACTCCTTGCCAACCACCAGGCTTTCTATCTATTTGGTCACTAAGAAACCTCTAATGTAGAAAAAGCCTGTAGTTATTAGATAGTCTTTAGCTTCTTAGACATTTTTGTTTTTGCTAAGTGGCCAATCATCTACTTAATATTTTGCTAATGTGTCATTTTCTCTTCCTCTTAGGAACCAACTTTAGGATCCGCCATAATGTTTTAGTGGTACACAACTCTACTGCCAATCACACACTGCCTCCAGCTGTATACACCAGTGCCTTTCTTGAACAGCCATTGTATACAGTATGTCCCATAGAAAATAGGCCTCGGAGGAGCATCACTTCCTCTGGGAGCAGGGCTTTCTTTTCGTCTTGGATACCTCACTGAGAAAGCTGTCCAAGGCTTCAGCATTCTGGTCTGCTAGTGGGAACATTGCCTTATGTTCCCCCGATACTCCAGGAAAGATACTAAGATACTGAGTTTCCAAAGCAAAAAGCTCTTTGTTTTACAAATGGCACTTTTTTTTCCTGTCAATCAATTGTGCTAAAGAATGTCGTCTTTTAAGATAATATATGTGGCTTTTTTTTTTTTTTGTAGCCCTGATTCCACCAGATGTCTATCAAAATTCCATCTGGTAAAAGAGAAAAGGCCATCCTACTGCCCCCTTAGTGCTCACAAAGACCTCCCTGATTTATGCATGCTAAGGAAAATGGACCCAGTAGTGAATGCTAGTTTCACTGATGTTGGGAGTAGTAGGGGTGCAATTTTCATTCTTAAAAACGAAAAGAAAAAAAAGCTACCAGTGAGCAGAGGCATCTGTTAATCTCCTCTCTGTCTGCCAGGCTTCTGGCTCATGGCTCTTACAATTATTTTTATTAGTTTGCAGTCGAAATCATGATGTCACATTCCACTAGGATGGTCCCTAATGAAATGAAAACAGCACGCCCAAACAAAGATATGGATTTGCTCCTTATCGTCATCCCAAGGACTATTGTGAATTCTAGGCGAGTCACTGGTACCTCGACACTTCCAGCAACAATTGGGGATCCATTCGTTGAATAGATGCCCATGGACCTCCTTAGGATTTAGACTTTCCCAACACCAGAGGAGAGAAGAGTGACGGGAAACAGCCCATAACTCACCTTCTGAGCATTATCCAAAATCAAGAGTGTGCAATTTAGTACTGTTAGCCCTGGAATTTACATTATACAATACAGCTTCCAAAGTGCTTTCCCTCCCTGTGGAAGGTAAGCAGTGAAGATACTAGTATCCCCATTACACAGATAAAGTCAGCAAGGCAGAAGTAAGACTCCAATCTAGTTTTTTTCATTCCCAAATCCAGGGCTCTTTCTACTAGGTAAAAATCTATTGGGTAGGTTCTAATAGAATACAAAAGATAAATTGAATGCAAAATGACTTATTGAAAGCCAGTTGGAAAGTAAATTTTTAGGACTCAAAGTATCAAATTGTTTCAAAGGAAATGCTAAATATCTTTTTTCAAAAAAATTACCATGAACATCGTGACTCCAAATTATAAGTGTAGCATCAATAAACTATTATGTTATTCTTGGTATGTGTGGACAGCAGGAACACATACTAAATATGTGTCAACTTGCATTCTGTTCACAAAAACAAACAAACCTAAAAACTTCATTCAGTGAAGTGGGTCATGTATATTCATAAGTTATTAAAGGAGAATCTAATTAGGAGGGTTGAATTAATTGGAATGACTAAAGAAAATCCCCTGCACCATTTTTAACCTCTAGATGATTGGTTTGTCTGTTACACCCATTCCCCAATCTTGATGGCTACAGGTCCCAATCAAGAGCTGATCCTGATGGTGTTTGCATATTTGTCTAATTATAATATTTACTAATACCGTGTATGTGTTATCCAACCTAAAAGACTCATTTGAATAGAGTAAATCTTTGGCTTTTGTTCCACTGTTATGATTTAAAACAAAATGGAGAAGAAAAAAAGCCCACAAATACAAAAAAGCTCAGAGTTCAGAATAGAATGTATTCCATAAAAAGGCATGAGAAGCAGCTACTGTTGTGTTAGTGTTAAAATATCCTGTCTTCTTTGACCAAAATGTGTCCTGTGTAAGCATTGCAAAAAAAACAAAAAAAAACCAACTGCTCTATGGCATTCGAATTTTTACAAAGGTTTCCTTGTGCCAAATCTGTGTGAAGATTTAATTTTATCATTCAGAAAAATCACAAAAGCATATGTTCTATCAACACGGAGGATTATTTTGTCATCAAGTGATTTCAATCTTTAGTGTTAATATTTCTATTTAGATTAATTTTTATAAATGAAAATATTTTAATGGTTTAAGAAAATTAAGATGCTTTAATGATTTCTTTAATGAAGTCTGAGTACAAGTTAAGCTTGCCTTCATGTTATCTGCATCTTTGCCAAGAATTACTGTCGGGAGAAGTGATAACAGAGTAAAAGTCATTTATGAAAAATAACGTCTGTGCAGATGTGACTGGTTTTTTTTCCTAAAAGAATGTGAGCCTGCTACACACACACACACACACACACACACACACACACACACACACACACACACACACACATCATACTTAAAGAGGTGCATGCTGGGTACTCTCAAGCTACCAGCACAATGGGTTTGACTGATGTTTTTCTCTAATCAGATGGTTTGTTTTTGTTTTTTGGCTTTTTTTTTTTTACCAGATGGACTGATTGTTTCAGCCTCAGGGCAATAGCCTCAAGTTTTTCTCAGCATCCAATCTGCAGGCGATTCCAGTGCCTGTTGAATTGAATTGAATCACAATGCTTTCCCTCCTTTCCTTGAAAGACCTCTCAGGTTAGATATGTTGCAACAAGTCTGATATGAATGAAGAAGTCCCAAAGCCCTTGGGCTCTTAACCTAGACTTCACTGTGCTTGGTTAGGTTTTGGAGGTCCATTAACCTGGATGTGAAAGTCCGTTGAACCTATTATGAGGAATGAAGGGGAAGAAGCAATGATTTGACCCAGGAGCATTCCATGGAGCCCTGCAGCTTCCCAGAGCTCAGGGAGTTTCTGGGACCTTATTGCCTTCCCATTTCTTATTGACCACTAGCCCTAGTTATTCCCTATCCCAGCATGCACCTTCAGCTTGTGTTGTTCAGCTGAATTCTGGATACTAATAGAAGCACAGAATCTCTGACCAGTCTGGTGTCTTTATAGGAATCCTGAGAGAACAGGACAATGGTTGGAAGACAGGTTTTCCCCAGCTGCAGATGTGACTGGTTTTTTTTTCCCCTAAAAGAATGTGAGCAAGTTGCACACACACACACACACACACACACACACACACACACACACACACACACATTTAAAGAGGTGCGTGCTGGGTACTCTCAAGAGAATAGTGACATGGCCAAGGAAAAGATGCCTGATTTTTGGTGTTGTTTTTCTTTTGGTCTAAACTTGTGATTGAATATAGAATGAAGAAACCCCTTCAACCTATACAGATTAGCAACTCCCCAGCAACTTAGAGTCTTAGTAGGTTAGGGAAATAAGTTGAGTGACTTGTCTAAGGTCACACAGCCAGTATGGGTCAGAAGCAAGACTTTACCCCATATCTATCTGACTCTAAGGTCGGCTCTAGATCTAATAGGCTTCACCAGCTTTCTAGATAGCTGATAATCCCACTTATTTTGAAATGCTATCTAACCAAGTTCTAGGAGGAGCCAAGAATTTATCAGAGTATTCAGCCAGAATCTAGAACTTCCTTATAGGACTGGTGACACCCTGCACACACACACAGTCACAGATCACTGGTGACACAAATTCTGATTAAATACAATTCTGATTAAAAAGTTGATTATTGGGGCGGCTAGGTGGCACAGTGAATAGAACACCGACCCTGGAGTGAAGAGGGCCTGAGTTCAAATCCAGCCTCAGACACTTAGCACAGAAAACTAACCATGTGACCTTGGGCAAGTCACTTAGCCCCAATTGCCCTACCTTCCCCCCTCCAAAAAAAAAAGCACACACACAAAAGAACCTTGATTATTGACAAATTATGGCTAAAGCTGCATCTGTCTAAAGGAACTTGTGAGTCATGGAATATTAACATGGGAATGGTGTACAATATCCATTAATGGCTTTTCAGATTTCTATGGAAGGCATATAGAATCTGGAATCAGAAACCAAATATAAGACCAGAAAGAAGGTGAACTCGCCAAGCCTGTTAGCCTTGGAAGGTGGCTTATGGGTAGATGGCTCTCTGCTCAGTAAGGATTTGCCTAATGAAACTTGTGAATACATCCAACACCAGTCAAAATGGGCATCCTGCTAATTTAGGAGGAAAGCTTGACTTTTCAATGCTTGGGTGAGTCACTCACAACTATTCAAATGTATTGGCATTGAAAGTGTCCCTTCAATTTAGGCAATAGGTACAGATTCAGAATACATCATTGGACTGTGATTTCCTCAGCATCTACACAACAGGGTCAAGGCTTTCTATTGTTAAGAGTAGAATGGGAAGGGTGGCTAGGTGGCGCAGTGAGTAGAGAGCCTGCCCTAAAGTCAGAAGGACCTGAGTTCCGATCCGGCCTCAGACACTTAACACACAGAAACAAAAACCTAGCCGTGTGACCTTGGGCAAGTCACTTAACCCCAATTGCCCTCCAAAAAGAAAAAAAAAGAGTAGAATGGGGGCAGCTAGGAGGCACAGTGAATAGAGCACTGGCCCTGGAGTCAAGAGGACCTGAGTTCAAATCTGGCCTTGGACACAACACCCAACTAGCCTGCAACCTTGGGCAAGTCACTTAACCCCAATTGCCCTACCTTCCCCCCTCTAGAAAGAAAAAAAAGAGTAGAATGAATGGAGTATTGAGGCCAGTCCTAAGGATTTATGCTGGTCTCATACAGTTGAGTCTGCCTTACTGATAAGTGTTAACCGTGAAAAGAGAAGAATGAAATGACCATGTTTCAATTCTGCTCACCTGTCCTACAGAGAAATATATACACAATCTCAGTCTCAGAAAGGAAGTTCAGATGTCAACTAATCTGCATCAGAACTGGAATCCCCATTCCTGACAAATGGCTATCTAATCTTTGCTTTAAAACCTCCATTAAGAGGAAGGCCCCTTCTCTTTACCCCCTCCAAGCAAACATTCCCCCTTTTGGACAGTGCCAATGTTAGGAAGTTGTTTATTTCACCCCTAAATGTGCCCTCTCTGCCACTTCTATCCATTGATCCTAGTTCTGCTTTCTGGGGCCAACTCCCTCTTCCACATGTTTCTATCAGCCTTATGAGGGCAAAATCGAGCAAGTTTCCCATCAGAACCTACCCACTGTGGGCCCCTTCTAAGAGTTTTATGTTCTCCCACTCAGCACCTGGAACAGTCTGGCCCATGGAGTGCTCAATAAGTACGTGTAGACTTACTGATTGATTATACTCTTCAGCTTGGCCAGCCAGACATCTTTTCCAAGACCTAGATGAGGGGCTTGGTCACCATCCTGGATAGATTTCAAGAGGTCCGTGAATATGGATGGAAAAGACATTTAATGTTTATTTTCACTAATCTTTGTTTTCCTTTGTAGTGTTATTTATTTGAGGTGAAGAATCCCTGGTCTAGATTAATTAAGGAAGTCAGTTGCCTATTCCTCAATCTAATCTGTACATCTGTGCCTGTCGGGCAGGCAGGCATGCACAGGGATCACAACCTGATAGGTGCATTTCAAAGGGAGTTTGGGAAGCTCTGAGATTTCAGAGAGCCCAATATCCCCTTAGCTCTCCTTACAAGAAGCCAATTCCAAGGCCAGGGCACAAGCATCACGCTAAGCTTCCAGCTTAGCATCAGCATCAGCTCTCCATCACTCTGATTGCAGTTACTTCCACGTAATTGCCTAACCAGTTCCTGATTATTTCTGCCTTTTCTATCCCTGTGTGTGATATACAGAAGTAATTACTCTTGGACTTACTGAGGTCTCCAAAGCTCGCCGTGGTGATTAATCCACGTGACTCCTGTTAATGTTAATAAGGATTAAATGGTTTGAGGCATTCCTGCATTGCACACTGTAAAACTTCTTTCCTGATCACTACAAGAGCAGACTTTTGTAGGAAAGAGAAACCATTGTATATCAGCTACTTACCACCATCACCCTGACCTCCAGAAGTAAGACTCTCCTGAAAAGAAAATGGGCTTTTCCCTTCTGACTTGCTGCTCACCTCCCCCTAACCCCACCCAATTTGTGCCTCTTGCTCTCCCTGGGATCAGTCTGAAAAAGAAAGAGACTGACTTCTGTTCTACATGAAGCAAATGGGAATTTCTAGATCATCTTCAGTGGCCATTAAGTGATTCACAGTAGATATCAACTCACAGTTCTGATAGGCAGGTTCTTATAGCTGAAGCATCAGGGCACCCTAATAAAGACACAGGAAGCAGTATGAGCCAGGCAAAGTAAACCACCATCACTGCTACCTTGACCACCCCATAGACCCTCATGAAGACAACCCAAGACACCGAGCCCAAGAGCCTTGGGAGTAGCATTGTTCCAGTCTGGGGTTCTGGCAACTGCTTCCATAAGTTCGACAGCCTCAGCTACTGAAAGACCCAGAAAAGAAAGTTCTGACCACCAAAGTCTTTGGTACTGTCACGTGGTTCAACATCAGAGACTGATAAAATCTTATCAATGGCAATAACATTAAAGAAGAAGCCACTGCATCCTAAGGACTGGGACTTTTCAATCTGTCTTACAGCTGAAATCTTCCCTATGTGTCTCCTCCTTGATTAGAAGGGAAGCTCCCTGAGAGCACGGACTGTCTTTGTTTTTCCTCTTTGTATCCCCAGTACTTATCACAGTGCTCTGCACATAATCAGATTTAATAAATGCTTTGTTCGTTCATTCATAGGATCATAGAGCTAAAACTATAATGAACCTCAGAGATGTGGAAGCCTGGGTCCAAGGAGATCAGATGACTTGTCCAAAGTCACAAAGTCAACAAGTCCTCAAGAATTCATTAAGTGCTAATGGCCAAGCATTGTGCTAAAAGTCAAGATTACAAATACAAACAAAAAGACAGTCCCTGCCCTCAAGGATAAAAGATAAAAAGAAACTGAACCAAGTATGGAGGAAGAAAGTACCTGTTCAGGACTTGGTGGAGAAAGTCCCATTTGCCTGACATAGAACAGAGGTCAATTTCTTTCTTTTTTTCTTTCTTTTTATGGCCTGGAGTCAATGGTGAGTATTCAAAAGTCAAATCAGTGGAGTACAATCTCAGTTTGACCAAGCTATGAAATCTTCATGAAAGTCCAAACCCAGATGCCAGGTCTGTTATCTAAGGCCCAGTCTAAGTTCGGAGAGGCTCATTGTCGGGTTGACCCCAGTAACTCTTATGTACCAAGTAGTAGAGAGGTCACATTAGATTAGTGAGGATGAGGTGAGGCTGACCACACAAATGAAGCCACAGATGCTTATTGGATTGAAGTATTCACCAGGTAGATTTTTAAAAGTTAAAGGAATCTTTTTTTTTCCTTTTTTCTCTCTGTTATGTAATGAATTGATATCTGTGCCTTTTAAAAAGTTAAGTAATGTGATTTTAAATTATGGAGTTGTCCCTGCCTGAGTGTCCCTCCAAGGACTATCTATAACAACAAATTGTTCTTAAAATGGAGTCTTCAGACTTGGATTTTAATAGATAGGTAGGTAAGTGGATTAATAGGTAGATGGATGGAGATATAAAATTATATATATGATATATAAATGTATGATAAAATATATATTATCAAAATTTTCACTATAACTATTTTCCTTTGTAGTCCTATGTATTTTAGTCTATGCATTTAAAAACATTATTCTGAGAAGTTGTCCACATACTTTACTAGACTGCCAAAGGGGTCCAGGACTCAAAAAAAAAAAAAAAAAGGTTAAGAACTCCTAGCTTAGACCCTTATGCTTATCCCTCCAGTCTTTGGCTGATGTTATTTTGGGGTGCTGCTGTCAGAATCGCAGGCTTAGGAAACTCAAACTACTAACCCTGTTGGTGTTTATGGTGAGGTAATTAATCCCACATATCAGATAGTTAGTTTACTGTTTCTGTCAAAATAGAAATGATGTCAATTAATTAAACCTGACAAGACTAATCCTCACTAGCTCTGGTCATCTGTCATTTTGGATGAGCCTTTTCTCATAGATTCATAGAATAGCCGAAAGAGACTTTTGAGAGCATCTAATCCAATTCACTCAACCCTTATCCCTATTGTAAGGGATTCACTGTTAATGTATTTGTCCAATGTGTGAAATAGACATGTTACCAAGCATTGCAACAGCAAACCCGACAAATCAGCCCTAGAGATTTAGTAAAATCTTGCAGGGTAATAAAGTCCGTGGCCTCCATTTTGACTTCATTAACTGGGTAATAAAAGTTCTTTTCTTTAATAACTATCATAAATCCTCAGTTCTTATACTTTAGCATGAATTTTAGAGGTAGTAAATGCTAATTGAGATTTTAAAGAAGCTATAATTAATGTAGTTGAATTAATGTTACTCCCTTGCCTTGATCTGGTAAATAGCCTAATGAATTAAATCAGAAATGAGGAGTAATGCATATTACCCAGCATTAGAAATTGTTCCTGCTGCTTTCAACTGAAGACTTTTAATCGTCATCATTATAGGAACAATAATAATGTTATAATAATCACTTGCTTTCGTGTGATGCGGCTACAATGTGTTTTTATATGCATTTTCTCATTTGGACTTCTCAGCTACACTGTGAAGTATTGCAAATATTATAGTCCCTGTTTTATATATGAAAAAACCAGGACTCATAGTTTGTGACTTGACCAGAGTTCCTTAACTACAGGAAGAAGAGTGGGTTGGGAACTTAAGCCCAGGTCCTTCTGACGCCAAGTCATTCAATATTCTTCCCACTCAACTATATTGCTTATAGTTGACATATAAAGTTATAGTCTTATAGGATCCTTGACTGAGAAGTGGAAGGCCATCTAGTAGTCCAACAACTTGATTTGATGAACTAGGAAACTGATGCCCTGCTGGTTAAGTAACATACCCATTGTCTCATCACCACTATTATTCAGTAGGAAACTAAGCATTTGTTAATTGTGATGTGTTGACCTAATAGCTTGGTCTTTTCCCTTCAGGTATTTATCTTCAATGTCATGCTCCTTTCCCCCTCTACTCCCATCTGCACAATCTCTGTCCTCTTGCCTTGGGACACTCTCAGTCTGAATCAGTCGATCAACATTTATTGAGATCCTACAATACTCCAGATGCTGTACTAAGCACTTGGGGATATAAAAAGAAGTCAAGGACAGTCTTTGCCTTCAGGATGTTTACAATTTAATGGGGGAGACAAGCTGCAAACAAATATATACAAAGCAAGCTATTCACAGGATAAATAAATCCCCGCTCTAGCCTCTGTGGCCAAACAGAACAAATCTATTGGTACTTGACAAAGTAAAAAGATACACAGGATAGATGGTCTGCAATTTGCATCATTGGAGGGAACAGCCACTTCGGCGAGATCACAGATCCATTGGAGGAAGATGGAAGAAAAGTTTCTTTTATTCTAATTCCTGATTCTTCAATTGGTCCAAGACTACTCCAAGTGATGAGAAGAAGATGAGAAGAAGGACACCCAACAAAATCAAGCTGAGTTGTATATGACAAACAAGGCACTGAAGGACCTTTTCTATATATACTTTGTGTTTATAGAAAGCTGAAGAGTATATTCCCAGGGAAATAAAGTCCTTCTCCTGGACACCCTTAGCCATGTCTCTCTTTGAGGTGCATGAGCTGTGCAAGAGTGAAAACATAAAGCAGGCACCCCCTTCAATGATGCAGATTTGCAACCTCTCCCTTCCCTATTAATCTTCCAGAGCTGCTTTGGCAAGAAATGAAAAAAATGATTAAGAATAACAATAAAAATTAATCACCCAATGGCCAAGCATCTGGTGATGATCCTTTCCAAACCTAGCTAAGCTAGTCCTTGAACCAGAGATAATATCCAGGCTTTCAATGGGGTCATGCTTAAGGTCTATTGAGCTCAGGGAGACCTGCCAAGGCCTATACTCCACTGGTACGACTGTTGAGAAACAAGGGCCAACACCATCCCAAGATGACGCATCCAAGTAGAACATTAGTGACATTAGTTAAAATGATTATAAACCTAGATACTCCAGGGGAGGCTATCTAATCTCTCTCCTATTAGATCCATTCTGAAAAGGTAATACCTTTTAATACCTCATTTCATCTTCAATTTGTCTTTTTGACCCACTTTCATCTCTGTTCCCTGGAAAAAAATGAGAAAATCTCCTTGTTGCATTTGCTGAACCTCTCTTCTTCTAAGCAACATAGTGAGATGAAAGAGAAACGATTGTTCTGGATGAAGTGACTTTAGAAGTCCCAGCAGTGATGGTGAAAGATAAAAGGAAAGGCTTGCTTGACATGTTGGGAAGTGTTTCTAATAAGTCAGTCTGCATGTTAACCTTGTCTCCAGTAATTCAGCTCCTTAACTTTGACCTTCTAAGATTCCAAGAATCATCAGTGTTGATGTTCAGTCATTTTTCAGTCCTGTCCCACTCTCCATGACCCATTTGGGGTTTTCTTGGCAGAGATGCTGGAGTGGTTCGACATTTCCTTCTCCAGCTTTTGCTGATTGGAAATGGAATGGAAATGGAATGGAAAAATCCTCATTTTGCAGATGAGGAAACTGAGGCAAACAGTGTTAAGTGACTTGCCCAGGGTCACACAGCTAGTAAGCATCTGAGGGCAGATTTGAACTCAACAAAGATGAGTCTTCCTGACTCCGGACCTGGCACTCTGTGCACTATGATGCCACCTACCTACCATGAATCATCAACAGTCTTTCTCTAACTAGGGTGCTCCTTGGACTTTATTTTGTTCTTTTCTGTTCTCCTTTTCCTTTTCTTATCCCAACTATTCCCCCCAATTTAGGATTGGGTTTTCATCTTATGCCCTCTTCCCTCCAGGAACCTTAAGAGATGATAACAGTTCAGTTGCTACTCTTCCCATGTCAATGACAGCCTTTCTTTTTTTTTTTTTTAACATTTTCATTTAAAGTTTTGAGTTCCAAATTTTATCCATTCCTCTCTTTCCTCCCCTCCCCTTTCCCTGAGATGTTAACAACCAGAAATAGGTTATATGTGTACAATTATGTAGATGTTTCCATATTAGTCATTTTATACAAGAAGACTCAAATAAAAGGGAAAAAATGAAAGAAAGAAAGTGACCCTTCTCATTTCCTGTGTGGGTGCCCAGGGTCTTCATATGCTTCCTTACTCTAACAGTAAATAAAACGTTAGATCTAGGATCAGGAAGACCTGAGCTCAAGTCTGGCCTCAGAAACTTAGAGACATGACCTCTGGGCAGGTTTCAACCTCAAGTGAGGAGATTTCCTCATCTATAAAAATGGGGAACATACCAGCACCTTCTTTCCAGGATTGTGGTTAGGCTCCAAGGAGATAAGCTAAGTAAGGTTCTTTGTAAACCTTAAAGTACTATGTAAATGCTAGTTAAAATTACTACCACTCTTACTATTATTATTACCAATATTATTATGTTAAACTGACTTCATAGGGAAAAGACCTAGTCAAAAACTGTTATAGTACAAATACTAATATTATAAATATTATTGTGGGGACATCCTGGAAATGTGTTTATGTTAAGAAGGGACTCTCATGATAAAAAAGGGAGGTAGTCCCTGCCTTACACCATCCATTCTAATCTTATTGAACAGACAACAGATCAACCAACAAGTATTAAATGCCTACTGTGTGCCTCCTACTGTGCTAGGCACTGGGGATACAGATATCAAGGGTTGTCTTGTTTAAGAAAACATCTTAGTGAATAGAGCACCAGCCCTGTAGTCAGGAGGACCTGAGTTCAAATTCAGCCTTTGACACTTAACACTTAATAACCTTATGACCTTGGGCAAGTCACTTAACCCCAATTGCCCTGCCTTCCCCCCTCCAAAAAAAAAAAAGCAACAAACAAACAAAACACCCAGCATCTTTATACATTTCAGGGTCAGCTGTGATCATTTTATTACCTGATCTATGACCTAGGTTGGGAGCTCCAATTAAAGAGGTTTCAGATATTTCTGATTAAGCAGAGGATTGGGAAGAACTTACAAATATCTGCCTCCCCCTTAGAGGCCCAGATGGGAAGAAATTGATCAGGAACTTTTCCAATAGCTTTTCAAGGACCTAGTAAGGCATGTTTATTATTTTTTTTCCATTTTCACTACTACTACTCAATGCTTATTCTGAGGCCTCAACATGGGAGCCAGGGAACTCTGGAGGCTAAAAGGTTATATTATTCGAGCGTATTCTGGTATGCCTTGCAAAACTGAAAAAGCTTCCAGAAAATAGAGTGACTTGTGGCCACCTGTGTGTCTGTGATCTTAAGTAGAGCACAGTCTAGCAAACTCCTGAAGGGCTCATCACCAGGCTGGCAGTAGGGTGATCAACCCTGAGATAGGACCTGGAGAGCAGCTAGCTATTAGCCAAAGGGCAAACACTAGCAGAAGAGGAAGTCCTAGAGGGAAGGACATTTTCTACTTTAATCTTTGAATCCTCAGTACTAGCCCCATGCCTTCTACCAGTAGGTGCTTAATAAATGTGCCTTGGATCTGGATGGGAGAGGGAAGAAAAAGGAGAAATCATCAATTGGGGCTGAATTATAGGATCATAGATTTTTATCTGGAAAGGATCCTAGCCATCATATCCCCTATCATCAACTCCCTTGGTTCAGAAAGACATGTCCCACAGGTAGGAGGAGGCAGACCCAGAATTTGAACCCAGAGTCACTGACTCTAAACCCAGTAGTCTTTCCACTGTACCTTGAGTTTTGATTGTGCTGGGTTTTGTTTTTTTGTTTTTGTTTTTGTTTTATTGTTTTGTTTTGTTTTTACAAATGGTAGTGATAAGTTGGGGTAGCCAGGTGGTTCAGTGGATAGATTGCTGGGTCTGGAGTCAGGAAGACTCATCTTCCTGAGTTCAAATCTGTCCTCGGACACTTACTAGCTGTGTGACCCTGGGCAAGTCATTGAACCCTGTTTGTCTCAGTTTCCTCATCTGTAAAATGAGCTCGAGAAGGAAATGGCAAACCAACACTGTATCTCTGCCAAGAAAACCCCAACTGGGGTCATGGAGAGGCAGACATGACTAAGACAACAAAACAACAATTTTCTTTTAAACTACATCCAATTTTGCAGAATCTGCAAAGGTTAGAGTTTCCCTGTGACAGAATCTGTGCCTTGGAATAAAGTTTTTTCTCACTGCTAAGCATATTGGCCCACCTGGGGATTAGCTCATGACCCTGGGTTCATTAGCACCAAGCTCTAACCAACTAACTCAGAATTCCAGGCAAACCACTTTCTTTCAACTATCTGCTGTCCACAATGTTCAGAGAACAACTCAGTCCCACAAAGGGCTGCAGGAACTAAGAAGCAGCTGTATCTAAGGGGTCACTTTAATGTGTGACAATGCCTTGAAATCCCAGGGACTCTGAATACAGACAGCCCCAGAAGCTTCTCCTTCAAGGGTAAAAATGTTTGAAGCAGACCCTTGGCTTGACGTTAGCTTTTTCTGTTCCATATACTTGGTCTAAATCAGTTCCACATATTTGGTCTAAAAATCTCAAAAGACATGATCTTAAATAGAGAATGATGAGAAACAGAGGTAGAAATAGATAAAAGCTAGGGTCAAACTCAATTTAATTCAACAAGTATTTGTTAAACCCCTTTTTGTACCAGGTGCTGTGCTGGGCCCTGGAAGCTCAAAGACAAAAAGGAAACCATTCCTGCTCTCAAGGAGGTGACAGTAGACTGGAATCAAGCAAGCAAGCCTTTATTCAGCACCTACTATGTGCCAAACATTGCTAGCACTAAGAAGCAGAAAGAAAGCAATGTGTGTGGGACTCGGGGCAGGGTGGGGGGGGAGCACAACAGAAGAAAAAAAAATTTTAAGCACCAAATTTGATATAAAGTAATTTTAAAAACATATCTTAAAAATCCATCTTTCACATTCATCAGTTCTTGGTGCTGTAAGGCCCCCAAAATGAAGTCCAGCATGTTGCTGTTTATCAGTGTCATTTTCCCAAAATTTACAATAAATCATAATTATTGGTCCACATACCTAAGATGACTAAGGACTTAGGTCTCAAAATGTCGATTAAGTTGTCATTAAGTGAATTTTCAATGCCAAACTGGGACTTCTTCGATTAAGGGCTACTACTGGAGTGGCTGAATGCTGAGTGGAGAAGGAAAATCTCCAAGAGATGGCATCATGTCTATATTAAATCTACCCCAAACCTTCTTGCTGTAGCCAAACTGGCAAAATGCTTTACATCTATGGCACTATCGTTTGATCTTCGATACGTCCCTTTGAGATACGTGTGAAATTCCCATTTTACAGATGAAGACATGGAAACTGAGAGGCATTAAGAGTCTTTCCCAAGGTAATGCAGCTGTCAAGGATCCAAGGCGGGATTGGATTATAGGTCTTTCTAACTCCAAATCCAACATTCTATATCTTTGGCCACCTGGCTGCCTCTGAATAGTAATGACAATGTGTCTTTCTGCGAAGGCCCTGTATTCACTGAAATTTAGGCTGAAACATTTCAAGTCAAGGAGACATTTGGTGTGCTCATTTAAAAACATCTCCTTGCATGACAGACTCTTTATTTTCTCTTAGGAGAAGTCTGCCCTGTGCAAAATTTGCATTTTACAGAACATTTAGCTGAATGAGCCCTCAGCCTTGGCAATTGAGTAATAATTATAATATAGTGCAGGTAAATGGAACTGTTCTTTTGAAGAGCTTTCCCTGGGGTTGGAAAGCTTTAATGTCCATTTAAAATATCTGAGGCCTCTTTAATTGATTCAAATTCAGACTTGCCCACCTATTCATTCCTAAAACTAAACTAGACAATGAACACAGCCAGCCCTAAAATATATTAAGATGTGCTACCTCACCGAGTAGTCGAAAGAGATAAGGATGAAAGACTTTAGATGGGGGTTCCCAGGTTTTTCCAACATGACTACCCCTTCTTAACATAAAAATATTCAGGGACTCACATAAAATAGTAGTTGTATTATTGGCATCCATTGATTAAGGAAAAGTTGCAGTTGATCAATCTGGTTTGCCTGTGGCACTGTGCTCAGTGGGGTATACAAAGAGAAGGAAAAATTGTTGTTGTCTTCAGGAAGCTTACATTCTATCAACTGACACTGCATTTACAATTACTTCAGCCACACTTGTAAAGGGATCAGTATTTTATTAATCTTAATAGCATCTTACATACATCTGACAAACGGTAATACAGATGTCATTCTACAGAATGCTTCCCACTTTATTGTGGCATTGTTAGGGTGGGGAGTGCATTGGATTTAGAGTAGGGAAGACCTGAGTTCAATAGTTGTGTGACCCATTTCAAATCACTTACCTCTGTCTGCCTTACTTTCCACATCTATAAAATGGGGATAATAATAGTACTTACTGCCTAGGATTGATGCAGGGATAAAATGCATTGATACTGTACAGCATTTTGTAAAACTTAAAAGCTAGCTATTTTTATTCTTTCCATAGTAAAGGGAGTGTCAGAGGTATCATTTATGATGAAGAAGGTAACCCAGGACAGATGAGACTGCCTGGGAAAATTAGCCCAGAGTTGTCAGACAGCATGAGTCCTAAGGACAACTGGCTATAACTAAAATTTAACCATATTTTCAGAATGCTAAAGAACTAGATAAAATGTCCCCCAAATTGTATCCCAACTACCTTAAGTAAAAAAAAATCACTCTAGCATACATTTCCAAATTTGGCTTTTCCAAATGTTCTAAATGTCTGAAATTATATATCCTCTCTGGGGGGAAGAAACTTTGATAATTTGGAGAGGAGAGAGATAGACAAAGAAAAAAAGACAGAGACATTGAGAGACAGTATTTATTAAGTGCTTACTATGTTATGTGCTGGGCACTGTACTAGGGACAGAAATACAAGCAAGATATTGCGGACCTCAAGAGGTTTGCATTCTAATGGGGAACATTATATAAAACATATTAAAAGGTGATGGAAAGGGAAAGGGGCATGGCCAGGGGAATGCAGCAAGTCCCTTGGAGGAGATCTGGTTTCAGGCAAAATTGAGGCAAAAGACTGAGCAGGGTGGGGAAAGTGGAAAGCCAAGGGTTTCTATTCTATTCCTTGCCCTCCAGAGCTTATCTTCTCCTGGAGGATGCAACCTAGATAGGTAAATGCCAAGCATGTACAACACAAATACAAACATATCTAACTACAGTCATCTTCCAAGACCAAAATGAAAAGCAACATTTTATGCACCTTCCCCACTTCTACTCCCCAGCACCAAAAAAAATGAAAGCTCTGATTATATCCTGATTAGTGACAATGTCCTTACAGAGGGATTTACAAAGAAAGTTTGAGTAACATAGGTTATATGATATTCCAACAAAGAAGTTTGTTTCCTGTTCCAAGACAGGCAAGTTTGTCATCAATTTAATGGTTAAATGATCTGCCCTGGATTGGAGACCAGCTGAGTGATAGCAGCTGGGCTGCCATATAGACCGTGGCCCACTTTTACTATTCGGGGGATAGGGAGAAGGGAGGAGGGGAGAGGTGTGAGGAAGAGAGACAGATGCTCTGCCAAGGCAGTGAACCAAGAGGCTGAAAGCCTTGTCAGTAGAACCAGGGAAGATGGAAGGAGGAAAACATAAATTCCATCAAAAATTATGAGATAACATTAGCAAAGCAGGGATCAACAGCAAGATGGAATTCTCAGTAACAATATTTTACATGAAAGCAAATAAAAAATACGAAGAGAAAATCCACAAAAGCTGAAAAGAGTGCAGAAACCATCCTTCATTAACAGTAAGCATTAATTTCCTTAACACAAAATGCCCAGTTTCCATATCTTACTATTTTTAGAGGTGGTTGTCCTGAGGATTGAGGATGGTGCACCTGGAAAGACAGAGAAAGATGGAGCCATAATCTGGCTTACCAAGAGATATGGACTTGTAGATTGCTCAGACACTAAGGATCAGGGATGACTGTGCTGATCAGTCCTACAAAGTTGCCTTTATCTCCTAAGAGAGTAAAATAAATGATGGATTGTTGTTTCATGTTCTAAGTATTTGTTAATGTACTTATGAGTCTTTTGTGTTTAAGTATTTCTTTTGGGGAAGAAGAAATAAATAGTTATCCTATATCTGGAGAAAAAGAATAAAAGGAAGGTATACAGGACATTAGCAGCTTGATAGAATTCCAGCCCCGGAATCAGGAAGACCTGAGTTTCTGAGTTAAAAATCCAGCCTCAGATACTTAATAGCTGTATGACCTCCGGCAAGTGATTTAACCTTTGTTTGACTTAATCCAATGAAGAAGGAAATGGCAAACCATTCCAGCATCTTTGCCAAGGAAAACCCCATGGACAGTATGGTACATGAGGTTATGAAGAGTCAGACATGACTCAACAATAATAACAGAGCATCTTAGGTGGTACAGTGGGGAGAGTACTAAATTTGGAGCCATGAAGAGGAGCTGAAATGCTGCCTCTGATACATTCACTGTATGACCATGGGCAAATCCAGCCTTAGCCTCAGCTGCCTCATCTGTAAAATGGAGAATAATATTAGCACCTAGGGTCCAAGGGTTGTTTCATATTATATAATATGTAAAGCAGCTTGCAAATCTTGAAGTGCTACATAAATGCTAGCATTTTTCTTATATACACAGCTCAATTCCCAGTGGGTTTGTCATGAAAATGAATGAAGGAGCCATGAAGTCCTTTAAAGCCTTTAAAAGGAATTGAGCTGGTAAGTGCAAATTATTCAAATTAACAAGGGAGCCCAGGGTGGAAAGGGAAGTATGGCAGATGTATTAGGTACAGCCATTGCCTTCTCATCTCCCTCCCTTTGTCAATTAACAAATTCCTGCCGTGGTTCTGTGAAGGAGAACATAAGTCTTTTATACCATCTCTTTCCATCTGCTGTTAACACTTCATTAGTTTCAGCAGCAGAGTAAGTTTAAGCTCCTTATGCTAAGATTATAGGAATTAAATCTGGAAGGGAATTTGCAGATCCTACTGGCCTCATTTTACAAATGAGGAAACTGAGACCAAAAGAGAGGAAGTGACTTGCCCAATGTCACAAGAAGGTAGTATAAATAGCAGAACTGAGGTTTTAATCTAGCTGCACCCAAGTTTTTAAAGGAAAGAAGTCATTTCATTTTTGTCTCTTTATCTCTGGCACCTTGTACATAGGAGGTGTGTGATACACATGTGTGTTGGATTAAGTTGAAGCAGGGATTATGGCCCCAAACTCTATGCCTCTCATATCTTATATTCAGAATCTCCTTAAAAGAATTCATTGAGCATGCTTCATATCTCTCTGAAATGTGTTACAATCCAGAGGCTGGGAGGAACCATCCCAGGGAAAATTAGCCACAGGTTGCTTCGATTTCATTTCCTTATTATGGCAAGGTCATTATGGTACTCACAATGCATTTATTAGCTTAAATGGCATCATCAACATTTTGATGACTTTGATGATTCCTGTGTGTAGCATTTTATAGAATAGTAGGATTTAGAGCCAGAATAGACCTTAAAGATTGTCCAATCCAACTACATTTTATAGATGAGGTAACTGAGGTCTGGAAATGGGAAATACCTTGCTTAAATCCAGAAGCAGAAAGGAGCAGAGCCAAATTTTAACCTGAGTTCTTCATATGTTCATGTATTCTATGGGTCAAATTATGTCCCCCCCAACATATAACAGAGGTTTTTAAAAATAATGTCAAGGAATGGAGAAAGATCAAAGAAGGGGTAGTACCAGCACTCAGGACAGACAGGAGATACAAAGATGATGAAGAGAAAACAGAACTGCTCTTTTGTGTCTGTTTTCTCTGTATAGAATAATAATTAGACTGGAAGGAACATTAAAAAAATAGGAAGGAAGGGAAATAAGGAAAGAAATAGCAAGGAACACCTCTTGGTGAATTCAAGACACCAGACCCAGATGAGCAACATTCCAATGTACCAAGAGAACTGACCGATGAGTTTGCTGAATAACTGTCAGTGATCTTTGAAAGACAGTGTAAAATGGGAGAGATGTCATAGGATTGGAGATGTACAAATGTCTCAGTTTTTAGGAAAAGGGGCCCTCACAATCCTTTTACAAATGAGGAAACTGAAACACTAAAGGTAAAGTGACTTGGCTAGGGTCATAACAGCTGTTCAAGGTAGGTTTGAATCCAGGTTTCCTAACTCTGAGTCCAACACTCATTGAATTTCACCATGTTGCCTTTTATTATAAAAAGAAGCATCCATTCTTTTTATGCATAATCTATGAAGGTGGCATTCTAGAGGATGCATTTCGGATAGATAAGCATAATAATAAAAGTATGTCCTGTGAAAATATTCTCAGTTATTGATGTATATGATGTATGAAGTATATAATGACTTGGTTATTTTTTTGAACTGTCAATACTTCAATTAGTTGCATAACTTTGGCCAAGTCACTTTGCTCCTCTAGGACTCAGTTTCTCCTTTTTAAATTGAGGGGGTTGAAGCAGATGCCCCTTAAGATTCTTTCCTACTCTGATGCTTTAAGATTCCCTGTCCTAGTTGTGCTGAAAAACTCTCTTATCCCAATAGTTTGTCTACATGGAGCAAGTAAATTATTTAACATTAAATTGCCATTTTTGTTTTATAAAGTGTAGCATTGATATGGTGAGATACAATCAGAAGAATTCAGAGATTTCCATGTATGTGCCTAGTCAGGGATCAGGGAAGCCAAAAGCATGGTTCTATTTGTGTTCAGAAGGGTTTCCAAGGCAACCACCATATCTTGTCGTTTATAATTGGAACTAGACAGCTTTCTTCAAAATGGCAACTAGAAAGGTATTGAGTTTATATCTGGGACCCTATAAATTACAATCAAGACAATGGGATACAGGTCAAACAATCTCACCACTTCATTATGTCTTCAGGTTGTTCTCCAATCTCAAGATCTGTAGCTAGAAACTTTGGGTTATCAGTTGCTATGGGGGAAAATAGACTTTAGAAATAACAGGATCTGAGGATATATTCTGTCAGCTACAATTCTTAAACGTATGAGGATGAGAAACATGACAGAAGAAACGCTAAAGTGTTTCTATTCTGTTTGGCAGATGACCAGTTTAGAATGGATGTTTTTAAAAAGTATAGGTAGATGGTTTAAGCTTTTTATTTCTGTCTCTGTGAGCAAAAAGAGAATCACGAAGTCAAGAAGAATTTTTAGCCATGATATGGAAGGAATTCAGTTTTATTCTGCCTGCAAAAATGCCTAATTTACTGTGAGGAACAGATCTCCTCAAGATTAGCCTTTGTGCTGCCAAGACACCTAATATACTCTCTCTCTCTCTCTCTCTCTCTCTCTCTCTCTCTCTCTCTCTCTCTCTCTCTCTCTCTCCCTCTCTCTCTCAAACACACACACACACACACACACACACACACACATCAATAAATCACAGAATATTTTAACTGGAAGAGACCTTAGATATCATGTAGTTAAAGTCCCTCATTTTACAGGTGAAGACATTGAGGTCCAGAGAGGGTAAGTGATTTTTTCCAAGGTCATAAAGCTTGTTACTAATAGATCCAGGCCTCCTGACCCTCAGTCCAGTACCCTTTCCACTCTCCTACCTACTTCCCAGTCCTCTGGGTCTCTGCCCTCGAGCAGTGTACATTCCAGACAAAAAGACAAAAGTAACATGTGTGAAACAATTAGAAAGCACAAGATTATATAGTTTTGAGAAACTGAGGAATTGACTGCAAATCCACTAAGAGTTCAAAGAGAGCTCTTGCGCTGCAATGATCAGAGTAGATATCATAGAACAAGTAGGACTTGACCTGGGCTTTGGAGGATCGACAAGATACAGAGATTAATTTGCAATCTAATTTTATTTTGCATTTATTAGTGCTTCTTACAGTTCATTTCTGGATTTGAGGGAAGTTCTTTAACCTCCCAATTCCTCAGCCTTCTTAAATCCTATAACCTTCTCCTTCACTACACCTCAGATCATACACTGAATCTCACCATAACCCACAAGTTTTCCACTTTCTTAATTAGATATTTTGACATTTCTCCTTATGACCATAAACTTTTTTTTTAAAAAAAGCAATTTGGGTTAAGTAACTTGCTCAAGGTTACACAGCCAGTCATTATTTATGTGTGGGTGCTCATTTTCTGAGGCCAGTTTCGATCCCAGCTCATCCCAACTCCGAGGCCAGCGCTGTGCCACCTAGCAGCCCCAAACATAACCTTTTAATTATCTCCCTATTGATGGTTGATTGTTAATATTTTTGATCGTTATATTTGATTATTGATATCTCCTTATGTCTAAACATATTCTTTGCTCTCATTGAGATTTTCAATTCTCCCACCTCTCAGAACTTTCTTGGGTCATTACTCCTATTCTGGTTACATTTTCCTCCCTTTCTAATCTCAAACCAATAATTAGCCACTCGACACTATCCCCTTCACTGGAAGGCCTCACCTTGTTGTCTTATAGTTCTTCTCTTGACAAAACTCAATGATGGCTTACCCATCATCTGATTCCTCTGCTCTTACTCATGGGCTTCTAAACAGAGCTAGATTAAGTCTCATACTGTGTTGACTTTATATCATGTTATTCAATTACAACTCAGCCCTTACTAGATCAAGATAGTCCTTTTATTTCTACCTAATTCATTCCTTATCTCACTCTCCACAGAAGCTGTTTCAAACCTTCCCTTCTCTCCTCAAGCTTCCCACATCTTCCATGCCCCTCCCCCTCTCAGCTAAAACCCTTGCCTCTTAATTTACTGAGATGATTTAGGCCAATGTAGATGAGCTTTCTCTATTCCCCTTCTCTTTGTCTCAAAACTCCTTGACACCATCCCCCTTCTCTCAGTCTCTAACAAAGAGGAAGCCTTTCTCCTTTCCAGGTCACTTTCTCTACATATGTAGTTGATTCCATCCCCTTCCATCTTTTCCAGAAGATTGCAACCTCAATCACCACCCCCTTGAATCTTCAACCTCCTATTACCTACCCATTCCTTCCCTACTGCCTTCAAGTATACACATGGGTTCATATGTTCAACTTCCCCACCTGTTCAAAAAAATTTTCCACTAGACCCTACCTTCTCATCAAACTACCACCCTCCATCTCTCCTCTTTTTCTCAGCCAAACATTGAGAAAACACTTTCAAACACTGTCTATACTCATTGTCTACACTCTTCCTCTTACTCATTTCTTGACCCTATGCAATCCAGCTTCTGACTCACTCAACTGAAACAACTCTCTCCAATTAGCTAATTATCTTTCAATTGCTAAATTGGATGGTCTTTTCTCAGTCCTCATCTTTCTTTATCTATTTACTGCATTTGTTGTTGACCACACTTTGCTCCTACTTTCATCTCTCTGGACTTTTAGAACCCTTCTTTCTCCTTGTTTTCCTGTCTGAACACTTCTTTGCTTGCTTTCCTGGCACGTCTTCCACATCATACCCACTAGTTGTAGTTATTCCCTGACGTTCTTCCCTAGGTCCTAGCCTCATCTCCCTCTATATTGATAACTTTATCTTCACCCATGAATTTAGCTATCATATTTATGTAAAAGATGCATAGATCAATATGAGAGATTAAGATGTCAGCTCAAATCAGGAAGGAAAGACTGATGTTATCCACGGAGATAACTACTCTCTGAAATCTCTAGGGAAAAAGAAGGAAGGAAGGAAGGAACAGAGGGAGGGAGGGAGGAAGAGAGGAAGAAACTATATACTTGGATGGAAACAAGATTACATATCAGTTCAGCATCACATACAGCCCACTGGATTTTTCAAACTAGATGTCTCAGAGACATTTCAACATATCCAAAACAGGAATCAAACCCTCCTGTCTTCCAAACATCAATATTTATGTTGAAGAAAGCACCATTTTTCTAGCCCCTTAGGTTCATAATTATCCTGAACTCTTTACTCTTCCTTATCCACACATCCAATTAGTTGATAAATCTTGTTTTTACCTCCACAACATTTCTTGCACCTGACTCCTTCTCTCTAGTCACAAAGCTACCACCTTAATGAGGCCTTCATCACCTTTTTTAGATTCATACCACAGCCTCCTAATTAGCCTACCTGCCTCAGGTCTCTCCCCACTCCAATCCTTCCTCCATAATGCTGCCAAAATAATTTTCCTTAAGCACAAGTCTAACCATGTCACTTCCCCTATGCAATATTCTCCAGTTGCTCCCTATTGCCTCTAGGATCTGATGCAAATTCCTCTATTTAGCTTTTAAAGACATTCATAACCTTGTATCAATCTGCCTTTCTGACCTCATTGGATATTACACTCCATCCTGAACTCTGAGATCCAGTCAAACTGCTCTTTTCTCTGTTCCTTATACATAACACACTATCTCCAGTCTCTAAACCTTTGCACTAGCCATTCTATGTGACTATAATGCATTCCATCTTTACCTCTACCTCAGAGTCCTTCTCTCTTCCTTCAAGATATATCTCAAGTGCTACCTTCTAGGTGAAGTGTTTCCCCACCCTACCCCTAGCTGCTAGCATTTTCCTTCTCATATGACTTTAATTTTTAACTACTCTGTATTCATTTGTATTTATCACTTTTCATTTGTTTTGTATATATATGTACATGCACTTGTTTTCATCCCCCATTAGAATGTAAGCTCCTAGTGAGTACAAATTGTTTCCAAGCACAGTCTGACACATAATAGGAACTTAATACATGCCTGTTGATTAATTGAATGGAAATGTATTGATAGCAAAACAAAGGATATGGAAGCACTACCTTCTATGTGAAACTTTTCCAGATTCCCCTCAGCTACTAGTGCCCATGATCTCCAAATTATCTTCATTATGTATATGCTTTAAATACACATACATGTCTCCCTTATATTATAAACGTTTATTTTACCATGTGCCAGGCTATGCTAAGCCCTGGGGCTACAAATAAGAAAAATAAAGACAGTCTCTGCCTCCAGGGAGCTTATAATCTAATGGAATAGATATGGTAGTATGATAAGATATGTACAATCTGATGGAATGCAAGGTCTTTGTGGGAAGAGACTGTTTTGCTTTTGTCTTTGTATGCCAAAGAACTTAGTACAGTGCCTTACACATAGTATGTGCTTTATAAATGTGTGTTGATTTTGCCATTGCTTGATTACTTATTAATTCTATGCACCAGACATAGCTACCCTCATTTTTTTGTCCTAATTCTAGACTTATTTAGATTTAGAAAGGTCATCTAGTCCAACTCCCTCATTCTGTAGGTGAGGAAATAGGGGTAGAGACAGACTAAGTGATTTGTCTAAGATGAGAGATTTTAAATAACAGAGCAGAGTCATGAAACAAGGTCTTCTGACTTCAGTGTGGAAAGATCTTTGGACTGGAACTAGCTCAGCACTACATGAAATCTCAACAGGAGCTGTCCAGCTCTTCCAGTACTGAATACTAATGGTGAGTGGCTCCCTTCCCTTGTTAAACTTCAGAATAAACAAACTACGTTAAAATTGTACCAGTCCAGGTTAGGAAAACCCCATGGGCCAACATGAGCCAGATAACAATATGAAATGGGTTTGGTAGAATTCCTTCATTTCTTAGTGGTTACATTCTGTAACTTCACTAGTCACTCTGGTGTTCAAAGTTAATGCTTCCTTCCCCCCTTCTTCTTGATGTAGATGCCAAATTTAATCAGACTGCCTCAATGCTTCTTAATTTCCCTCAAAAACAAAAACATGATCCTTTGACTCATTCAAAACATTGACATATAAATGTGAGATGCTTAGTGGTAGCATGGAAAATGTATCATTTTGTGTTCTACTCCATGATATAAACAAAAACTGACAAATGTTCTTTTTGTGTAGTAGGCAATAGATCTTTCCCTAACAAAAGATGTCTTCATTTGGTTACTCAAAAGAATATTCATTTTAATTAGGATTAGAGCAGAGATCTGAAGTTTAAAAAATATGCCATGTAATCTAGCAGTAATTTTTGAAAATGAATCAATGTTTCCCAATTTACCTGACACTTGAAGGCACTGAATATTGAGATGCTTGTGACTAAGATAAAAATAAAACATATCTTGGCAATTTTTTTCAAAGGTCTATTCCACCTTCACTTTTCTATATTATTCTAATTATGAATTTAACAACCATCAACAGAAACATCAAATAAATACATAAAATGAAAGGCGAAATTTTATCCCAAGCCTTTAACCTTAACAAAGCAGAACTAGGTAATGACAGAAACAACCAGGAAAATTCTTTTGGTCTATGCCCCTTCTAGACTCTCCTCAAATCATGCCTCCTTCAGAATCTGTTTTCCTTCCTATTTCCCTTTATTTGTTTCATATAGTGGAGATCTGTATACATGCAGCTCTGCTTCTACTGATTTCCTCTGTATCAGCGAACATAGATATTATCAAAAATCCTTGAATGCTTCATATTTATCTTTTTCTAGTAGCATAATATTCCATTACATAAATTTGTCATAATGTATTTGGCCATTCTCCAATTTTTAAACATGAGAGTTGTTTCCAATTTTTTGCTGCCACAAATAGAATAGCTATGAATATTTTCTGTACAAATAAGTATATGTTGTGAGATATGGATCCAACCTTCTTCTTTTCCTTTTTTTTTGCTATGTAATTGTTTAACGAGTAGTTTTTATTGAATAGTGATATCATTTCCCAGTTTTTTTAAATGTAGGTTTTTCAAACATTAATCTTTACTATTTACTGAGTTCTACTTCTATATTCTTTATTCTGTCCCATAGTTCTCTATGTTTTTTCCAGTAAAGGACAGATTTTGTTATTAATTTAGTATACATTTTGAAATCTCGTGATGCTAGTCTCTCTTCATTGTTTTTTTTCACTTTATGTTCTCTATTTTTTCATATTAATTTTTTTTGCAAAAATCTAATCCTAGGAAATAACCCACTAATATTTCATTAAAGATGAAAGTCAGTTTAGGAGGCATTCACATGTCTACCATTTTACCTCCATATAGCCATAAAAATATTTTTTCTTTAGGCTTAGATACTGGTAACTATTAACTTTAGAATAAAATATAAACTCCAGTTTGGCTTTTAAAGTCCTTCATAATATGGATCAACCTATCTTTCTAGACTCCTTACATATTATGCCTCTTTCCATATTCTATGATCCAACAAAACTGGCCTTCCCTTTGTTCCTTATATATGACATTCTATTTCCAATATCTGTGCCTATGTATTGGCTATCCCCTATGAATGAAATAAGCTCTCTTCTTTATCTCTGCCTCATACACTCTTCCTCCTTTCCATTAAGCACCAATTTCTACAGGAAGACTCCCCTGATCTTCCAACTACTAGAGTCCTCTCTCTCCAACCAAATTGTATTTAACTACATTGTGTGTATGTGGTATGTATTATGTTAATCCATCCATTCATCCAAACACACACACACACACACACACACACACACACACACACACACTGTCCCCCTATAAAACATAAGCTCCTTGAAAATTGGGACCATTTAATTTTGTATTTGTCTGCTAGAGTGTATGACATGTAATAGGGGCTTAATTATTTGTTAATCAATCCACTGATTATTCTATTTGTTCCCCATAGCCATGAGCAAGGACTATATAATATTTGTTCAATTTTTCCTTGATTTCTATCAAAAGCTTTTTGAAGCTATCTTTGTATATGTCTCTAGTAGGTCCTGATAAGCTAATGCCCAGATATTTGCTATGTTTTTATTATTATTGCAAATAATATTTCTTTCTATCAATTTCTTTTGATTCTTAGCAATGGTATATAGAAAAGTGAATGTCTTTTCTAGGTTTCTCTTATATCCTGCTGCTTCACTAAAGTAATTTGTGATTTCCATTTTTTTTTAGGATGGGGGTGGTCCAGTGCCTTGAATTTTCTAAGCATATAGTCACATTACCTGCAAATAGACTGTTTTCACTTCTTCGTTGCCAATGCTAGTCCATTTAACTTTGTCTCCATGCCTCATTGCTAAAATTTCTGAAATTTTGCTAAATGGAAGTGGGTAAAATAGACATCCCTAGTTACAGCTGTTTCTAACGAGAATGCTTCTCATTTCTCCACTGTATATAGTATGCCCTGGCTTCAAAAATGTGCTTCTTTTATCATATCATGGAAAGATACTTCCCCACTTGCCTTTTAATATCTTTTAACATAAATACATCTTCCATTTTATCAGTGACTTTACATATTATAAGATCATATCGTCTTTACTTTTTTCCCTCTTGTTGACTAGGTTTATTATATGGATTGTTTTCTTGTTATCAAACCACCTTTTCATTCCAATTATAAATCCAACTTTGTTACAATGGGTAATTTTTTATGTGTTTCTATATTCTACACTCAATTTTGTTATAATGCTTGTTTTGAAAAATGTAAATTTGTCCCAGTATTCTTGATATGTTAGGGAACAATTTGAGTATAATGTGAATTTCTTATTTGCTTATGAATGATCTTATCCTCAAGAAACAGTGAGAAGGCAAGACACTTCACCACTCACAATAACTCACAAACTACAACTCTTCCAATGCCCTGTTCTACAAGCAAAGTTCAGGTCTTTTTCAAGATAGTGTCATATCTATCATATACCTTCTGATGCAAGTAGAAATTGAGGATAGATCTACACCTATGATCTCCATCACACTCAACCTTCTCCCCACCTATGGTCCTCTAAGTTGTGGCATTAAGACCAATCTTGCTGGCTTCTGGTTAGCCAACCATGGCAAGCCAAGAAGCAGCCCCAGGATTTGGATACCACCATATTAACATGTATAAAAGTGTGCTACCATTTTTTATTAGGTTTCTATATTTCCTTTATGTATTACTAAGTTGTTGAGTGTTATTCTCCTAACTCCATTTTTGCCATGAGCCTTGTGGATTTGTTGCATCATTTCACATAATGTGATTTTAAAGAATGTATATAGCAGAGGCAACTATATTGGTACATACTTTAGTTAGTAATTTAACATCTATGTTCACTGATGATATTGGTATAAAATTTCCTTTCTCAGCTTTGAATTTCTTTGCTCAATTTATGGATCAATACTAGATTTACTTAATGACAAAATACAGACTCACAAAAATTAAGAGTTGCAAGACAGCTCTTTGGCAATCCAGACCAACTCTTACCTGGAAAAGACTCCATTACAACACACCCAACCAGTGGTCCCTCAAGCACCAATTAAAGACTTCCCATGATGGATCATCCACCGATACCCCAAGTAACCCTTTCTTCTTTTAGACAGTTGTGATTATTAGGAAGTTTTTCCTGACATCAAGTCTAAATTTACCTTATTGCTACATTCTATTCATTGTTCTCAGTTCTGCCTTTTGGGGCCAAATAGAACAAATTTCATCCCACAGCTAGGTGGTGTAGTGGAAAAATGCTGGCCTGGAGTCAAGAAGGCTTGAATTCAAACATAGCCTCAGGTCCTTACTAGCTATACATCTGTAGGTAAGTCACTTAACCTCTGACTGCCTCCGTTTCTTCACCTATACAATGGGGATAATAGCACCTTTCTCACACTGTTCTTGTAAGAATCAAATGAGACATTTGCATAGTGCACTATGTCTAACACATAGTAAGTGCATATTAAATACTTGTTCCCTTCCTTCTTCTACTTATGCTTCAAGTACTTGCAGGCAGCTAACAAGTCACTCTCCACTGAACTTTCCTTTCTCCTTGCTTAACATCCTCTGTTCCTTCAAATAATTCTCATATGGCAGGGGTCCAAGGCCCACCAACATTCTGGTTGCCCTCCCCCAGAATTCTCCAGTTTGTCTTGTTCCTCCTAAACTGCAGCACTCATAATTAAAAAACAATTCTCCAGATATGATTTAACAGGGGCAAAATACAGCAGGTGCAGAACAGCACCTCCTTATTCCTGGAAGCTGTGTCCAGAATCTCATGAGCTTTTTTTTTGGCAGCCATCATACTATTGATTTATTTTGAATTTGCTGTCCACAAAGTTGCAGAACCTACCAGCTCTGTTTATGTTTGAAAACAACATTTGTGGTTAGGAGCTGGTTTGGGAAATTTTGCTTATGAATCCATTTCACTCTGGCATCTTTTGGCACTCCAGTGCTTTTTAATTGATTTCTCCTGATGTGAGTCTACATTTGATATGTTAGTTTGAGCATTTTATACTTTTTTGCATTGTGATTCATTTCTTTGATAGTCTCAAATTTATTAGCCTATACATAGTAATCACCACTAATTCTCTGTGAGCAAGTCTTGCTCATTTCTCATTTTGGTAATTTCAGCTTGCTCTCTTTCCCCCCCTTTTTTGATTAGACTTGCTATTTTAGCTGATTCATAGCTCTGCGGTATAATTTTATCAGCATTTTTACTTGATTTGCTCATTTTTATGTAGTTGGTTTTTATTATCTGTGGGGTTTTTTTAGATATTTCTTTTCACTTTTGACTTCTATTTGGTTTTTTGGAGGGTGTGAAAATCCTTACGCTTTTCAGTAAATCTTTTTACTCCAACATTTTCAATCCAATTTATTTTCTATGTTTGAAAAAATTATAAAGTATGTAGTATTAGGACTTTGCCTTCCAAAGAGAATTATTTGTTAGAGAGAAAGTGTGTGTGTGTGTGTGTGTGTGTGTGTGTGTGTGTGTGTGTGTATGAGAGAGACAGAGACAGAGAGACAGAGAGAGACAGGGGAGGGGGAGGGAGGGAGGGAGAGAGACAGACAAAGAGTACAAGATGGATGATGGATAAATTTATAGAGATAGATGGATAGAGAGATTGTGTGTACATAACACACACAAGCTATTGACATTTTCATTATTGGGAAGAACTCTTTACAAATGCTTCCTAATTATTCTTCACCCAAGTTCTGTGATAAGTTGCATTTTCATAGATGTCACTGAGCTGTATGGCAAAGGATTCCAAGTTTCCGAGACTGACATCATACAGTCCAACCCCTGGATTTGGGAGATAAGGCAATGAAGGCCCAGCAATGGGAAGTGACTTGCCTGGATTCAAACCCAGGTATTCTTGCCCCAAATCCAATGCTTGCATTTAAGTTCCTTTGGTCACAGGCTTCTGGTTTGTTTTGTTCCATGAGTCGACTGCAGTGTGTTGTGATGGAAAGGGCATTGGACTAGGAGTTCCAGAGGCCCAGGTCCTAGTTACAGCTCTGCAAGACCTTGGGAAAGTCACTTCACCTCAGTTTCCTCATTTGCAAAATAAGGAGATTAGACAAATAATAATATCTCACATTTTAAAAGAACTTTTCTTATAATAATCCTGTGAGGTAATTAGATTATTATCCCTATTATACAAGTGGGGAAATTAATGCTCAGACACAAAATATCTTGCCTACGGTCTCTAAATTCCCTCCCATCTCCAAATGTTATTGTCTCTTAAAGCAAAAGCTTCAAGAGAGTTGAAACTGTACTTTTGGGGGACCTGCTTTCACTGAATCCAATGTTGCATAATTATAAAAATTCCAAAAACAACAATAATAATAACTGATATTTACACAGCACTAAGTTTTATAAAGCACATTACATACACTTTTGCATTTAATCCTTTACAACAACCTAGCAAGAGAAGTTCTATTATTATCTCCATTTTTTAGATGAGAAAATAGAGGCTAAAAGGTTAAGTGACCTACCTGGGCTCACACCATTTCACCTAATTGGAAGTAGATATCCATTGATGGGATGTTCTAGCCTGGAAGACCAGGAAAATAGCAGAGCATTTGACAAAGTGTCTCACCCTCTTCTTGTGAGATGGAGAGGTTTGGACTAGATAATCCCATGTATTTGGAAGTTGCTGGATGGCCATAACACAAAGAGTCTGGTGCTGAGCTGACAGCAAACCAAAGAAAGTATGTATGGGGAAAAGCCCAAGGCTCTATTTCTGGCCCAATAATGGACAGCATTTTTATCACAGATTTGGAGGAAGGAATAGATGGTCAGGTCATGAAATGTATAGGTGACCCCAAAGTGCAAAGGGCAGCTAACATGTTAGGTGATGCCTTAATGATCCTGAAGGGTCTTAAAAGACTGGAACAATAAGCCAAATCTAACAAGATGCAATTTAATAGAATTTAATAGAAACAAATGTATAATTTCAAAAGAAAATCAACTCAATGAGAGCAGAATAGGGTCTGAGTGGCTGGACAACAGTTCCTTTAAAAAAGAACTGGGATTTATATTTTTTTAAAGCCTCAATATAAGCTAACATGTAACAAGGCAGATAAAAAAGTTAATGAAACCTGTGGCTACATGAAGAGAGGTAGATCGTCCAAGAATAAGAAGGTGACAGTCCTGCTGGACTTTGCTATAGTCAGGCCACATCTGAAGTGATGGATACTATGGTTTAAGAATGACACCAATAAGCCAAAGGCTCATTCAGAGGAGGGTGACCAAGAATGATAAGGAGCCTTGAGAACATGTCACACAAGGATGATCAAGAGAGACTTGAGATATTTGGACTTAAAAAAAAGAATTTTGATGGTGTGGATGATAGGATCAGAGATTTAGATCTAAAAGGGGCCTTAGAAACCATCTTGTCAACCTTCCTCATTTTACAGATGAGGAAACTGAGGCTCAGAAACAATGTGAGTGACTTGCCCAAGGTAACACCCAAATGTCACAGAGTATTTCCTAAAATCACAGAATGGATGGCTTAAGCAGGGCAGGAAATAAGCTAGCCCAATCCTCTCATCTTATATACGATAAAACTGAGGTAAGGAGAGGTTAGATAATTTGTCCAATGACATGTGACTGGTTAGTGCCAGAAGCAAGATTTGAACCCTGATCTTAAGGCTCCAAATCTAGTGTTGTTTTCCAATGTACCAGAGCAGGAGGTAAGCAGAAGAGAAGGAAGAGACGACATGATGGCAACTGGAGAACTTTTGAAGCTTTCATTTATAAGAAAGACTGGACTTGTTCAGCTTGGCCCAGGACTTCAAAAATAGGAGCGATGTCTATCTGAAAGCTGCAGAAAGGTAGATTTCAGCTATAGCTAATGACCAACTTACTAACAATTGGTGTTATTGAAAAATGAAATGGACTGCTCCCCCCTGGCCTCCAAGAGAAGCAGGCTCCTCACTGGAATTCTTCAAGGGAAGTCTGGATGGTCATTTACAGACCTGATCTCTCTTTGGATGGGATGGACTCAGTGACTCTTGAGATTCAGTAAATATCAATACAATATCTCCACTCTGCTTTGACACTCACAGAAGAATGCTGGGACAGAGCAGGCAAAAGCTCTGACTCACCCCAGTGGGACCCTCCGGGGTTCAGAGCAGGTCTGGGATCCCTCCACAGTCCTTTCCTAAATGGAAGGTAGGGCATGCCAGCTGAAAAAAAGCCAGTCAGAGGTTTCCTGAAATTGAGAACTGCTATTCCCTCCCTTCTCTTTGCTCCACCATTAACCTCTTTAGGTGATGAGTCAAAGGCAACATGACACCATACTTTCTTGGATAAATGGCTTTGGTTAATTGTACTTTTCATTTTAATTTCTGATTTCATGACTCTGCCATTCAGCACTTTTTTTTTTAAACTAACAGGAATCAATGACATAATTTTCCTCTTACTTTCAAATTAAATACACAAATCAGATGTGTTTTCTCCTTTGCACTTTTGCATTTTTAATCAGGGCTATTAGCAATTGTTAAGCCCAATTACTAGCTCTTCCCCGCAGGCTTGTTTTCACTCCTCTCTGGGCTCTCCCTTTTTAATCCTCATGCTATAAAAATGACAGTTCCATCTATTTATTTGGACTTTGCCAGATTTATGTTTACCCAGTAGTATCTGGGAGGGACACAAACCCCACTCATTAGAAAATATACACATTGTAGCATCCTGTTACATTTGGGCAACTGAGATATCTCCTTGGTCAGATTGTTCTCCATTAATGACTTGAAACATTTTCTCAATCACAGAGACCACAATAAAAGAAAAAACTGGCAAGTGCATACAGAGTGGTTTTGGGGAAATAGAAGCAATATAATACATTAACATTTATTAAGCACCTACTATGTGTCAAGCACACTAAAAGGAAGACAGTCCCTGTCCTCAAGGAGCTTACAATCTAATGGGGAATAATCCACCAAAGAAAGCTGAGAAGGAGAAGGGGTGGAGATTACCCATATGATGATGAATTGGATGACTTTCTAGGAAGTCTTTAAAGGGAGCCTTTGGGAGGAGATTTTGCTCTGCCCTCCAGATCTCCAAACAGAAGGACAGGAGCAACATAGGGTTTTTAACATAGTTGTACTCAACAGATCAGGACCTCTTAGAGGCAGTGGAGTACCGTGGGAAGAATACTCACCCCAGGGTCAGAGGGACTAAACTGAAATCTCACCACTCTAGTCTTGTATTTCCAAATGCCCGGTGGATGTCATGGAAGAAAAATTAAATTCTCTGTGTTTTAACAAAATCTATCAGAGATAATTTATCAGTATCCAAGTGTTTCAGCTTAGAGAGACATTCAGCGTTTTCTCTGCTAATTAGAAAACTTTCTATCCCCCAAGCAACTTCCAATGTATTTGTTATAACAAGAGTGAAATAAAAGCTGAAATTCCACAGAAAAGTACAACAAAGATACATAGTTCAAATTTACAGTTTTTGACTTACCAAAGCAATGTTAATGGAGGTGAATCTTAGAAAAAAGCTCTTCCTGAGATCAATCTCTCTGACTATTCCCATTGCTTCATTCAAAGTGAGAACCTGAAAAGACCTTAGCTTAAAAGGGTCAAGGTCACCCACTGCATCCTGGGTCATCTCCAGTCATATTGATACATATCTGGCCACTGGACCCAGATGACTGTGAAGGAGAAAGTGAGGCTGGTGACTTTGCACAGCTTTCCCTCATTCAAATCCATTCACTTGCAAGTCATGGCATCACCTCCCTAATGTCACGGTCCTCTTCAAGAACAGAGGACAAGAACAAAATAATTCTCTCAATGGACATAAAGACATTTCTACTCTTAGTTCATTCTCCATAAAAAAGACTTTAGGTCCCTTCCCAAACGTCATTAAACCTTCTATTTAAGGCAGGTAGTGTGATATAGTGGATAGAGTTATGGACTCAGAAGCAGGAAGATCCAGGTTCAAGCCTCACCACTTGTCTGATACCACTTACTCTGAGCCTTGTTTTCCTCATCTGTAAAGTAAGGCAGTTGGAGGGGATGGCCTCTAACGTCCCGTCCAGTGCTGAGCCTATAATCCTAAAACTGAGTTGTCTTTGATTCAACTGAAACCAAGGGCTTTAGACTAGAACATTGTCCCAATATGTTTTTTATATTTTATAACACAACTGTGGCCTTAAAGCTATGTACTTCCACGATATCCCCACCTGGTTCGCCTACTGGTACCTTAAAAGTCAACAAACCAAATGTATCATCTTTCCTCTTGCCAAAAAATGTGTCTTTCTCCCTTAATAACTTCCCTGTTTTGTCTGATGGCACCAGTGTGTATCTGGGAGGATACTGGCACCATCATCAACCTTTTTTCTCCCTTACTCGCCTTTTCCCATCCCTAGTGCTTAGCACAATGCTAGTACATGGTAAGCACTTAGTAAATGTTCGTTGATTGAGATTGCTTCCAAAATCCAATCTGTTGCCGTATCAATAGTTCTACTTCCTCATGTCTCTTGTTCCCTATCTTCTCCTTTCCACTGTAATCATCCTCTTCTCATTTATTAAGCCCCTACAGAGTGCCAGGCACTGTGCCAAGTGCTATGGATACAAATAAAATCAAAAGATTACGTACCCCCAAGGAGCTCATACTCTAATGCAGAAAGACAATACACAAAAAGAATCTGCAAATCAGAATGCTTCGTTAGAATACTGCAAAAGAGAGAGGAGGGAGGGTAAGCGGGGAGAGGTAGGATGAAGCTCTAAAACCAGGTGGGAAATGAGGAAGTGGCTTCCCTGAGACCCTTCCTCAAGTGGAAGGTCTGAGAGGAATTCTACAGGTCTACCTCCTCCCTTTCCAATCAAAAGGAGGGAGGGACCCCAGGGGCAGAGGGTACCAAGGAGATATGATTCCCAGAGCTGATGTGTCTTACAGGAAGATGAATTTCTGGGGACAATAATGAAGTCCAGGAGGGTAGTCAGGTGGGAAATGAGGAGGTAGCTGCCCTGGGAGGCCCCTCCTTAAGTGGAGGATCTGGGAGGAACTTTCCACGCCCATCCAATTTCTCCAATCAAAGGGAAAGAGGTACCCCAGTAGTAAGAGGGTACTGAAGAGTTAACACCTCATTTTTAATTTAATAGGTTTTGAGTGGGGTTTTTTTGCCTTTAGTTTCTCTATGGTCCAACCTATTATTCAACCTGATTCCCTTGTAAAAATTTTAATGTGTCATTCTAACTACATCATTCCTCTGCTCAAAAGCTAACAATGGTTCCCCATTGCCTATTGAATTAAGGATAAACTTCTTATATGGGCATTCAAAGCCCTTCATAATCCAGTTACAACCTATTTTTCTCTCCTTCCCTAAAATAATTCTGCTAAGTAAACAGAGGCTTGTGGCATTCTGGTGTATGAAGGACTGAGGAGACAAACTGACCCAATGAGAAGAGAGTAAATCAGAGATGAGTAAAAGGATTGCCTGCCTTGAAGAAGTAAAGGCCCACTTGAGATTAGACAACATGGATTTGTAGTGATCCTAGTTGACATAATTTCAAGACTTTCTCCAATAGGGTTCAGTAGCTTGGGAGCAAGGACTTAGAAGTTGGATAGCAGGTATCCTGCTACAAAACTGGCAGGGTATGAATGGCCAAAGGGCAAGGGGTCAAGGGAGAGCAGACTGGAGGAGAGTGCCTTTTCAGACTAGTTAACTGCAAGGTTAAGAGTATGAAGGGAGGAAAATGAGGACAGAACAGGGTGTTCTTTCTCCCTGGGAAAGCAAGGAGGGACTGAAGGTTTAGGAGGAGTGAAGCAGTGGGAGAGGAAGAATCCAGAATTACAAAATTCAAAATCTTGGAATTGAGACAATTAAGGATGATGATAAGGTGCGTGGTTCAGATAAAGTAGAGATGGATGTTAAGGGAGTTGAGAAAATCAACGAGCTGGAAGTCCAGATAGTCAAAGATACAATCAGCTAAAGTATTGAAGACACCAAGAATGAAGACAGAGGATACAGTGAAGAGAAAGTCTGAGATCCACGTAGTGAACACATTGGAAAGAAGGGAATGTGATTGGTAAGTGACAAAAATGAATATTGACAGTAAGAAAGATGGATAGAATTTCGAAGGAGAAGAGGTTGATGAGAAATGGTGATAGCGGGAAATTCTGAAAGTGCTGTGAGAAGTCCAGTACCTCCTGTAACAGTGTCCAAGATGTGAAAAAATAGACAAAATGTTCTGCAGAGTGGGGTAGGGGAAGAAGCATTGTTAGAAGAAAGGTTATCATTCCCAAGTGCTAGGAGATAGATATGAATATGAAAGGAACATTCTCAGATGAAAGGGAGTTCATTATTAATAATTGGTAAGGTCATTTATAAGGGTAGCTAGGTTCAAATCTGGCCTCCAATACCTCCTAGCTGTGTGACCCTGGGTAAGTCACTTCACCCTGTTGGCCTCAGTTTCCTCATCTATAAAAAGAGCAGGAGAAGGAAATAGCAAACCACTCCAAAGAAAACTCCAAATGGGGTCACAGAGAGTCAAATATGACTGAAACAACTCAACAACAACAACAAGAGGTCATTTATTGGGGTATGTGCAAAGTTTAGGTACACAAAATATGTAAACGTATTGTGGTGTATGTAAAGAAATATGACTGTACTGTAAGAAACAGTGAATATGATGAATTCAGAGAAGCATAAGAAGACATGAATGGATGCAAAGCGGAGTAAGTGGAAATAGGATGGCAATATGTACAGTGACTAGAATAATATAAGCAGACTGAACAGCAAGAACAATCAGAACTGAACTCTGAGATTTTACCATAACCAAGCTTGGCTCCCAAGAAGAAATATGCAAAGGTATTGCCCCACCCCTACCCAAAGCAGGGGATTGTGGGGGTGGAAAATTGCTGATAATTATCAGACTTTTTTGATGTGTTGGTTTTATGACTCATTCTCTAGGGTCACTGCCCTGGGGTTCTGGGGGATGACATTTTAAGTAGCTGCTTTTATCTCTTGCTCCTGGGACTCCATTAGTGTGCCCCGTATTAACTGGCCTGTAGACTTAGGTCTTAGCAAGTCAATTTATTCAAAAGGCATAGCAAGAACAGAAGTTAGAAAAACACCTCATCACAATACCTGGGACTGAACTCTGAGGGTGCAAATCTGGTTGCATTTTCAACAACTTTTCCTGGTTCAAAGCTAGGTTCCCTTGGGAGAAATCTCACCCAAACTATCAATTATATTTCACAAATCTTCGTCTCTATATTCAAGATTGTAACCAGTCAGTGGCCATTTTACCAAAATCATTTAACCGTTCTGGTGTTCAGGGTTCCCCAGTTTCTTAAATTCTAAATTTCACCTGATGGTCCCACCAGGGGTGAGGAATCTTAGGCCTTGAGGCCACATGTGGCCTTCTAGGTCCTTGGGTGGGCCTTTTGACTGAGTCCAAGTTTTACAGAACAAAGTCTTTTGTTGAGGGGTCCCCCATCCCTGGTCTATGTAAATGATGGCTATATGAGAGGGTCTGTGCCTTGGGAGCAAACAAGCTCATTACCTTGGCTGGTCTTTTCACACACAAATGAGACACCCAAAGCCTCTTCTTTACAAGGTACAAATGACTCTACTCAAAGTAGAGGAGAAAAATGATCTCTTCTTGATAGAGGCCCTCCCAACTAGGTGTGAATGTAGTCTGAATAAGGCTAAAATAAGCCTATCACATCTAAAAGAGTGGGAATGGAGTTTGAGTAAACCCCTAGGGACCAGCAAATTTGTGTGAAAGAGGCCTCTACCTTTTCCTCGACTAAGGGTTTCATGTAATTATACTGGGTTTTTGTCCCCTCCTTTTTGTTCTTTGTCATAAGGTATGGCTTCCCAGAAGGCATTTAGGGGAGGGACACATTGAGAAATCTGGATGGTATAAAAGCAAAAGAAATTAATACACTTTTATCTTTTATAAATCTGTGGGGCAAAGTGACTAATGTGGAAATATGTTTAATATGATTCTATATGTATAGCCTATATCAGATTGCATGCCATCTTGGGAAAGAGAGAGAGGGAAGGAGAAAAAAATTTGGAACTCCAAATCTTATAAAAGTAAATGTTGAAAACCAAAAAGTTTTAAATTAAAAAAAAAATAAGGTGAACGATGTAAAGGGAAAAATGAGTGAGGGAAGTTCCTGAGGGCACAATGAAATTCTCTTCATTTCACACCCAAGGCCCCCATTCTAGTTTGGGCTTTCATCCCCTGTCCCCGAGACTGTTATCCTAACTGGCCTCTAGGCTTCCGGTTTCCCCTCTCTTCAGTCCATCCTCCACTCAGCTACTAAAAATTTTCCACAAAGAACACGTCTGATCCCGTCATTTTCCTGTTCAGAAACCACTACTGCCTCTATGATAAAATGCATACTCCCCATCTGAAATCTAAAATTTTCAAGATCAGTTTCCTGCCTACTTTCCCAGGTATTTTCATGACTCCTTTCCATAACTTCCTTTCGTGAGTTCTATGTTCCAGCCAAACTGACTCACTTATTCTCTGAAGTTAGCATTCAATCTCTAGACTCCAAGCCTCTGTGTTATTCACAATTTCTTCATAGTTTTTTTTTTTTTTAAAGCAATTGGGGTTAAGTAACTTGCTCAAGGTTACACGGCTAGTCATTATTTATGCGTGGGTGCTCATTTTCTGAGGCCGGATCTGATCTCGGGTCATCCCAACTCCGAGGCCGGCGCTCTTACTCACAGCGCCACCTAGCCGCCCCTTTAGGGCAATTGGGGTTAAGTAACTTGCCCAAGGTTACACGGCTAGGTTTTTGTTTGTTCAGATTAAGTGTCGGAGGCCGGCTCTGAACTCAGGTCCTTCTGATTCCAGGGCCGGCGCTCTATTCACTGCGCCACCTAGCCGCCCCATAGTTGTTTTTTTTTTTTTTTTTAAGATTAGACAATTAGCAAAACAATAAATCAAGCCCTGGTTTGTGGTATTCATGATTTCTGAGGTATAAATGTTCATACTGAAATTTTAATGATCAGCTTGGTCATACCAGGGCAAGCACACCCCTGCCTTCGAGACACAGCTCATGCTCCACTCTTTACAGGAAACAAATCCTGATCTCCCATGAGAGGATCAAATGAGATAATACTTGTAAAGTACGAGGCACATAGTAGGCACTATAGAAATGCCCTAGTTCACATGTTGAGGGGAAGGTTGTATCTCCCTGAGGAAACTTCCTCAGCTGATTACAAATGGAGGGGGGGGGGTGGGATCAGAATGGCAATTAACATCTGGGCAGCTGTAGGGTTGCTATGGGGAAAGGGCAAACTTCAAAGTGCTATTTGAATGTGAATTATTAAATTCCTTCCCTTTATCAAAAACGTACTATGTGCAAGGATTTGTGCTGGGATCTGGGGAGATAAAAGGAAATAGATGCCCTACCTTCTCCGTTCTCAGCCAAGAAGGGAGAATTTTGGTGGAAAGGAATGGAAGAGTGAAAATGGAGGTCTTAATGAACTGGGTAGGGAGAGGAAGGGGCAGGAGACAGGAAGAGCAAAAGAACATCGAATTAAATGTTTCTTTCACAGTTTTCGTTTAAATGTTTGCTATTCTGAACTTGCCAATACCAACAAATGTGAACATTTTAAAAAACCAAGAACAGAAAGAAAAAAAAAGGAATATATGTGTGACTGTGAATCTCAATTATATAGTTGGTTGGTTTAAGTATATAATAAATTCAGCTCAGCTTCAAAGTTGACCCTCTTCTATTCTGTTCTTTTCTCTACATTGAAAAGAATTGAGCCTCTTTATTTTTTTCTCGTTTTTGTGGGGTGTGAGGGGTGGAGTGATGAAGTAAATGAAGTGATAAAGACTTCTAATCTTGGGCTACACACGGCAGAGCCCACAAGGACGCTCTTTTCTCCATAATCCTTCCTCAATGCTAAAAGCAGAGATCACTTCTCTATCTTTATGGCCCCAGTGCCCAAAACGGTGCCTAGCACACAGCTTGATAAATGTTTGATGAATGAACTTGATAATGACTCAACTTCAAATGAAATGTTAAGATTTGGGATGCACTTCTCTCACAACATTCACTAGGTAGCACCTGGATACCCATTTTACAGATGCAGAAACTTGAGACTCTTGGGAAGTTAGGAAAACTAGTAAACATCTAAGGTATGATATCCTGACTCCAGGTCCAAACTCTTTCTGCCACCCATACCATTGATTCAGGAAGGTCTTGGAAAGCAGGATTAGCTTTTTATTTAATTTTTTTGTATATCCCACACCTTCCATGCTTCCATGAATATAGTAAATGCTCTTTAAATGTTTATTGAATCAAACCAAATTGTTTGTGTTTCCCTCAGCCCCTTCCACAATGCTTTGAACAATATGGCCACTTAATAAAGCTTGTTGAATCTCCCTCTTTTCTAAACTTCTAGAATACAATTTAGTGTTTATTATTGTGTTTCTGTTTGTCCAACTCGTAGTGTTCATTCAGCTCATAGAGAAATCAGTATCTTTTTCCTATTAAAGGTATGCTTGAGAAAGAATAATCCATAAATTATTTAGCCTTACTTTATCATTCAGGGCAGCGAGGTGGCACACTGGAAAAAGTGGTAGGTCTGGAGTCTGGAAGATTCCTCTTCCTGAGTTCAAATTTGGCCTTAGACATTTACTAGCTGGCTTACCCAGGGCAAGTCATTTAACCTTATTTGCCTCAGTTTCCTCATCTATAAGATGAAATAGAGAAGGAAATAGCAAATCACTCTACTATCTTTTGCCAAGAAAACCCCAAATGGTGTCACAAAGACTCGGACATGAATGAAAAATGACTAAACAACAACAGTTTATCATTCAATCAAATCTATAATAATTTTTGCCTAAATAATTTTCCTTTGTTTTTATTCATTAATGACCACGAATATAAGGGAAACTGTATTTGTATTTCACAGACATGTTTCATAAGCCTGACATTTCATTCTAGGAAATCAAGCTCATCCAACTCTTTCCAATGGAAACCTTTGATCAGACAATAAAGCATGACAAACTGAGAGCATTTAGAAAGGAAAAAGGAATAGAAGTAATTCATTCTTCTGTGTTAATACATATGCACATGTATCACTTGGGATATTTTCACATGTCCCTCAGAAAAGCTACAGCAAGTTCGAGTATTTTGTAGGTCAGCATCAACTCAAAACCAATGGCTCTTGAGTACATGATGATTGATGTATTTACATTTAGCAGCCAGGCAGAAGATATATTACTTCAAAATAAAAAGGCATTTACTCAAACAGCATGACAGTGAGGAGAAGAGATTCTTCTCCTTACTCAAATGGGGTAAAACCTCTCTCAGGTTACCAGTCAGGGAGAGCACACGTAATTGGGGAATATGTATGGCACACATAGGTATTATGTGTAGCTAGGAAATGGTAGTGAAATAGTACATTAGAATCCATGGGGCTAAAGCACACTCATGGAGGAATGGAATCCCCATGTGGCCAGGTACATTCAAGGAAGGTACGAAAAGAGGAAACAATGAACAAGTCACACATGTGGCTGGGGCAACTTACCCTCTGGTGACGTCACAGTGCACATCCCATCTCCTTTGGGCCCATCATTTCTCCTTGGCATTGTATCACCTCTGCTGGTCATCTCCACTGGGTTCTTATTGTAACTGCTCTCTACCACCATCTGGTGGGCACTTCAGGGAATCCAGCTGCTGTCTCCTACTCCAGTTAGGTTAGAGTAACAAGAGTCTATCCTATCAAGAGGAATGATAGTTTTTTTCATTCATATTCAAGGTCTGAGAGTTACAATACCAGGTCCTGCAATTAGCAAAATGCTCTAAGGCCAAATGGAGTCATTCTTTTTGTCTTTGCATGGGGTTGATTTGAAATCTATGGTCGCAGACAACTATCTGACTTAGGTTGGAAAATTCCTTTTAACTCTTCTTTCAAACCTGATTAGGCTCTTGTGGTCCCAAAAATAAATTGTATTCTGCCAGAAAAACACCACAACATGGATGTGGAAGCTGGGGGCCTAGGTAGGCCTCCTGCTTTGACTGGTGTGCAAATGACTCTATGATCCAGAACAAAAGCTAAAAGAAAAAGGCAACCTTCACAACCTTCCAGATCCATATTTTCACCTTTACTATATATAGCTACAAGCCATAATCCCCTGGTTTTTGCTGTATATTCTGTTCTTCTATATATTGCTGTATATTCTGATATATATATCCTATATACAGGGAGATATAGAGAGAGCCCATAAGTGAGCTGGGAGCCCAATTTATTAAATAACAAATCTTTTAGTACCTCTCAATTAGCCAAATCACATTTCTATTGTAATTAGCTTTGCCCAAGGCTCTTTCTAATACATATTAAAGGATGCATCCCTGCTCTCACTCTTAAAGAAGGCTCTCTGTCTAATAGGAGTTGTTCAGTTGTTTTTCTGTTCTGGACAACTCTTTGTGACCCCATTTGGGGTTTTCTTGGCAAAGATACTGGAGTGGTTTGCCATTTCCTTCTCTAGCTCATTTTATAGATGAGGAAACTGAGGCAAACAAGGTTAAGTGACTTGTCCATGGTCACACAGCTAGTAAATGTCTGAGTCCAGATTTGAACTCAGGAAGAGGAATCTTTCTGACTCCAGGTCCAACACTCTATCCATTGGGCCACATATCTAATAGGAGAGATTAAACAGCAAATGTAATGAAAGGGGACATGAAGTTACAGAATCATACTATTTGTGCCAATGTTACCTTGATAGAGGATAGAGAGTTTACCAGAAACAAAGTAAATGACTAAATGGTTTTCCCTACCACAGAATAGGAAACAGTACATCACCCACTTTTTTCAATCCTCCAGAAGACAATTTTACAGCAACAAGAAAGATGCATATATTAGTGGCCAAAGAAGATTCTGACTCCAAGGAATTGGTTCATTCTGCAGATAAAGCAACTTGAGAGTTCAGGTGAAGGATCTAGGAGGGGATACCAAGGGAGTCTTCTCCCTCTCCTCTCCAAAGGTAAGATCAGTTTATTGACTGATCACCAACCTAAAAAATTTGCATGGGCAAAGTACTCCCATTTAAAAATCACTATTTTAAATAGAGCCAGTTCTAACGAGGCTTTACAGAAGAAATTCTAGCAGATGCACCCCTGTGCTGGAGTGTTCCACAATTATATTGAGAAACAGGAGATATAGCCAGTACTGGGATGGCAGTAAGGGTTATTATTTTCTTGCTTTTTACCATATAAATAACTGTTTCATCAGTAACATGTTCGAAGCATATTCCATAAATATTCTTAATGTAGCTCTATTATACTCTAACAACCAAAACCCCAAGGCACACTTTCTATGGTTTATTTCATCATGCTCCATTTAGAATTACATGCACTTAAGGGACTGTGGGATTAAGGCAACCTATTTTAAAGGGAGCGTTCTATATCAAAGCAGCATGATGTAATGGATAGAAGGCTGGCCTGAGAGCCAGACAGATGTGGGTTCAAGTCTTGCTTCTGACACATAATGGCTATGTGACTGACCATGGGGCAGGTCACTGAATCTCTGAATGCTTCAGATAATTCAATAAGATACTAAGGTACAGAACAGACGTCCATGTCCCTTCACCTAAACCACTAAAACCATGAGTCTAATCCAAAAAGCCTTTAAAAGTCTATGTTAAATGATTGTATCAAACCAGTGACTTATAAAGGAATTATAACAATGCCCAATAGACATATAATGTTGTAAGATTTTGCACCATGCTTTAATCTAATATTTCAATCGAGCCTCCTCCAAACATTGGTAAATTTGCATTAGATATTAACCTCCAGAGGGAAACAGGCTCTGTGACATTAAGTGACTGGCCCATGATCACAAAGTTGGTTAGCTTCGGAGAAGGGATTTGAAGTCGGGTCTCTCCCCACTCCAAGGACATCATTTCTTTCCACAAGCTCAGTCTGTGCCTTTCTAAAGAAAAATGACTTTTTTTTTTTAAATGGAGAAAATGCATGTTCTGATCCATGCCATGACAAAGCATACTTCTAGAAGGACAAAGATGAAGCAAATTACCCACCTCCTGCCTGAGAAGTAATGAATTTAAAAGTGAGAAGGAGATGTACATGGCCAACATAGGAATTTATTTGACTTGACTCTGCAAATGTTATGAGGATTTTTTTAATCCTTCAGTTGAATTGGGGGGAGTGGAAAGGAAAAAAATAAATGCTTGTTAATGGGGGAGGGAAACCAAAATTTTAAATAAAGAATGTGCATGGCTATCCAGATTTCAACACAAGAGTAGGTGGGAGAAATAAATCACATCTCTTGCCTCCATACAGCTTGCCCTGCAGAACACTGGCCTTTTTTACATAAAGGCAGATAGTAAATCTGGTAACTGCAAAAGGATTTTATAGCCAAAGACCTTGGCATCTTTCCTGGACTTTTCCATTATAAGCAGGTTCCATGAAACAGGGTGAATACATTCTGACTTTTCTCATCATTGCAAAATTCTATTACATTTCGCCCAAGTGAATTTTTACCATGATGAAATTTCACCCACACTAGGGAATTTCTATTCAGGAACATTTACTATGGGAAATGGAAAGAATAGACCAAAAATATATGCCTATAGACAAAGAAAATCCTCCATCAACTGGCCATACCTCCATCTAGTGTTTTGCTTCAAGAGTTTCTGCTTATGCAAGCTTAATAGTTTAAGCTTTTCTGGATTTGCCTCACAGCAGCAACATTACAAAGCAATATCCCTGTCACACAAATCTACGTGGGTCTTCTCTAAGCAAGCTGTCTGTCCTTCCGTCGGTCACTCCATTGTCTAAAGTCTGACTTTTCTCCCTGATCAGCTGCTATTATCCAGACCCTAGCATTATCACAGATTGCCACCTCTGACACCCCTTCTATATCTACTTATGCACCTACAGGCAGCCTGGTATCCTGCATAGAGGGCCAATCTTGGAGTCAGGAAGACCTGATTTCAGGTCTTGCCACTGATGCATGTGGACTATGTGATAATGAGAAAGTAATTCATGCTCTCTATTCCTTCCAAGCATCTCCCCAAGGGCATAGCTTGGATATTGATTTGCTTTGGTGAATAGAGTTTCCACACCAAGAATCAAGTGCCCGGATAAAACTACCAAACGTGCATGTGTTTAAAAAATTTTAATTTAAAAAATTGTTTTAATAACTTAAAACTGCACTGAGTTTGGGATACTCCATATATAAAAATGTATATATATATAATTTATATAGGTATGTATTTGTAATATGTATGTATTTGTATGTATGGGTATAAGTGTGTATGTTTTTGTATGTGTATATACCTGAGACAGACAGACACAGATTGAGCAACAGAGATTAAGCTATTAAGCCTTACTGAGTGCCAAACACAATGCTAAAAGGGGAAGGGGGAGAGGGGTAGAAATACATTCAAGACAGTCCCTGCCCTCAAGGAGATTATATCCTAATGGGGAAGACAACACAAAAAATGGGAAGTAAAAAGGGGGAGGTAGTACTTTTTATTATGAATTTACTCAACAGACACCAGCATTCAATCTACAAAAAAGGGGAAAGAGCACTAGACTAGAAGTCTTTCGTTCAAGCCCTGGTTACAGCCCTGACCACCTGCCTGGCCTTTAGTAGATGTTTTAACCCACTTTACAAAGTATCTCATTCTTTATCCCCAGTAACCTCAGCAGGCTGACACCTGAATGGTGAACTTCTTAAGTTTGTGAGGATCAAAGGAGATCACCCCTGTGAAAGCATTTTGTACCTGGAAAATGCCATGAGTCACCTCATGACTTGCAAGGTCATGACTTTGCGGTCATCTGGGGACTTCTTAAACTAGAGACTAGTTTAAGACACTAGAGACCCCTTCAGCACCCCAAATTGCTGTTGGCAGCTAGGTATCGGAATGGATACAGCGCCATGCCTGGAGTCAGAAAAACTCATCTTCTTGAGTCTAAATCTGACCTCGCACACATACTAGCTGTGTGACCCTGGTCACACATGTTTGCCTGTTTCCTCCTTTGTAAAATGAGCTGGAGAAGGAAATGGCAGTCCACTCCAGTATCTCTGCCAAGAAATCCCCAAATGGGGTCAGAAAGAGTTAGACAAAATCGAAAAATAGCTAAACAAATTCGAACTGTAATGAGCTAAGTGGCTCAGGGGATAGAGGCTGGACCTGAAGCCAGGAAGACCTGAGTTCAAATGCGGCACACTTCCTAGCTGGGTGACTCCCTGCAAACCTTAATCTCTGGTCTAGACAGACCCGACTCACAAGGTGTTTCTAATCGGTCAGAGGAGGGAAAATACACCTCACCACAGATAAGAGTGATACAAAGTAACACTGATGTGCTCTCAGAGGATTCCAGAAGGAAGAGGATTCTAATCACCAAATTGCAGTGACCGACCGCTGGAAAAGCCTTTCTTCGCATCCTCTGGGCTTAGCTCGGGCCTTGGCACCTAGTAAGCACCTGATCATCGTGGCTGATGGGCTAATTGAAGATGTGCTTAACGCAATGCTGGGCACACACTAATAATACGTGAATTTATTGAATTGCTGAATTAATGTGAGAAGGGTTAGTCTGAGACCCAGAGTTTGAACATCAGCTTCCCACGATCTGCATGACTTTGGACAAATCACTTCACTGCCTACTGCCTCGGTTTCCTTTTCTGTACAATGACTTGAGATTCTCTGAAGCCGAAAATCTACGACCCAAAGCCCTAGCCCTGTCTGCGTGGGAGGAGGTGGGAGGGGGTGGGAGGAGGTGGGAGGGGGTGGGAGGGGGTGGGGTCTCGCCCTCCTCCGAACGAACTCTTCCAGTAAGGAGCTAGAAGCAACTTTGCAAGCATCCCCGGGGGGCCCAAGGCGGGGCGGGGGCGGGTTGCGGGGGAGGGCACAGGGACACAATGACTGCCGGGATTTGTGGTCCGCTGTCCCGCGCGAGGGGGCGCGCCTCTCCGCGCATCTAGCCAGAAGAAAACTACAAACCCCAAGAGACTTTGGGCGGCGACAGTCACGTGGGATGGGCGGAGAACGTGCCTAAATAGTCGCGTTCGGCCATTTTGTGGGAGAAGCCGCAGCGCCGCCTCCTCCTTCGCTTCTCCTTCGCTTCGTACCCCTGCTGCCTCCCGCCGCTGTCGCCGCCGCCTCTGCTCCGCCGCCTCGTCACCGCCCTCTGCCCGCCTCAGCTTCGCTCCCCGCTCCCGCTGCCTCCCCTCCTTTATTTATCTCCCTTCGCCCCCACAGCCTCCTGACACAGGGTCCTCCCGGGCGCGCCCCGCAGGCATTTTATCCCCTCACCGGCCTCTCACTAATATCGCATGTCCACTATCCAGAACCTCCAATCTTTCGGTAAGTATCGGCCTGGAGCCCCGAGGCCTCCCGCGGGGCCCTGGGCCCCGGGCCCCCGCCGCCCGTTACCCCGGCCCGGCGGGGCCGCTCGTCCCCTCACCCCCGCGGCGCCCCGGGCTTTTGTCTGCGCCCAGAAAATGGCCGACGGCGAGCGGACCCCGGCCCAGAACCCCGCTCAGGCCCCGGCCCGCAGGGGACTCCCCAGAGCCCTGCTCCCCTGTCAGTTATCCCCTCCCCCTCCGCTGGTTGCCCTCTCCCCCACCAACCACACCTCGCTCCTGCCCCTCGAGCCCCCGCCTCCCTCCCCCCCCCCAGGTCTGGGCTCCGGGTTCCAAACCTGGTCGGGCCCTTGTGACCTTGGGCAGGATTCTCTCGGATTCCTGCGTGAGAGCCCCGGACCCCCGGCGGGGAGGGGGTGATCCCCAAAGCCCTCTGTGAGCCCAGCCGAGGGGGCTTCCTGGGTCTCTATGCTGAGACCCCGCAGCCGCTCTCGGCCCCGTCTGGCTCATCTGGTGTGGTGATGTCTCTGCGGGCCTGGGGGGGTGGGTGGGGGTGGGGCGGCGCTGAGCCCAGTTCTGACCTGGTTCGGCCGGGACGGTGCCTTCAGGACTGCGCTGGGAGCCTGATTACGGGGCTACACTGCACGTTGGGGGGTGGGGGGGTGGAGGGTCGTGTCATCTGGGGGTGATTCCGTCTCTAATGTGTCAAAAGCGGCCGACTAGGTGCCCTTCCCCCAGCAGCAGGGCCCCCCTCCGAGAGAAGGGGGCTCAGAGGCCAGCGCTGTAGCGGGGGTGGGTGCTCAGGCTTGGGCTCCCCAGGTCTGTGTCCCTTAAAGGTGATGCCGGGCCTCGGAGCTGAATCGTGACCAGCACAAATGGCTTCAGCTAGAAGAGCCTCGTTGGGGTTCCAGCCCCTTCTCAGGTGGTAACTGTTTTCTGTCCTTTGGTTTTGTGTCCCGCAGACCCCTTTGCTGATGCAACTAAGGGTGACGACTTACTCCCGGCAGGGACTGAGGATTACATTCATATAAGAATCCAACAACGAAACGGCAGAAAGACGCTGACAACTGTTCAGGGAATCGCAGATGATTATGACAAAAAGAAACTTGTGAAAGCTTTCAAAAAGGTACAAATACTGGATTGAACAGAAAGGGAAATATAAAGAAGCCAAATAACTGGGCTGTAGTTTTGTGCTCAAACCTTAAATTGTGTACAGTAGTTGACTCTCAAATTTGAATAAGTGAAGTGTTAGTATAGTTCCCTATTTCCAGCAAGGTGGGTATGAGTCTTAAAATTAACATAAAAATATTCAGTTGCTGGCTTTTATCTCAGTTTGAAAAGTTAAAAAAAAACTAGGAAAAGAAAAAGAAATCCTTTAGTTTTTAATGTGATCAAAGGTTTTGTTACAATTAACTTTTGTATTAGTTTGCCAGCATTTATAAAATACCATTTTACTGCCTTCATTTAATGCAGAGCAAAAATATTTGATGATATCGTGATGGAATTTTTTTCATTTAGTGATATTAAAAGAAGTGATTGTTTGTGACTCATTTGTCATGATATGGATAAATTTTTCCAGAAATTTGCTTGTAATGGTACTGTGATTGAACATCCTGAATACGGTGAGGTTATCCAGCTTCAAGGTGACCAGAGAAAGAACATTTGCCAGTTCCTCCTGGAGGTAAGTGACTGAAGATAAAATAAAGCAGTGTTTTGAGTTCTTCTAAAGTTTTATTTACACATTAACAATCAGTTACCTTCATAAAAGTGATGCATATCAAATAAGTCAGCTTTACTGAGTAGTTGTAATATAGTATGTGTATATAGTGGCAGAAAAATAGACTATGTCCAGTTCATCATTAAAATGGTCTGACATCCTTGTTCTTTATAGAAATGTCTGGAGGTCCTATTCTCAATTGTAATGTATAAATTTTGTAATGATTACTCTGCAAATATTTCATTATAATTTTTCAGAACATTTTAGTACCAGAAATTTGATTCCCTGATTGAATATGGTTCTGTTGTTCGAAAATTTAAATTAAATACAATACACAGACATTTAGACTCTGAAAATAATACTTTGGTGTCAAAAAGGAATTTTCTCCATGGATAACAATATCTTTCTCACCAAATGTCACAACTAAATGATATTCCTTTTCATACCTATTAATTTTATATCAGCTATTTTGGGGAAGGGCAATTTATTCCTGAAAACAGCTTTGCTAAATTGTGTTTTGTTTTGCAGGTTGGCATTGTCAAGGAGGAGCAGCTTAAGGTTCATGGTTTCTAAAATGAGCAAAGACACATGAAGTATTTCTTGAATAGTTTTGTTCTCTAAGCCAAATTGGCTACCTTGTGAAATGAGTCTCTGCAGTAAACGGACTTTTCTTTTATTTAATCATACAAAGTTCCATTCACATCTGCATGATTACAGAAAACATGTCTGTAGGTTAGTAACACATAAGAAAATTGCAGTAAGATGGTAACTAAGCCCTTTATTCATCCTAACACATTTCCAATGGAAAATATTTTGTTTTGAGTGTTTATTGTTCAGTTTATTACTTTTCACTTGATTTAAAATGTTTTTGTTGTATTAAACCATGTATGTTGCAGCTTAACAATAAAAAAGCTTATTAACACTTTTGTGAGCAGTTATGCTCACAAGTTTAAACAAGATCCAAGTTACAAGCACTTTTTTTTTAATATAAACTTTCTCAAATGGATTCCTCCTTCAGCAAGTAGTTCTTTCCAAGAATAGTTAAACTTTATTGTGTGACATTGGAGGCTAATCAGCTGAGCACTGAAGGAAAAAGCATTATATACAGTCTTGAGCTAATTTCCCCTTAAAAACATAATGGCACATTCCATGACTATTCTTTGTTTACTGACTATAAAATCCTTGGAATAAGTATGTGTAGTACATAACCGAACTGCATCTATCATCAGTGCCACAATTCAATTCCTTGTTAATTAAAAAGTTGTCACCAGAATTGTGCTACTGTCATGAAAATTAGTATCATCTTTGAATGAATCTTTGCTTTTATATGTTTTATGGCTCATGCCTTAAAAAATAAGAAGCCAAGAATCTTCCTTTCCTTATTCTGGTAGACTATTCTGAAAAATAAGGAAGAGGAGGAAAAAATCATTTGAACAATTTGAGATAAATTGAAAAGTATGTTGAATTGGGATGACGTGATGGGGGATTTGTGCTGTAATACCTAGAAATGCATTTCCTCTCTACCTAGTTATTAAATGTAATGGAGACATAATAGCCCTATGTTTTTGTCAAGTGAATTATTAATATAGTTGCACAGTATTCAAGCAGGATAGCCAAAAGAACTGGACCCAAATGTATAAGATACTAAATAATAAACTCTGAGGACAGGGACCTTGCTTTTGTATTCTCCATAGTGGTGTGAACATACATAGTAGGTACCTGATAAATATTCATCAAATTAATATAGTGAGTCAATTTTGGTTTAATAAAAGGTTCTGTGAAATGTATATTCTATCACATTGTGTGCCAGCTGAACCTATGTCCATAATACTCGATAAATATACTTGGCTCCTTCATGAGTTCATTATGTTCACCCATGATTTTTATAAGGGGGGGAGCTTTTTTGTTTTTTGTTAATGGAATAAAATATTAGAAATAAGACTTAACTATCCACTTTATAGTTAAGTTTGGAATTTGCAATGTAGTTAAAGATCTCTGGAAAATACTAATCTGTGGAATCAGTCTGGTAACATGCCATATAAATGTGATATGTCCATTTTAAATAACTGAGAGTTGTATTTATTTTCATGTATACCATAATATACATTAGTGATCTTTGAACTGTATTTGAGGACTCCCTTTTTTGCACTTTTCTCATTCTATAGAAGTGGTTTCCAGGAAAGACTTGTTGGGAATGAAAACAGATTTTTTTTTTATTCAGATGACTAGATTGGGTTTCCGCTTTGGTTTGTTCATTCAGGTATTTTGGGGTGTTTTGATTAGAATAAAACTCATACTTGCAAGCAAGAGTCACATAGGCCCAAGTTCCAAATCTTAAATTTGGTGTAAAGTATGCTTTTATAAGTGAAAATTCAGTCAACACAAGGTTTGCCATCCAGATTTTATAAGTGCTAAGTCATAAGCAGACTTCAAGGCCCAAGTTTTCTTCTGTCAAATTAGTTCCCCTAATGCTCTGAACACCTAGAAGAAGGTAATAATAGTAATTGAATTTTGGTTCACAGAAGTGTCATCTGCAACTTGGGCTTGAGGGGGAGTGGGAGGGAATACCTAAAGGAATAAATTAAGGTCTCTGATTTAACTACTAGACTCCCTAAAGGGAGTAAGAATTGGTAAATCAACACAAAAATAATTACATAGAAAAAATTCAAAATTTGATAACTTGAAAGAATATCTTTGGTGTTTATTATATGTAAAAGGATCAAACTTTTACATCCACTAGGTTGTCATAAATGGTGACTGAGTAGATTGGGTTCATTGAATTAATAAATTTAAAGAGAAACTGGGGAAGTAAAGTGAAAAGAAAGCAAGTCAAATGTGAAATGCTTAGCTAAAAGTTGGTACCAAAGGATGAAGTACAGGCTAGATTAATGAAGAGGAGACTCTTCACCTGGCTATCAAGTGAAGCTGTTACTGTCACAGTTGTTGATTTTCCTTGAGGAAACTCTTTACCAATTTCCAAATCCCTGGGTAATCCTACTTGAGTTCAAAGGTTCATAATTACAAAAGGCCACCTTGCAGATAAATGTACAGGTACTCCCACAGCCCATTGCTTCCCTGATCTTTGTACATCTTTATACAGCCTTTATACATCTGTGCTTTCATAGGTCAATACCACCACTTGGTGGCCAATACGGGGAATTGTCATGAAGCAGGTGGTAAAAGACTTGAGGTCCTTGTCTCCTCTGAACACTGTCTGGTACCTCAAGCAGTTTTTCTGATGTGTATATACAAATCCCCTAAACCTGCTCCACAAATTTCTGCCCTCTAGAAAATCTTGACCACAACTCTCCCTTCTTGCCACCCTACATCTCCAGTTAATGATCTCACAAATAAAAATAATCACAGAGATGATGAAGCAGGGCCCCAGAGTCTAAAGAACCTCCACATTCTATTTAAATCTGTTTTGTCAAGCACTAGTATTAAGGTATAAGTATAGTTTTATATTTATTGTTAAGCATATAAATTTCACACAAGCATTACAGAAACTCGGACAATCCATGCAATTTTTGCACAAATTAAAAATGCACATACTTAAATGCTGTAGAATGGTAATTTACATTCTGTTGGTCATTCTGACTACATGGGCCCTAAATTCTTGAGGTAGTGATATACTTACATGAATAGCATTACATCTAAGATCACTGCTAATCCAAAGAACTTAACCTGGCTTTAATATGTAAATATACATTAATATAGAGGCCTGTCATCTTGAAGGGCTGGAAAGCTATGTTTTGATTTAAGTAGGCAAACGTTAAATACTATATGCCAGGCACTGCTGGTTGTATCATTTCTTCTGGTATTCTGTTGCACCAACTAACTAGAAGATATGGAGATTGTTGATAAAATTCACCTACTTTTTTTAGACATTTACATGGTGTCATTGCTTCTTAAGCCGAATTTGCAAGTCTCCTGCCTTTGGGCTTATTTGAATTTAAGTACGTATTAGTCAACCATTAAGTGACTTCTTAGATAAGGAGGGGGGAGAAGGAGGACAGGAAATCACTAATAGACCTAATGGGCTTCTATTAAGGCTGTAGTATTTGGCATTTCTTTGAAGTTTTTTCTTTACCAACTCAAGTGTGTATATGTGAAACACCCAGATGTAAACTTTAAATTATGATAGATTGTGGCAAAGTGAATCAGTGCCAAGTGACTATGTGAGATATTAGTAATGCAGATATTCAAGAATACGCTTTGGTTCCCCCTGCAAAATGATGTTGATGGCTATAAAATCACATTAATGAACCTATCCAATAATTGTGTTCCCCAGTATATTGTTTTATTGATGAGATCTGAACAGCATTGAAAAGTACTATCATACTTCATGAAGAGGCTACACCAGAAGAACAACTCACAGCAAGAATCAAAGCAATGTAGTGATCTCTCTTCTGGAATCTTAGAATCTCAAAGTATGCCATCTACTCAGCAATGGTGAGGCCCACTGCTGTAGTGAATAAATTGCCGGACTTGGAGTTGGGAGACCTGAGTTGAGTTCCAGCTCAGACATTTATTAGTTGATTGACTAATGAGTCACTCCAATCCAGTCAAATTGATAAACTCTTCTTCCACCCAACTCCTCAGATCAGTCCCCTTACTTGAAAGGTACGATCTCCATAGCAGCTACCTCCATGAAAGATTGCCCAATCCCAATAGCTCAAAGTGACTACTCCCCTCAGATTTTCCTAGAGCTCTTTTTCTGTATTTTATACTGTCTTCTCTGAAAAGTTCTCTGTGTCCCACCACACTCATCACACCCCACTTCCTAGTTCTGAAGTCATAATCAAATCTAGATCATTTCTATTGAGAAGGGACATCATTCTACATCCTTCATTAGCACTCATTCACCATCTTGTAACTTTCCATAACAATATATCCCTTCCTGGACACCTCGGTATCTGTAATCACTCCCGACTGTCATCTTGAACGATGTACACAATAAAAACAAGTTAGAAAAATTTGAGCACTGATCAATGCAACGACCAACTATGATGCCAGAGAACTGATGATGAAACATCACTTCTTTGATGGCTAGGTCATGATGCATAATAAGACCGATTTTCAGACAGCCAATGAGGGAATCTTTTTTTTTTTTTTTTTGCTTGACTGAGTACTTGTTACAAGCTTTTTGTTTTTTTTCTTGCTCTTTCTTTTTCCAGTGTGGAAGGGAGGATGAAAGAGGGAAATAGACATGTTTTATGACAATCCTCTGGCCTAAAGGAGTCCTTCCTTGGAGGATGCTGGTTTCTCCCATTGACCCTTACTTTATACAGCTGGGTTCGAAGTGTCAATAGATTAAGCCTTTGTCCAAGCACCCAGCTTATGTCGAAGGAAAGGTACTGGTGGGCCAGCCAGAGCTGTTGGGGAAAACAACCCCTTAATGAGTTTGGGTGCTGACATGTAAAACAATGGGAATTCAGTGCAAATCTTTATTGCAAGCAGTGGGAAAGGGGAGAAAGAGAGGACCCAACATTTAACTCAACATTTAACACACTAACATAGAATATAACTTATATAAGGGTAACCCTGCACTGGGGAGCACAGAGACAAGGTTCCATTCAGCAGAAAAAAAGGATGTTCCAGAGGGGAGGGGATGCTCCAAAGTGCCTTTCAGAGGGTGGGATTCTAATGCTATAATTTTGGCCTTCCTGAACTGGCTGAATTGAGTATTGGGTCAGGACAAAATATTATTTGGGGGATTTATTTGCAGCTAGAAAAACAAGCTGGTGGTAGATAAAATATTATTTGGGAGACACAGCTGTACCAATCTTCAAAAAATGTCAGTATTTTTCCATGAGTATGTTTTATAAGCCAACAGTCTCCCTTAAAGGAAAACTGTCATGATACTCTCAGGACCACCAGTCCCAATCTTCTAACAAGGGGTAAGGTAGCAAAAAAAAAAAAAGGAAGATAAAAAGGTCTTTCAAGCGTCTTGTTTAAAAAAAAAAAATAGAAGAAAAGCCAGAAAGAAGTGGAGAGAAGCAAAACAGTCTTGAAAGCTACAGATTTAACTTAAGTGAATAGAGCACCAGCTCTGGAGTCAGTAGGACCTGAGTTCAAATCTGGCCTCAGACACTTGACACTTAACTAGCCGTGTGACCTTGGGCAAGTCACTTAACCCCAATTGCCATGCCTTCTCCCTTCGATAAAAAATAAGGCAAAAAAGAAAATCAAGGTATAAATAATAGAGATCTGAAGTTTTTTTTTTTGCACAATCCTCTTTCTGTTCTACTATATATATGTATATATATATATATATATGCATATATATGAAAATGTCCATTTTCTTTGATGTTCCTTAAGTTCAGAGTTAAAATTATATATGTATGTATGTATGTGTGTGTGTGTGTGTGTGTGTGTGTGTGTAAAACACCTTGAGGGCACAGGCTTTTGCTTTTGTATGTGTATCCCTGCTCTACACATGGTGCTTGATACGATTGTAGGCATTTAATAAATACTTTTTGTATTCATTTTTATATTTAATATATCCTACCACACTCCCACTCCATGGTAAGCACCATGGAGGCAGAGACCGTCCTTTTTCCTTTGTGCCCAGCACAGCTCCTTGTGTGTGGCCGGCTTTCAGTGTTCATTTCATTGAATGAGGTACTTAGCATATTTCAATATTCTATTTATCTGAATATAGGCCATCTCCTCCACTAGAGTATTAGCTCCTTAATGGACTGCATCCTATTCCTATTTATCTTTGTATCTTTGCCAGCCCCTAGAACAACACATGCATGTTCTAGGCATTCAAATTTTTTTGCATGAATAAAAGGGATGGCATTGGGATTGGCAGAAGCAGAGAGAGAAGACGTGAGTATTCCAATGAGGGGCATGGCATATTTTAAGGACAATTAAGAAACCAGCCTGGGTGGAACAGAGGGTGTGTATTGGTTAATAGTGGATAAATTGAGTGATTAAAGGTTTGTTGTTGAGTACTTAGGGCCAGATATGGGATGCATTCAAAAGCAAACTGATGGGCTGGGACTTCATCCTCAACTGGTAATTTTTGGTTGGGGCGGGGGGGGGGGGGGTGCTACAATGATAAAAAGCAATCTTGTAGGATGATTGCTACTACCAGCTGGCATCAGTGTAGGGAGAAATAATGAATTCCATATTTAGTGGGCATTCTATTCTGAATGGAAAGGAACCCTGATGTTACTTAATTATAGATTATTATATTTGTGGGATTAATACATAAGACACAGTAATTCATTATTCTTTCACTAATACAATATTGATTCTAGTTTACTATTACAATGATATATCCAGAAGTTATTATCATGCTTATAAGATAATATATTCCTAATTTTCTTAGTTTTTTTTTCTCACTGAAACACCTGTGTTTTCAATGCCGCCCAAATAGGTGCCCTTAATCATCTAGAAACTAGAGGTTGAGGCAAAGTTTTGCATGGGGCCCCTTGGGATGAATCCTGACTCCTCAACTCCTGAAAAAAAAATCCTATCTACTTTATTTTGAAAATCAAGTTCCAGCTTTATTTTGACTCAAAATGAAAACAAATTTAACTGCAAGCATTAAGTGCTCACCATGTCCAGGGTCCTGTGCCTATTCCTGGACTGTTTGGAATCATTTCAACACTTTTTTTTGTCCCATTAATTGATTTCTAAATTCGTTAATGAGATATTATCAGCATATTATCACTGTAATAAGTCATTTATTTCAGGATGTAGGAAGACTGAGTGCCACATAGAGACAGTCATCTTTTGAAGATTGAATCATGCATGGCAGTTTTGTGGCAGTTGTCCTTTATTATATCAAACCTGTGTAGATCTGGTAAGGTCAGGCTTTCATGAAAGAGTCTAACTACCCATCATGCTGTGACCTGAGTTTCCAAGATCCTTATTTGGGTTCAAAGTCATCTTGTTCCTGTTTGGATTGGTGGGGGTGGGAGGGTGGGTTTGTAGTTTTGGAGAAGCCAATTAAGTTATTTAAGGAGAAGTACATTATATGGCATTTGTACCAGAAGGAAAAAAATGCAGGTAACAAAAAGGACAGAAAGAAACATAGACAAGCAGGACAGATTTGAAAACTAAGATTGAATTTATCATGTATTTTTAAAACAAAACATGCCATATATAATAGATATTTGCAGTTCTGTGATCTTTAAAAAGTTCAAAAGACAGTTTCTGGGTAATTAATCATTTTATTAAGAATGCTAGCATTTTATTAATAAAACGAATTGTCATTTGACCATCTCTCTTGGACCAAAGACAGTAGTGATGGTGGGCTCACAATTTGTATGTCCTTGAAAGAATGAGTGTTCCTGAGGGTGGCAATCAACTCTGATTGGTTGACAATTAACGAGAGAACAAATATTATAATGAGAGGTGGGCCCAATAAGGGGCTAGGGGAGGTGCATTTCCTTGAAAATCACCCTCATCCTCTAAGGATTTACATCTCCCCACACAAACACAGTGGGCTGGAAGTTTTACCTTAGATTAAATTCCTTGTAGGGTTGGGTAGGGCAGCAATATCTGGACTGAGGAGAATATTAATCTGTATTATCATCAGTCCTGTCCTTCAGAGACTGAGCCATGAAATGAGGGCTTTAGAAAAAGGGGGGGGGGGAACTCTGGATCTCCCCAAATCATTGGTTATTAATAATCATTTCTATCAGCTTCATATATAATCCTCCTTTCCTTTTCTTCTATATATGAACATTCTTGCTAATGGTCATGTTCGTGTTTGTGTATGTGTGTGTTTAGAATAAAAGTAAATAAAATTTTAAAAGTCCTAAAAGAGGCCATCAGTTTCCAATTCTAGCTGGACCAATGCCTAGAAGAGAGATGCTGTGTAGATACAATCTTCTATCACAGAGTGAATCAAACCACATTTCAGGATTTCCCTGACTTAGAGGCAAAAGCGGAGTGTACTTTTTAATGCAAAAACATTTCTATTATTTCTTTTTCATGGTTACTATGTCTTTACATGCATAATTTCTGTGACTGTGTAGGGGGAGAAAAGATTTAAAAAATACTACATTTGGTTATTTTGGAATATTTTACATGAAAAGGATCTTAGGGGGTATGCTGGTAAATGTTTAGCTCTTTGGGGAGGAAATGGACATATGACACATTTTAAAGTTTAATTTGCAGTTTTAACATTTTCCCTATCACTTTTAAAAGTCTCAACAATCAATAAATCAAGCCCTTATCTGTAGTATTTGCCAAGAGACTCACATTGAAAATTCCACAACAACAAAAGGAGCTGTCTCTAGCACACCAGTGGTCTTAGCATCATGGTAAGTGTTCTTTCCAAGCTATGAGTGGCCATGAACATCTACGGGTCAACAATGGCTTTCAGTTAACTGTATGTTACTATTCTAGAATGCCATTCCGTTTGTCTCTTTCCAAACCAAAATAACTCTTCCTAGTCATCATCTCCTATGTGTTTTATCTTCAACTGAGCCCCAAACATTCTTTACTCCCTAAATGTCTAATCACCTGGTCCAGAAACCATATCCTGAGGACTTGCCCTTTCTTCTATGGAATGTGCTCTGGTCTGATAGTAGAGTTTTCCAAGGCCTCCATCCCCAACCCTTTCCCAGTTCTGGAACCATTTACTCCTGGAAAGTATCATTTAATCTACTCCCTAGCGCTCACTAATCCTCTAATTTTATCATCCAAAATAACCGTCCGTGTTCATTGCTTCCTTATATTGTTATCTTTCCCATTAGAATAGATGATGCTTGTGGGCAGGCCTGGATTAGTTTTTATATGTGTATCCCAAATGCTTTAAAATGCTTTTACCTCCCTTCTTCCCTCCCTCCTTTCCTCCCTTTCTTTCTCCCTCCCTCCCTCTTTTCCTTCTTCCCTTCTTCTCTTTCTTCCTTCTTTCCTTCCTTCCTTTCTTCTTTCATTCCTTGTTCAACTAGTTTTCAGCTGCATCTGTAGAGACCAAGTTAAATCATCTGTCCCTAGAAAGGAGCCCAAATGTTTCAGAATTCCTCTGCGATTTGTACACTCTATACTTTTCTACCACTTTTCATTTAGCCTCCATGACAATCCCACTTGGATACTTCGGCAGGGGGGTGGGAGTCCTTGCCACCTATGTCAGTGAAGTGCAAGCTCTGGGAGGTTCTCCTAGCCTGGAGCAGCTTTAGACATCAAATCTTTCATCTGTCTCATGCTTAGACTGTCCAGCAAGCATTAGAATTTTTTTGGCCACGGCAACTTTCAAAGACCATATACCTGTTAGAAACTGAGACCATATACAAAGGGGTTGCCATCTGCATTAGTGGAAGGAATGCTCACACCAATAAAAAGATCCATTCTTGAAGTATTGATGAGCTTTCCCCATATATGATGTGCATTCACAAAATTAACTGGTCTCTCTGTCTCCAGTTGCTCCTGCCTCCCACAGCTGCTAAAATAATCTGAGTATACATGCATTATACAGCAACACTGCAAACAACTCAGCCCTCAATCCTGTAGGCAGTTGGGCTCCCAAGATCATGAAGTCATAGGTACAGAGATAGATACAGGACCATCTGGTCCAGCCCCCTCATTTTACAGATGATAAAACTGGGGCCAGTATTTCTCTCCACCCAAGGTGGCTGAATAGAGATAGTCACACCCTTGATCTTGCCATCACTCACAAAGGTCATGCATCCATGTTCACAAATGTTGAGATTCTTTTATCTGATCACAGTATCCTGTCATTCCACCTCTATCTCTGCCTTGCAACACCTTGTGACCACCAATCCCTCAAGTCCTTCGTTCTTCCCCAGGTCATCACTGTTGGCTTGCCATCTCCTCTCTTCTCCATCTTGACCCACTGGTAAACCAGTTCGATTATATGATACCTTCTTCTCTCAAATATCTTGCCCCACTATCCAGTAGAATATTTTACCCTTCCTATCCCAATTTTTTTTTTAAAGCAATTGGGGTTAAGTAACTTGCTCAAGGTTACACGACTAGTCATTATTTATGCGTGGGTGCTCATTTTCTGAGGCCGGATCTGATCTCGGGTCATCCCAACTCCGAGGCCTGCGCTCTTACTCACTGCGCCACCTACCCGCCCCTTTAGGGCAATTGGGGTTAAGTAACTTGCCCAAGGTTACACGGCTAGGTTTTTGTTTGTGTGGATTAAGTGTCGGAGGCCGGCTCTGAACTCAGGTCCTTCTGATTCCAGGGCCGGCGCTCTATTCACTGCGCCACCTAGCCGCCCCCCTATCCCAATTTTTGAATTACTCCTACCACTCGTTGCCTAGTCTCCTCCTCATGTACTCTGATCAAAGAAGAGAAAATCACAAAAGCATGCAACTGGATCCATGAGAAGTTTATATAACATAATCTTGACTGGGCATTCACTGCATCAAGGCAATTCTCATACACCTCTCTGACCAATTTACTATCTGACCACAGTAGCTTTTCCAAATCTTCTTATCCTTACTCAAGCTATTGACAGCTTCTCTTTCCCTACCCCTTTTCCAACTCATACCTCATCTCATGTTTCCCTGAAAAAAACTGAAGCCGTTTACAGAGTTCTCCCTTCTTCCTTGTTCTTTATTTCCCATCACTCGGGCACCTTCCGGCACTACTTCCTTCCATACCTGTTATACTTAAGATGGTGGCCTTTCTCTTTGCCAAGGCAGACCCCTCTATGTGCACAAGTGATCCTTTCACATCTGATCTTGTCCAACTTTTGTTCCCTCTATTATCTCTACTTTTTCACATTAATCTTCAATTATTTCCTCTATTGACTCTTTCTTTACTGCCTATAAACACATCTATGTCTATCCATCCTCAAAAAATCTTCACTTGAGCCATCCATCCACCTCCCAGGTAGCAATTATCCTATATTTCTCTCCTCCCTTTTGTGACTACATTCTTTGAGAAGCCCATGTACAATAAGGGCCTGTACTTCTACCTCAGTTTCTGTAGTCTGACTTCTAACCTCATCATTCAACTAAAAACACTTTCTCCAAAGTTACTAATGATCTCTTACTTGCCAAATCCAACAGTCTTTTCCCCAGTGCTCTGCCATCTTGACTTTGAGCTTTTGAAATTGTCCATCACCCTTGTGCCCTTTATCCTCTCTTCTCTTTAGATTTTCTTGGTATGGCTCTCTCCTGATTCTCTTCCTATCTATCCAAATGTTCTTTCTATGTTGCCTTTGCAGGATCTTTAACTACATCATACCCACTAACCATGGATGTCCCCCAGTGATTTGCCTGGGCCTTCCCTTTTTCTCTATACTATATTTCACTTGGTGATTTCATTAGCTCCCATGGTTTCATTTATCATCTCTGTAATAGAATTCTTAGATCATCTTGTCTAGCCTTAACTTTTATCCTGTCCTCTAGTCTCACAAATGTATCTACCTGTTTGACATCTGATCAATCAATCAATCAATCAATCAGTATTTATAAAGCTCTTACTATGTGTCAGGTATTATGCTAAGTGCTGAGGATACAAAAAGAGGCAAAAAACAGCTCCTGCCTTCAAGGAGCTCACAGTCTAATGGGGGGAGACGAGATGAAAACAAATATATACAAAGTGAGCTATAGACAGGGAATAGGAAAAATTACCAGAGGGAAGACACTGGAATCAAGAGGGGTTAAGGAAGGCTTCCTATAAAAGGTAGAATTTTAGTTTGAACTTAAGCAAAGCCAGCAGTCAGAGTGGAGTAGAGAGAGGGTTCCAGACATGTAGGACAGCCAGAGAAAATGTCTGGAGCTGAGAGATGGAGTTTCTTGTTTGTGGAACAGCCAGGAGATCATCAGATTGAAGAACTTGCATTGGGGCATAAGGTGTAAGAAGATGGGAAAGAGCTTTGAATGTCAGGGTATTTTGTATTTGATCTTGGAGGCAATAGGAAGCCATCAGAGTTTATTGAGTAGTGGGGTGACATGGTCAGACCAGCACTTTAGGAAAGTCACTTTAGTGGCTGAATGGAGGATGAATTGGAATGGGGAAAGACCTGGGGAAGACTGTTGCAGTAATCAATATTTGAGGTGATGAGGACCTCCCTGAGAGGGGTAGGGGTGTCAGAAAAGAAAAGGGGACACATTAGAGAGATGTGGCAAAGGTGAAAGCAACAAGGGACGAGACGTCCTAAAGGTATCTCAAGCTCAACATACTCAGAGCTGAATTCATCATCCTCCCCTCCAAACTGTCATCTCTTTCTAACTTCCCTATTACTCTTGAGGATCCCACCATCTTCCTAGTCATTCAGGCTCACAACCTAGGTATCCTTCTTGGCTCCTCATTCTCACCACCCATGTCCAATCAGTTACCAAGTCCCATCATTTCTACCTTCCTAATGTATCTCCTATACACCCCCTTCTCTCCTTTGGCACTAACATCACCCTGGTGCAGGTCCTCATTACCTTATGTCTGTACTATTTCTAGTTACTCTTTCTGCCCTGAACAGGTCATACTCTTATTCAACAACATCCAGTGGCTCCCTATCATTGTCAGGATCAAATATTAAATCCTCTATTTGGCTTTCAAAGCTCTTCATAATCTGGACCCTTCCCACCTTTCCAGTCTTCTTACACCTTACTCCCCGCCACAAATTCTGCAATCCAATGCCACTGGCCTCCATGCTGTTCCTCAAAACACAAGGAGCATTTTCACTGGTTGTCCTACATGTCTGTAAATGTTCTCCCTCATCTCCACCTCCTGGCTTCTCTGGCTTCCTTCAAGTTTCTACTAAAATCCCACCTTCTATGAGAAACCTTTCCTAGTACTCCTGAATGTTAGGTCCTTCCCTCTGAACTGACCCCCAATTTAGTCTGTATAATTTTGCTTGTACATAGTTGTTTGTATCCTGTCTCCCACCATTAGAGCAGGGACTATCTCTTGCCTTTGTATTCCTTGGCCTAGCACACAGTAGGTAGTAAATAAATGCTATTTGACTGACTATGCTCACAAACAGGAATAATTCCTGCCCGCAAAGACCTATATGCTATGTATGCACTGGCCCAACCTGAGACCTAGAGGCCACATGTAGGCTCAAGGCTGCACGTTCCCCGCCCCCATACCAGTAATTGAATTGAATGTAATTAATTCAATTCAACCAGTGTTTGTTAGGCACTTACCTATGTGCAAAGTCTCTAGTCTGGTTTAGGAGATATTGAGACCAAACAAAGAAGGAGGTTACACCACCTTGAGCAGATAAATAATACATATACAGATAAAGCAAATACAAAGTAATTTCTGTAAAGAGATTGGAATAACCACTGAGGGGAGGGGAAAGTTTGCTCTAAAAAAGTAGCACCTGAACCAGAGCTTCAAGGAAGCAAAAGATCTTTAAGAGGCTAAGCTGAGGAGGAAGTGCATTTTATGCAAGGGGGTTGTTGCTGTTGTTGTCCAGTCATGTCCAGACTCTTCTTGTTCCCATTTGGGGTTTTCTTGGCAAAGATACTGGAGTTATTTGCTATTTCCTTCTCCAGGTCATTTGTCTGAGACTGGATTTGAACTCACAAAGATAAGTCTTACCGACTCCAGGTCCAGAACTCTGTCCACTGCATCACCTAGCCACCCTGCACAGGTGTGCAAAGGCATAGATGTAGAAAATCAGCAATTTGGGGAAGAGTAAGATCTAATTTGACTGGAACAGTGTGTTGAAGGGGAATACCATGAACTCATTCTGGAAGGCAGACTACAACCAGACTAAAACTAAGTGCCAAGCTGAGCAGTATGCATTTTTTTTTCCTGGTAACAGGGATCTAGTGAAGATCCTTGACATGGGAGTAATAGAATACAAGGAAAGACAAGGAAATATAAGGAGGAAAAGAGGGCATTACCTTTAAGGGGGAATCAGGAAACACCAGGGTTGGGGAGGAGTAAGGGGGAATGAGACCTGAGCTGAGCTGAGTCTAGACCGAAGATAAGAAGACGAGAGATAAGAAATGAATTCCAGGCCAAGGGGACAGTTTGGATGAATGCATAGAGGGACAGAAAGTATCAGGTTCAAGAAACAGCAAACAGGCTGGTTAGGCTGGAATGGAGAGTGTGTAAAGGAGTGCCATGTGAGAGGCTCTATTTTCAAAGATTGGCAAGAGCAGTGTTCAACTCCACCTGTTCAGATGGCTGACCCTGTACACCAGGCTGTCAACTTTGTATGTTCATGTAATGCTTTGATTCTGTGGGGTTTGTGAGATGGTCTTTGGAAATGATGCTTTAAAAATTTTTTGAATAAAAGTATATTGTTTCTACCTACCCCGGCTATCAAATACCTCACCCTATCCTACTCCCCACACACAGAAAAAAAGGAAAAAGGAAAAGATATGGGTGTTCTGGTGTGAGTCAAACTATAAAGTGGGCTGTATGAGAGTTTAGTTAGTCAATCACTGAACTAGTATTTGTTAAACACCTACTACGTGGAAGGAACTGTGGTTAGCACTTTCAAAGGAAAGGCAAAAAATAAACAAACAAAAACATCGTTGCTCTCAAGGAGCTCACATTCTAATGGTGGAGACCTGAATTTTAAGAACTTCAATTAGTGAATCATCACCTATGATTAGTGGATATTAAACAGATAAAGACCCAGAAAAGGACATAGAAAAGGAACATTTGGATAGGTAGGAAGAAAAATTGGGGAGAGCAGTGACAAATAAACCTGGAGAAAAAAGAGTATCCAGGAGAAGAGGGTGAGTAACAAACAGCATAAAAGCCTGCAGAGAGGCCAAGAAAGAACAAGACAACTAGATTTGACAATTAGGAGCTCATTCATAACTATGGAGAAAGTAATTTTAGTTGAATGATGAGGTCAGAAGTCAGACTGTAGAGAATTAAGAGGGAGGAAAAGAAGTGGAGGCATCAATCGGTTATGGACCACAGATGGCCTTCTTAAAGAATTTGGACATAAAAGTTTAAAGAGACAAAGGACAATCATTATGAGGAACAGGGATGGATGGGTCAAGTGAGGGATTTTGGAAGATGAGGTAGACATAAGAACATTTGTGGCCAGTAGGAAATCAGCTGGTAGATAGGAAGCAATTGAAGATTAATGTGAGAAAGTAGGGATGATAGAGAAGTCAATCTCCTGGAGAAGATGGCAGTGGAACTGGATCATTCATGCATGTAAAGGGCCACTTCTAAGTGAAAGCTAGTTAGTTATCACGGGAGCCAAGGAGGATGGCCAAAGTGGGCTCAAGTTAACACATCAACAACCCTCCTTCCTTTCCTAGTTAAGCAATCCCTATTTGACACCATGTGGTTTCACTTCAATCCCTCCTGTTACCTTTATTCCCCAAGCAGCCAGGATTCAAACTCAGGTCTTACGGCCCCAAGTTCAATACTATTTTTCACTGTACCCATTAGTTACTATCTAATTGACCTTGAATTAGTCATTTCACTTCTCTTTGGTTCAATTTCTTCACCCGAAAAATGAAGGGGATAGATTAGATGACCTCTAAGGTCCCTTCCATCTATGAATCTGTCTATGGTCCTTTGAGCCTACTTCTTAGCATGGCTCTCATCTATCTGTTCTGTCTCCACTCCCTAACATTTTCAGGGGCCTCCTTAAATATTACAATCTCTTCCTTTCTTGTTCCAAGCCTCTAGGTTCCACAGGCACCAAAGAGTTCCACTATTGGCAACTGAATCCATTTTCCATGGCCTTGTTGGGCCATGTTACCATCAGCTTTGCCATGGCATGAAAGCGGACTGCTGAGTTGGCAGCATTACTCGAGCAAATGAAACTCAACCCTAGCACTAGCTGTGAAGCTATAGAATCCATCCCTGCCCCTTGAATTTCCCACATTTCACAACAACCCCTGATTGTTTGAACCTCCTCATCTGGTTGGACCTTTTTCAACACCTCCTCCATGCTCTCCCTGTTAACAGTCCAGGGGGTATGTGTGTGAGGGAGTCGGGGTGAGGGGGATGATCGCTTAAACTTGGGAGGAAGTGGGGATATGGGCAAGAATTACTGAGAGCAGGATCACTTAGCATTTCAGAAAGACTTCCTGCCTGGTTAGATCACAACTAGAGACTTCAATGTCCAAACCATCCCCTTCCCACCTCTCCTCATCATCTCCCACTCCACCCCACCCCACGTCCAGGCAAGAAACAGCAGCAGCAGCAGCAGCCTGGCAGAGCACTTCTATCCAGATCCAAAATAAACCTTTATTCACTTCAGTGCTGTCTGCCAGCCATCCCTGCCCTGCTTGGCTACTCGTCTCCCAAATTCCTCCTGTTGCCCTCCAATTCAATCACCTCTTTGTAGACATCACTCTCTCATCTTCCCAAGTCTTCCCAGTCTTGTATATAAAACAGGAGTGGTCGGTGTAAATTTGATCCACTTTCAATAGTTCAATAAGCAGCATTTCTTAGGCACCCACTATGTGCCACATGCTAGAAATAAACAGACAAGATGAAATAATGAAAAACGAAGTGGAATTGAATATCCTCCCCCCCCCAAAAAAAAGATGTAATCTATTGGGAGAAGCAATGAGATATCCTGTGAAAGAGACAAGCAGCCCAGTTTGGCTGAATTGTAGAGTCTGTGAAGGGGTGTAATGTCAAATAAGTCAGCTCCAGATTGTCAAGGGCTTTAAATGTCAGAGACATTTATATGGTCAGACTAATGCTTTAGGAATATCAGCTTGGCAACTGTGTGGAGGGTGTTTTGGAGGTCAGAGAGACTTGAGGCTTAGAAACCAATTAGGCAGCCAGATGAGGGCTAAGGAGGTCCTGAATAAAGGAGTGGCAGCGAGAATGAAAAGAACAGATGTGAGAGAATGCTGTGCTGATAGGTTGTGGTGGTGGGGTGAGGGAGAATGAAAAGACTCTGAAATTGCAAGCCAGGATGACCAGAAGGATGGTGTTGTCCCAGCAGAAGCAGAGAAGCTCAAATTCTGTAGAGAATCTAACATTTCCCAAAAGGAGGTTTACTTCACAATAACAAGGGAAGGGTATCTGGCAAGGATACGACAGTGACCCGGACTGCCTCTGCATTTGCCATGGCAATTTTCCCTGGTCATCAATGTGAATGAAGCCTCAGTCTGAAATCCTGAATGTAATTGCCAGATCACCTTATTCCCCTGGACCAATTAGATTGCAAGGGCAGGTTCTACCACAATAGGTGGCCCATCTTTGGAAATTATGCTGGAAGTCAAAAAAGAAGCATTTTGGTCAGCTTTCAGGGAAATATAGTGATGAGACTCACCAGCTCCCTGCCATGTTACCCTGCTACATAGGTCGCCAGCATTCAGTCGGATACTTTAATTGACTGACAAAGTGATTACTTCCAAGCCTTGGCCATCCCCCCCCCCCCCCCCGCTTTCAACAGAGACTTCTGTATTTATGATAAAAATGTCTACATTCATCTGCAACCAGGAGACATTTTTATTGTAGTTGATTGGAAGGAAGAATGAAATAATGCACTGAGTGCATTATTTCATTATTTCAGAAATCTGAAAACTGCTCCTGACACTTGGGAGCTGGGCACACCAGGGCAAGGGCTGTAAGCATTCTCAGTCACAATTTTCTCATCTCCAAAATGGGGATAATACCAGTAGCACCTACCTTATAATGTGGTTGTAAAATTCAAAGGAGATAATAAATAGAAAATACCATATAAATGTTATTACTTGTATAAAATATGGTTAGAACATTTCCCAAACTAATTTCACTATAGAACATAGCTTAGAATGAGGTGGATGAAATATAAATGTTTGTATGGGCTACTCTCAGGCTAAGTGGGGGTGGGCCAACTGGAGAAGTTTAGAACAAAAGAGATTAAGCCTATTTTCTGCCCTCACTGGGTCAGAATATAAAATTTTATGTAACCTGATTTCCTACTGAATAATAACAAATAACTTTCATCTAGTCTAGTGCTTTTAAAAAAAAGCAATTTACTTAACCTCTCATTCAATTATCACAACAATCCTATGAAATAGATGCTATTATTCCCATTTATAGATGTGGAAACTGAGGCTGAGAGGCTAAGTGTCTGAGGCAGGGTTCAAATTCAGTTCTGACTCCAAGACCAGCACACAAACCACTAACTTATGATGCCTCCCTGAATTTAATATTTTAGAGGGGAAAGTGCTGCTAAGCATGAACATTTTCTCACAGAACATCTGTTCACTTTGCATCAGGCACTAGGGTCCACAGAAGAGAGCATGGGAAGCCTCTGATGTCAAGGTCATTTACTTCCAAAATGGTATTTGCATCACATTGCCAATTTTCATATCATTGCTCTTCTCAGGCAAAGCACGTGGAGCAGCAGTCCTAGGATAGATCTGGACTCCATTCAAGGCAGAGCAGCAGCTAAAGGAAAGAGGGATAGAAAGCTGGGGGTAATTAAGGACAGGGGATGAAGCCTAAACCCAGAGACAGCAGATAAGGTACAATTGGAGCAAAGCATTCATGATACTGTGGGCAAAGAGTGTGTGTATGTGTGAGTGAGTGTGTGAGAGTGTGTGTGTGTGTGTGTGTGTGTGTGTGTGTGTGTGTTGTTTAGATCTTCTTGACTATTTCACACACTTGGATGCAACCCTGGGGAAAATCCCAGTGGAAATAACAACTTTTAGCCCTTGCTGAGCCTTGAGCTCTGCACCGATAAATTAGAATCACACAAAGTTACAACTGGTAAGGACTTTGGGGATCATTTCTTCTAGGTGTTCTTAACCTGGGGTACCTAAGCTTGTTTTTTTTTTAACTTAATAACTTTTTTTTAACATAATTTGCTTCCTTTGTAATTCTATGTAATTTATTTCTTACCTTTAAAAACATTGTTCTGAGAAGGGGTCTACCAGATTGCCAAAGAGGGTCACAACATCAAAAAAAGGTAAAGAACCCATAATCTGGGCCAAACTCCTCATTTTTTTCAGATGAGGAAACTGAGGTCCAATGATAAGATAAAGGGACTTACTGAAGATCACATAGGTAGCTAGCAGCAGAACCAGAATTCAAACTCTGGTTATCTGAATTCAAATCCAAGGCACATCCAGCTGTGCTTGAGGAACCCCATGTTATAACTGAAGTGTACCCTTTGCTGGAGAAGAGCCCTGCTTTCCAATGTTTCTTTCCTGAGTCATAGAACTCTACTGGCACCACAGGGCTTTGTGAAGGAAGCCCTCTTCAGCCAGAGTCAGAAATGGCAATAATTTCCAAGAGCGGGGAGGGGGAAAGGTGGGGAGGGTAGAGAAAGTCACAAACTTTAGAATCAAGTGATGATTTTCTGGTGAAACTCTGCATGTTGGCTGAAAGACAAGTTTCAAGAGAGCTTTCATAATATTTCCCTGTAGTCTCCATGTTCCCTCTCTTAGAAGTGCTATCGACTTATAGGACTTTTAATATATTAAGTAAAAATATATGTATGGGGCGTGCTTAATACCTGTTTCTTCATTTGTCCATTCAATAAAGTTGTTAGCATATTGCACAAACCATCTTCCTATTAAAGGGATGTGGTTGCAAGTAGCATTGGTTTTACTCAGGTAATTATTTCTGTTTATAGCCCTGTGCTAGGAAATTATCAGCGGGAGCTGTTAATAATTCACAATTTCATCACTGAATGAGGAAAAGGTTTTCACATGTATTTTCAACGACTTCCTCCTATGGTGAGTGTGGGTGTGCAGTGAGAGCTAGGGCTTGCTTCTTCTTGTAAGCATTCGGGGGGTGGGGGGTGGAGGAGGGGGAGTTTGGAAATCTGCAGTCAGCCAGTGACTTCTCTAATGGAGGTCATGGGGGTGGGGAGTCCTGTCCTCATGGAGTCTACATACTTTGTTTGACTTCACGCAGGGCAACATCATTTCCCAGTTTTTTCCTTGGGACCACTAACATGAACAGATGTTATTCTCATGTGAAGCATAATTGCCCTTATTATTTGAAGTCAAATAGCATCTCATTTCTTTCCTTCCTCAGACAACTCTTACTCTCACTCAGTCCTAGTTGAGGATGGATTAAGAATGAGTGTGGTATTAGAATGAGAATAGGAAAAGCCCTGCCAGTTTCTAGTTATCTTTAGACCCTTAGACTTCCTTGTAGAGGGATCAGAGGATAATCTTTGATCCGCTTTTCTTTATTAGTGAGGTCAGAAGTCTGATCTCGTACTCTGAAAACTATCATAGATAGGCTCATCCTAGAACAACTCTAAATTCCGAGGACATGGTACTCTTGGATATTCCTCATATCAAGAAGGACCTGGGAGCTCCCAGGAAAGTTTTGGAGTAGAGGTGATAGGCAGGGGGTAGGTCCCACTGTGGCTACAATCACAGCTGGTTTATAACCACAGCTGGGCAAGTAAAAAAAAAAAGGAAAGATGTTTGCCTAATCCTTTTCCCGACTCCTCCTGCCAAGTCTGGCTCCTTGTTGAAGATCATTTAGTGAGGTGGGGCACAGTGCTGAATGCCATATTTTTTTGAAGTTGGCTGGAGAGGAGCCAAGATTTTCTTGCTCTATGACCTTATGTCCTTGTTCACTCTGGCAAATTTGATTATTACAGAGATGGAGCCTTGCCTGCTCCCCCCAAAGGGAACCCTTTTATAATTGTATAGGATGCAACCCCAAATAGTGCACATCCCTGGAAATCACGAAGCTTTTTGACAGGAAGATAGTTGCCTTAGAAATTTGTAGCTCTGCTATGGAGTGTTAGTTTTCTTTCTTCAAATTTCAGTCTCTCCCTTTTCCTTCTCCAGGTTTCTCTTTCAAAGGCCAAATGTCACTACACAGGCACTACAGAAACAAGAAATAAAAGTCCAACTTTTACAAAACATTCTTGTCTGGAAGGAGGGAGATCACCCTTGAAGAAACATCGAGATTGGCTATGATGGTTACACTAAAATTTCATACTGTCCTACATATTAAATCGGACATGTAAGGCACACCTGACTCCAAGGCTGATCTATGTTGGCTGAGAGATTCCTCATAAGGAATTCCATCTATTAATTCAATCACGAGTCAAGTCCACCCTTCCTCCCTCCCCCAGAAGTAAAGTATATGATTATTTATTTACTATTCTGATTTTACTTTTTGCCTTCTCCCTTTATTTTTACTTTCTAAAATAAAGTCAGTCAGAAAGCATTTATTAAGCACCTATTGTGTGCCAGGTGCTATACTAAATATTGAGGTCAAGGAACCATAAAATGTTGAGATTTAAGGTTTAGGGGTGCTCAAGACCCCAAAATACCAACACTCCCAAGTCCTGCTGAATGAATTTGACTCAAGTCTTCTCTCAGCCAAAAAAAAGCGAAGTTTATTAAAAGTTTGCCATAATGGGTAGACTTTTAAGGAACCTCGGTATCTGTGATGCTTGTACTGGATAAGCCAGCCAGAATAATTTGACACAGTGATTCTGCACTAGAAAATTCTCCACCTTCTCTCCTCTTATGGAGGCAAGATGGAGTTTTATATACAGAAAGGTTATGGGAGGAATCTAGGGGTGGTCTAGAGGAGAAGGTTGGGGAGGGTCTTCAGGAGTCAGATGAGGTCAATTAGTGATTAAGGGTGGGAAGTAGCTGAAGGCTACCTGGAGACTACAGACAATTAAGCTAGGCCAGTTCAAGGGTGGATTGATATTTTGATATGCTCAGCCAGTTTGGGCCCAGCCACAATGTAAGGCTTATGGCCTCGTGCAAATGCCTCATCAAATGGGACAATTTAATCAGAGTTCAAGGGGGTTCCCAGAGCCTGTACCTCATAACTGTTTTTAACTTTCTCTATCAAATATTTCTTTGTCCTAGAATTTTTTCCCTGCCATGCTTTAGGAGCATCACCTGTGACCTATTTTGCCTTCTCAGTGAAAGGATAGTATATGTGCCAAATGACCACTTAAGGGAACATTCTAGGCATACTGGCCTCCATGTGATGAGGTACAGGCTCTGGGAACCCCCTTGAACTCTCCTTGATTCTTCCCATTTGAGGAATTTTCCTGAGGCTATAAGCCTTTTATTATCCCTAGACCCAAATCTCTGTTACTAGCCTAGCCCTCCACTGTCCAGCTACCCCCCACCCTTAATCCTCCCAAAATATCTATACCCAAAACTGTTACACTCTAGAACTGGCCTAGCCCTACCTGTCATCTCCAGGTAGCCTCCACTTACTTCCAACCCTTAATCTCTCATTACTTGAGTCTGACCTCATTGACTCCTCCTGAAGACTCTTCCCAAACTCCTCCTCTAGACCACCCCTAGATTCCGCCCACAACCTTTCCGTATATGACCCATCTTGCTTCCTTGAAGGAGCCAAGAATTTTCTAGCCCAGACTCTGTGTCAGATCATTCTAGCTCCCTTGTCCAATACAATATAAGTATCACAGATACTTATAAACTTTGCTTTACTTTGGCTGAGAGATAACCTGAGTTGAATTCATTTGGCAGGACCTGGAGCATTGGTATTTTGGGGTCTCGAGCACCCCTAGCCTAAACCTCAACATTTTATGGTTCCCTGACCTCAACACATGATCCTTCCAACTCTGAGTTCTATGATTCCATGAAACTTTGCCTGTTGTAAATGAGAGATGGCATCTTCACTCAGGATTTCAGGGTCATATTTATTATAAGACATAAGAGTCACCCTGACAGATGATCTCTCTGCATGCTTCCTTATTTCAGAATGATGATATCAGGGTGAAGGGAAATGGGATTACTCCACTCAATGAAAATCCTGGATTATTGAACACAATCCCACCTCAGACCTATGGAATCATGGGATTTCATAATCCAACCTAAATTTTTTCCTTTACAGCTTTCATCCCATTTTTATTGATTCTTTTTTTCTGAAACCAAACAGAATTAGTTTTCGAATTTCAAGGTATAAGTAGTTGAAGACAGCTATGATGTCTCCCCTAGTCTTCTCTTTTCCATCTCCACTTCTTTCAACCAATTATCATACAACATGACCTTCACTGTTCTGGTTGCCCTCCTCTAATTGTTGTGGTTGTCAATATCCTTCCTAAACTGATGAATCTGAATGCACCCTCTACTTCAGCATTTTGGAAGAGCAGATATCACCAGTGTGGGCACTTATTCCATCAAAGCGGGGAAAATCATTACCTGTTGGGCAGACCTCTGGATAGGAGTCGCTCACAGGTTGGCAATATGTTTTTGTTTTTGTTCTTAATGACAAACACATTCTTCCACTGGGTCTTTTCCAACCCAGCTGGATCTGTTAGAACTTACACCTAGGCACAGAGAACCCAAGTTGAAAGTCCAATGTGAGAACAAAGTTCACAACTAGAGATAAAATTTGTGAAACCACTTACATAGAGGCAGAGCTGTAGCTAGGAATCTTGGGGTTTCCATCGGCCTCAGCTACAAGGGAAAGAAAGATATCACCAGACTGGAAAGTAGTCCAACTGGGAAGAAGATACGGATTTGGGAATCACCTACATAATGCTGATAAATGGGTAAATGAAATTACCAAAGGGGACATCATAGAAAAAGAATTTAAGGAAGTTAGGGCAGATGTGTTAGCTGGGGAGAAAGTGGACCATCTGGTATGCTACGTGGTATTTTAAACTGGGAAACAAGTACTTATTTTAAACTAATTATCCTTATCAACTAGGTGCTAAGGTATGCTAACATAGGAGTGAAAGTGAAGTTAGCCCCCTTTTAAATTTCATTGCCCCAGGGAAAAGCTCCAATTATACCAGTCTAGTTTTACCTTGGGATTGAAAAGAGAAAGTTTAGAGGAAAAGGAACAGAGGGGAAGAGAGAGAAAGAGGAATGGAAAGAGAGATCATATTGGGAACACTTACATTTAGGTGAAGAAGGCTGAATGGTCAGAAGATAATCATACTAACTCACATTTATGTGATTTTATTTTTTTTTTTACAAAGTGTTTTCCTCATAGCCACCCTTTGAAAAAGGCAAGACAAGCATTCATTCTTTTATTCCTTCTTCCAGCAAGCATTAAATACCCATTGACTTCAGAGCATGCTGGCGGGGGAAGACATTGTGCCTTCCTCCATTGGAGCTTACTGATATAAGAGTATCAGATTTCGACATGAATAGCTAGCTATAATACACACTATTACATGTAGGTAATTGTTAAAGGAGCCATTTGTTGAATTGAATTGAATTGAATCAGTACAGGCCTAGCTGTGCACAGGTCAGGACATTTATAGACCAGGAATATGGGAGTCATTATGCCAGGGCCACATAGCCAGATACCTATTAATCCTCTCAAATCCAGAGACTATAGAAGTTGCAGCCAAGATCTGAGTTCAGGTCTCTGGCTCTAAGGCAAGCATTCTTTCCACTGCCTTGTACTGGAGAATTGGGGAGGTTTTCTTTCAACTTTGACAGTCATTTCACCTGTGTGGTGAGAAAGTTTATCAGAACCTATTCTGAGAACAGGCTTTGACAGAGGATGGGAAAGGATCTCTTGAGAAAACATGACATTTGAGAGGAAGGAGTCACATTAGGGAGAGGGAGAGCGGGCAAGGCTTTGAGAGGGATGAGTGGGTGACTAAAGACAAATATGGCCAGTTTCACAATTTTGAGGTTCCTAGTAAGTCACATAACCACCCGCTCAGCCTTGGTAGGTGCATGTTAGCTCTGGGGGCTCAGACAAAAAAATGTGTCCGCTTGTTAAAAAAAAGGGGGGCAGACCTTCCTGGACATGACAGCCATGACACACAGTGACCAGAGCCCCCTTTGATTCCTGCTTCATCTGCTGCCCCATTTCTACTCAGCTCAACCTTTATTCTTTCCAAAGCTATGGCCTGTATATAGCCTGTGTTAATCTATTAGCACAGTTGTTCAGACACAGGCTTTAGTGACTCTTTCCAGCCCCAAGACCTACCAATATGCTGTCACTTCAGACTGTTAGATTTAAGTTGACATCATCATCCTAAAGGTCAGATGTCTATATTAACCACAAATCTGCCTGGGCTTTTGGTGGGACTTTTTTTTGTGTTACTTATACTAATTTTCATTTGAGAGAAACAAAAAAATCAACAAACATAGAAAAGTACACCACTTCACAAATAATTCACCAGCTGCAACCCTTTTTACAATCATTTTCATAAGCAAACTTCTGGTCTTTTTCAAGGTGAAATTATTATATCTTGTTGGAAAAATTCTTTTTTTTTATGTCAAGTTGGCAAAGGTTTATTGTTAGGTTATTCAGCAAGCAGAAGTTCTTTTTTTGTTTTTTTTTTAAACAAATGCTTTATTAACTTCTGTTTTACATCATTCATTTCCGCCAGATTTTGAGTTACAATCATTTTCCCCCTATTATTCCCCTACCCAACCTCCCAGAATAGTAGTCCCACAAGATATCGCTTCCTCCAATCTGCTCTCTCCCATACCTTCTCCCATACCCCCATCGACTTTTCCATTAGAGGAAGGTGAATCTTTGTGTCCCAATGACTGCACATCTTATCTCCCTATTACAAGCAAAAGAGTATTAATAATAGTATTTATATATATTTGAAACATTTAATGTTACGACCTCAAATTTCAGATCCATTTCCTTCCTCCGTTGTCACCCATTCCTTCTTGGGAGATAAGTAATTCAGTATATGTTGTACATGTCTAGCTATGCAAAACATTATCATAGTAGATATATTGTGCAAGGCTGCTTATAATTCCCTCCCACTCATCCCACCCCCCACCTGGTCCATTCCCTACATGATCCTGTCCCTCTTCTATAGTGGGTACTTCCAACCTCCCCTCACCCCAAGGATGCCCTCCCATCCATCATCCCTCCTCTCATCCCCCTTCCCCCTATCCTGCTGCAGGTTGAGATATCCCATTTAGTATGTATGTCATTTTCTCCCTGAACCAAATTCAATGTGAATGTGGTTTTGCTTTTTTAGCCTTCCTTATTCTCCCCCTCCTTTGCAACCACTTCCCCTTGCTTCTTCTACATGGGATAGTTTACCCTACCCTGTCTCTCCCCATCTCCTCTTGCCACTTTCCTCTCTCACCTCATAATTTCATCCCTTGAGTATTCTCCCTTCCCAACAAATTCAACCTATGCCCTCTATCCATATATAACTGTAACCATATACACACACATTCACATATGTATTCATATGACCACACACCCTTCTTCCATTATTTTCATAGTGAGAAAGATATCATCAGTCACAGTTATTGCTTTTCCATATAGGAATGAAAATAGTTCAACTTTGATAAGTTCCCCTTGATCTCTCTTCCCCGATTACCTTCTCAGGCATCTCTTCCTTCCTGTGTCTGGATGTCAAATTTTCTATTCAATTCTGGTTTTTTCCTCAAGAATGCTTGAAAGTCCTCTATTCCACTGAATGACCATATTTTCCCCTGGAACAAAATACTCAGTTTTGTTGGGTAGGTGACCCTTGGGTTCATTCCCAGTTCTTTTGCCCTCTGGAATATCATATTCCATGCCCTTCGATCTCTCAGTGTAGAAGCTGCCAGGTCCTGGGTTATTCTGATTGTGTTTCCACAATATTGAAATTGTTTCTTCCTGGCTGCTTGTAGTATTTTCTCCTTGATCTGGGGATTCTGGAACCTGGCTATAATATTCCTGGGAGTTTTCTTTTTGGGATCTTTTTCAGGAGGTGATCTGTGGATTCTTTCAACCTCTATTTTGCCCTCTGGATGTAAAACATCAGGGCAGTTTTCCTTGAGAATTTCTTGAAGGGTGATTTCTAGATTCTTTCCTTGATCATGGCTTTCAGGTAGTCCAATAATTTTTAAATTGTCTCTCCTGGATCTATTCTCCAGGTCAGTGTTTTTCCCATGAGATATTTCACATTGCCTTCTAATCTTTCATTTGTTTGGATCTGCTTAACAGCATCTTGATTTCTCATAAAGTCACTAGCTTCCATTTGCTCCAGTCTAACTCTGAAGGAATGAATCTCCTCAGTGAACTTTTGAGATTCTTTTTCCATCTGGCAAATTCGACTTTTTAAGGCATTCTTCTCCTCATTGTCCTTTTGGGCCTCCTTTGCCATTTGAGCTAGTCTATTTTTTTTTTTAAGCAATTGGGGTTAAGTAACTTGCTCAAGGTTACACGGCTAGTCATTTGATTTATGCGTGGGTGCTCATTTTCTGAGGCCGGATCTGATCTCGGGTCATCCAAACTCCGAGGCCGGCGCTCTTACTCACTGCGCCACCTAGCCGCCCCTTTAGGGCAATTGGGGTTAAGTAACTTGCCCAAGGTCACCGCTGCGGTTTTGTTTGTGCGGATTAAGTGTCGGAGGCCGGCTCCGAACTCAGGTCCTTCTGATTCCAGGGCCGGCGCTCTATTCACTGCGCCACCTAGCCGCCCACTGACTAGTCTATTTTTTAAGGTGTTGTTTTCCTCAGTCAGGCTGTTGACCCTCATTTCATACTTTTCCTGCATCCTTCTCATTTCTCTTTCTAATTTTTCCTCCACTTCTCTTATTTGATTTTTAAAGTCCTTCTTAAGATCCTCTATGGCCTGCAACCCGCTCATGTTTTCCCCTGGGGCTTTTGGAGCAGGACTTCTGACCTCACAGTCCTTTTCCCACTCTATGCCCCCAAAATAGGAGTCTAGGGTTGCATTTTTCTGTTTCCTTTGCCTTGGCATGTTGCCACTTAATTGCTTGACTTTTGGGCTTGTTGCCACACTATGGCTTTAAAGGCCAGATAGAGGAATTTTCGTCCCGAACGTGTGGGGGGCAACTTCCGTTTCTGGCAAGCTGTAAACCACCCACAACTTCCACCCTAGATCACAATCCAGATCCAGGGAGGTTAAAGCAAGAGCGATTACCCCCCAAGACTGATCGCTGGATCTCCCCACGATTTGTAGGCTGGGAGCCAGAGCTGCCTCTGAAAACTACAAAATGGTGTGTGTCCTCAGCGGCTTCTAGCCCCCAGGGGAGGGAGCTGACGCATTCCCCAAATACAGGTCTCAAAGTCCATAGGACACTAACCTCTTACTTTGTCCTAGGCATGTCTATGTTGATAATTCTGGAGTCGCCACAGCTTCTGGTGTTCTGGGGTTCCTCCAGCCGGCTGCTGGCCCTGCCGCCCTGGGGCTAAAACCTCAGCTCATGCGGACCTGGGCTCGGCTCGGCTCCTGTGCTCTGCACACTGCCAGGTCCCAGACCACTGCGCTGGTCCTTCCTGCAGGGCTGCTGGGCTGTCCTCAGCGGGAGGTTAGCTTCTCTGTGTCGTTCTGTGGGTGCTGGGGCTCCAGAAGTTGTTCAGAGTCCCCTTTTACTTAGTTTGGGGGGGAATCTGGGGGCAGAGAGGCTTGGAGGAGCTGTTTCTACTCCGCCATCTTGGCTTCGCCCTGGTGGGACTTTTTTTTAAAGCAACTTTCTTATAGCATGTAAAAGCTAGAGCTCAACCCACCATGACTATTATTATTAATTGCTATTATAGTTCAGACCATTGATTTCAGACTGAATTGCATGTTAAATCAAAGGCTTTATTACGTATTAAATATAAATAAATTAGTGAGGTGATTTGGTAGATCAGAACACTGGACCTGACACAGAAAGACCTGAGTTATGAGAGAAATGATTATTAATGCCAATTAATATTAGGATTCAGGTTTTTTCTCTTTTTACTTCCTCATTCAAAGACCAGACCTTGTAGATTAATCAATCTCTGAAGGATAAGGGTTGACCATAGGATTGGCCTAATCTGGGAATATTCTCCTCAGTCTTGGACAGGACTCCACCCATCTAGAAGAGTTTATTTCTGATGAAAGTGTAAAGAGAATCTAATCTAGGTGTGAATTCTGGCCCATTATTCAAATTAAGTGATTTGGATGGAGAAGGAGCCCTTTGTCTAGATTTCCTGAGGCAATTGCTCACCAATCAGGGTTGATCTTTGCTAGGGCATTCACTTTTCCAAAGGTGTTTAAGCATTTCATAATAAGCATGAGTCATTTTTGGTTACCAAAAAGACCACTTACCATCAATTTGTTGATTATTTGCTGGCCTAATTAATAAGTTAATTACTTATTACCCAGAAACTCTGTCTCTCAGACTTTTCATTCATTTCAGTTGGAATACTGACTCAGACACTACATGTGGCATCCTGGCTAAGTCATTTAAACTCTCTCACCCTCAGTTTCTTCATCTATGAAATGGATATAATAATGGCATCTTCTTCACAAGCTTGTTGTGAAGATCAAATGAGATGATATATACCCCCAATACTTTGCAAGCCTTAGAGTGCTGTACACATATATTGCTATTATATGAATGTCGAGGATGCTTTGTTATTATTTTTGTTTCTATTATTTGAATGTGAATGATGGCATTCCTGGTTTTTCCTTCTTTCAATGTTCCCCAACCCAAAGAGCCAAAGTAATTATTGATTCAGATCCACAGTCCTCAAACGCAACTTCCTTTTAATGTGCTTCTTCCTCTATTAGAATATAAACTCCTTGAGGGCATGATTTATCTAATTGTCTTGGGTTTTGATCCTAGCTATTTAAGAAAGTGTCTGAAAACAAAAACAGTGTCTAACATAGTAAACAATGAATAAATGCTTCATTCATGCATGCATTCATTCATTCATTCATGCATTCATTCATTCATTCCATGTGACATCTGAGCTGGAAGAGCTTGGAAGACAGGAACTCTCTGTTACCATGTCCTACTACTTAAGGAGCTCACGCCAAGGAAAATAGCAGTCACCTCTCTTAGAGATAGCTCTCTATAACATAACACAAGGTCGGATTCAGGGACCACAACCACAATGGTCCATGACCCCATTTGGAGATGCCTAAGCCATAGCAAGAAGTGTCTCTCCACCAACTTCCTTTGCCCCCTATTATTTACATTTTTATGTGACCTCACAACTCTTTTTAGTGGTCACCTTTAGTATTTATTTCTGATGAAAGCGTAAAGATTAAGTAATGTTTGTAGACTGTGAATTTTAATAACTGACTTATTTTTAAAGTTTATTTTCTAATTTAATTATTATAATTATATTACTATTATAATATAATACTATATAATATAATTAAAATTATTATAACAAAAACTTATTTTTAATTTTAACAATTTAATAACTGACATTCTTTAATGGAATGAATCTTGGTTTTCAGACCTATCTTTGCCCTTTACTAGCTGTGTGACTTTGGAAAGTCCTCTGTCCATTCCTCAGTTTGGACTGGGGCCAGTGCCAACTGACTCAAGAACCAATTGTTAAATGTTCAGTTTAAGTCTTTATGCTTCAGAAATCAGCTACAAATCAGGGATTGAATTGTTTTATTGATTATCTAGACTAGAAAATCAATAAAACAATAATCTAGAATTATTTTAGACTTAAGAAAGTGATGGAGAAATGTTAATGATGCAGATTAAGCTTAAAATTGTGTGGTGTGTACATTTTTTATTCTCAGAGTGTTGGTTCAACATTTTCCAGAATACCATTGCATTCTGTAATTCTGTTGAGTCATTCTTCAATCACGTCCAACTCTCCATGATTTGGCAGAGACACTGGAGTGGTTTGCATTTCCTTCTCCAGCTAATTTTACAAATGAGGAAACTGAGGCAAACAGGCTTAAATGACTTGCCCAGTGTCACACAGCTAAATAAGTGAGGTCATATTTGAACACAGTAGGATGTCTTCCTGACTCAAGCTCAGCGCTCTATGCACTATGGCACCACCTGGTGGCCCTCGACATCACATGAGTTTCTGAATACAGTACATTCATTCCTCCCCTTTCTACTCAACACCACCTAACCGCCCCTTTGTTGAATCGCCTTCCCCTGCCATAGCTAAATAAATCTACATTTGTAGATGGATTGAATCTGTTGAATGGGCCAAGAATAATTCATTTCATTCCATTATCAAACTAAAACTACCAGAAAACTGGCCCAAATTAGACCAGAAAACCCTTTTACTTGCCCCATCCCAAGAATAAACACTGAAACATAGCCAGTCTGTTCTGGCTTCAAGACAAGACATAAGACAAAAGATAGCACATTGTCTGTGTCAGAGCATAAAAGTCCCTCTGCATGCTTAGTTCAGGAGGAATTCTTACTTTTGAATTCTCCCATAGCTGCATGATCCTAGATAAAGTTTTTGTTCTTACCTATGTCCTCAATTGTGAGCCCTGGAGTTCCCCCCCCCCCCCCCACATCGTTTAGAGTATGAGACTTGTATTCAGGAAGTCCTGAGTTAAAATCTGCTTCAGATATTTACCAGCTGTTTGACTCTGGACAAGTCACGTAACCTTTCCCAGTCTCAGTTTCCCCATCTGTGAAATGGGAAGAGTAATAACACCTATTTCACAGTGTGGTAAAGATTAGGTGAGATAATATGTGTGAAGTACATTGCAAACCTTAAAGGAATATATAAATATATATAAGCATGGCACAAGAACTGTTGGATCATTGGATGTCAGAATTAAAAGTGACTTCAGAAATCATTTAGTTGAGTCTGTCCTTCTGTCATTTATAGATGAAGAAACTGAGACCCAAAGAGGACAATAAGAACACACATGTATGCACACACATGTGTGTATCTATATGTATACATGTGCATAACACATGCCTGTATATATGTGTAAATATGTGCACACATATATACACACACAGAGACACACAATTTATCAGAAGAGGATAAAGACCCGTGGAAATCTGAGTTTCCATTTTCTATTTTACTAGATAAAATTCTTTGAAGAACACAGTCATCTAAGCCCCAAAGGGTAGAGAATAGTAAAATCTGGTGAGAAGGTGATGGGAGCTACTCCAAGAGTTTCTTTCTTATTTCTAGGGGAGAGTGGATTAGTTACTGAGTCTCTCAACCCATTCTATCCCCAATTCCTATTGTAACCAGTCAAAAGAGGCTGTTGGTTGAGAAAACCTACTCCTTATTTTTCTGGGATAGTAGCAAAGAATATTTATTTGTAGATAACTATTTAGTAATTCATTAACCCCACAAACAGTAGAAAAAGTTGTTTTTTTTTCTGGGTTCCTGAATATTTAAAAATGAAATCTTGATAGAGTAACAATTCTACTTCTTTGGTACTAACTCTGGTATGAATCAAAATTCTCCCAGAGCTAGATTGTATCCAGAGGGATAATCCTGTGAAATATGATTTATGAAGCCATTATCAAGTGGGAATTTGCTAATAAGAAAGCTAACTGTTTAAGCTAGGGCAAGTCCATGAGGGAGTGGTAAGAGGTAGAGAAGGGGGAGAAAGGGAGGCATCATAATGTAGCTGACTAGTATTGAGTGGTAAGATCTGGGACTCAAAAGCCTAGGGATACTGATTCACTATCAGCATTCAAACTCAGCATGACCAAAACAGAACTCATTATCCTTTTTCTTTAAACCAGCCTTTCTTCTGGACTTCCCTAATACACTACAGGACACCATCCTTCTCCTAGGTTCACCAACTCAGTGTCTTACTAGGACTTTATTCTCATTCATGCCATATGTCTAATCAAAATCACCAAATCCTGTCATTCCCAAAACTACAACATCTCTCTTATAATCACCCTCCTCTCTGCTCATAAATGATACCATTGTAATCCCAGCCCCTGCTCTTTATCTGTTCCTTGTTTCAAGTCTTTTGGCACTCCAATCCATTTTCAAAAGAGTGGTCAAAGTGATTTTTCTAAATTGTAGGTTTGATTATGTCACTTTCCCCTACTGAATAAACTCTAACGACTCCCTGTTACCTCCTGCATCACATAGAAACTACTTTTTTTTTGTATCCCTATCACTTTGCACAGTACCTTGACATATAGTAAGTGCTTCATAAATCCTTGCTGATTGACAGACTAAATCATTTTGAATTTAAAGTTCTTTACAACCTGACCCCTTCCTCCTTTTCCAATCTTCTTACATTACTACATTCTACACTCCAACCATATTGGACAATTTGGTTTTTCTCACACACGACACTCCATTCTCATCTCAGTGTCTCTATACTGGTTGTCTCCCATGTCTGGCATGCTCTCTTTCCTCGCCTCCCTTTCTTAGAATCCCTGGCTTCCTTCAAAACAACTCAAACACCAGCTTCTCCAGGAGATCCTTCCTAATCCTCCCAGGGCTAGTCCTCTCTTCCTCTCTGAGGTTATCTTTCATCTACTCTAAATACTTCATGTATGTACCAATTTATTTCTATAGGGGCATCAATCTTTGGAAGAACCCCTAAACCTAGAATGCTCATAATTTAATCACAAGGTATTAATAAAGTGTTGATCCATAATAATGTAGCCATTCCTAGTGATGCCTTTATGAGGAGGGAACACCAATTTGATTAATTCAAGAAGGGGAAAAAAAACTTGATAGACTGAAGAAACCAATTAGTCAAGTGGCTAGTGGCTTTAAATGGCTAAGCCTGGAAATTTCAGCAGTTGGAGACTTATTGAGACATTTCAAAACCTGTGAACATGCCTGGAGATAGGAGGAGAAAATTTCTCTCATCTTTTCCCCCTGATCAGCCTCCCTACCCTACTGTGGTATGTAGATATTTAGAAATAGCCAGGGTTCTAATTTCCTTTTTTTCCCCCTGTGGGGGGTGAGGAGGGAAAGAGAGAAAGAGAGAGAGAGAAAGAGAGAGAGAGAGAAAGAGAGAGAGAGGGAGAGAGAGAGAGAGAGAGAGAGAGAGAGAGAGAGAGAGAGAGAGAGAGAGAGAGAGCTTTCCTTAATTAGCTTAAATCCATTTGAACAAATCAGGCTCTGTAACCATCCAAAGCAGCTGCGTTTTGAGCTTTGCCCAGAATATATACTGTCAATTTCCTATTCAGTTAAAATTAAGAAATACCTTCATTGATAACACCATGCACTGGTACAGCCCTTTATAGTTTTTCTTTTTAAAAGTTTTTATTTACTTTATTTTTAATTTATGGAAGAAAACAAACAATTACACAACATACTATAATAAAAAGATTGTTGCACATTAAACTGCAAATCTATTGTGTACACCTTTTTATTCCTTTTAAATATACAATAAAGTTATCATGTAAATTTAAAAAAAACTTTTTTTCTTCCTTACACTGCCCCACCCTAGAGAGGGCTACTGTTAGACGAAATAGATATATAAATGTAAAAGTATTTTATACAGACGTCTATTGATCAGTTTTTCAAAATGCTTTCACATACATGAATCTCATTTGATCTTTACAATAACCACAAGAGGTAGGCAGTCAAGGATTATAATCTTCATTTTAAAGTTTATATTACATTGCATTTTACAATGAAATTGAGGCCCAAAGAGGATAATCAATCAATTAATCAATCAATACTCATTTAAAATGCTTCCTCTGTGCCAAAAGCTATGAAGACTGCAGGCTGGGGAGAGGGGAGTGGGTTAATGACTTAAGGTCAGGGTCAACGTATTTAAAACTGGAAGGACATTTTGAAGTCATCTAGCTTTACTTCATTTTATGGATGAGGAAATGGAGACAGAGAACAATGAATTGAAGGTCATGCAGGGAGTAAATGGAAGAGCCTAGATTCAAACCTAGGTCTTGGATCCCAAATCCATTGAGTCATGGAGCCCAGGAGTAGAATTGAAACAAACAAGTTAGTGGCATTATTTTTTACTTCCTAAAACTATATGTGTATCCCATAGTTTAGATGTGGTCTTATAAAAAGGTTTTAAAGAACTGGCAAAAAATATTTTCATGCGCTTAAATAGATTACTTTGCCAAAAAACGTTAAGATTTTTGGTGCAAACTGAAAACCTTCAGTACCTCCTTAGCTCCACTAGAGGGTGCTGTTAAATAGCACAAGGAGGGATTTTAATTGCCTCTATTACAGTAGAGTCATTGAAAGAGTGTTTGCCCTGAGACGCTACTTTAGGAGTAAGGAAATAACACCCACGGTGTGGTTTATAGGATCATAGATCTTGAGCTGGAGGAGACGTTAAAAGTCACATATTCCAGTTTTGTCAAACTCAAATAGAAATCAGTCCCTGTGGTGTTGCATATTGACTTAGAAAACCACAAATTAACATTATCTAGATTACATTTTATTTTTATTTACTTTGTTAAACATTTACCAATTACATCTTGATCTGGTTTGGCAGCATTGTGAAGATTAAGCCTGGACCCAAAGTTCATACCTGTGACACCTTGGATATACTTCAGTTCTCTCATTTAACAGATAAGGCAACTGAGACCCAGGTGGGTTAATGATAATAGCTAACACAGCACTTTACAAATATTATCTCATTTGATCTTCTTCATAATCCTATGATCCTGGCAGTATTATTATCCTCATTTTATAGATGAGAAACTCAGGTAGATAGCAGTCAAGTGACCTGCCCAGGTTCACACAATTAGTGAGTGTTAAACTCGGGTCTTGCTGACTCCTGACTTTATCCACTGCATCGCCAAGCTGCCTGGTTAAGAAAATTAGCCAAGGTCACATAGCTAGTAAATGGCAAAGGAAGGACTAGAAAGGACAATGGTAATGACTGAAAACTTGGGGATATTGGTGTGAATGTGAATCCTGGACATATCCCTAAGAAAATAATAACCTTGTAAACATCTCCTAGAAAAACTCTTGCAGTGCATCCTCCTTGGTGGGGGATTTGGGGAAACGGAGGCATTCTCCTTTCATAAATCCCCAAACAATGCCCTCAAATGCTTAGACAGTAGCTGTAGTTAGAAGCACTACACACTCAGAGTGGTTCAATACTATGGTTTGGCAGTCAAGAAAGAGCAAATGCCCTTTTTGGTCGTATTAAGAAAGATGCCCTTGAGAAAGAGAAAGGGGATTCATTCAGGGTATTCTCTTCAGTTGGTGGGAGGGCATCATTTAGGAAGGACATTAACGAGATGGAGGTAAGGATACTCAGAATAAATAAGAGAGATGGAAGCACAGGAAGACTGATTGGAGGTGCTTGGGATGGTCAGCATAAGACAGAACTGCAGGGATTTGGTGGTTCTATCAGAGCATTCCCCACAGAGTAGGAGAGGCCAAGTCTACTTCCCTGAGACCTCAGAGGGCACCATAAGGGAGGTCAGGCAGAGTCCTTGTTCTGTTTTCAGTTCTGAGTTTGGCATTCTCCATGAGTGCCTCCTTGAGTAACTTTGGGCAAAGTGGGTAATGTTATTGCTCATTGAAAATGTGTGAGGCATTGCCCTTAAACACACCCAAAATGAAAGCTGACCTGGCCACTGAATTGAAGCATTGGACTTTTCTAAGTACTAATGAACTCCTAAGTCCGGTGAAGCTGGAATCTGAGAAGCTGCCATTTACATGGGTCTCTAACATTTGCTGAAGGCAGCTATTTGGTGCAGTGGATAAAAGTGCATTGCAGGGCCTGGAGTCAGGAAGACCTGAGTTCAAATCCGGATCCAAACACTTACTAGCTCTGTGACCCTGGACAAGTCACTTAACTTTGCCTCAGTTTCCTCAACTGTAAAATGAGATGGAGAATGAAATGGCAAACCACTCCACTTTCTTTGCCAAGAAAACCCCAAATGTGGTCATGAAGAGTTGGACGTGACAGAACAACAACCAAGGTTTACAAAACACTTTATGCACATTATTGCATTTGGTCAGTCATCAAGCCTTTGTTAAGCACTTTATTATTGCTAAGCATGAGCAGAGACTTTTTTTTGCCATTCTTTGTATCCCCAGTGTTTAGCACAATCCCTAGCACATAGTAGGCTCTATAATAAGTGCTTGTTGACTACTGACTGACTTACTGACTGAAAGGCACCAATAGGCCCAGCCCTGGAGGAGTTTTTCATTTAATTTGGTGGATCTAATGCTATGTATGAATTGAGCTAAATTGTGAACTTATTCTATCCCCTACACCAGAGACCAAAGTAGCTGCTTCCAAGGTATTGGAGAAAATGCTTTGTTCTTGTTAGATTTTTGAAGTAAATATCCTTTCTAAAACTACTTTTTAGCAATTGGATCCCTAAAATGGTGGCTTGAGTCAATGGCAAGGGAGAGATATTCTCCAGCTCTTTGGGGAGCATTGGAGAACCCAGAAGGAAGGGTAAAAATGTAACAGCTCTGGTCCTGAGAGAGGAAGACCAGAATGTCCATTTTCATGTTACATTAACATATAGATGACTGTCAGACATCACTTAAATAGAATGTGTTATCTCTTACCATTTGTCAGTGCAGATGGATAAGGCTTCTTCCTAGTATGACTCCAGGAACATTTCCATAACTCCTGAGCATTTTTCTACCTAATATATATGTGGAGGTGGGCTTTTTGGGGGGGTGGTAATTAGATTCTTATTGACTTCTGGATGTTTATGGATTGTTACTGAACTCTTGCTATGAATCTACAATAAACTAGACACATGGGCCACAATTTACTCTATCATCAGAGCCACAAAGTTCACACAATTCAATTTAAATGGGGATATTTTAATAAGGATGCCTAACATTTATATAGCACTTGCAAAGTACAAAATGTTTATCTCAGAGTCATAGAATTTGAAATTTGGAAGAAACAGCATTAGTGGCTGTCTGATCTAATCCATATGCAAAAGAAAACCCCACCATAACATAACTGGTGGAATATTGGATTGTAAGGTGCTCAGCTAGCTTTTCAAAGGCAGGGATTTCTTCACCATTTTCTTTGAATATTCAGCACCAAGAACAGTGCCTGGTGCATAATAGATGCTTAAGAAATGCTTATGGAGGGGCAGCTAGGTGGCACAGTGAATAGAGCACAGGTCTTGGAGTCAGGAGGACCTGAGTTCAAATCCTGCCTCAGACACTTGACACACTCTAGCTGTGACCTTGGGCAAGTCACTTAACCCCAATTGCCCTCCCTGCCCCTCTCCAAAAAAGAAAAAAAAAGAAATGCTTATGGATTGATTGATTGGTTGTCCTTTAATGGGTGAAGAAATGGAGGTTTTGGAGCGTTGAATCACTAATTCAGTGTCATGGAGAGACTAAGTATTAGAATCAGGATTAGACCCCTGCTTGCCTTGCTCCCATTCTAAGTCCCAAGTCTTTTCCTACCATCCCACACTGCCTATGCACCCAGGCAACATATTTGGGCTCATCGTGCAGTATCCCTGATGAGGCATAGCACCTTGAGTATGTATGAATTTAAGTTCTTTGAGGGTAGGCACTGTGCCACTTTTATTTTTGAATCTTCAGCGTTTAGCATGGTGTCTGGAACACAGTAGATGTTTGTAATAAGTGTTTTTGACCACTGGGTGGCACAGTGGATAGAGTGCTAGGGATGAAGTCAGGAAGACTCTTCCTGAATTCAAATCTGACTGCAGACACTTACTAACTATGATCTTGGGCAAATCACTTAACCCTATTTACCTTTGTTTCCTCATCTGTAAAATGAGTTGGAGAAAGAAATGCCAAACCACTCCAGTATCTTTTCCAAGAAAACACAATATAGGTCAAGAAGAGTCAGATACAACTAAAATGACCGAACAACAAGAAGAAAGTGTTTGTTGATGGATTAATAATGCCCTGGGGCCACAGAGTAAAAAAAACAGTTAACACAACTTCCAGACACTCACAGAATAATAGTTCAACAGAATGAAAAGATTTTCAAAGAAATCCTTCCACTTTCCCCTATTATTTCCATTTTGATATGGCTCACTCTAAATAACATATCAACTCCATAAGGAATTTGTAAGTATTTTAGCATAGAAGCTTCTGAGATTCTTCCCATCTCATGAAGAGCACGATGCTATTTATAATTTGCACACAAAATTTCACAAGTCTCCATGACCCTCTTGCTTTAGATGCGTGAAACGTTCTTGGCTGGTGTATTTTAGATACATGAAATCAGCAAACCAGAGACCTTGACAACAGGACGAGTGTACTGCTTTCCCAAAGGAGCCCAAAGAATTTAAAGGATTTAATGTGGTATCCTTGTTGGCAGGCCCAGGAGCTGGAGGAGGTACATGTGATAGTCTGATTTTTTTTTCCAATCCAAAACCTAGAACAAGAGAGAAGATCTACCAAGAGGTTAGAGGTCATGAAGTTAGGTTTAGCCACAGCTCTCCTCATAGCCAAGCCTATGCTCTGCCAGGCTCCCTTAGTTCACCATCTGTTCCACGTATTTTCACATTACTTAATGTGAATTAAGTGAAATGTGAATGTATTTTCTCTGCACACTAATAGTACTAATAATAGCTAACATTTATATCATGGTTATTATGTGCCATGCACAAATATTATCTCACTTGATCTTCACAACAACCCTGAGGGTTAGGTGCTGTTATTATCTCCAGTTTATAAATTAAAAAAAAAAAAAAAAACTAAAACAGACAGTAGATAGGTGACTTGCCTAGGACCATACAGCTAATAAGTGTTTGAGGCCAAATTTGAACTCAGGTTGTTCTTGACTCCAGGTATGGTGCTCTATGCACTGCTGCCCCAAATCAACTGAAATACTTTGCACTCTCCATTATATTCATGGAGTTAGTTCCATGATAAAATTTAGGTCAACTGTGATCTCCTTCTGCCATCTTTCCACTTTTTTGTGCTACTGAACTGAAGATTCCTTCTGTATCTATAGGTCTTAAAAACAGCTGATAAGAGTGACCCAAATGTGGGGGCGGGGATCCTACTTCTACAGATATTCAAAACCAAACAAATATATCAGCACACTTTCATAGAGGTATGTTCATCAAATAGCTATTAGGCTTAACTATGTGTTAACTATTAGGCTTAACTATGTGTTTCCTAAATCTAATGAAACTCAAGAGTTTTATTTCAACCAAGAACCGACTTCGATAACATACAAACAAGAAAAGAGAGCCAACCAAAGCTAGTTCCCTCTTAGGTGGGGTATTTTTTTATCTCCTTAGCAATAATGCCAATTTTTGAGGTCAAGTTATTTCATTTTTCTAATAGGTCTCCTCATCAGATCAGATATGATGTATCAGTCAAACTGACCAGGTCAATTTAGTATCTGGACAAGAAATTAGACACAAAGACCTCAAAGGAAACATAATGAAAGTAATATAATAACAGATTTTATTATAGGACTCAGAACTGGAAAGGACTTTAGAATCTGGTCCAGTTCTCTATTTTATAGACGAAGAAACCAATTTCTTCACTTAGAAGTGAAAAGACTTTCTCAGAGTCATACAGGTAACAGAAGAGTATTGGATGTTCCATACTCTATTAATACCAATATTATTTAGATTAATACAATGCATATCCCATCACTTTTTCTTGATAAAAAATTGACTTAAAACTGAATACCTACCAACAAAAGAGGGTAAAAATCTTAACTGGCATAAATTAAGACAAAATACTTGGTTTGTTCATTTAATTTCTGCCTTTAAAAAAAAAATAGAAGGATGTTTTCAGGCTGGTTTTAGACATTGTCTAAAGGAGTTCTTGTGCTTATGAACTTCTCATTCCATAATCCTCAGAGCCTTCTCAGCCACAATCACTACAAGTTGCTAGGGCAAGTCATCTCACTGGTGAAATGTGCTGAAAAGAGATTTGGAATGGGGGTCAGAAGATCTGTGTTCAAATCCCAATTGTATCCTTTGCTTAGAGTTGTGACTTTAGGCAAAATCATTGGGCCTTCCCTGAGCCTCAGTTTCCTCATCTGTAAAATTGTCCTCTGATTCTCTGACCTCTCTAGCCACAGATACCTAATCTATAGAACACAGAAATTGGGGTAGACAATCTCTAAAGTCCATCTGATTGAAAAATCCTGTTTTTACCCCCATAATTAGACACATTTTTGATGTCTAGTGACTGTAGTAATGGGAATGTCCTACACAATGACAGAGGATTTGGGGAGCAGACTCTTGGACCTGGCAGATGACTCTACTTGGAGCCATTTTGTCTCCCCAGGGAACAACTTTTTGAGGAGATTTCCTTAGACCTTAGGTGCTTATCTGAGTGAATCTCAGCTACAGGATTCCAACACCAGATGGCGACATACTCTACCATTTCCAAAGGCAGTGTGAATCAGACTGGTATCAGAGCTGGAAGGGACCTTAAGTTCTTTCTAGTCAACACAGCCCCTGCTTTATTCCTCCATCCTCTATTTTATAGAGTTTAGGTATGCTGACTATTGATGGGGTTTAGGTTATCAAAAATTGCTCTGTAGAGTATATTAACTTGCCTCTAAAAGGTTTTCTTTGAAAAGTGATTTGTAAGGTCATAAGATCATAGACTTAGCAGCTAGTCTTAAAGTCCAATGAGTTCAACCTCCTAATTTTACAGATGAGAAAAACAAAGCTCAGAAATTAAGTGATATGCCCAGAGTCACATAGCTATTAATAGTATGAGGTAAAAATTGTACTTCGGTCTTCTTGACTTTGAGCCTGGCAAAGATAGTGTGGCAAGGTGAATATAAGGCCAGTCTCTCCAGTGGATTCTAGTGCCCCATACTCCCTCAGAGTTTTCTCACCAGAGTTCCTCATACCAATAAAATCAAGAATCCAGTCCAACCCTCCCCCATCAAAAAACCTCAAGAAACTTATGCTCTTGGAGTTTGGGTCCTTTCCAGTGCTAATTATAGGACCTCCGAGCTGAAGGACTCCTCTGGTGCCAACTAGTTTAACTTGTATTTGAATGTGATCTCTCTATGATATCAACAGGTGGCTATCTTGACCCAACCAAAGACTTCCAGCAATGGGAGTTCACCACTGCCTGGGAGAACTCATTCCATTCTTGAATGTCCTAAATATTAGGCAGTTCCAAATGGCATTGTGTTTAAATCTGTCTCTCTACACCTGGAAGAGAGGTGGTGCAGTGGATAGAGTTCTAGATCTGGAGTCAGGAAGACCTGAGTTAAAATCCACCTCAGACACTTACTAACTGTGTGACCTTGGACAAATCACTTAACCTTTGCTTCAGTTTCTTCATCTGTAAAATGGAGATAATAGCACCTAACACAGAGTTGTTAGGGGGATCAAATGAGATAATATTTGTAAAGCACTTAACACAGCACCTGGCACATAGTAAGTGCTTAATAAATGTTTGCTCCCTTTCCCTTTCCCTTTCTCTGTAACTTACACCCAGTATTCCTACTTCTTTCCTCTGGCAACAAGCAGAATAGTGCTAACATCTCTTCCACATAATATGCCTGCTGTTACTTAAAGACTGATTCGTATCCTGCCTATGGCTTCTCTTCTTGTCTGCTTAAACATCTCTTGTTCCCATACTAAATCATCACATGGCATGGTCTTGAGGCCTTCTTTGGGTTACTTTTTGACTTATCAATGTCCTTCCTAAAATATGGTATCTAGAAAGGAGCCCAATGCTATAGATGCAGTCTGACAAGTGTAGAGTGTAATAGTATCTCCAGGAAAGAAATAATTGGGGTTTTTGATGCCACTTTCTAACATACCTAGTATCATTGTGCATTATTTATTGGTGTTTGTGCATTATCCTTCTATAACACCCATAAGTGCCATGGGTGTGGGAACAAAGTCTTAGACAAATTTGTATGTCCCTCAAGGCTTGGCAAAGTCCTTTGCACACAGCAGGAGCTGAATAAATGTTTTTTGAGTTAATATTTTAGAAAATATGAATATTAATTTTATAGTTTTAATAGGGTTGTCTTGTCTTCACACCATCCCAAGAAGGAAATGTGTTCTCCTCCCTTCAGATTCTGTTTAAATAAAAACCACATTGTTAGTAAGACCATATAATATAATAGAAGACTTGTGGTTTATCACCATAATGGAATCAGAGTAACTTTCTATTAAGTGGGGATTCCCAGCTCTTTCCTCTCCCATGAGAAGCTTTTCCCAGGAGACCTTCAGTGCAGCAGCTGCTGATCTCCTAACCAGCTCTGAATTTCCTCACCCTCATGTTTGCCTCCGGGGGCTCATCACTCTCATACGCTCCAAAGTGAGTTGGCACACAATAGCCAATGTCATTAAGGCTTTTAACTGGTGCCTGATCAATGGGAATGGATGCCTAGGGAGGATGTCTTCAGGGAGACAGAAGGGAGCAGTATTACAAGTACACCCTGCTGTATAAACTGTTAACTTTCAAACAATCATAGTCATCACACCAGAGCAGCAGAATTGCAAGGGAGCTTACCAGCCATTTTCTTCAACTCTTATCCAAACCAGGAATTCTCTCTACAATATCACTAACAAGTGCTTGCTCAGACCTCTACTTGAGGACCTTAAATGGTGGGGAACTCACTGCCTGTCAGGGAAGTCCACTCCATGTTGGACAATTCTAATTGTTAGGAAGAGCAGCTAGGCTGTGCAGTGGGTAGAGCACTGGGCTTGCAATCAGAAAAACTCATCTTCTTGAGTTCAGATCTGGCCTCAGACACTTAACTGTGTGATCCTGGTCAAGCCTTTTTGCCTCAATGTCCTTATCTGTAAAATGAGCTGGAGAAGGAAATGGCAAATTACTCCAGTATCTTTGCCAAGAAAGTCCCCAAATGGGGTCATAAAGAGTCAGATAAAACTGAAACAACTGAACAACTATAGTAGAACGTGCATTGTTGGAGGATTCAAAAGACCTTGTTTGAGATCCAGCCTAGTTACTCTCTCACTATGTGAACTTGAACATCAATTAAACTTTGAGAGCCTTAGTTTTCTTGTTTATAAAGTGGAAGAAATACAAATTCCTACTACCTATCTCTCACAGGTATCGGGAAAGAGCTTTATAAACTGAAAACAACATATATACATAGTTTTATATATATATATATATATATATATATATATATATATAATACATACACATACATATGTTTGTATATTGTTTTGGACCTCTAATTTCATCCATGTATAAGCACCCAGTAACTGCCTCTGTTGATGCATATTGTCACCTTCTGGATGACTTGAAGTCTTAGAGAGCTTTCCAGGGCAGTGTGAAGTTAAATGACTTGTCCAGGGTTGAACAATCAACATGTGTTGGAGCCAGCAAGGCCTGGGCTCAAGTCCTGACTCTGAGTTCAGCTGTCCATCCAGTACTCCACATTGTCTCTACACTTCAAATGTGAGCCGTGATCATTACTGCACACTCACCAGCCTTACTTCTAGTCTCCACATCCAGGCAGAACAAATTCAATTGCTATCCCACATTATGATTTTTCAAATATTTGAATATAGGTACTAGAATGCATGGGAGCTAATGAGATTGTCAAGCAAGATAGTATAGAAAGAAAAGAGAAGTTCCAAGACAGATATTTGGAGAAAAACCAGGGTTTGTGGCTACAGCATGGATAAAGAAGCAACAAAAGAGACTGTGAAGGTAGATAGGCAAATGAGAACAGAACAGTGTTACAAAAATCTAGTGAGGAAAGAATCTTCAGAAGATTTGTATGAATTGATGCATAGTGAAGTGAGCAGAACCTTGAGAACAAATGATATAAAAATATTAAGACAAGTGGTTTCAAAAGGAAGATCACCAAAAGAAAGACCATCAAATGAGATAGTAAAATGAAAAGGTAGATAGAGAAGTGAAGATAGAGAAATGAAAAGGTCCAAGACAGAGTCTTGAAGGACCCATACAATCAATGGGTATGATATGGATGAAGAGCCAGAAAAAAAGATATCAAAGGAGCAGCCAGATAAGTAAGAGTATGAAGAAAGGATATTCATTAAAATCCAGAGTAGAGAGGATATATAGGAGGAGAAATTGTCAACATTGTCAAATGTTGCAAAAATGTCAAGAAGGATGAAGACTGAGATGAAGTCTAGATTTGGTCATTAAAAGATTATTGGTAACTTTGGAGAGAGCAGTTTCAGTTGAAGAATGAGATCAGAGGCCACATTTTAAAGGATTTAGAACAGAATGAGAGGAAAGGAGATGAATGCAAGGATTGTACATGGATTTTCAGAGTTTAGCTGAGAAGAGAAGGAAAGATATGGGCACATAACTGGTGAGCATGGTAGAGTCAGGTTAGCTAAGGATGGAGGAGATTTAAATATGTTTGTAAGCGGGAGGGAGGGACATAGTTGATACAAAGACATTGAAGATTAGAGAGATAGTGAGGATGGTGGTGAGAACAACCTGCTCTAGAAGATGGGAAGGAATGAGGTCAAGAAGATATGCAGAAAGGTTGATCTTCACAAGAAGAAGGATCACCTCATCATCAAGGAGGAAATAGTGGGCAATATATCCTAGGGATGTGACATGAGGTGAAAAGAAAAAGCTCTCAGTGAATGTCCTCAATTCCTTTTTGGGTATCTAGTATGAGACAAGATCCTCAGCAAATAGGCAGGTGAGGAAGTGATATGGGAGGTTTGAAAAGGGCAGAAAAGGTTTGGAACAGCTGCCGTGGGGAATGGAATAAGGAATCAATGAGGGAAGAGGAGTAGGTTTGTCTGGTTGTAATGAAGACCAAGATAAGATTAGCTAGCATAAATCTATAGTGGACCCAGTCAGCACGGTTTCATGATTTTCTCTAGTTATGCTTAGCCATATGTGAGTAGGAGGGAGGTATGCAGGCGTGGGTTTTTGCAAGGTTTGATCAGCATTAGGACAAGGGAGCAAAGGATTCAAGAGTATAGTGTGGAGCTGAATGAGGGATCAAGATTAGAAAGGAAGGAGAGTACAGCCAGAGTTGGGGGATGGTCTGGCATGTTAGCTAGGGATAGAGTGAATATATTTATCTGTGAGTATGAAGAGCAGATTTAGGAGGAGTGAAGCATAGGCAAAGATGGAAAGATAAAATAATATGGTCAAATAAATGAAATTTGGAGTTCTTGAATACAGACTGAGGAACTGGGAAGTTAAGGTATTTGAGGGAATGTTAACTTTTATGTTTAAACCCCCAAGAGGGAAGGGAGGAATTAGGGTGGAGAGAAAGGCTATGAACCAGGCAATCAACTCACTGAGAAAAGAGAGAGGATGTCCTGGAAGTCAGTAGGTAACAGCTACTCAAATTTGCATTGGATGATAAATTTGAATTACATGACCCTAAAGAGAGGAGAGGTTGCTGAGGGATGGTCATAGAGGAAGTCTCTGGAAGGACAGGTGATTAGAATGTTCATAGTTGATTTATTTCAGCACAAACTTAAACTACTTGACCTGTTGGTTGGAAAACCAGAGAGATACAAAAACAAGAGGTGGATTGTCCCAGTTCAAAAGCCCTGGGGGACCCATCTTGGCTACATCATACCCTTGGGTGAGTCAAAAGTCCAACCTTTTAACCTATCAAGATCATAGGAGTTGTTATTATCTTTTAAACCAATAAGGTAATTTGTAAGGGACCTTAGCAGCCATCCAGATCAACCCTCTCATTTCATGGATGAGGACATTACGGCTCAGAGAGATATAGAAACTTGCTTGACATAGATAAACAGGTTAACACAGACAAATAAGTGACAGAGCTAAGATTCTAGCCCAGGTCCAATCCATCATTCTTTCCATTCATTTTAAAGTGACCATTATAGTGCTAGGCACACAATGAGAAATGGATGTTTTTCATAAAGGAGTGCCTAATCAAAATGGTAGCGTTGTTGTTTCTGTGATTGAGGGGTAGGTAGGTAGTTAGGCAGCTGCCACCTTACATTTTTCCCTCCCCATCATCACCTAATTCACTCTCCCACTCAACCACAAACATCATCTCCCTTAAGTGCTGAAAATACAGATTGGCTCTTTGTGACTCTGTCCCCAAGGGAACTTTCATTTGACACCTTCTGACAGCCGATTTTGTATGCACCTCCCCAGAGAATTTCAATCTATCCATCCACCCATCCACCCATCTGCCTTGTGATCAGAACTGCATTGAGAAGAGAAGCAGATGAGATGGAGGAAACATTGGGAAACAGAGCTAGCCAAGTAAATCAGCCACCTAGTGCCTACTTTCCATCAACAGAAAAATAAATTTTCATTCATTTTTTTAAACAAAGCATTTTCTTTGAAACAAATCAGAAGAACTCCACTCTAATTACAAAGAGTTGGGGCAGGCCAGGGGCATTAAATATGTTCAGTGGTAAAATGGGGAAGCAACAGATTATAAGAGTCTAATTCTGGCTGTGATTTCTTATAGTCCAGGCTAAAAATGCAGTCAATTATACCATCACTGCATGCAAAGATGGGGGTGTTAGTCACTTAGGAATTCAAATGCTTGCACTTGAAAGACTTTGTGAGAAAAATACGTTTCCTAAATTCAAAGCAATGGCCTTTGAGAAGATTGAAACCTAATCAGGAAGCAGTAACATGCCATAACTAACCCGAGTCCTAATAATAACTGACTTTTCTATCTAGCATTTTAAGGACTCAAAGCACTTTCCATACATTTGCTCATTTGCTGCTGCTCTCATTACATGTTTGAAGGAGCCTAACTTTCCATGGGAGAAATGGAAAAGTGAAGGCTCCTTAAAGTTTAGGGACATGACCTCATAAGTTGGGCCACCCTAAGCTAAGCTTCCAAAGACCACCCCTCCCCATACACACCATATTTGAAACATGGCAGGAGTAAGAATGTCCTGGGAGTTTCCATGTTTTAAAATAATGTATCCCTTGCAAGGTAACCTTGACCTATTAAACCCCTCATTGTCTTGGGGGGTTGGGCCCCGTACATTTGGGCTAAAACAATTCCCAGATTCAGAGCAGCTTGAATTCCAGGGTGGGATATGAAATTGCTTCACACTGATCTGCAAACTTTTAAAGTTTAGCTGTGAGGATTAAATCATATAAGCATCTTGGTGGTGCAATGGATAGTGTTGGACATGGTTTTAGGAAGATATGAGTCCAAATTTGTCTTCAGAGACTTACTAGCAAGTCACTTGAACTCTCATAACTTACTGGGTCCACTACAGATTTGTGCTAGCTAATCTTATCTTGGTTTTCATTACAACCAGACAGTCCTACTCCTCTTCCCTCATTGATTCCCTATTCCATTCCCCACAGCAGCTGTTCCAAACCTTTTCTGCCCTTTTCAAGCCTCTCATATCACTTCCTCTCCTGCCATCTTTGCTGAGGATCCTGTCTCATACTAGATACCCATAGAAGGAATTGAGGCCATTCACTGAGAGTTCCTTCTTTTCACCTCATGTCACATCTCTAGGATATATTGAAAAGAACTGCATCAGTTTTTCACCTGCTAAATGGGGATCATAATAATAGCATTTGCTTCTTAGGGTAGTTGTTAGGATAAAACGAGCTTATATTTGTGAAGCATTTTGCAAATCTCAAAGTGCTAGCTATTGTTATGCTATCTATATGAAATTGTCTGAATAAAGTCCCTTTAAAATAACAAAAATTTGTCCCTAAAGTTTCCTGTGGTAGAGTGGAGTCACCACAATCCTAGATTCTCCAAGCCTGGTTTTCGCTTGACTCCCCAAATCCCTCCAAATCCCCCCATTCCCCTGATGCCTGTGGTGGTGATGGGGTAGAGGGATTTTGCACCCCCACCCCCGGAGCCTAGCCCTGCCCCCACTCTCTTCCCTCTCTGATCCACCCTCCACCCAAATGCACAAGTAATATTCCTAAAACACAAAGTCTGAATATATTACTCCTAAAGAAGCTTTAGGGGCCACCTCAAGTCCTTCATGATCTGGCTACAGCTTATCTTTCTAGGCTCATTTTAACTTCTCTCACACACAGCCCAACCCATTTGGTGTTTCCTGTACCCAACCCTCATGTTTTGTACAGGTTTTCTTACAAACCTGGAGTGCTCCCTCTCCTCACTTCTGAGAAAATCAAGCTCCCTTCAAGGCTCTCTCAAGTGCCCCTTTCCAGGGCCCTTTCCCAGTTCCCCAGTGGTTAGTGCCTAGTTCTTAGTACCACGTGTATTTTTCTCTATCATGTATGTTGGCCCATATGTATGCCCTGTCCTCCAACACAGTTAACCACATTGCTAGCTAGATGGCCATGAACAAGATAAGCAAGCATGTACTTATTAAGCACCAACCATTTACCAGGCACAGTGCTGTGTATAGACTCATGTATATATATATATATATATGCATGTGTACATATATCACGTTAGCTGAGGACACAAAGAAGTCTTTGTAGGGAATATCCCCTGCCCTTGAGATGCTTACAGTCTTACCAGGGGGGAAACAAGTATCCCATGTGTACTGGAATCTAAAGAGTTATAGGAGTCTGTTTTTGCTTCTGGAGAATTTTCTTAGAATCCTGCACAGAACTTTTGGGAAGGGAAGTATATTATACACTGTGAAATCTTATATTAATATGCTTTTATCATCAACATTATTATGATTTGAAGTGAAAAGTTGTTAGAGTATTATACTTTCATGAGGCCACTCAGTAATAACTGCATTTAAAACACTGTTATTCCATGTATTCAGCCTAATTCTCTGAGTTCAATTTACTGCCACAACCTGCCCTCCACCCTCTCAAAAGGAAACCATCTTTGGGTTTACCCAGATAAGCAGCCTCTTTACCCTGTTCGTTCTCCTACAGAAAGAGCAATGGTCTCCCACAGCCTGGGCAGCTTCTCAATGAAGTGCAAAGAGCCCTAAAGACCAACAGTCATGTATTGGTTGCCCCCCAACTAGCACCCAATGATATAGTCTTAGAGATGACTGGTAGTTTGGCCCATTAGACAATGTACACAAGAGGTTCCTCTCCTCAGGGAAGATCTGATTCTTGGCTCAATGGAAAAATAGGCTCCATGAATTGTTGGCAAGCAAACTGTGTATCTCCTAATGTTTTAGTGCTAATTTAAAATAGCAGCTTAAGGTCTCATATACACTAAAATATTGAGAACATTCCTTTTTGTAGTAGTAATGAAATGGAAACCAAGTAGATGGCCATCAGTTTGAGAATCACTAATCAAATTGTGGCACGAGGAGGTAATCCAATATTACCACAATTTAAGAAATTATGAATATGAATAATGAAGAGAAGCATGGGAAGATAACAGATGTAAAGTGATGGAAACACAACCAGAAAAACAAAATACATAATGACTATAACAATATAAATTGAAAGAACTACAAAAATTAAACTTGAACATGGTGATTATAATGACTATGCTTTTTCCCAAAGAAAAGGTATCAGAATACCTCTCCCTCCCTTTGCTGAGGTGGGGGAACTATGGATTGAAAAGATGTGGTTGATGTATTGGTTAGTCTTGCTGAAATATTTTTGTGTTCTTTGTTATAAGGGGTAGTTCTTTCAGTGGGGGATGAAGGGAGGGAGATAAAATGGAAATGAAGGGTATGTAAAAACAAAAGACATCAATACAGTTTTTTTAAAGCAACTAAAAAAGATGTCTTACAATAGGAACAAAACTGAGTCAGTGGAGATTCATTATTAGATTCTGGGGCACAAACAGGTTTCTTCTAGAGTTATCGTTTCTTCTTCTTCAGATTGTTGCTGACAACTCTGACAATGAAGATGTAAAGAAAAGAAGTCAGACTTCTTTGGGTCAAGAAGGCCTACATAATCACATTTTTGAAAGTCATATTCTCACAGAAAGGACAGTGAGCAACATACTCTGCCATAATAAAGCAAATGTCTTCGTCAGCAGGACATCAGAAGCTTTGGGGAAATTACATTTAAGCCACAATCCCTGATGGGTAGCGATGACTGGTCATCGGAGAGGAAAAGACCCAGAATGCTTTGGGGGAATATGGTTGGAAGTTACAGTGAGAAGGCAATACTCTCAGTTTGGGGGAGATTTATCTTTTTATTTTGTTCCTTCAGAAGCGAAAGGAGAAAGAAGACAGGGTTTAAGAGCCGTCATCATTGGTTACCGTCAGAACTTGTTGGCAGTGCCAGCCAAAATAGTATAGAAATACTTCCTCCCACTTCCATTTTGATTGGAAGTGATGAAGAATGTGAGCATGTAGGGGAAAAAGCAGTCCTTTCCCAATACCTCACAGGAATTTTGATTTTTTTAATTTGCAGTTTCACTGAGTACCATCCAAAAATAATCTTCAAACTGGCTTGTCAGTAGCCAGCAAAGTTTGTGCTGGAAAGTTTTCATTTGTATTGATGACTGGTCCTCTGGAAACTGGAACTGATGGTCTCAAGGTCTGAGGAGGAGGATGAAAAATGATGAGAGAGGAGGAGAAAGCTTTTCTCTTCATCTAGCTTGCCTTGGCTTAAATCTATCTCTGCCCTGGTGATGAGCTAGCTGTAGATAGAAGCACGTAGAGATCTCTGACTATAAGATGAGACTGAATCCCAAAGTACTAACCAAGAAGGCTTTTCTCTATACCAGCCCTAAAGTTAATGCCTTGGGCTGAGGAAATGAACCAAGACCTTGATCCAGAGTTCTTAAATTCTTCATGCAATGGATGATCCTTCTGGGTGTATGAGTCAAGTATGAGTTGAGAACTGTGTTGTATTTCCTAGTCTGCTCATGGGAGGAATTTCTGGGGGCTGTTAAACAAACACAATCATGACTTTTCCAGGATTCTTTGGTTTTAGAGCAGCCAAACCAAATATACATAGACTGTGTATGTTTAACTGTGTGTACAGTCAAATACATCTACATAGACTAGGAGCAGCCTCGGTCTAGGAGAATCTGTGGGGACAGAGTCATGAGTTATTTCATTATGTAATGTTTATTCTATTTATTAATTCTATGCAAAATAGGAAACTGTGTATAATATTCCATGTGTCTGTTCGAATGGGAAACTGACTCCAATAAGCCAAAGTCACATCGATAGGGCTTAGTGAAATACACCAAGTTCGGGGAGTGCTTGATATGGAGTCAGAGGACTTGGGTTTAAATGCTGCCTCTTCTACTTGCTACCAAGTGACCCAGGGCAAGTAATTTCACTTTCTGTGACTCAGTTTCCTCACTTGTAAAATGAAGGGCTTGAACTAGATGACTTCTAAATTTCTTTCTAGTTCCAAATCTAAGATCCTATGATTAGGGATCCCAACTTCCAGAGCTCTCCAGTACTTGGGGGCTCAAGGACTAATTCTATATTGGGGATACATGCTAGGTAGATGAGACCTCTGGACAACTCAGAGAGGTGGGGTTGGGAAGATAGGAAGTTGTCTACTCACTGAGAAATACAGAGTGCTCGGCATTTTGCCAGTACTTCCCCTCAGAGAGGTAACAAGATGGAATGAAGCTTGCCTGGAACTTCTCCCTCTGGCTAAATCAGACTATGATGGTGGCTAACACCATCATCTGCTATTTAGACAAATATACAATGACGTGCCTCGGCTAAGTGTGTAACTTAGATGCTTTCACTGTTACTCTATGAACAATTAATTCTCTCATGGTGTTCCTTGATAAACTGGGACAGAGTTTTACTATTTCTGACAATTTCTACACTGATTATAAGCCACCCTCCCCTCTTTGAAGTCTTCCTTACATCTCTCTACTCTCTAGGCTCGCCCACCTGCCAGTACAAAGGAGTGAAGAAATCTATGCCCCTGGGGGAGAGTAAATCTCTCATCTTCAAGTCTTGGCTTTGCCAGACTGTTTTCCATGAATGCTGAGTTTGCACTGATGGGATTTGTTCTGACTGCAGTGCACTATTTTTTTCTATTTTTATTGTGTGCCATGGGTCCAATATTATCAGAAGAAATAATAGATCATGTGCATAGTGCATGATAATAGCAAAGTACTTTATGTGGATTTTAGCCTTCCACGACACTTCCCTCACCAAAGGAAATATGCTCAGAGAGTGACTTATTTGGCCAAAGGGGCCTTCCCAGAATCCATGCAAATCACACTTACAAAATAAGCCTTGAACCAGTCTCTTCTCCTAGGATGAAATCGCACATTAGCCACAGAAAAGTCAGAAACCAGATGTCTTCTGTGAACCAATACCCGATGTCCTTGATTAGAATCAAAGACTTTCTGTGCAATTTGGCCACAATATATAGAGGAAATCATCTTCAACCCGAGAATGTGCTCTAGGAGCAAGAGCTAACATTGCTGCCTTTCCTCCCTCTTTTTTCTTGACTGAAGATTTCCCCATGGACATTATTACATAACTATAATTTTTCATGAAACACATCATTACTGCTGCTTTTTTTCCGGCCACAGTTCTGTAAAATGCAAGTATATTTAAGAAAACATCAGATTGCCTAACTTAGACCCCCTCAGGAAGCAGACCCTGACTTTCTGAAGAAATATTTGTATCTTGATTCATGAAAAGAATAAAATTATAGCTTACTTTACCTCTAGAGCAAATATTCCAAGTTCTGTATCTTGTAGAGCTGAATGGAAAAGTAGAAAATCACCCTGGAAAACAGGTATTCTTGAAAAAAAGGGTCTGATGTTAACAGTAGAGAAATTTAAGCCAAATCAAACTGCTTTTGGTACAACGCACATCTACAATGAAGATAAGAACAGAAAGCAATGAGCAAGGTTGGCTTATATAAAACAAAGATCTTAATGAGGTACCTGATCTTATGAGGGAGGAGGCCCAGCCTGTGTGTCATTGAGTAAGCTTAATTTTCAGGTAGTGTGCTATGGTAGAGAGAATTCTTGTCTGAGAATCAATTAAACTGGGTTCAAATCCATCCTGGTTCAGACACTAACTGTGTGGCCATGCTAGTCTTCTTTAAAAAAAAATCCTGTTTTCTTATATTTAGAGTGGATATGTTACTCACTATGATCTACCTCATGGGGTTATGAGGAAAATGCTATATTATCCTTTAAGTGCTAGATAAATGTCATTATCATGTTGTTGTTCAGTCGTTTTCATTCATTTCTGACTCTTTGTGACCCCATTTGGGGTTTTCTTGGCAAAAATGCTGGAGTGGTTTGCCATTTTCTGCTTTAGTTTATTTTATAGATGAGTTAACTGAGGCACACAGGGTTAAGTGACTTGCCCAGGGTCACACAGTTAATAAATGTTTGAGGCCAGATTTAAACTCAGGAAGATGAGTCTTTCTGACTCCAGGCCCAGCATTCTATTGACTGTGCCCTCTAGCTGCCCATCAACATCATTATCATTATAAAATAATCAGCAAACATTTCATATCTGGAGGCTTGGAATAGTACTTCACCACCTTAAGGAGTCTCTGGTTACCAGATGGGGCATCCATATGCAGGAGTCATCAGTAAGGCACATGGTATGATGGAAAGAAAGAGCTCAGTTCTAGAATCAAGGGAGCTGGGTTCAGATTCTACTTCTGAGTTTCCTACATGTATGACTTTGGTTAGTCACTCGGCCTCTCTAGACTTCATGTTCCTCATTTGTAAAATGGAGGTGGGCTTGGATTAGACAACTTCTGAGATCTGTTCCAACTTTCGCTTTATGATCCCCAATGAGAAGTCATGGAAAATAGAAAAAGTGTCAGAAAATGGGTGTGTCAATATTTTTAAAAAAGGCAACAAATAGATTCTATAAGCTATAGGCCAGTAGCTCAACTTTGATTTCTGGCATAAATCTGGTACGGATTGTTAAAGGGATGGATGGACAAAGGAACAAGAGCCTGGATACTGTAGGGCTCAGAAGAGAAGACAGATATTCAGGTTACCTTCTGCATAAAAAGTTCTGTTTCACATTTCTTACCATTTGGAAAACTGCTACAAAGGAGGGGAGCAGATCTTGACTACCGTTTACTTCGGGGTATGGTGGGGGAACCAGGAAGTAGCCAAGGTGGCAGCATGGAAGGCAGGAGTCCTAGTGAGTATATGTTTCAGGGCTTCATTTAGGTGGGAATGGAGAGTAAATAAAAGATGCAGAGCACTTTTAATGAGTTTGTATTTGGAGGGTGAAAAAGAAAGTGAAAGCAATTTGAGTCCAGTGTCTGAGAACCCAAAGTGCCACAGTTTGCCAAGGAACTCCATTCAGGGCAATAGGCTTTGTGTCTGAGTTGCTAGTGTGCCCAACAATCTCCTTCTGACCCACCCCAAACAAGGTACATTAGGATATTAGTATGGAGTAACCAAAGCCAAAAGGTAGAGGACCTTATACATTTTTAAAAATCTAATAAAATTGACTAATTACAGTAACAGATGAATTCACCTCTAGGATTTTGTTTGGGGTAAGAAGGGGAGAAAGGAAGAGAGAGGGAGGGAGCAAAGGATAGGTAAGTACAGAAATGGGGGAGGAATAGAGAGAAAAGGAGAAAGGGAGAGGGGGGAGGACAGAAGGAAGAAAGAGAGGGGAAAGGAAGTAGGAAGATTATGAGAAAGAGAGAGAGAGAGAGAGAGAGAGAGAGAGAGAGAGAGAGAGAGAGAGAGAGAGAACTAAACACTATGGATACTATACAAGTAAGCAAGACAGACCCTCCCTTCAAGGAGCTTACTTTCCAATAGGGAAAAACAACACATAAAGGAGATCTGAATTTGGGGGAAGGACATGCACAATACTAAGGACTGGAGATGGCTAGAAAGCAACACAGAAGGTTGATTCTGGGCAACATAAGGCAAAAGCTTACATATCAGAGCCTTGCACCTCAGGGTCAGAATCCAAGATTCTAGTGGTAGAGGGATTAGGGTGATGACCAGAGAACAAGTCCTGAGTCCTTTTCTGTTTAACTTTTTTGTCTATTACTTGAGTGAAGGCCATAAATTGAAAAACATGTGGATGGAACAAAGGGAAGACATAGCTAACATAGTAGGAGATGGCATTGTATTTCAAAAAGCCTGACAGGTTAAAATGATAGATCAAATCTAAGGAAATGAAATTTAATAGGGATAAATGTTAAGTCCTATATTTGGGTTTAAAAAATCAAAGGCACAAATCAAATATGGAGAGTCATGGCTAGATAGGAGCTTATATTAAAAAGAATTTGACATTACAGTGGATCCCAAGGTCAATAGGATTGTATGGTGTGAAATGCTAGCCAGTATAAAAGCTCTTTAAAAAGATTAACCACGAGTAGCTTTATATCACATTGGATGGAGTCCTTAGAATGCCCCAGATATCTGTGGCTAGCTCTGCACCATTTTATCAATGACTTTGATAAGGGCATAAATAGAATCCTTATAAAATTTGCAAGTAATTCAAAGTAAGAAAGAATAGCTAATATGCTAGATGGCAGAGCAGAGATTCAAAAAAGTCCCAAGAGACTAGATTCTAGAACATTGAGATGAATCTACTAGGAGAGAATTTAATGAAGATAAGTGTCAAGTCTTGTACTTGGAGTAAAAAAAATCAATTTCACAATTACAAGATGGAAAGATATAGCTAGAAAGCAATTTATCTGAAAGAAAAAAAGTTTTAGTAGACAGTACTGAGGACAGATCCTGAAGGCCTTCCACTAGAGACTTTCCTCTAAGTTGACATCGAATCATTAACACCGAATTTAAGGAGCACTCAATATGTAGATTTGCAGTTTCACTGAATCTTACCCAGAAATATTCACTTCATACTGCATCAGTATAAAACATGGTGGTGATAGTGGTTGTGGTTGTGGTTGTTGTTATTTCAGCCATATCTGACTCTTCACGACCCCATTTGGAATTTTCTTGCCAAAGACACTGGAGTGGTTGTTTCCTTCTCCAGCTTATTTTACAGATGAGGAAACTGAGGCAAACCAAATTAAATGACTTGCCCAGGGTCACACAGCTAGTGAGTGTCTGAGACCAGATTTTAATTCAGGTCTTCCTGACTCCAGGTCTGGCACTCTATCCACTGTACTACCTAGCTGCCCTTAAAATTATGGTACCACAGTGGTTTTCGAGCTTTCAGAAAAGGAAGTAGTGATATCTAAGAGCCAGTATGGTTGCATCAAGAACAGTTGTAAGAATAATGATGAATAATTATTATAATGATATTTATGTAGTGATTTAAAGTTTAAAAAATGTAGCCCTATGAGGTAGGTAATGTTTTCCTCATTGTATGGGTGAAGAAACTGAGGCTGAGAAAGGTAAAGAGACTTGCTCTGGATCCAACAACCTTAGTAAGTGTTGGTGTTGACACTCTAGTCTGATATTTTTTCTAGTGTACCTCACAGATGAGCCAGAGGATTTCTGTTGGTGTTTACTAGGAATTTGTACAAAGACGTAAATTTCAGGGCTGGGTTACAAGCAATATGGTAAAGTGGAAAGTGTACTGGATTTGGAGTCCGAGGACCTGGAGCCAGATCCCAGCATTGTAATTTACTGTGTGACTATGGGTAAGATACCTACCTTTTATAGATCTCAGTTTCTTAGTCTGTAGAATAAGGGCGTTGGACTAGGTGGCCCTTAAAGTCCCTTCCAGTTCTCAAGCCATGAGCCTGTGGTCTTTCCAGGACACCTACTGTTAAATTATATCACTACCTAAATCAAAGAGAATAAATGACATCATCATCTCTTTTGGAATATATAGAACCAAAATCCAGCTTTCCTGAAATGAAAAGAAAGTGTGATATTGAAATTTACATCAGAGGGAATGTCTGCCATGGTCTCAGGAAGAGAAAATGAATGGGGTGTTGAATTAACAAAGGGGAAACTCTAAAGAGGTATCATCTCAGCTCAGATGTCCTTCTGTCTCACTGTCTTTCCACACTTTCAAAGATTCCCTGACTTTTCTCATCTACAGAAAGAATATGAGACATTTGATGTTTCTGAAATGCGATGCCACCTACTACCATAAATGAATTTCAAGTTGTGATCACAGAACTCACAGCTTCCTGGTGGATCTGGGATTCTGTCATACATTTCATCATAAATAGATCAAAGCCATGAGGTCCAAATATTTTATAAATAATTCTCACATTCCTGATTATTTTTACATCAGGCCACTGGGGGCAACTAGTTGTCATAGAAATGAGGTATAGTAGGGACCCCACTGAGTACAACTCTATTTGTGGTACATTTCCTTCTATGAAAAATTATATCCTCAAACTTTAGATGAACTTTTATTTCTTTAGAGGTTTCAGCTGCAAAGCATCTATGGTAAAGCTGACAGGTGGCCACATGATTTTCCATATGTGTTGCTCAATCTGAACACATGAACTACTGATTATTTTTGTTTATAGAATTTGGAATCCACTCACCAAAAACATGACAGAGATTGTTGATTCTTAGATAGACACTAGAATCTTAGCATATTAAATCAGAAAGGGACTTTAGTAAAGGGTGTGCAGGTAAATGTTTAACAATTTGCTCTTTGAAAAAAATGTATGCATGATGCATTTTAAGTTTAATCTGCATTATTAAAATTTCCTCTATCATTTTTAGATGAACAAAATTTCTAGACAATCAACAAAACAGTTAAGTCCTGTTTGCTGATTTTCCAGGTGCAAACCCTCACACTGAAAATTTAACATCGGTTTTCATAAACTTTGCTCTTTGAAGTTGTCTCTAGTACAACGCTGATACATAGAATGTCTCACTTTTTATTGAGAGATAAGGAAACTGAGGCCCATAAAGATAAATTGACTTGTCAAAAATTACAGAGCTAGTTAGCAACAGAGACAGAACTAGCACCTAGGCCTGTTGACTCCTGAGTCCAGTGTGGCCGAGTGGGGCGAGAGCTCACTGGTTGAAAAAAGCTGCAAGAAAAGCTGAAGAACAGTCTGGCAAAAATTAGGCATAGATCAGCATCTCACACCATATACTAAGATAAGCTCCAAATGGGCACATGATTTAGACATAGAGTGACATCATAAGAAAATTAGGAAAACATGGAAGAAATTGCCTCTCAGATCTCTGGGTAGGGAAAGAGTTCAAGAACAGACAAGAGATAGAGAGGTTCATATGAGGTAAAATGTATAACTTTTATCACATAAAATTAAAAGGTTTTTGCACAAATAAAACCAATATAGCCACAACTAAAAGAAAAGCAGGAAACTGAAACTTATGTGAATTATCTTTGCAATAAGTTTCTTTGGTCTCGCATCTCAAATATATTGGTAACTGAGCCAAATAGATATAGAGATATATCTTTATATCGATCCATCTATATCTATAATACATATATATATACATACATATATATAGAGAGAGACAGACAGACAGACAGACACAGAGAGAGAGAGAGAGAGAGAGAGAGAGATTTCTCAATTCATAAATGATCAATGCATATGAAAAGGAAGTTTTCTGAAAAAAGAAATCAAAGCTACCAATAGCCATTTGAAAAAAATCTCTAAATCATTTATAATTAGAGAAATGAAAATTTAAACAGCTCTGAAATACCACCTCACACCCATTAAGATGAAAGAAAAGGGAAAAGACAAATGCTGGAAGGGATATAGGAAAATTGGCACACCAATGTTTGTAGATCTGTGAACTAATCTAAACATCCTGGAAAGCAATTTGGAACTATTCTGAAAAGTTTATAATACTGTGAAAGGCTATAAAACATTTTGACCTAGCAATACTTCTACTAAGTCTATACCCCCAAAGAAATCAAAGAAAGAGGAAAAGGACTCATCTGCACAAAAATATTTATAGCACTTTTTGTGTGATGGCAAGGAATTGTAAACTGAGGAAATGCCCCTAAATTGGAGGATGCCTGAACAAATGATATGTTATGATATAGGAATGTGAATTAATGCCAAGTGAGATGAGCAGAACCAAGAGAACAATGTACAGAGTAACAGCAGTATTTTGTAAAGATAATCAACTATTAAAGACTTACTATTATCAATACAATGACCCACCACAATTCCAAAGGACCCATGATGAAAAATGCTACCCATCCCCAGATAGAGAATTGATGGATTCAGGGTATAGATTGAAGTATGTTTTCCTCTTTATTTCTTTCAGAACATGGCTAATGCAGAAATTTGTTTTTCATGACATCATATTTATCATGAGTTTTGTATTTCTTTCTCAATGGGTAGGGGAGGAGTAGAGAGGAGAGAATTTGGAATTGAAAATAAATTGACACTTCTAAAAGTGCTCCTACAAATATTTTTGTATATAGGTAATGAGAAATGTTGAAATTTGTATATGATCATGTAGAAGGAAGGAAGGAAGGAGACAAGGGAGAGAAAAAAGGAGGGAAGAAAATAGCAAACATATATTAAGTGTCTACTGTTTGCCAGGCACTCTGTTAAGTGCTTTAGAAATATCTCATTTGATTCTCACAACAACCCTAGAAGTTAGGTGCTATTATCTTCATTTTTCAGTTTAGGAAATTGAGGCAGACAGAGGTTAAGTGACTCTCCCAGAGTAATACAGCTAGTAAGTGTCTGAGGCCAGATTTATTATTAGTTGTTTGACCTTGGGCAAGTCACTTAACCCTGTTTTCCTCAGTTTCCTCATCTGTAATGTGAGCTGGAGAAGGAAATGGCAAACCACTCCAGTAACTTTGCCAAGAAAATCCCAAATGAGGTTATAAAGATTCAGACATGACTGAAACAACTGAATAACAACAAAAAGACTCCCAAGCACTGAACTCTAGTACAAGGGACTCCTGAGTAGTAGCCCCTGGGCCAGTTCACCATTTCTGTCACTGACCTGACAAGTTAACCCATTTGATAAGTACCCTTGAATAAGGACTTTAGTTCTAATTTCATCTCAGGAGTTATTGGTGCCTGTTTAACCAGCTGCCTAGCCTATTAGGCTCTTATTAAGAACTTTCCTATCTACAAAGGAGTGGAGCTCATTGACACAGTTGAAAAATTCTCCTCCTATCTCCAAACAGTGAGTGCAGCTGTGGAGACTAGTTCTGAATTAATTTCTACCAAGGACAACAAAATATAATAAATATGATGGACATGTGTTCTAATGCTATTTGCTTTGCAATTAGTTGGTTGGGACAGGGATTTTTTGTTTCTCTTTATAGAGGAGAAACTGAAGATCATATCAGTTGATGACTAGGAGAAGGTCATGGTTGACAAAAGTGAAACTACAGGTTCTGTTAGACAAAGAGATAGTTGTTCCTTGGGCTAACTGTGGGAATGGGGAGAAGAAATGAGGGAATCTTTCAGTGAATCTATTTGGTGGTTGACTTCTGGTTGTATAGTATAATTCTGCCTGAAATGTTCACTAGGCATCACAGGACTTGGTCTGATAACCTTGAAAAAAATAAATGAATAGGATATATTTGAATCCTTTTTGCCTTCTGTGAACATTGATGAACATGGAGTAAAGAACCATTTAATATACAAGTTCAAGAGGGGGGATAGAATGGTTATCTGCAAGATAGATCTGAAAAGTTCTTTGTTGTTGAAGGATCCCTAAGTTACATCTCACTGATGTTACAGCTAGCACAACAAATAGAACAATCCTATAGAAACAATGAGGTCATTATTCCATTATCCTCAGCACTGGTCAGACTACTCTGTAGTCCAGTTCTGGAACCACAAGTCAAGACGCTGTGATGCCCTTGGAGAGAGGGCTGAACAAAAACCAAGAAGATGATTCAAGTGATGAATTGGATTCAAGACCCAAAGGAAAAGACTATTAACGATAGAGTACAGCCAGTCCAGAGAAAAGAGATGTGAGAAGTGAAGGTGCAGATTATCAATAATATAAAGAGGTCTTTAGCTTTTGTACTTTTGGACATTGATAGAGTTGGGGCTAAGTTATGGTGTTGTACAAAAGTGAAATATTCAGCCCCATAAAGTAATGAGCCCCCAACTGTTGTGAGGAATTTAAGCAATGGTGAGAAGATGATTTATCAGAGATGCTGCAGAAGATATTTCTCAGTATGGGAGATCATCTCTAAGGTTTCTTCCAAACCCCAATTCTAGGATTCTATTTATAGAATGAGAACTCATTGTTAACTCTTTCCTGAGGATGGATTCAGAGGGAAAAAGCTCAATAAGTCATAGTATGAGGTATCCAGGTAAAACAAAGCGTAGAATTTCCCAAAAGGGAAGGATTAGCATATACTGGAATATGTTGATGAGGAAGGCTTTGAAATTTCCTCCTGTCAAATATTTTAAAAACAAGATACATTTTCATATAGATGAGATGTCTCAAGGAACAACAACAACAAAGTTATTTATTGTTATAATTATTAGCAACCAACATTTATGTGATGCTTTAAGATTTGCAAAGTACTTTATGAGTATTATTTAATTTGATCCTCACAACCATCCTGGGAGGTAGGTACTATTATGATCCCCATTTCACAGGTGAGGAAACTAATGCAGAGATAATCCTCTCAAAGACTAACAGATGAATGGAGTGTTCTGTAGACATTTACATGGCTATGGCCAGTAGCAATAGTACCAACCATGTCCTTTAAGACCATGGTCATCCCTTGAAAGTATTCAAACCAACAGCAGGCTTCATTTAAATTGCTATATGTCAAGCTGGGCCAACTGGCATAATTGGCAGAGGTTGGGAAGGGACACAGAAGAGATGCTGAATACCCAGATCCTTTATCTCAAAAAAATCAGAAAGCTCTGGGTTGGAAATCATCTTTTGATTTTCTGTCTTTGATTCAGTTGCTATTCAGTTTTACATTGGATTGTGTGTGTGTGTGTGTGTGTGTGTGTGTGTATAGTTGTGAATTTTTTCCCCCTTTTCTCATCTTTACTTTGGTTCCAGCTGTCAAATCCATCATTTCAACTCATTCCCAAGTGTTTTCGTTGCCATATCATTTGTTGAGCTATCCTAGTGTCGCTGTGATTTTTATTTCATTCTAACTATTTAATGAGGACATTTGAGGGTTTTTTCCCTCTTCTCTTATCATTTGGGGATTTACACTTTTTTTCTCTCTTTCTACATAGCCACTGATTCTTTTAGAACCTAGCTCTTTGTATCTGTTTGTGAGAGTTATTGAAGTGAAGGTAATGCCACTTCTCTACAGAGGCAGACATACTTAGCGTTATTGAGCTGGAACCATTCTCCTTGTTGCTAGCCATATTTCAAGCAGCCAAGTACACTAAAGCACTTTATCATCTGCATCCTCCAGTCCCTCTGATTAGGGAGTCTTTTCATGGCAAGAGCCAATAGAAAGTGGACTTAAAGGCAAAGGAAGGTGCTTAATAACAGAGTCAACTTAGACTCAGTCGTGAAATGAGCATTGCAGGCTTTATTACCCATGGATAAAGTCTGAAATCGCACAACCCATCTGTTCTTTATGACTGTTAAAGAGCCTATGGGGTCATTATTGTTACGAACCCTAGGGTTATTACTTCTCTACCCAAGTTCTACTCTGATGCCTCCTCGTGGTGTAGAATTGACCCTGGATTCTTGAAAGCCATACCAGTAGAGCATAAGCTCTTGAAGGTCCAATTAAACTGGAAAGACTTCAGATTTTCACTTGGTAACACACTGTGTGTGTGTGTGTGTGTGTGTGTGTGTGTGGCGGGGGAAGGAGAGAGAGAGAGAGAGAGAGAGAGAGAGAGAGAGAGAGAGAGAGAGAGAGAGAGAGAGAGAGAGAGAGAGATGAGGGTCACCTTATTTAAGTTCATAGATTGAGTACCAGAAGGATGGCTACCTGGCAATGAATGGCCATCAAACCATCTACCTGCATCCTGAAGAAGTCGCAGATCCTTGAAAAATTGTTTTAAGGAGGCAATGTGATTCTGGGGAATGAGCACTAATTTTGGATTCAGAAAGTCTAGTTTCAAATCCTCCCTCTAACACTGGATGACCTAGAACAGGTCATTTAAAGTCTCTAGTTCTGAACTTCTTCATCTGACATTTGAGGGCATTGGATTCAATAACCTCTGAGATCCTCTCAACTTTAAATTTATGATCTTTCTATTATTATTTCATAAGAGGAAGAGTTTTGTCCAGAGTTCTCTAGTAAGTAGTGAAGCCATAGCTGGAAACCAGGTCATTTGAATTCATTCTAATCCTTTGTTTATTTTTTCTCTTCTATTTTCTCTCCTTCCCACCTCACCCTACCTTTAGTTGAAAAAATAAAACCCTTGCAACAAATATGCATAGTTAAGCAAAACAAATGTCTATCTTGGCCATGTCCAAAATTATATGTTCATTTTAAATTTTGAATCCATCACCTCTCTGTCAGAACTTGGTTAGCTGTGCTTAATCACCAGTCCTCCAGAGTTGTAGTTAGTCACTACCAATGATAAAGAACTCCTGAGTCTTTCAAAGCTGTTAGTCTTTATAATACTGTTGTATAAATCTTTCTCCTGTTCAACTCATTTCATTCTATATCAGTTCACACAAATCTTCTCAGGTTTTTCTGAAATCATCTCATTCATCACTTCTTATAGCACAGCAGGAACCTATTTCATTCATATACTATAATTTGCTCTGCAATTCCCTAGTTAATAGGTATGTGGTTAGATTCCAGCTATTTGCCGCCTCAAAAAGAGGAGCTATGAATATTTTTGTTCATATGGATGTCTTCCCTTTTTCTCTGACATGTTTGGGGAATAGGACTGGTAGTGCCATTCCTGGGTCAAAGAGTATTTACAATTAAGCGACTTTTGGGGTATAGTTTGAAATGACTTTCTGGCATGACATCCAAGTAGGACAAATATGCCTATTTTTTACCCCAGGCCCTCTAAAATTTGCTATTTCTGCTTTGACACCTTTGTCAATCTGATGAGTATGAGGTGGCACTTTACAGTTGCTTTAATTTGTATTTCTCTAATTATTAATGATTTGGTACTGTACTCTTCCATTGTGAATTAATAAAGATGAATCCAAGCATTCATTAATTTATTCATTCATTCACTCATCAAACATTTTCTAATGAATTTTTCCCCTCTACAAAGGCATATGCAAGACTGTTACGAGTAAATAGCAGAGAATTTGCATGGCGTAAGTTCAATGAATGACAGTCAATGGCAGTTCAACAATTTGGTGCTATCATCCTTATTAAAGATAAAATAATAATGTAGAACTTTATAATCTTACAAAACAATTCCTCACATATTATCTAATTTGGTCCTCACAATTATCCTGTGTAATAAATAGATGGACAATAGAAATATTACTACTTCCAATTCACAGATGAGAAAACTGAGGGTCATGGAGACAATCATTTGCTACTGGCACCAAAGCTTCAAAGCATTATAGTCATTTCTCAGTGCTGTTCTCTGACTCCAATTGTAGATCTCTGTGTTCTTGTCATCTCCTCCATCTTGCATCCTACCCATTAATATAAGTGATGTTTGTGTGTGAGAATTTATTATACACACACAACCACCACCAACAATGACAAGACAACATAAGGTAGTGAACAGAAAGTTTTCCTCACAATCAGGAAGATAAGAATTCCAGACCCAGCATTGACACATAGTAGCTTTATGACCCTGGGTAAATCATTTTACTTCTCAATGGCCCAAGCAACTCCGAGACTAAATTGTAGAATATTGACTGATCTACATTGGAAGAGGCAGTTTTTTCACTAGGAGCTCCTTCCATTGCGAGGGTCTGTATGAAAAAAAAAAATGATAAATACCACCCCCCCCATACACAGATCCATTCAGCAGGTGATGCAAAATTGCCATGAGTGCCAAAAGAAAGAGGAAGGAACAGGAATAAGCATTTATATAGTGCCTACTATGTTCCAGACACTGTGGTAAGCACTTTACAAATATCATCTCATTTGATTCTCACAACAAACCTTGGAAGTAGGTGCTGTTGTCACCCCTAATTTACAGCTGATGAAACTGAGGCAAATAAGGTTAAATGACTTGCCCAGTGTCACACAGCTAGTAAGTGTCTGAGTTTAGATTTGAAGTCAAGTCTTTCTGACTTCAGGGCCAGCAGCCTATTCATTGTAGTACCAGATGCCTGTACATGGTGGGAGACAAGGAGAGAGTAAGAATGATAACTTTGAAGAACTGTGCCTCAGTCAGATCTAACTCACTTATAAGACAACACTTTCCTGATATTGTTGGAATTCTTCCAAAATGAAGGACAAACAATAGATGCCTATAAAACAAACCACAATTCTTACATAAGTTATCAGAAGTAGAATTTGAAGGCGAGCCCTCCTGGCACCAAGAGTGGCACTATATCCACTAGGTGTTCTGTATATGATATGCAATAATATAATACTCTACTTGAATTGTAACACACATACCATGAAGCCTCTCATCATCTCCATGGATAACATTAAGGACAATGGGATGCAGTGGAAAGAACATTCGATTTGAAATCATGAGACCAGGGTGGAAACTCTACCATCTACTAACCAGGTGACCTGAAAAGAGTCCTATGACTACTTCTTCATCTTTAAAATGGAAATAACCTCAGCTATAATGTTTACAACTGACAGAATTGTTGAGACTTAAGGGAAACACAAATATAATCTAGGATCATTATAATAGCAGGGACCAGAGGAGATTGGGCACGATCCCACAGTCCTACCTTCTAGCTATCTTTCCAGTCTAATGTCCCTTACTATCAGAGTCAGGAGGAGGCTGCTCTTGGCTGCACCAAAGTACCAGCACATTCTTCCCCCAGAGCCCCAGTCTAGCTAGTGCTATAACCTTATCTCCACATCTCTCTGGGAAGCTACCCCCTGGTTAATGCCTTGCTGCTCCTATCCCTAGAACCACAGTCTAGCCACTATGTCAGTGTAATGGAGTTGAGGATTGGCTGGGGATTGGTCACAGCTTCTCAGATGATCACCTGTTCTGTCTTGGTCCCAGCCTCTTGCAGGCTTATGGCAAACTGCAAGAAGTTGTCATCGCCATTCCTCAGAGGCTCTCTATGCTCATCGTCCAGCATGCTACAGCCCTGGAACATTGACTACCATTGGGCCCACCACACAAAGAAAGTGTCTCCTGATAATAGAGTAGGCAGGCTATGTGGGATGGGGACAGGGAAAGCACCTTCACAAAACTCCTATGTTCATCACAACCAGACAAGTTGCTGAAGGTTATAAGGAGATTGAATATGTGGCTATTGATCTTGACCAGCACGGCAGGAGACATTGGTAATAAAGTTGTGCAGGTTGGTGAAATAGGCATTAATGATGGCCATGAGATCAACCTACTGGCTATGGACTATCTCCATTACCAAGGTACAAGCCTCCTGCCCCTTGAAAATGTAGTTCTATCAGCTCCATTGGTAAGCCATGTGCTTGAAGACCAGGGTGCTGGGGCCCACATACAGAGCCTATGTTTTCATCAGTTTAATGCCATATACCTTCTGGCTCCCAGTGCTTGTTGGCCCAATGAGCCAGCAGATGGTACAAATGGTGCAGCAGATTGGTTAGGCTTGAGGCTAGCCAGGTTCAAATGGTTGATTATGGCCCCCATCAAAGCTCCAAGGTCTGATCAGAGGGTGTCATAGTTTCTAATATTGTCATTCATGAGCCCTCACCAATGTGCTTCCCGTTATCAATCAGAATCAGTTGAGCTCCATTAACTTTTACAAAAGGGATTTGCTGTGAATGTATAGAAAGATGGGGCCATATTTAAAGTACAAAGGTAATGAGGCATTAGTGTGAAGAACACATGTGGCAAAGAGGTGCCTAACAACTCTTGTTCCAGAAAGTTCTTTACTCCTTTTATAGGATCTGCATGAGAACTCCTCTCAAGTATAAGTCTCTGCTTGACTCCAAGGATTATTTCCTTTCTAGAGTTCATAGCTAGTACTTCTGTCCACTATGAGAAAGTACAACCCCTGAAACTACTACCATCCTTAGGAAACTGGCTTTCAACCTGCATTTGAAAGGGCTTTCTCTTCTAACAGCCACCATCATTCAGATATCCACAGCTACAGCCTCCGGTGGTCTCTGCTAATGACTTTAATTCCCCATGGAACTTCTTTTTTTCTAATTTATTAATTTATTTATTGTTAGTTTTCAACATTCACTTCTACAAGTTTTAACCCCGTGGGACTTCTGATAGAAGCTCAGCACATTCTAAACTCTCAAGGTTGTCATCTGGACAGTTCTATCTTGGGATACATGTTCACCCATGAGCAAGGAAGACCAAATAAAAGAGAAACAGAGGTTCCAGAGGCTTATGGACACAAAGCTTCTGAGTGGAGGATAGAGTAGATATCCTTCTTCCAAGTGGAGAGCTCACAAGTCACTTGTATCATTTATGGCCAGGAAGGAAAAGGAATTGACTAAAAAATTACATCATAAATTTGTATTCAGACTCAACTCCAATTCAGCATGTCCTGAGACATTCAATCTTCTGAATTTGTAGCCAATTAGGACTTTTCATCATCCCACAAAACCAACACCTTCTTTCACATAGGAAACAAATTTCCAAATTTGCACGTGTTGGACTGGAACAAGGAAGGGGATATTCACAAACACTCTGTATAATCCTTCAGGAAGGACACATCCAAACACACACAAAGGACTATGTCCTCATTGACCAGTCTACCTACCACACCAGTAAGCCCCATAAAGCTTGACAATCCAGAAGTTGGAGGGGCTCCAGTATATCAACCAAGAGTTTTCAGCATGCCAGCCAGCTTTAAAGGCACCATAAAATAATAATTTACATATACTATTTTGGTGTAATGGAAAAGCTGAATATACATTTAAGAAAGACTTGGGTTCAAATACCTTTTCTAATACTTACTAACTGTGATCCTGGGCAAATTACTTAATATCTCTGAGCCTCAGTGTCAGTATCTATCAAAAGGACATAATAATAACACTAGTCTCAAATATTACTTAAGTATCACTTGTTTGTTGGAAAGCTAGGATACTATTTATATTGCTGTCCTTTTGTAAATGTTTATTGGGGGTAGAGAAGAAGGGAAGTATTCCCAGTTCTGCACTGCCTCAGACAAGTGTTTTTTCCCCTTTTCTACATGGTCTAGTAGAGATAGCAGACAAGGGGCTATTGGGCTATTGACATCTGTTAATGTGATTCTCCTCATTGATACAGCTACTGTGTAAATAATTCAGAGTTAGAATCCCCTATTTCCTGAGTTTCCACATAAATAGATTTATGCAAAGTTCAAATACACAGAGACCTGTTCTGACTTTCTGAATTTGCCAGCAGATGGAATGACCCTATCATAATTACTGTAAATAGCCTCCCTGCTTCTTCCTGTCAACTTGCACTTCTGATTCTAATCAAGCATAACTGTAACAAGGATTTATGCATGTACTCTCTACCTCTTAAAACCCTATCTACAAGCATCAATAGACAGGCAGTTGTTGGGAAGGAGGAATGGATTTGGATTTAGAATCCACAGGTTCGAATACAGTCTCTACCATTTATCATGCAATCCTGGACAAGTCATTGAAACCCTCTGAAACTGAGTTTCCTGATCTATAGGACTACTAAGGTCCCTTCCAACTCTAAATCTATAATCTTATCATTCCCTCCCACTTCCAATTCCCAACATGCCATGCACACTTCCTTTCTTTACCTAGAATGTTCTTCCCACTCCACTTCACAAATGTGAATATTGCTTCCTCCTAGAAGCCTTCCCTGACAACATTAAACTACAGTGAGTTCTCTTTAAGAGAACTCTCTAAAGATAATAGTCCTTAAGATATGAACCACTCAATTAACATTTTAAGAGATCAGCAAGTATAAGTTATCTTCTCCTGTGCATATATCTTCTCTTTCCAACCACTTTGTAAACAAAAACAATGACTTCTTCATGTCTCATACATTGCTTAGCCCAGGGCACATTTGTTCTTTCTGTTATTCAGTCATTTCTGTCATGTCCAAGTCTTTGTGACTCCATCTGGTGTTTTCTTGACAGAGATGCTGGAATGGTTTGCCATTTCCTTCTCTATCTCATTTTACTTACATAATTTGAGGAAACTGATACAAATAGCATTGAGTGACTTGCATAAGGTCACACAGTCAGTAAGTATATGAGACCATATTTGAACCCAGGAAAAGGAGCTTTTCTGACTCCAGGTTTGGCATTCTATCCACTGTGCCACTTAGATACCCTTTGAGCACATAATAGTGCTTAATAAATGTCCTTTGATTACTGATTGTAATAAATAAATAATTGTTGATTGATAACTAAATTCATATCTTAATTTTTAATAAGATTTGTTTTAGAAATAGAAACTTCTGGATTCTCCAGTGAAATGAAGTTAACATAAAACAGGAAGCATTATAGAGTTAGGGTATTCAATAGATGTTTGTTTGGGGGCTTTATTTGGGGGCTTTAATTTGGGGGCTTCCATTGTCAGAATCATAGGATGTTGGAGTTATGTATGGCTGTAAGGGTCATCTAGCCTGAGAGATGAAATGGATGATTATAACAATTGGATTAATCTCAAAGGAAACTGGTTGCTTCTGGAGGTACTGATTCCCCTGCTTGCTAGAGATCTTCACACAAAGGCCAGGTGGTCACTTGCTGGTGATGCTGTAGAGATCACTGTCCAGTCATAGGTTGGACTCGATAGTGCTCAGGTTCCTTCCTGCTCTGGGATGTGTGAATATCCTCACTGGACACATGAAAAACATGAAACCCAGAGGTCAGGAAACTTGCCCAAGGTTATGCAGATAGTAAATATAAGATCCAGGACTTCTGACTATCACTGCAGGGCAATTCATATGATGCTACAGAGGTAGGTCCATCCAGGTACACCTTGTTTACACCACTTCTATTCGTCATAGTCAGCTCAGAGAAAAAGAGAGAGGAAAAGGGGGAAGAAGGAGAGGAAAAAGAGAGGGAAAAAGTAAGAGAGTAAAAGTAAAAGTGAAATTAAGAGAAAGAAAGAGGGAGAGGTATAAAAGGATAGTGAGAGAAAGAGAGGGAGGGAGGAGGGGTAGAGGGAAAGAGGGAAGGAGAGAGAGAGGGAAAAGAGAGCAAAAGAAAGAGAAGAGGGAAATAGGAGAGAGACAGAGAGAGAGACAGAGAGAGAGACAGAGAGAGAGAGACAGAGACAGAGACAGAGACAGAGAGAGAGAGACAAAGAGAGAGAGAGAGAGACAGAGAGAGAGAGACAGAGACAGAGAGAGAGAGAGACAGAGAGAGAGAGACAGAGAGAGAGAGACAGAGAGAGACAGAGAGAGACAGAGAGAGAGACAGAGAGCGCACATCCAGGTCCTATCTTGCTGAGCTGAACTAGTACAGCCCTGGAAGCTATTAACAATTTCTTCACATCTCAATGCAGTAAGTATAAAGAATACTTGTGTCATTAAATTCTTTTAAAAATAGCAAGAGTTAAAGATTGCCACAACCTATAGTGTGAGGGGAAGAGCAATTTCCTCCCCTTTAATTGAACTTCAAGAACCAGGGTTATTTCAGCTAACTTTCATTACTTCCACTTTATGTCATAATTGGCCCTCACCATTTCTCTAGCTTCCTTTTTGTCTTGGGGCTCCTGGGTTTGTAGCAATGAGCCAGTTCCTGTTCAGCCTCTACTTCTGGCCTTCCAGGGGACTCATACAGTCACAAGAGTGCTGCTGACTGCAGGGACACGATGAGCTTCTCAGTGCCCTCCACATGACCATTTCTCCTGGCACAGTCTGACTTTTTTGTTTTCATTAAAGTTGCATTGTGGGTAAGAACCCTGTAGGAGGCTATGACCTATGACTGATAACCAAAATATTAACTAAACAAAATATTGCCACTTCTCTTATTCCCATCACCCTCTTTGCTTACTTTTCTGGTGGCTGAGCCTTCCTTGGCTACTGTTCAAATGAGACTTCAAAGGTCTATGCTAAATCTTATTGCAGCCCAGTGATGGGGCCAGTTTCCTAAGGCTATCTTCAATGAGCCTGATTATTTTAAAACCAGGCACACAAGACAATGGCTAAAAATATTGAGTCTCTAAATAGGAACAAACTTCAGATTTGCAAAAAAATTGACACTTTTTTCCTCTTTCTTTCTTTCTGGAACTTTACAAGATCAGAAATCCAGTACCTTGTCTTCGATAAATTCATTTCCTCCCAAATTTGCTTATATTGTCTCAATTTGGAGAGAGAAAATACCAGTAAGAAGAGCACTGGAAATTAGAAGATCTGGTCTCTGATCCCAAGCTTGTCATTCACTCAGTGTGAATTTGAAATGTGAATTTGAACTTGTCTTCTTGATCTCAGGCTTAATGTGCTATCCACTGCACCACTAAGCTGCCAAGTAGTATTAATGGAACGTGAATTGAAATTAGAGTCGGAAGAACTGGATTCAAATTCCAGCTATGTACGACTTTAGACAAGTCAATTAAATTCTCTGGGCCTCAGTTTTCTCATCTTCAAAAAACAGGGAGGACTGTCTGATCTGGGTATGTGACCCCAGCAGTCCGAGATTCCCCCCAAACTATGTAAAAGGGGACTGTGAACAACCTCTGGAGCCCCAACACCCACAGGACGACACAGAGAAGCTAACCTCCCGCTGAGGACAGCCCAGCAACCCTGCAGGAAGGACCAGCGCAACGGTCTGGGAGCCAACAGCGCGCAGTGCGGGGAGCCAAGCCGAGCCGAGCCCAGGTCCACGTGAGCCGAGGTTTTAGCCCCAGGGCGGCAGGGCCAGCAGCCGGCTGGAGAGACCCCAGAACACCAGCACTTGTGGCAACTCCAGAATTATCAACATAGACATGCCTAGGACAAAGTAAGAGGTTAGTGCCCTATGGACTTTGGAACCAGTATTTGGGGAATGCATCGGCTCCCTCCCCTGGGGCCTAGAAGCTTCTAGGAGGAGACACGCCATTTTGTAGTTTTCAGAGGCAGCTCCAGCTCCTGGCCTGCGAACTGTAAGGAGATCCAGCGATCAGTCTTGGGGGGTAATCGCTATTGCTTTAACTTACCTGGATCTGGATTGTGATCTAGGGTGGAAGTTGTGGGTGGGTTTACAGCTTGCAAGAAACGGAGGTTGCCCCCCACACGTTCGGGACGAAAATTCCTCCATCTGGCCTTAAAGCCATAGTGTAGCAACAAGCCCAAAAGTCAAGTAATTAAGTGGCAACATGCCAAGGCAAAAGAAACAGAAAAATGCAACCCTAGACTCCTATTTTGGGGGCATAGAGCGGGAAAAGGACTGTGAGGTCAGAAGTCCTGCTCCAAAAGCCCCAGGGGAAAACATGAGCGGGTTGCAGGCCATAGAGGACCTTAAGAAGGACTTTAAAATCAAATAAGAGAAGTGGAGGAAAAATTGGAAAAAGAAATGAGAAGGATGCAGGAAAAGTATGAAATGAGGGTCAACAGCCTAACTGAGGAAAACAACACCTTAAAAAATAGACTAACTCAAATGGCAAAGGAGGCCCAAAAGGGCAATGAGTAGAAGAATGCCTTAAAAAGTCGAATTTGCCAGATGGAAAAAGAATCTCAAAAGTTCACTGAGGAGATTCATTCCTTCAGAGTTAGACTGGAGCAAATGGAAGCTAATGACTTTATGAGAAATCAAGATGCTGTTAAGCAGATCCAAACAAATGAAAGATTAGAAGGCAATGTGAAATATCTCATGGGAAAAACCACTGACCTGGAAAATAGATCCAGGAGAGACAATTTAAAAATTATTGGACTACCTGAAAGCCATGATCAAAGAAAGAACCTATAAATCACCCTTCAAGAAATTCTCAAGGAAAATTGCCCTGATGTTTTAGATCCAGAGGGCAAAATACAGGTTGAAAGAATCCACTGATCACCTCCTGAAAAAGATCCCAAAAAGAAAACTCCCAAGAATATTATAGCCAGGTTCCAGAATCCCCAGATCAAGGAGAAAATACTACAAGCAGCCAGGAAGAAACAATTTCAATATTGTGGAAACACAATCAGAATAGCCCAGGACCTGGCAGCTTCTACACTGAGGGATCGAAGGGCATGGAATATGATATTCCAGAGGGCAAAAGAACTGGGAATGAACCCAAGGGTCACCTACCCAGCAAAACTGAGTATTTTGTTTCAGGGGAAAATATGGTCATTCAGTGGAATAGAGGACTTTCAAGCATTCTTGAGGAAGAAACCAGAATTGAATAGAAAATTTGACATCCAGACACAAGAAGCAAGAGATGCCTGAGAAGGTAATCAGGGAAAAGAAATCAAAAGGAACTCATCAAAGTCGAACTATTTACATTACTATATGGAAAAGCAATAACTGTGACTGATGATATCTTTCTCACTATGAAAATAATGGAAGAAGGGTGTGTGGCCATACGAATACATATGTGAATGTGTGTGTCTATGGTTACAGTTATATATGGATAGAGAGCATAGATTGAATTTTCTGGGAAGGGAGAATACTCAAGGGATGAAATTATGAGATGAGAGGAAAGTGGCAAGAGGAGATGGGGAGAGACAGGGTAGGGTAAACTATCTCATGTAGAAGAAGCAAGGGGAAGTGGTTGCAAGGGAGGGGGAGAATAGGAAGGCAAAAAAGGCAAAACCACATTCTCATTGAATTTGGTTCAGGGAGAGAATGACATACATACTAAATGGGATATCTCAACCTGCAGCAGAATAGGGGGAAGGGGGATGAGAGAAGGGATGATGGATGGGAGGGCATCCTTGGGGGGAGGGGAGGTTGGAAGTACCCACTATAGAAGAGGGACAGGATCATGTAGGGAATGGACCAGGTGGGGGGTGGGATGAGTGGGAGGGAATTATAAGCAGCCTTGTACAATATATCTACTATGATAATGTTTTGCATAGCTAGACATGTACAACATATACTGAATTACTTATCTCCCCAGAGGGAATGGGTGACAAGGGAGGAAGGAAATGGATCTGAAATTCGAGGTCTTAACATTAAATGTTTCAAATATATATAAATACTATTATTAATACTCTTTTGCTTATAATTGGGAGATAAGATGTGCAGGCATTGGGACACAAAGATTCACCTTCCTCTAATGGAAAAGTCGAAGGGGGTATGGGAGAAGGTATGGGAGAGAGCAGATTGGAGGAAGCGATATCTTGTGGGACTGCTATTCTGGGAGGTTGGGTAGGGGAATAACGGGGGGGAATGATTGTAATTCAAAATCTGGCGGAAATGAATGATGTAAAACAGAAGTTAATAAAGCATTTGTTTAAAAATAATAAATAAATAAATAAATAAAGAGTTAAAAAAAAAAACAGGGAGGAGGGGGTTAGAAAACACAGCCTTTAACAGTCTTTTCCAGCTAATAGCTGAAGTATATCAAGTCAGAGAAAAATCTCCTTACAATGTCTCAGAGCAAGATCTTAGAGGTGAGAAATATAAAAAATACAAAAAAAGGAAGGGAACACAAAAGTTATAGATTGGAAGGAGGTGTCAAGTGGTGAGAGGAGAGGATACTTACATATATAATAGATTTGGTTATATAATAGATCTGGCAGCTAGGTGGCGCCATAGTGGATAGATCACTGGACTAGGAAAACTCATCTTTCTGAATTCAAATCTGGCTTCTGACACTGACTAACTATATGATCCTGGGCCAGTCACATCACCCTGTTTGCCTCAGTTTCCTCATAGAACATGAAGTTTTTCATGGAGGTGCTGATTTTCTTCATCACCACAGACATCAGTGCATGAAAATACTTGCAAGGATTTGTAGTGCCAAGGTTGTGTCACTTATATTCATAATATTGAGCTCCTCTGAAACTCTTATTTACTCCCACCTATTAGATCTAAGGCCACTTGTTTGTCTTTAATTTCCCTTCCCCTATCTATAAAATAAAGGAATTTGATGTGATGATCTCTGGATCTCTTTAAATTCTAAATCTATGACCTTATGATCCTATGTTTTAATTAAAGTTAAATATACAGATATGGTTTTGTTGTTGTTGAGTAGTTTCAATCATGTCTGACTCTTCATAATCTTATTTGGGGTTTTCTTGGCAAAGATACTAGAGTGATTTGCTATTTCCTTCTCCTGATCATTTTATAGATGAGAAATGGAGGAAATCAGGGTTGGATTGTCCAGAGTCACATAGCTAACAAGGTCTCTGAGACTGGATTTGAACTCACAAAGACGAGTCTTCCTGACTCTAGGCCCAGCATTCTATGCACTGCAACACTTAGCTGCCCTCCTAATGGTATAAACTTTTATATTAGCAATTCATTTTAAGTACATTTAAATTTTTAAAATGATAATTTTTCTCCCTCCCATCTTCCCTCATCCATTGAGGAAGGAAGGAAGAAAGGAAGGAAGGAAGGAAGGAAGGAAGGAAGGAAGGAAGGAAGGAAGGAAGGAAGGACGGAAGGAAGGACGGAAATAAAAGGAAGAAAAAAAACTCTTGTAGAATATAAGTATAGTCAAACAAGACAAATCCCACACTGGTTTGTCCAAAAATACATTTCTTACTCTGAAACAAGACTTATTGCTAAGATATATGCGGAAGTGATTAAAATTTATAAGAATAAGAACTTTTCCCTAAAAGATAAATTGTGTAGACTTTTGAAAGATAAAAACAAAAAAAAAAACGCCACAGATTCCATCTACTAAAACATAAAACTTCCATAAATTGTACCTTTAGGACTATAATGGACTCTCACTCATTGAAACCATTTAAAAGTTATTTTGAAATAAGTGGAATTCATGGCTTTAGATTTATGCATTCAACCCAAAGTCTAGTTATCTATTTACTCACCTTTGAATTTTGTACCTAATGGAGGATCAATCCATCGAGTTTTTCTGACTAAACTGTTTTGGGCCTATGAGTTGTGGGACTTGGGGTCTGGACTGGTTCATGATGCTCTTCTCTGTGGCAGGCTGAAATCAATGGCCTGGAGTTGTAATTCACATTCATTTCCCTGAGCTCCTCTTAGTTGACTTATTCTTTGTAATAATGGCAATAATGAGAGAGCATCTATAAAAATCCTTTGTAAGGGGTGGGTAGGTGGCACAGTGAATAGAGCACCAGCCCTGGAGTCATTTGGGGTTCAAATCCAGCTTCAGACACTTAACACAAAAACTAGCCCTGTGACTTGGGCAAGTCATTTAACCCCAATTGCCCTGTCCTCCCCCCACCAAAAATAAAAAACAAAACAAACAAACAAAATCCTTTGTAAGACAATTTTATTATTCCTGAATGCCTTAAGTTGGGATCCCTAAATTGATTTCATGCCTCAAAGGTCTGAGGCATCATCTAATAATAAAAGAACAACAATCAAGACTTTTTTTGCAAAACAGTTTACACATTTTGTTTCATTTGATCATCATGACAACCCTGGGAGGTAGGTGCTGTTATTATCCCATTTTACAAATGAGGAAATTGAGGCAAACAAAGGTTAAGTGACTTGCCCAGGTTTATCTGGCTAATGAGTGTCTAAGGCAGGATTCAGGTCTTTCTGTCTCTAAATCCAACACTATGCCATCTAGCTGCTTCACTTGTGGGAGGGGTCTTTCCACAACAAAGATTTTGATCACCTATACCAGGGGTTCTTACCTTGGAGTCCACAATCCTCCAAATGTTCCAAGGATAGATTTCAGAGAGCAATAATTACATCTTCATTTTATAATTTAACCAACCTTCACATATCAATTATATAAATGGTGTTTTGCCAGGCACTGGGGTTACAAGTGCAAAAACTGAACATGTTGCTCCTGCCCTCAAGGAGCTTATATTCTACTGCCTCATGGGTGTGCAAGCACACAAGCATGCATGCCTGCATGAGTGGGAGAGAAGGAACATACAAAGTACAAAGTGCAAGTTGATTACCAGGCTAGAACGGGGGCAAGAAGCACAGCTCTAGAGCGGGAAGGGACTTCAGAGGTCATTCAAGACCATCCTCTTCATTTCCAGATGAAATTGAGGTTTGTGACCATGTTGGCAATCAGAAGATCTGGGTTCTAATTCTGACACCAACATTTTCTAGCCATTTGGCTGTGGGCAATTTACTTCTCCTCTCTGAGACATAGAATCATAGAATCCAGAGTTGGATGGGACCTTATTAAGTTCCAACCTGTAGTTGAACAAAATCCCCTCTAAAACATACTGGATGAATGGGCTTCCAGTCATTGTTTGAAAATGTCAAATGGTGGAAAGCACTCAGTTGCCTCATCTGTAAAAATGAGTAAAACAATAGCACTTCTTTTGATAATCTCAATTATCAATTGAGAGTTGGATAGAGTGCTTCACTTGGAGTCAGGAAGTCCTGAGTTCGAATCCTATCCCAGACAGGGGACAGGATTACTAGCGATGTGACCCTGGGCAAATTATTCAACTTCCGTCTCCTTCAGCTTTCTCATCAGTCAAATAAGAATAAAAGTACCTTACCTCCCAAGGTTTTTTTGAGGATAAAATGAGATGATATTTGTAAAGAGCTTTGAAAACCCTAAAGACCTATATAAATTCTAGCTATTATTATTACTATAGATGTAATCTATTATGATTCTTCCAGTTTACCATTCTGTGTTCTATCCACTCACTGCTTATGTTGTCCCCTCTAGTTCTCTTACCTCATTTAACCTTCATTCCATAGGATTAAGTTTGATGGGAGTTTGGGGTGCTAGTGGAACTGGAGGACTCTTGGGCTTGAGGATGATGCTGGCCCTTAAAATGAATGGCTCTCCAATTTTTATCTCATTGGGTAAATTATTCATTTCCCATCTTAAAGAGCCAAGTAGCATTATACTATACTTATTAAATAACTCATGGTATTTCACCATTGAAGCTGTATGTCAGTTTGGTACATTAATAGTCTATTTATTATTAATAGCTTATGGGTTAATAGGTCAAGCCCTGTGAAATGAGAGGCTGCTTGAAAGTTACAATATTCTAGTCACAATTTTTTATTCTAGAGACAGTACAAAGGATAGAGCAATCTTCCAGGAGATTTTTATGTAAAATCATTAATCCCATTTCAGAAGGGCATGTCAAATAGTTCTTTGAGGCTTTGCCAATTTTCTGCTGCTCCTTCATCCCATCTAGGATTTAAATTGAACTCTGCTAAAATGGAGTAATATACAGATTAGAAAAAGTAAGAATACTCGTCTTGGAATTGGGAAATAAGAATTCACATCCAACCTCTGACACTTAATAGCTACATGATCATAGACAGGTCATACAGCGTCTCAGAGTCTGAGTTTTCTAATTTGTAAAATGGGGGTGAATAATACTAGTGCTACCTATTCCAACATGGTTGTTGTGAGTAAATGCTTGGTAAACCTTAACATGGGAGCTACAATAATTATCTCCATTTTTACTTTGTCTGAAATTTTCTGATTTGAGGATTCATCTGGAGAACCTTAAGGAAGACAATGAGGGCAAAATGTTTATGATCACCTCCCAGTGCTCTCCAAAGTCATATTTGGATAACCTGGATATTAAGCCTGGAACATTTTCTAGAAGACTCCCCTAGTTTGTGGAGAGATGATAACTGAACACTGTTGAACTTTGGAGAGGAGAGCCATTGTTCATAATTGCTATGAAAGATACATAGTTCCATAATCTCTTCAAAACCAACTCCAGGGAAAAGAAAGACTTTTACAGAAATGCAAGGGGAATCTGGTACCACAATATATCTCTAATTCCCAGTTTGCCTTCTTAGAAACTTCAGGAAATTTTCCTTGGATGAGACTGGGCACTGACTCACCTCTCTCTCTCTCTCTCTCTCTCTCTCTCTCTCTCTCTCTCTCTCTCTCTCTCTCTCTCTGTCTTTGTCTCTGTCTGTCTCTCTGTCTGTCTGTCTCTCTCCCCCTTCACCTCACCCCCATCTAAAGAGCTTCTTCACTCATGCGCTTTATGCTATAGTCTAACCTGTAGAATATTTCAGATTTCTGCTTAGATAAATGGGTTTACTTATTTATTATTCACTATTTGTAATGGTCTTTCATATAGCTAGCATTTGGTGGGAAGGAATCAAGCCTGTGGGTATGAGAATGAGGTAGCCTCCACTTTTAAGGCATAATATTAGGGAAGTTAGTAGTTTTGTTGCTTTTCATTGATACGTATGCATGTATTGTGTATGTGTACATGTGTGTGATCTACATAAAAACACACACACATTAATTTGAGGAGGGGATATAGATCCCTAACAACTAGGCTTATTAGAAAAGGTTTCCTAGAAGAAGTATCACCTGAGCTAAGCCTTAAAGGATGATAGGTACAGTCAAATACAGAGGTGAAGCAGTTTTCTAGACATGTCTCAGGTAACACATAACTGTGGTTAAAAAAAACCTTTCATTTAATATATTGTCCAATTGTCAAAAGCTTAAGTGAAGTACCATCCCCATTAGAAAGCAACTCCTTAGTTTCTGAATTTTCATCATTCATCAAATATTAGTAGTAAGAAGAGTCTCTCCCCTTCATGAAATATTTAACCAATAAATTGAACTTGTCCCTCTGCCCTTTTCTGTGAACAAGCTTAGTGAGACAAGTATGAAACCTCAATTTTTTTTAAGAGGAAGGTATTTTCATTACCTGAGTCTCCGGGGGACTAGGTTGGAAAGCAACTGTAGTAGCAAAATTAGGGACTTGAAGACCTTTATATGAATTGAGTCCATGATGAGAAAGGCCTAAGACTAATTAGTTTTGGGAAAACAGGACAACACCTTCAAGAGTAAGTAGAAGAACAACATAATCTAGTTACCAGAAAGGGGACTGGGTCTTCAAAAAGGGACTTTGGGTGTGGGGAGCAAATTGAGTGTCAACTGGATCTGTTGGTTTTCTGGGTGATAGGAAACATTTTATCCCCTTTCCCTTTGGCATCAGTGAAAGGATTTGGAGTCAGAGGATATAGGTGGAAATCCTGTTTCTTTCATAGAAATCCTGTGATGTCTTCAGTAAATCATTTAATCTCTCTAGTCTCAGTATCCTCACCTGTAAAATGATACAGTTGTACTATGTAACTTCTGAGGTCTCTTTTAACTTGAAATCTATGATCCTATGATTACATTGGAAGGCAACTGGCCAAAAAAAAGCTTTCTGAGTTGACTAACAATGATCCTGAGTTTTGTTTTCTCTTTGAGGGGGATGGAACCAAACCTATGATTTCATGCTTGTAGGAACTTCCTGGTAGGGAATTTTCTCTCCCAATGCTTATAGGCATCGTTTCTACAGTTTATAGTCTTACCTACAGGTCCCAAGAGGTTAATTGATTTGCTCAGGGTCTCATAAGCAATAAATGTCAGAGGCAGAACTTGAACCATCCCTTGCACTGTGCTCCACATGTCTGTCTGTCTGGGTATAGATGGACCAACTCTAGAGTTTGTGCATTCAACTGCAAAATTGCATAGTATAGTCTAGACCAGTGGTGTAAGACTCAAATGGAAATGAGTTCATTAAACCATACATAAGGATCTTTGAAAAACATTTTGATTTAGAAAACCACATATTAAAATGATTAATTAGGATTTTTGTTCATTTTGTTAAATATTTCCCCATTACATTTTAATCTGGTTCAGGCTTAAACACTTGGGAGTGTTGCGTGTTGTATGTGGCCCATGTTTGATACCTCTGATCTATACAGCAGACATTCTTAATTCATTAGGTTTTTCTTTTGTGGATAGCTAGATCAAGTATTAAGGAGAATTATGGATCTGATCCAGGATGTCCTGTATTTTACAGGACATTTTAAAATTCCTGGATTTTACACAATCATGACAATGACACCCACAAACAGAAGCACCTAGAAAACCTCATGAACTATGGGGGAATTCTTTCTGAACTTGGCCTCTGAATTGGATCTCCACCACGACAATGATAGTATACATTTCCCTGTTTTATGCTTTGCTTGATATTAATGATCAGAGAGTAGTTGCACTTTACATAACAACAGCTATTAAAAAAATAACTAGCACCTTAGTAAAATAGTTATGGTATGATGTTATAATGTAAATGATCATTTAACTCATTAATTGTCTTTAATAGGAATGAGACACAGGATAGGTTCCTGGGAATTATGGGCTGAATAAGAAGGTAGGTGGGTGGGACAGGAATAGCAAAGAAAAAGACCGTAATGATATGGACAAAGGAAATGAAAATGATTGAAAAGGTAGAAATACAATTTAATCTAGAGATATCCAAGGGTTCACAAAAGGGATTGAGTGTTACAAAATATAGCTGTCATATTAAGAGCAAAGGAATTTTTTCTAATCGTTAAGATCATAGCCATGTAACAACCTTGCATTGCTGTCCCATGCTCTTATATAGTAAAAAGAGTTTTTGAGGAGGTCAAAGAGAAATCTCTAAAATTTGTCTTATGGCATATACCATGAAGCTCCATAACTCAGACTTTTCAGAAAGAGAAAGTTGGAAGATGACCTAGCACCATGCTTAGCTATCCATCCTTTTCTGCTACCAGCAAGCTCTCCACCTTAGTTGGATTATACCTCCTGCCAATCATTTCTATCATGGTTTCCCTGAAACTAGGGTTCTTGCTCTAGGCCTCCAACAAAAGGCCAAATAAGTTTCCACTCCCCATCCATAGGCTCTAAAATCATATGTGGCTAAAGGATCCTTCTTGACAATCATTAAAGGATAATGTGCAGCAGTTTGAAACAAATAATAGAAGGAAAAAATGAAGAATTATAGAAATTAGCTTCACCCCTGAATCTTCTCTTTTCCAGGTAATAAGTGTCTTGTTCTTTAAACCAATTCCCGTATGGCATGATGTCAAATTTCTTTACCATCCTAGTCATCCTCCTCTAAATAATGTTCAGCTAGCCTTCCTAATATGGCATTCCCAGAAGTAGACACAATACTCTTGATGTAGACCAATGAGGATAGAGTATGGAAGGACTGCCACCTCAATAGTCCTAAATACTCAATATTTCTTAATGTAGCTTAAGATTGCAGGGTCCTTTTTTGCTTGTTTTTGGGTACTACATCACACCTTTGAGTCACAACTACTTTGTAGTCCTTTGAAAGAGAGACTAAACCTAGCTGTAAGATTGATTTGTCTGACATGATTCCTGTGTTCAGTTGTTTCATTCATGTCCGACTCTTTGTGGTCCTCTTTAGGGCTTTCTTATCAGAGACACTGAAGTAATCTGCTTTGACTCAATTCTTATCAGACTGGCATTAACCCACCTTACTACTCTTTAATAATGTAGAGTGTGCTAAGAGTCTCAGTGCAGTTTTAAGTTAGAGTAGTTTAAAACTTTAATAGATTTTTGTAACACCCTACATTAGCATTATAAACATCTTTTCATCTTCTATTCCAAAATATCCTCAGTTTCCTCACTTACAAAATAATAGTTCAAAGGGCCCTTCCAGCTAGGATAGAAATAAATTCTATCATGAAAGATCAATATAGTCTTCTCCTTATATTATCGGACCCAGAAACCATGGTTACACCTTTTCCCTTCCAAAATGACATCAATATCAAGAATACTGTGGTCATTCCTCAGTAGCAACAAATCATATCAACCATTACAGGAATTTTGTATTACACTATGGATGCCAATCAACTTCCTTCTTTGGGGGACATCTTCATTGCCAATGAAGAGCCAAACCTTTTCCAGTGGGTTGCATAAACTTACAATTGTAAGACCTTGGCTTGTAGCAGTTCCTTTGTGATTACTTGGTAATCTGCTTTAGCAGTAGGAAACACTGACCTTCTCTGTGCTCACACATAGAATTCCACCTCCCAATTCTGTGCCTTTTCACTGGCCAGAATGTTTTCCTTCCTCATTTGTACTTTCTGTCTTCCTTAGGTAGCAGGGTCCCTCCAATCTCACCTCACCCCCACCACTGCTAGAATTTTTCCTCTAAGATTAATTCCCTTTATACTTGTAAAGCCAAGTACAAGCAGCTTTCCAGAGGACTGGAAGGTCCAGAAGGACTGTGAACAGCTTCTGTTCTAATTACATAGTATAGTGAATTCTCTATTCAGCAATAAATTAAAGCAAAACATTCACAGAAGCCAAAGCACAACATTCACAGTGTTATGAAATAATTTATCACTAAAATGGCTACATAGTTTTCACCAAAGTGGTCACATAGTTTTAAGCAAAAGATATCATTCAGTGAGAACTTAACTCAATCATCCTTAAGGAGGCTTGCCTCCTTAATGGGCACAAAATACAAAGGTCAAAGTTCTCCACCCCTAGGTTACATTGTCTTAATCTCTCAGTCAAAAAGTCTTCTTTCTTCTTAATTGAAGATTAGTTTCCAATCATCCTTAATTCAATCATCCTGAAGAGGTAGGAGATATAGAGTACAAAGTCCTCCCCCACCTAGGCCACAGTAAATCATGATCTTCTCAGTTTGCGTTAGATACCCAAGGAGAGGTCTTTTCATCTTGACTCAAGGCTGGCTGTCAGATTCCATGGTTCCTTTTCCATGGTCCCAGTTTCTGCCTGAATCTATCCAACTGTCACCTGGATTCAAAGGCAGACAGCTCTCAGTTCCTTGTTCAGCTCTTCGTCCAATTCATTGTCCAGTTCCCATTCCATATTGAAGCTCACAGTGTCCAGTCCACCTCAAGTCCTTCACATTTCCTGTTTCTGAGAAGACAAAGCTTAACAGAGCCAAAACAACATTCATACACATGCTGGCACCATCATCATTCACTATCTGCCTGTGAAATCAGCCCAGACCCACCAACATGGTCTGAGAACTCAACACAAATCATCAGTATAGAAATCACCACAGGCCCGCAAACAAGGTCCAAGAGGTCAATACACATTATCAGTAAAGTCCCAGGACCTCCAAAACCCTCCTCAGGACTTCTGTAAACAGACAACCAGAAAATCCTCTTTCAGGGCTTCCAGTAAGGTCCCAGGATTTCCATAGAAAGTATCACAAACAAACATCAACACAGACAGAACAGACAAACATAGAGTGCCGAGATACTACAAGTTTTCTCCTTCTTGACTGCCACCACAAGAGTTATCTTCTCAGTTTTTCTCAGTTCTCAGTTCAATTCTCAGTTTTCAGTTCTTCTCAGTTCTGCCACCACAAGTTCTGTTCTCAATTCTGCTCTCTCCAGCCTGGAACTGTTTTATATTACATATATATATATGGACTTATATATGGCCATTAACTCTTCCCCTTCCTGTTGCTGATGCAACAGGAGTTCACAAGTTCTAGGGTTCACAAGCTGTGGGGTTCACAAGTTCTGCTTCTTTTTTTTTTCTTTTTGGAGGGCAACTGAGGTTAAGTAACTTACCCAAGGTCACATGGCTAGGTTTTAGCTTCTGTGTGTTAAGTGGCTGAGGCCGGATCCAAACTCAGGTCCTTCTGACTCCAGGGCCGGTGCTCTACTCACTGTGCCACCTAGCTGCCCCAACAAGTTCTGCTTCTTAACAGAGACTTGATTCAAACAAGGACAAGAACTGAAACAAGGTGTTAATTAACTAGCTGAAACAAGGTGTTAACTACTTCTTTGCTTGCCATTACAACACTGTATATATTTTGCATGAACATAATTGTTCCTATGTTGTCTTCCTGACTAGAATGTGACCTCCTTGAGGATTGAAACCATATTTTTGCCTTTCTTTGTAGTCTCAGTGCTGAGTGCAGTGCCTAGAACATAGCAAGTACTTAATAAATGCTCCTTGACTGACTAGACCTCTGAGATTCCTTCCAGCTCTAAATTCTATGATTCAGGATGTCCACATTAGAAAGTTTAACCACACAGTGATAACAGACCATTCCCACTCTCAATAAGAGAAGGGTGATGGCCCTTCATTTAGTGTAGGGTCCTACACTAGTGTAGTATGCCCTACACCAATCATATCTACCACTAAATGTCAACTAAGGATAGAGAAGGCTTAGCTTTCCACATGACCCAAGGACCTGCCTTTCAAAAGTACAGTCTAGTCTGAATTTAAGTCTTCAACTAATCTAAAATACATTCAATCATTTTTATCTTAGATGATGACCTTTATTATGAATTTATTTTGCAATGTGTTAGCAGAGATAATACTCTGAATCATATCTATCTGAACACCTTGCATGCTGATTTTAACAAGCTTCCTGTGAATTTTCTGTTTTCCTACTAGCTGATACCTCTACCCTCTCCTTCTTTACATTTTGTTGTTTATTAATTCATATTTGGCAGGAATCCCAAAGCTCTGTTTTATTTTTTCTTTCTAGAGAAGCACAATGATGCAGTGAAAATAAAACAAAGTTTAAAATCATAGATCCTGAGTTCAATTATGATCTCTACCTCTTACCTTCAGTAAAGATGCAGAACTAAATGATCTTTAATGACCCTTCTGACTCTAAATGTGTGAGTTCTCCATTTTGGCTTTTTAATCTTTGGGACCATAGAACCATAGACCAATAGAGTTGGAAGGTAGCTCCCATTGAGTCCAGTCTTCTCAATTAACATGTGACATAAGGTCAAGAGTCTGAGTCTCCAGATTTTTTCAGACTAGTTGCAATATTGAGAGAAGGGGGGTTGTTAATAATCATACTTTTTTCCTCCTGCCTCTATTCATGATTTTCCATGAAAACATTAGAATCTGTCTCATGTCTAGGTATGTAAAGAAATGGTAAAGTGCACTTACCCCACAAGTAAGTACTCAGGCTAATAGAACATTGGTTAGAGCACAGACTTTATTTAATCTAATAATAAACTCTGAAAAACTAGTACCTGAGCTCATAATGTATCTCTTCTTCACTCTCTAATGAATTCCACATTCCCCAGAAATCTATATAGTCCTTCAGACTGATGACACTATTTTAATAGTATGAGTACCCATCAAGGGTAAAGCTCTTAGGGTTGTTAGAGCATCAAGAAACTCATTTTTCCTAGTAAACCCCATTTTCTCAATTCTGCAGAATTATAGTTATAACCAAGATTTGAGTCTACTTCCTATTTCCTACAAAAAAGAATGCAGGATTGTTAAAGGATCAAATCACCCACCTATTGAGTAAGATGATGACATAGGCCTGAGCTTTAGGAAGATCAATTTGATAGCTGAGCTGAGGAGGGACTGGAGAAGGAGGGACTTCAGGCAGTGAGACCAAGTATCAAAAATAATGCAAAAATCCAAGTATGAGATGATAAGGGTCTCACCAGGATGGTAGCAATGTCAAAGGAGAAAGGGAGGCATTAATGACAATATCTGTCACTGTTTGAATATGGGGAAATGAGAGCAAGTGAGGAGTCAAGGTAAAACCTAGGTTGTGAGCCTGGGTGACTGAGAGGATGGTACAAAACAGTAATAGGATATTTACTAGAAGCAAGAGATCAATCAAAGTCAACTATTAGGATGGCAAGGTCTTGAGGAGGAGCCTGTCACTTCCCTATCTCAAAGTGCTATACTATGTAGCCAGTGATGCTACTGAGGTCTGGCTCTAAAAGAACAGTAAACTTGGGAAATGAACTTAATGAGTAAAAATCTCTTGAATTAAGTCATTCCAGCTATTGAAGAAGTTGTAAATAGAAGAGCAAATGTAGATAGCATGACCTTGCGACAGAACTCAAAAAGCCTGCTGTTCACTGTCCGTGTTTCTGAAAAGCATGGGAAGACTAGGCAAGAAAGGAAATGGTGCATGAAACAAATGAGTTGCATTGGTGTCTGTGAACAGTGGCATCAGGAAAATGAACAAGAACAAGAAGGAGGAGGAAGAGGAGGAGAAGGAAAAAAGGAGGAGGAAAAGAAGGAAGAGGAGGAGAAGGAGAATGAGGAAGAGGAGGAGGAGAAGGATAATGAGAAAGAGAAGGAGGAAGAGGAGGAGGATGAAGAGAAGAAGGAGGAGGGGAAGAAGAAGAAGAAGAAGAAGAAGAAGAAGAAGAAGAAGAAGAAGAAGAAGAAGAAGAAGAAGAAGGAGAAGGAGAAGGAGAAGGAGAAGGAGAAGGAGAAGGAGAAGGAGAAGGAGAAGGAGAAGGAGAAAAGGAGGAGGAGGAAGAGGAGGAGGGGGAGGAGGAAGAGGAGAAGAAGAAGAAGAAGAAGAAGAAGAAGAAGAAGAAGAAGAAGAAGACGACATTCTCTAATAAGGTTTCTATTTATAGTCCAAACAAGAAGGATAATCATTTCTTGGTTTAAGTAAGTCAATGATCTTATTAAATATTTCCTTAGTACTGCCTTTGTGTGTTGGGATCTAACTATGTCACCATATTACTCAGTAGGTAAGTTATTTGATCCTTTAGCAACCCTGTGTTCTTTTCTCTTGTGGGGAATAAGAACTCAACCCTGTGTGACTGCTGTAAATTTGGAGAACTGGGAAAGACAGGTTTACTAGGAAAAAAAATTAGTTTCTTGACTCTAACAACTTCAAGTGCTTTACCCTCAATGGGTAGTCATAATGTTAAGGTAGTATCATTGGTCTGAAGGAAAGTAGATGAAAGAGAGAGTAAATGGCCCTTGTTACAGACATAAAGCTTTAATTCACACATATTTATGAAAGGTAAGTTCTTAGCATTTATTGGCAGACAATAATCAAAGACTGTGCCTTGGTGCAATAGGAATAGCACTGAATTTAGAGTCAGAAGACACTCAGACTCTGCTTTGCCACTTATTAGTTGTTTGGACTTAGAAATAGCATTTCACTTTTTAGAGCCTTGGATTTCTCATCCCTTCCAGCTCCAAAATTCTATAATTCTATAACTGTACTTAACTCAGGAGTTATGGATTTAAACAATTGCAGAAATGCAAATACAACAGATATTGGTGAAGGTACTTCATCATGCCTTACTTATGGAGTTAAACATCTTCGAATTAACTACTATTTGTGTAGAACTGTATTAGGTATTATGGGGAATACAAAAGAATTATAAACTGTGTTTGAGTTCAAGAAATTTTCAATTTAGTTGAGATGGTGTAGGGATAGAGTACTGAACTTGGAGTCAGGAAGACCTGAATTCAGATCCTGACTTAGGAATTTACTAGATTTGTTACTAGCTACTTAACCTCTATCAGCCTCAGTTTCCTCATCTGTAAAATGAGGGATATTAGACTTTGTGACCTCAAAGTTATTTGCCATGATCCTATGAACAATGAGAACAATGCAAGATAATTTGGAATAAATGATTAAGTGGAGTGACATAGACAACCAGTTCAATAGAAGAGGAGATAAGGAAGAAATCACTAGGGGTTGGCTTAGTTAGGGAGGAGATAAGACCTGAAGGATGAGTAGAATTTGTACTGACAAGTTAAAAGGGAAAAGGAAATTTTCCCTGTGGGAGGTGTGAGTGAAGGCATGAAAGGAAAAAAATGCACATGTAATGGAAAATAAAGAGAATAACCTGACTGGAGAAAGAGGATTCATATCAATCACTCAACTAGCATTTATTAAACATCTTTTATGTGCCAGACACTGTGCTAAGTGCATATTGGCAAGTAATGGCAGGTAAGGTTGGATAGGCAAGACTGAGGTCAGATTGTAAGCCTTGAACACTAGACAAAGGAGTTTTAATGATATGGTAGGCATGAGAGATCCATTGCAAATTCTTGAAAGAAGGAATGGTTTTTGTTTAATAGTACTTTGAAAGTTGTGTTAAGGTGGATTAGAAGAAAGATACAGCTAATCTAGCCATTATGCTGTTACATAGATTATGCATTAAAGGTTTGTGTTGAGGTAGTAGCAGTAGAATCTAGAGAGAAAGAAACCAATCCAAAAGAAATTTCAGAGAAAAAAAATTGATAAGACTGATGACATTGAAAAACAGAAGATGAATAAGAGATCAATTTAATATTTCTATCCTGGGATACAAGGATAATGGAAGTACCAATAATAATTATCTACATTTACAAAGCAGTTTCATGCTTATTATTACATTTTACCCTTATAATTCTCCTGTGATAGAAATAAGACAGGGATCCTTCATTTCATTTGACAGATAATGAAACTAAGGCTTACATAAGATAAAAAGCTGATTAGAGGCAGAACAAATACTGTAAGCAATGTCTCCTGATACTCTTAGCCTTGTACTCTTCCAACAAACTAGGGGGGTGATCTGGTTTGTCGAGTGAGATAAGTTCAATTTGAGATATGTTGAAATTGAGCCAAAGGTTCTAGATTCAAATGGAAACCTGGGAATCTGGAACTGGAGAGCTAGAGATGGTCAGATAATAGTAACATGATGAGTAGGTAACCATAGATTAACATTTAGCCTAGGAGAATCACTTAACAACAGCAAGAAGAAGAAGATATCTAGCAAGAACATAGCATTGATTCTATTGGTTGTTGTCTCCTTAACTCTGTCCTGCTCTTCAGGGTTTGAGGGCAGATCTGCTCTCTCCTTGTGTACTGGATTTTTATAACTTGGGCCACCAGGAAGCTATAGTCAAAGATCCAAACTTTAGTCTCTTTGAGTCAATCTTTGGAAGCAAGATTTTCTTTTAAGGAAGAATTACCTCCTTGGCAGATTTTGCTCCTACTTTAACTCCATTCTATCCCCAACATTCATACTGCTTCTCTCCTAATCATAATGCACTGTATGAATGCATCACTCCTCTTTTCTAAAATCTCTTGGGGCGGCTAGGTGGCACAGTGAGTAGAGCGTTGGCCCTGGAGTCAGAAGGACCTGAGTTTGGATCCGGCCTCAGACACTCAATGCACACACAAACAAAAACCTAGCCATGTGACCTTGGGCAAGTTACTTAACCCCAATTGCCCTCCAAAAAAAAATCTCTTGTGACTCCTGATTGCTCACAGATTGAAGTATAAACTGTTGGTTTTCAGGACTCTCCAAAATCTGCCTCCAACCTACCTGTATGACCTTGTTTCATATTATAATTCCACCTCACATATTTTATGCTCTATCAACGCTGGACTACTCTTTATCTTCACTTCTCACATCTGGTCATTTCCCATCTTGGTTCCTTATTCAAATTTTCTCTCATCACAGGAATAGACTCTCCATCTCCAATTAGTGAAGTACTTTCTTTCAAGGCTGTACCAGCAACCATACTGGCATAACCAAGATGGCTACTGGCACAGGTTCTTAGATCTGCTTTACTAGGAAAGATAGATGTTTAAAGGGTCAACAATCTTTTTTGTTTTGTTTTGTTTTTGCTTTTTTTTTGGAGGGGAGAGGGCAGGGCAATTCAGTTTAAGTGACTTGCCCAAGGTCACACAGCTAGTGTGTCAAGTGTCTGGGCCAGATTTGAACTCAGGTCCTCCTGACTCCAGGGCCGGTGCTCTATTCATTGCATCACCTAGCTGCCCCCCCTCCTTTTTTTAAACAATCTTTTTAAATTACATTCACTAGTTCATGGGAAAAGTCAGAATCCTGAATTTCAGAGAAAATACAAGTAGAGAAAAAACAAGCAGAGAAATAAAGACCAGCAGACAGGGCTCTGACCACCTGAATCAAAACAATATTGCTATACACTTTACATTCATCCCTGGATCCAGAGAGCCTTTACATCTGAACAGTCAAGCAGCTCTGAACAAATGACCACTCAGAGTCTCAATCAGGGAATTACAAGATCCTTCTCATAAGAAAGCCCCCAAAGCAAAATACCAACTCAGAGTATATATACACTTCTCAGAACCAGAAGGCATTGCAACCTTCATGACTCAGTACCTAATTACAAATTGTCAAAAGGTGTGAAAGTCTTCCTACAACCAAGCCTCACCTAAGCAATCTTCCCTTAATGGGCTCCACGTGAGGCCTGTTAATGGGCTGGGAAAATCTAAAATCCCATTAAAATTACAAAGGCTCAAATCAGATAGCACTTCTTTCAAGAAACCTTCCCTGAACTTTCTTTACCATTTCACAACAAAAATAATTTCTCCTCATTCAAATCTCTTGCTGTATGGTAAGTGAGAAGTCTGGGGAAGATATATATATATATAGGCATCATAAACTTAGCAGTGGTGTTGGAACCATGAAAATAGATGAGCTCTCCAAGGATGTGAATAGGAAAAAGTGGAGAAGGTCAAGGACAGTTAATTTTTATTTTTTTGATTGAGGTCAAGGACAGTTAATTTTTATTTTTTTGATTGAGGACGGTTTTTTGAAATACTCAAAGAAACAGCAGCAAAAGAAAGGGAGGCATCATTGGAAATGTGGAAGGACAAATGTGCCCTGAACAGGAAATCTAGAAGCAGAGAAGACATAGGAAGACTAAACAAAGGAGATAATAAAAATCTGACAACAGTAGGACTGAGCTATCCAACAACATGGACATCTAGGTTCTATTTCTGCATTTTAAGGTAAAGAAGGATCAAATAAGATAATATTTTTAAAGCACCTAGCATAGGGCCTTGTACATAATAGGTTTATTCCTGTTTATTTATTTCATTTATCTCTAATATAAATATATTTATATTACTTATTCCTATTTATTCCCTTAAACCTTTCCCACTTTCTTTGATAAGCAAATCAAAGCTCAAGTTCAGGGGAAAAAAAAGCTAATGTTACTCAGTGAGAAGCAAATAGCAATTTAATAGGTGGTACCTAGGGTGCCATATCTATTCTCTATACCAGCAATAACAATTCAAATTTCTTTTTAAAATCATTTTCAAAAGCCATTCCTCAACAATGTTGTGAAGTGTGTAATATACAAACGATCAAACCCATTTTATAGATGAAGAAACTAAGCCTAAGAGAGGTAAAATGACATATAGTTAGTAAGTGTCAGAACTAGAATAAGAACACCACACACACAACTCCTAGAACCAAGTCCAGCATTCTTTGTCTCACCCCAGGGTCCTTCTTAACTGCCTTATTTATTGGGCTAATATTCTCCTGAGAAGCTCTTGAAGAGATAGCAGTTGTTTGCTGAGTAATAAAGTAATTATTTGGGCTTGTCCTAATGCTAATGTTTTTGTTTCCAGATTGTTTTCATAAACACTCTTTGTGTATGTTAACAGTCCCTATGAAGTGAAATCATCTTCAATTAAGTAAATAAACCACTAGAAAAAAAGGAAAAGGTCCATTAGAACTCCCAGACTTTACCCTATCAGATGCATAACCTAATTACTTTTCATCACCTCTGAGCTTTTAAAACCACTTCCAAATAATCATTCAACTTTCCAATGAATTTTGAAGATTTGCTGATGTTTCTAAGTAAGGAAATAATTAACTAAAATTTTCTTTCGTTCTTTTTCTTTCTTCCTCCCTCCCTCCCCCTCCCTTTTTCCTTCCTTCCTTCCTTCCTTCCTTCCTTCCTTCCTTCCTTCCTTCCTTCCTTCCTTCCTTCCTTCCTTCCTTCCTTCCTTCCTTCCTTCCTTCCTTCCTCCCTCCCTTTCTCTCTCTCTCTCTCTCTCTCTCTCTCTCTCTCTCTCTCTCTCTCTCTCTCTCCTTCTCCCTCTCCCTCTCTCTTTCCATAAATAGACTTAAATGAAGATATATCTTTACAAGCTAGTTGAGGTCTTTTGATTCATGTTCAGTGTACTTATTACATAACAGACAACTGTGCCTCTATCACATTTTTTTGCCCAGTTTACAAGCAGTCTCCCGGAATCTCTCAAGGGATGCTCAACACAGGTGGTATGCATAGGAATCAAAGAGAGAGTCCCTAAGATACCTTCTAACATTCTATGATGCCTTCTGTCCTGTTTACCCATAGGATTTGTCATGAAAACTAATATAATTTATATAAAAGCTCTCATAAAAATACAGAGTACAATGCAAATGACACAGGTTATTATTAAACATATAGGCATTTGGGGAGGGCTTTTTAGATCAAAGAGAGAACCAGAGTGGGTGAGTTGTGGAGACTCTTGACACATTTTATACCTCCTTCCATACTCTTTGCCCTCTCCAAGAGCAGAAGATAGTCCATTTCAACAAAAACCTGAGGCTACTCCCCAGATCCCCATCTGAGGTAATGAGAAGTAATTTGCTTCAGTGGTGGTTTTACATAGACAGCTATTTTCAAACTAAACTTGATAACCACCCCTGACCTTCTACAGCCTTGAATATTTCTACAGTGCTCATGCCATTTCAGGGATAAAAAGCCCTCCCCAAATGCCTATATATGTAATAATAACCCGTGCATTTGCATTGTACTCTATATTTTTATGAGGGCTTTTATATAAATTATATTAGTTTTCATGACAAATCGTATGGGTAAACAGGACAGAAGGCATCATAGAATGTTAGAAGGGATCTTAGAGACCATGTAACTCCATTTACAAATGTAGAAACTGAGGCACAGAGACTTGCTCAAGGTCACAAGACTAGTATTACCATTTTAAAGATGAACAAAGTTATATATATACTCTATTGAGTGACATAATGAATTTGCATCTTTATTATTAAGCCCTAAGGTCCCTTCTGGCTCTAAAATTTTGTGATTGTTAAATGAGATGAACAATCATAGCTAATATTTATAGATCAAATGGAATAATATTTATAAAGCACTTTGCATAGTGACTGACATGTTAGGTATTTAATAGGTGCTTATTCTCTTCCCTTATAGAGAACTTTAAAATGAATAAAGCAAGCACTTTATGCATTGAGTGTTTCATTTGAGAAACACAAAACCCTTTAAGTTGGGTGCCCTTATTTTTACAAATGAGGGAACTGAGGATCAAAGAGGTCTGTTAACTTGTCCATTGTCACACAGTTAATAAATATCTTAGGATGGCTTTCAACTCTGGTCTTCCTGGCTCCAAATCCATTGGGCCACCAATTTGTGAGAAAACCCTACCTTGGGGCAGAGTTGGGCAAGAACTTAGGCTATACATATCTTTTTTCTCTTTCCTACTTGTCTTACATGATAATGTCCCTAATGTAAGTTTCTGCCTTCCTCGTAATGTTTCCACCAGGGACATCCTTTTCTCTGAGCCTCTTCTTTCTGCCCAAGGTCTTCTCATTCTTTTCTTAGAATGATGGCAACTTACACATATGTACTTAAGGCTTATAAAGTATTTTCCTCATGACCAATCAGTGTAAAAGCACACCCATTTTACAGATGAGGAAGCTGAAACTCAGATTGATAAGTGACTTGATAACCATACAAGTAATAATTAACGGAGCAAGTACAAAACTAGGTTCCTGGGTATAAGTTCAACATTTTCCCCATTATACCACTCTTCCTTAGGGCTAGAAATGAATCACACACTCTTTTTCTGTGTCATTCTCTTTACATTATCAACTGGCTTCCTTTTCTAGCTATACATGGGCTGGATCATGATTTTTATGCCATGCTTCCTACATAAATTCTTGTCAGTAATAGTCTACATATGTCCATCATGCATCTTTGAATTGCCATGTGGGTTATTTCCAATTTTAAGTCTTCCAAGATCATGGCATTTTATAATTTTTAGCCATAAAGCATGAGGGAGAGGATATTGACCCTGGAGCAATGAACTGCAACTTTTGTAGCAGTTAACAACCAACTAAAACATTCTGTGATACCCAAAATATAATCCAGCTGCACATCCCCTTCCCACTCAGTTCATGGCCTAGTTCATTGTATGTCTTGAACATTTGTCTAAGATTCACATACTGGTTGGCTAATTTGGCAGACAGCCTGCATCTATACAATAAGCATTTTCCATCCACTTTGTTTTTCAAGAGTGGATAGTTAGATCACTTCCTTTTACACTGCTGTGGATACCTTTGAGGAGTCCTGCTAGTACTGCAAGATTCAAAGCAATTAGTACAATATAACATTAAATAGGGATATTTTAATAATTTCAACATCAGTAAGAAAAAATTTTGTCTCTTCTAAAAGAAAGATAGGAGATAACTTTCTTCAGGTATCATGCTAGGACCAAGGAATAGGAGGGGAAAGAGGCAACCTTGGATTTAATATAAGAGAGATATTTGTAACAATCCAAGCTACTCAATAATGAAATCGGTTTCTACAGAAAACAGCAAATTAGCCTTCACTAATGAGAGGATTCTTTGGTGATTTGAACTAAAGAGCCTCTAAGGTCCCTCCCAACTCTGAAATACCGTGGATTTTTTCATATTTGAAAGTCATATAAAATCATCTGTATGGAAACTTGGCACTATTGATATTTGAAAACAACACATTGTTTGGTATAGCTTGTAGCGTGATTGGGTTGTGTTAAATCATGATGGGCACAATAAGAGGACTTACCCCAGAGTAGCTAATACCCCTGAACACAATGCATTTGATTTTACATTTGCATTTACCAGCAAGGGCTCCCAGTATTACAGAACCCAAAAGAATATGAGATATTACATTTAGGACATATTCCTCCTAACATCCCCCTATTTTGTGATTCACTTGTATTGTTTCCCTTATTTAATCTGTCACTATCCCAAAGGAGATCCAACATAGAATCCAAATCAAAGGGGAGTGAATGGTGAGGTCCTCCATTCTTAGGGGCTTATATAAGCAAATGACAATGTGCCAATGGCATCGAGCCTCTGAACTGAGATTCCTGTAATCACTTTTGACATTATCATCATTAATGAAGCAAAAGGGACTAAAGGAAGTTGAAGATGAATGGAAGGATGGTTCAGAGGTTCCCTTTGTGGAGATAAAGGCAATAGTGGAGCCATTTTATTTTGTGTCCAAAGGCAACTAGGAGGGCCATTTCATAGATACCTGGTCATCACATAGTGTGTGAGCATTTGCAACAAGATCACCTGAAGACAAAAAGACCAATCTAAATGTGAGTAGTTATTGACTGGAAGTTAGGATAGCCAGCATGGGAGCTTGACTCGGTGTTGAAACTATGACCTGAGAAAGATCAAAGAGGCCTGTGTGTCAGTGTACATGAGTGAGGAGGAGGAGAAGAAATCATTTGTGGGTTGTTTTTTTGGTTTTGTTTTGGAAGCAATTGGGGGTTAAGCGACTTGCCAAGGGACAGACAGCTGGTAAATGTTTGAGGTCAGCTTTGAATTCAGGTTCTCTTGGTTCCAGGGCCAGTGCGTTATCCACCCTGCCACCTAGCTGCCCCTTGTGGTATTGATCATTCTGATGCTTTCACCTTACTTTAGAGAAAGAGAAGGTGGAGCCAAGATGGTGGAGTAAAGGAAGGGACTCATTTGAGTTCTCCCAGAAACCCTTCTAAACACCTCTAAAAATGACTCCAAACAAATTATCGAGCAGCAAAACCCATAAAAAGATGGAGTGAAACAAATTCCCAGTTCAAGAGAAAGAGGGATTTTAGGTTTCCTAATAGCTAGAATAGAAATTCCTAGAATTTCATAGTATAATTCATTTCTTCACATGGTACAGAGATACTTACTGAGACCAATCAAAAGCTATTGGGAATCTGATAGTGACTTCCTCATCTAGCTCTCAAAGCCATCACCTGCTCCAATGATTGGACTGTGGACAATATACTTGATTCCTTTCCAAACATCTATTCAGATGTTAATGACAATGTGAAATTGATCAAAACATCATCTATGATGGCGTTCCAATCCAGCATTCTGTCATCTCCTTCCAACTCATTGCTCCCAGGGTGGGTCATCAACAGCAAATAGCAGATTTATGTCAACATGTGTCTGAGGCTGGAGGAAAAGAGCAAATGCCAGATTATTGATTTTAGAGTAGCATTATACAGTTTCCCAATATTCCCTCCCTAGGTCAACTTACTCAAAACTATTGATAAAGGCTCATTTGGAGCCAGACCCTTTGGTTTCAGTATAAGGACAGATTAGTGGCCTTTCTTCTATAAATACTTTTAAGACAGAATCTGTGGAGAATTATCTCACCTGGAGATTTGTGCCCCACATTTCTTCCAACAAGCTGGTTATCAAAGAGGTTACTGCAACCAGGTACTACCTATATAGCACAGCAAACCAAGGAGGTATGCCATATACATTGCACAGATGGAAACTCTAAGGCCAAGCAGTTTCTTCAGCCACACAGTGGGGCTGATGCAAAGTAGATCCTTGCTTTGCCCACCAAGCTTACTGACTCTTATCTCTGCATTTGTCTACCTCTAACTGGCCTCAGTCTAACACCCTAGAACATCAAATACCCTTGAACACAGCACACTTGGCTTTATATTTCCGTGTGCCAACAAGGGCTCCCAGTATCACAAACCCCCAAAGAATAGAAGATAATGCATACATACAGTATTCTATATCATATGTACTACAAATATACAGACAGTACTAATGACTAGCTATCAACAGGAGACATGCTTGAAGTTGTTTTTACATTGAGGATGGTGGCTGTTCCAAAATAGCTCAAATCTTTCTATTGCTTTAAGGTTTACCGGGAGAGACAGCCTTGTCTGGAGAATACATAGATAAACTAACCTCGGAGTGAGGAAGACCTAGGATCAACTTCTATCTCTGAAACATAATAATAATGTAACCCTATATAAGTCATGTAACTTCTCTGCCCCAGGCAACTCATAGACTATAAATTGTGGATGAATTGCCAATCTACATGGAAGTTTCTCCAGCAGCCATTTCCTATACCAATTAAATCACAGATCAAGACCACCTAAAAAGCTCTTTACTGTGAAGTTGGCAGTTTCTATTATCCCCATTTTATAAATTAGGAAAATGAGGCTCAAAGAGGTTATAAGACTCATCAGAAGTTATGAACTAAGGTCTCCTGAAGCCTATTTCAATGCTTTTGCCACCTACTCCATTCAATTTAATTCAATAAACATTTATTAAGTATTTATTATGTGTCAGGCACTGTGCTAAGTATCAGGGATACAAAAAAAGGCAAAAGACAGTTCCTGCCCTCAAGGAGCTTACAATCTAATTGGGGGAGAAAACATGCAAACAAATATATATGTAAAGCAAGCTATATACAGGATAAAAAGGCAATAATTAATGGAGGGAAGACATTAAGAGAATTAAGAGGGGTTGAGGAAGGCTTCCTGTAGGAGGTAATTTTTGTTTTGCTTTTTTGCGGGTCAATTGGGGTTAAAGGACTTGCCCAAGGTCACATGGCTAGTTTTTGAGTTAAGTGTCTGAGGCGAGATTTGAACTCAGGTCCTGCTGACTCCAAGGCCGTTGCTCTATTCACTGCACCACCTAGCTGCCCTTCAGGGATTTTAGTAGGGACTTAAAGGAAGGGTGTGGGGGGGGGGTAATAAAGTGGAGGAGGGAGAGCGCCCTGGGAATGAGGGATAGCTGGAAAAAATGCACTCTACCTTAGGACCCTCATGTCAGGGGGCACAGGGCAGTAGGATAAGAAGACATTAACAGGGCCAGAAGGCATTTAAACTCACAACCTGGGCTTCATGAAGGTAGTCCAGTGTTACTATATAGTGCACAGGGTACTAGATTTTGGAGTCAGCAGACCTGAGTTCAGATACTTAGTACCTGTATGACTCTGGGCAAGTCACTTATCCTCTGTATGTCTCATTTCCTTACCTGTAAAATGAAAATAATATTAGCACTTCCTCCAAAGAGTTTTCGTGAAGCTCAGATGAGTTACTTTCTACAATAACAATAGCTAACATTTATATCAATGTTATAAATAGCTATCATTATTATTATAGTACTTTGATATATCAATGTATTGTGGTTTTCTAAATGTGGCTATTACTCCCTGTAACATAAATGGCAACTTATCCATGCCTGCCCATCCATGAGACTCTTGTCCATGTACCCTGGTAAATCCTCCACCATGGAGTCCACTAAATGATCTGGAAGTCTTCCTGTAAACCTATTTACACTGAGTGTATACCGATGTTAGACTCCCTTCCCCAGACCAAACTAACATTTTAATTCAGCATATACTTATTATGTATGTACTATTACCCCCCCATAATAACATAAGCACCTTAGGGGAGGGGGTAGAGACTGTTACATTTTTTAACCCTAGAACCTAACATAGCTAATCGACATCAAAGATCTTAATAGATACTTGCTAAATGCTTGCATGAACCAACAATCTATGGATTCCTACTCATTCACACTATGGGATCTATCCACTTTCTTTTCCTTATCCACTTTCTTTTCCATAAAGCCCTTCAATGATATCCTTTTTGAAACTTCTGAGGGGTGATTCTTCATTGGCATTGTGTTACAGGCTACTCATGCCCACCATATTTTTCTCCATTTGTCTTTAAGACCAGAGGTCTCATTAGTTCTTTGTGTTAAAGACTTGTGCTTAAGGGTATTTCCTAAGGACAATGTGATGGATTGGTTTGAAGAGAACTCTTGCAACCAGGAAACAGAAATATTTCAGGCCTATTACATTCTCTAAGTGGCCATGTAGTAAAATAGAAAGTTCACTGGCCAGGGTAGAGGGAAGAGGGAAGCAGGAAACTTCAATTCTAGTACCAACTATGCCTTTACCCAGTGATGTTATAAAAGAGCATTCCAGAAGGTGTCTTGAAATTTATGTCCTTACTTTGTCCACCAAGCCATACCAATCTCTCTGCTTTTTCTAACTCTTATCAGTAATCCTTGATATATGTTATCCTATAAACATTGGTAAGTTATTTAAGTTACCTGAACTTCTGCTTATTCAACTCTCTTCAGTAAATTGACCAAAAAATGATTACTAAACTAACTGAAGAATTGAATTCAGTGGTGGGAGGTGCAATAGGCAAAGATATAGAAAAAATAGCGGGAGTTATAATTTTCATATTATCTCTTTATTTCTTTCTATATTTTCTTTTTTTCTCCTATTTACATTTTTCCTTTCCTATCCAACTTCCCCCTTCCCCTCCCCTTTGTGAATTCTAGAAATTCTTTTGCATTTCTTTTAGGAAAATGAAAATGTGAAGAAAAGGGAAGAAACAGAAAAGTTACTGGCAGATGGGAAAAGTTGCTATGATAAAGGAATGAAAATGTAAAAGGCAGTTTTGAGTAAAATTTTTTTGAAATGTAGAGAGCATAACATGAACAATCAAATGAGAAAGTCGTGGGGGAATGTATAAAGATAAGAAAAGTGAAGAACTGTATGAATAAAGTAAGAAAAATTGAGGGAAAAGGCACTAAAAATAAAAGATATGAAGAGATCTCACTGGGTTAAGATCAAGTATAGGGGGGGAAATTGTTGAATTTGCTAACTAAATATAATACATAATTTTTTCCAATTTGTTGTTAGCTTATAAAATGGATATAAATGCTGTGAATTTATAAAATGGATATAAAACATGCATAAAACATGCACAATTTAGATGTACATATATTTACATATACATGTATGTATATACAAAATGTATACATGTATAAATAAAAATGTAAATATGTGTGTATACACATATATAAACATTTGTATCCATTTTGTAAACTAATAATTTAGGAACAGCTCCCATTTTCTAACTCTAGATGTTTGTGTTGTTCAGAACACCACTGGCTCTGGAGTCCAAGAATTTGGATTCAAATCCTGTTTTTTTATTTCCTGATTGATATTTGGACCAGCCATTTCCTTTCTCAGGATCTCAGATTTCTCATCATTAGAATGAGAATGATAACGTGTGCACTAATTGCCTCACTGGGTTGTTATGAAGAAAGTGTTTTGTAAATTTTAACAAATATCAATTTTAACAAAAATCAATCCCCTGCTCTATTCAAAGCACTTGTTGTGGTTAAGTTGTTTAGTAATGTCTGACTCTCCATGACCCCATTTTTATGGGATTTTCTTGGCAAAGATACTGGAGAGGTTTACTATTTCCTTCTCCAAGATGCCCATTTTAAGTTGAGGAAACCAAGGCAAACAGGTTGAATGACTCACCCAGGGTCACACAGCAAGTATTTGTGGCTAGATTTGAACTCAGGTCTTCCTGACTCCAGACTCCACCTAGCTGCCCCTGTGCAAAGCACTAGGAATACAAATTTGAAACCTAAGAAAATAAGACCCATTCATTTTTACAAATTATCATAGAATCTCAGTTTTGGAGGAGACCCTTAGGGTTCCTAAGAGCCAATTTCTCACTCCTACTCCATACTAGAAACCCCTCTAAATCATCTCTGAGAGAAGAGTATCCTACTTCAATCCATAATTAATCAATTAACACTTATTATATGATGTTCACATGACATGCTAGACTCTCTGCTAGTTCCAAAGATTCAATGATAAAAATGAAACTTTTTAAAAATAATTTTTATGGACAAAATGCTATTTATTATCCTAAAATCAGACATATCTTTCCATAATTTTCATGAGTCATATTAAAAACCCATGTGGCACAACTGTTGTTTGAAGAGGACCATGACATCAGGGAAATGATGGCATGACTTGCAGTTGACTTTGATTTGAGTGAAGGAGGGCTGTGCAGGGTCACTAGCCTCACTTTCTCCTCCAGAGTCATCTGGGTCCAGTGGCCAGATATTCATCAGGATGGCTAGAGATGGTCCAGGATGCACTGACAAATTGACAGCCAAGAGTTACCCAAGTACCAAGAAAAAGTATGACTCAACAAAGTTACATTTTAAAATAAGACATTTACCAACTATGTCTATGGAAGTCTTCCTTTAAAATTGTATTCACTATATTTTTGTTTTTGTTTTTGTTTTTGCTTTTTTGGAGGGCAATTAGGGTTAAGTAACTTGCCCAAGGTCACATGGCTAGGTTTTTGTTTGTGTGTGCATTAAGTGTCTGAGGTCGGATCCTAACTCAGGTCCTTCTGACTCCAGGGCCGATGCTCTACTCACTGCACCACCTAGCCACCCCCTATTCACTATATTTTAAACTCTTAATCAAGCTTTTTCTTATGCTCCAAGAGGTTCCATCACCTAGCTAAGTTGCAAATAGGCAAAACCTTGCAAATGAGCTAATTTCTGCCTATATCTTAACATATCCAGGCTGCCTCAAGAGCTTATAGATCTGTTAACAATCCATACACTTATGAATAAAAATTAGTTTTAAGATAATGCAATTCATCAAGCTTCCTGACTTGTTTGGTTAAAAAACAATTTGGTGGAGGCAGAGCCAAGATGGTGGAGTAGAAACAGCTCATCCAAGCCACTCTGCCCCCAGATTCCCCCCAAACTATGTAAAAGGGGACTCTGAACAACTTCTGGAGCCCCAGCACCCACAGAACAACACAGAGAAGCTAACCTCCCGCTGAGGACAGCCCAGCACCCCTGCAGGAAGGATCAGTGCAGCTCTCTGGGAACCAGCAGCGCGCAGAGCGTGGGGAGCCAAGCTGAGCAGAGCCCAGGTCCTCCTGAGCCGAGGTTTTAGCCCCAGGGCGGCAGGGCCAGCAGCCAGCTGGAGAGACCCCAGAACACCAGCAGCTGTGGCGACTCCAGAATTATCAAAATAGACATGCCTAGGACAAAGTAAGAGGTTAGTGTCCTATGGACTTTGGGACCAGTATTTGGGGAATGCGTCAGCTCCCTCCCCTGGGGGCTAGAAGCCACTGAGGAGACATGCCATTTTGTAGTTTTCAGAGGCAGCTCCAGCTCCCAGCCTACAAACCGTAAGGAGATCCAGCGATCAGTCTTGGGGGGTAATCGCTATTGCTTTAACCTCCCTGGATCTGGATTGTGATCTAGGGTGGAAGTTGTGGGTGGGTTTACAGCTTGCCAGAAACGGAAGTTGCCCCCCCACACGTTCGGGACGAAAATTCCTCTATCTGGCCTTAAAGCCATAGTGTGGCAACAAGCCCAAAAGTCAAGTAATTAAGTGGCAACATGCCAAGGCAAAGGAAACAGAAAAATACAACCCTAGACTCCTATTTTGGGGGCATAGAGCAGGAAAAGGACTGTGAGGTCAGAAGTCCTGCTCCAAAAGCCCCAGGGGAAAACATGAGCGGGGTGCAGGCCATAGAGGACCTAAAGAAGGACTTTAAAAATCAAATAAGAGAAGTGGAGGAAAAATTGGGAAGAGAAATGAGAAGGATGCAGGAAAAGTATGAAATGAGGGTCAACAGCCTGACTGAGGAAAAACAACACCTTAAAAAATAGACTAACTCAAATGGCAAAGGAGACCCAAAGGGCAATGAGGAGAAGAATACCTTAAAAAGTCAAATTTGCCAGATGGAAAAAGAATCTCAAAAGCTCACTGAGGAGATTCATTCCTTCAGAGTTAGACTGGAGCAAATGGAAGCTAATGACTTCATGAGAAATCAAGATACTATTAAACAGATCCAAACAAATGAAAGAATAGAAGGCAATGTGAAATATCTCATAGGAAAAAACACTGACCTGAAAATAGATCCAGGAGAGATAATTTAAAAATTATTGAACTACCTGAAAGCCATGATCAAAAAAAGAACCTAGAAATCATCCTTCAAGAAATTCTCAAAGGAAAATTGCCCTGATGTTTTAGAACCAGAGGGCAAAATAGAGGTTGAAAGAATCCACAGATCACCTCCTGAAAAAGATCCCCAAAGAAAACTCCCAGGAATATTATAACCAGGTTCCAGAATCCCCAGATCAAGGAGAAAATACTACAAGCAGCCAGGAAGAAACAATTTCAATATTGTGGAAACACAATCAGAATAGCACAGGACCTGGCAGCTTCTACACTGAGGGATCGAAGGGCATGGAATATGATATTCCAGAGGGCAAAAGAACTGGGAATGAACCCAAGGGTCACCTACCCAGCAAAACTGAGTATTTTGTTTCAGGGGAAAATATGGTCATTCAGTGGAATAGAGGACTTTCAAGCATTCTTGAGGAAAAAACCAGAGTTGAATAGAAAATTTGACATCCAGACACAAGAAGCAAGAGATGCCTGAGAAGGTAATCAGGGAAAAGAAATCAAAAGGAACTTATCAAAGTTGAACTATTTACATTTCTATATGGAAAAGCAATAACTGTGACTGATGATATCTTTCTCACTATGAAAATAATGGAAGAAGGGGGTGTGGTCATATGAATACATATGTGAATGTGTGTGTATATGGTTACAGTTATATATGGATAGAGGGCATAGGTTGAATTTGTTGGGAAGGGAGAATACTCAAGGGATGAAATTATGAGGTGAGAGAGGAAAGTGGCAAGAGGAGATGGGGAGAGACAGGGTAGGGTAAACTATCCCATGTAGAAGAAGCAAGGGGAAGTGGTTGCAAAGGAGGAGGAGAATAGGAAGGCAAAACCACATTCACATTGAATTAGGTTCAGGGAGAAAATGACATACATACTAAATGGGATATCTCAACCTGCAGCAGAATAGGGGGAAGGGGAATGAGAGGAGGGATGATGGATGGGAGGGCATCCTTGGGGTGAGGGGAGGTTGGAAGTACCCACTATAGAAGAGGGACAGAATCATGTAGGGAATGGACCAGGTGGGGGTGGGATGAGTGGGAGGGAATTATAAGCAACCTTGTACAATATATATATATATATATATATATATATATATATATATATATATCTACTATGATAATGTTTTGCATAGCTAGACATGTAC